>OY728128.1:983745317-984995317 GCA_963277665.1 Viscum album
CTCTAAGAGAGTCCTAGAGTAGGAAATAACTTCCCCCAAAAGGGTGCAATGAGCCTGACCTCCCATCCTCTCGACCAATGTATATTTTTAAGTATCGTACTTCCAAAACTAATGAACTCCAACCTTTGGAAAGAAGGTCACATTGGATGAAGAATCATTGGATATTTCCAGTTCCAAAAATAAATCCAATGAAAACTTCCCAGAAGTAGTGATTCCTAACTAGAACACACGTTCTAGGGGAGATGAAACCAAAAAAGTGAACCTGATGTGAATCCTTAACCATGTCGATAGCATTACCCATCTGTCAGGCCCCTATAAATTGATAAAGGAAGGTGAGACAAATGAGTCAATCATGAATGTTTCCATCTAAAAGAAACTTATTTAATGAATTGGATTTATTTTTATTTGTCAAATTTTCTTAGAACTCCCTTCACTCCAAATGGCTTCCTTCAAGTTTTCACCCATGAATGCCCCGGCTGCAGCTCAAGATGGATCCTTGTCCACTGAAGGGACATCATCACCAAATCAGTGTCTTTAATGATGGGTCTCAAATGTATTGGTTCGATAATACCATCAACATGGTACTATCCCAACACTTTTGGATGCCCGACAGGCTCTCCAAGTTAACAACTCTTGATCGTCTAGTCATTGGAGGCTAGTAGTCGAGAAGAAGATGGTTCCAACCACCATCTTCAACTATTTTGGGTCCTTATCCCCAGAACACAATAACTATACCCTACCATAATATAGATAGGTGGATTATAATTTCACTTATATCCTAAACTTTAAGAAACAATGTTCCATCACTAGGGCTCCCACCAACAATCGTCGCTAAGAGAATCGTTTGGTAGTGAACCCCCAACATGATGGGGGTGTTGCCTTTGGTTGTTCGGACCAGGTCCCTAAGACACAGGAATGAAAGAGAAACCATTGGGGATAACATCCAGACAATAGGTAGAATGTTATTGCCTTTCCCCCCTCTAGAGAATTCTATCAACCTTACTTGGTAACAAAAAACGGATGGGCACATACACCCATCCGCTATAATCTTTCCAGTTACCAGACTTGTCTAGTGGTGTCCAAACAATCCCTCCATTTAAATTTGGTGGACTAACATGAGTATGAACATACACATACATTAAAACTATCATCTAGTTAGAATACTCATCTGGATGAATTTATGGAAGCCTTTCAATCAAATATGGTTGCAACTTGTAAGCAGAAACGTACACTTGCATGCACTTACCAATCCTCTCAGCAGTCTCGTCTGTCAGCATTGAAAAAAGTCTATCAACCATTCTTGGTGGAAAATAACAAAAGGGAACATGAACCTACCATAATCCTTTAAGATTGGAAATAGTATCGTTTTGCAGCACTTAGAGAAGTTAGTCGAAATGCTCTGAATACAAACCTAGGGTAGACTCAACTCTCTTCTCCCAAACATGAGTATTGTCAGCATCCACTGATAGGAAAGGGAGGAAAAGAGTAAGTGCATAATCCTACTCCATATATGGAATGGACATATATTCTCGTTCTGACTGCTGAATTCACTAAACTCATTTTAGCAATGGTGAAAGGGGAGACACAAATTTCTTACCATATTCTAGAATCATGTTGGAATATCATAACAGAAACTTCAGTAGTACCAGTGGGACGAACGCATAATTATTTCACCACACATGGGATGAAACGTCAGCATTCCATCCCAGAGTAGATACACACCTATATTCCATTCCAAGTGGTTTATAGAGAATACTCCCCCATATCATATGGACAATATGATTGGGAACATACACCCTTTACAAGATAATCGACATATTTTGATGAGCACCCCAAGGTAGACACATACACATACCCATGATAACCACTTCTATTAGAAATTGGCCCCAACTATTTGTAAAAGAGTATCTAAAAATAATTCTCTCCAAACATAGTTGGAAAATCAAGTGTCAATTTGAAATATGAATCCTCTTAATGTTGGAGATCTTTAATTCCTTTCCTCAGACATTTATCTATTATAACTCAAGATCGTGCCCCCCCCCCCCCCCCGCCCATTACTAAATTATGGGAGTAGTGGTATAAAATGTAAAGTTACTAATTGGGTACTTATCATGAAAGATTCCTTCATGACAATTTGATCAATTTAGAGAACCTATCTCTGGATAAGATCCACGGAAACCCTCTATATGGCCAGAAGACCAAGGAGCAAGAGGATTTGTTCCTTGATGTAATCCACCATGGTGGTCCTCCCCATGATGGAATTCACTAAAAAAGTTCTCTTCATAGTAGTGTTTCTCATTCTCAAGATAATTCTCCAATGGAGAATGTAGTGATGAGAGAGCCCTCTTATCTCAAAGAAAATTTCCAACATAATTCCAGTCATGTATGATTCCATATTACTAAAAGGTGAAATATTTTATCAACCAAAAGATATCCCAAGACAATGGTCATTCTCCAAACCTCCCTTGGGTCATTTTCATTCTAATATAGTAGAGGAAAAAACACTTGATCCTATTTTTTATGATAAAAGAAATGAGAAGAATACACTCTGGTAAGACCAAGTTGATAAAACATTAGAAAAAGTTTAGGAAGATATGTTGAATATGAGAAAACAACTGGATAAGGGTGAAATACCAGTGATGTTCTTTCCTTTTTCAACCTCTCAACACAACATTCCGGAATTGATATCATAAGATTGCATTCATGATATTTGCCTCAATATATGGAATGATGCTCATTATCTAAAAGCCTATATATTACCTTATGACAAATATGAAAGTCATGTAAAGGTAATAAAAGGTTTGGAATGACAAATTGACTTGGTATCTCTCTTAGTTTCTTGAAATCCAAAGGTTAAGAAGAAGCAGAGAGCCCTACAGCATGCATGGATCGATGTACTAAAGGGATTGTTACAGTTAATTTCGGATACCCCATGTCACACCCTGACCCCATAAGCTTCTTTTTATTTTATTTTATTCTTTTCTCGGTCCTACATCGATTGGAAGAATTTTAGTTTGAGTTCCGGTTTGAAATTTCTGAAGCTTAATATTTCTGTTGGGTTCTGGTCCGGTGTGCGGGCACCGCGCCGTTAGTGGTGACTGTGCGTTTGGCCCCGGATACAGTGTCTTTTCCTGAATCTTAAAAATATATATATATATATATATATATATATATATTTGTTGATAATATTATAATTGCTATCATTATATTTTTATGATAAGAATGATAATTAATATTTCTTTTTTTCATTTCTATATTATATCATTTTCTATTTTTATTTCTTTATTTTTTCTTCTTTTTTTATTTTTTCTTTTTTTTTCTTCTTCCTTTATTTTCCTAACCCTATCCCCCCCCATATCTCTCCCTATAATCTCCCCTGTGCACCCCGCCTCCTCCTTCGACCTCCCCTCCTATCAGACATGTCGGCATCCGCGTCCCATAGTAGCCCCCCGCGCCGCCACCCTATCAGCCACCCATCGTCGCCCCGCGCCGCCACCCTGCCGGCCTCCCATCCCCACCCCGCCCCGCCACCCTATCGGCCTGCCGTCGCCGCCCCATGCCGCCACCATACTGGCCACCCGTCACCACCCCCCCTGCCGACCTCCCGTCACCGCCCGCCTGTGACCTGCGCTGATCTGCTTCCCCTTTCTTCCTCTGCCCCCCTACGGTGACCTCCGGCCGAGCTCTGGTGAGCCCCGCCTCCGGTCAGTAGCCCGCCGGCCCCCTTAGACAACCTCCATCCGAGCTCTGGTGCACCCCACCTTTGTCTTGCAGCCCTTCATCCCCCTTCAGCGAGCTCCGGACGAGATTCGGCGAGCCCCGCCTCTGTCCAGCAGTCGTTCGGCCCCCTTCGGTGACCTTCGGCCGATCTCTGACGAGCCCTGCCTTCAGCCAGTAGCCCTCTGGCCTCCGGTCTGGCCTCCGATGACCCACTGCTCTAGCACGAACCCCTCTCCGAGTGTGTACAATCTTCATTGGGTCTCGATTATGCGTATTCCAGCTACCGTTGTCAAAGGCGAGGTGGTTCGTATCGCATTGGATCATCTGTTGTTATTCGCAGGATGTGCTTGGTCTTGCTCGCCATCGCCATTAAAGGTGAGATTTTTTTTATCATGTGCACATTTATTATAGTATTTAAACTGCGTTTGTGTTTCCATGATAGTGTTTTGTGCTACATTGGTTCTCGCCACAATTTTTTTAGTGTTCGCGGCTGAAGGAGAGTTGTTTGGGGTTGTTCTGGTCCGCTTGCCATTATGTCGAGGTGAGTTTTGCGCTGCTTCTTCGTTTGATATTTTTTTAAACCAATTTTTTGGTGTTTTTGAGTCCCTGGTGATGTCTCTGTGCAGCCTTGGAACTCACCGTAGTCTTCAGCTTGTAGGTATTTGTGCACAAGCGCAAAGCGGTTCACATCGTCTTGTTTGGATTGAAAATTGAGGTATGTTTTCCCACTGCACTTACCTTTATGTTTAGAAATTATTAATTTCTTTTTATTTATTTAAATTTTTGGTAAAGTAGAAATAATACTTAATAATTATTTTTAGAATAATTATATACAGCAAATGAAACTATTTATTCTTATGCATTGAACTGAAATTATTTTTCTTGATGAACTGTTGCATTATGGTGGAAATGATGTTTGTCTTTTTAGAATTTATTTACGAATTTTCAAGTGTTGTTTTGGTTTGATGTGAAATGTTTATTTTGATAAAAAAAAATCTGTTTTATTAAATAGTGGTTTGATATGTGAATGAATGTGTTGGTTCCACTTTGATAAACACTTAAAGGCCAGGTTTTCACTTTTAAAATGGTTTTCAAATGATTTTTATGAATGTACCTAAGGATTGGTATAGCTAAAGGCTCGGTTGGAATTTTTTGATAATTATTGTGAAAGGGTGACATGTGAAATCTATCCAAGGCCGGTTTGGCATTTTGAACTGACTTTTGGTAAAACCATTCTTGGGTTGGGTTCCTTGCCTAGTTCTGATCCATGTGATTGGGAGGGTCTTCGGTATGGGACCTCCCTTGTGAAATGTATGTCGATGGAAAGGGACTACCCTTGAGGTAGACTGGGTGGTGTCGGATTGTGTGATGTGTTTGGATTATATATTTATATGCTTCACATGTGTTTGAATTGTATGGAACACCCTCCTTAGAACTATACATGGGAACTCGGCATAGTGAGTGAATATTCTGATAACGATTTCTGCACTAGTTTAGATTACACACTGTCTAGTGGCCCCATAGTTGGGGAATACTGAGTTATTGCTACAATGGGGATTGGTCCCCACGGTTAGTCCATGTAGGGCTATGCCGAGCATTAGGGAATTATGATGTCATCGATTTAGGGCATTCCTTTAGGATGAGTCAGATGTATAGTACGTTCTGGATTGTTCACGATCTCCTAGGTTCGAACCATGTTTCCTTCAATGCATATTTGGTTGTGGTGGATAGTTGAGGTGCCTAGTTCGGTTGAGGGCCCTCGTGTGTTACTTTTCCATTGCCCTCGTTCTGTGTTGTGTGTGGTTTTTCTTCTTGGATAAAAAAAATAAATTTTTGGATTTTATGTTTGCTGAGAAAAATGTTTTAAAAATGTAATGCAATTTCCCTTTTAACATTAAAACATGTTTTCTTTAAAATTTGAATAAGAGAAATGGACTATTACTTGTTTTAGAAATGAAAAGTGTATGTGAAACCCATATTATAGGTAATGTAGTTCAAACCTGAAATTAATATATTCTTTATTTAATGGTAGTGCTTTGGGAATAGATTTATCATGCTAGAATACTAAGTTTTAATACTCGCTCCTATAGTGTTTTCTTGTTTTTAGTTCTGATGCAGGTTCCCGCTTCAGTTGTTTTCCTTGAGCGATGTTGTTTGTGGTTTTGGATGGTGACCCGAGGGGTCATGTGGAGTTTTGGTCGTGGTCAGGTTAGTAGCGTTGTTGGTTGTTCTTTATTTATTTTCCTTTGTTATTTTTATTTTTCCGCCGCTTAGTTTATTTTATTTTGGGTCAAATCATTTCCACCTATTTAATTTTGATTCCCGGCACTAGTTTCCAGCCCGTGGGGATCAGGAACGCCCCTCGGGCCATGTCGCGGGTCGGCTCGGGTGACCGGTTCAGGGTCGACCTGGGTTTGTTCATGACAAAATGGTATTAGAGGGGAGGTTCTTGTTATTTGGGTTGTTTGTTAGATAGATATTATGACTATCGGGACTCGAGAGGTAACTACGAGAAGAGTGTCATGATCTCTTGCTCGCACTGATTCTCGAGTTTCCAGGGGTAGTTTGGTATTTGAGTCTTCTACTTCTGTTTTGGATTGAGGAATGACAATGGAGGCGAGTCAATGTCACATCGTGACCTCACATGGAGTGGTGACCCATATAGAGTCCGAGTGCACGGTTTAAGTTCCTCCAAGTTGTTGTGTCTTACCTGGGCATGGATCACTACTATGTACCCTGGTTAAGTTCGACTGCTAGTTCCTCATTCTGGTGCTTCGTTGTGGATTATGTTTTGTTTGGATCGGGTTGGTGTAAGTGTGATTTTGAAAATGAAAGTGGATTTTGAAATTAAATCATTTCCCTAAAATGGTTTTAAATTTGGAAAGGAGGTTATTAAATGAAAGGATATTTGGTTTGAAAGTTAGTGTTTATTTGGGGTTGGTAAGGGGTGGCTTGGTGTGACCCTTGGTATTCTTTATGGAGGATCGCATGTGTGTGGGTATTAATGAAAATTTCTTGGGGGTACTTGTTCGTGGATGATGTTGATAGAAATGGATGGACACACATGTGATGATTCATGGGATGTCATGGGTGAGTTTTTGAAATATAAACTTATTGGCAATTGGTTTTTCTCTGACAAATGGATTTTTGGACTGTGAAAAGTGGATTTTGTTTTTGAAAAATAACCTTGGGATAAATCAGTTTTGATGTTTTAAATGAAAATGGGTATTTTGAAAAAGAGGATTTTGATTGTATTTATATTCGATTAAATTTTGGTCCGGTTGTCTCGGCTTGGGGTGTTTATTTCGATTATGTTTTGTCTTGATGCCAGTTTTGGTTTTGTTCCCTATGTGTTGTTCTGAATATGCCGCCCAAAAAATTCTCTGAAAGTTGTTAATGAGTCATGTACAATTCGGGTTCTGATCAAGTGTTTCCTGTTTATCAAGGTGATTAAGATCTGTTAGAGGCAGTTATGTGGTTTGATGAAAGCAAAGAGTGTCTTTGGGTCGTTGGGAACTCTTGAGGTTTTTGATCTTGCGCTATCTCAGGTTTGTTTGAGGGTCCAATTTTGGATCAGTGAAGGTTGGATGTCTCAACATAGTTGGAGTTGGGTTGACGTGGTAGGTGTTGAAGTCCGTATTCATTTAATGGATCATACCTGATGGTGTGAAGTCATGTGTCGGCAGCTTCAAGGAGTTAACAACTGGAGCGGAAGTTCTTGGCAAATCTGTTGCCTCTCGTTGTTCGTGAGGGTTCCTCATCTGGTGAGTGGGTCACACGAGAGGAACATGTCTATAAGAAGTAATTATTGTTGGTTATGACATTTAATTTTTCGGAACGCTTCCAAATGTACCATCGGTATGGCCGGTTAGGCCATTCCAAGATGACTTGCCGCATTCCTCCGAAGTCCTGCTATTGTGTGGCCATTCGGGTCACCGGGAAAGGATCCGAAATAAGTTTTTTTTCAATAAGGAGTCCTGATCGGGGGATGTTCGTGTCTGACTATGAGGCATAAGATTCTTCTTCCATCAGAGCCCCAGCCTCAGGTCTCGGGGTGAAGCTCGCCCACAGTGAGGAATTGTCGAGGGTGTGAAGCCTCGGCTCGGGTTGTGTGTTTCATGTTGGGATGGAAACATTTTAAATTCTTCTTGTTCTTGTTTCTCTGCCACTAAAGTTTTTTCGTCATTGTATGGTCACTGTTTCAATGGAAAAATGTGATGGACTTGTTCCATTTCATTCTAAACTCTCTTGTTTGTCCGAATAGGGTCTTCTAAATCGTGCATTTCTCTTAAAGTGTGTTTGACCCTTATATGGGTTGATCTTGGTTTAGTGGTTCCCATTTGGAGATGTTTGTGTCTTGTGGACCTGAGGAGCGGTGTTTCTAACTTGTTGTTGGGGTTAAGTCCTTCTTGTGAGTTTTCTTTAGTTTTGGAAGTTTTAGGCTTGAGTCGAGGGTTCCAAGTTTCAATGGAGGTGTTCCTTTGCTCATGTTATTGAAATTGGCTTGGATCAGTTGGGAGTTCCCAGGTTACCCCCCCCCCCCGGGTGGTGTATTTGAGTATAAATTTTCGTACTAGTTAGATCCTTGTGGTGGGGAGAACCCTCTTGTGTTCTACCGTTATCTTGTGTTGGGGTTTCTCTTAAGTTGGTCGGGTGTGACTTGAGGAGTGAATAGTCACCCTGAGTTTTTTTTTCTTTGTCTCTCGGTTTTGTTCGGGCATGGACGAATTTTAGTTTGAGTTCCAGTTTGAAATTTCTGAAGCTTAATATTTTTTTTGGGTTCTGGTCCGGTGTGCGAGAACCGCACAGTTAGCAGTGACCGTGCGTTTGGCTCCGGTTACCGTGTCTTTTCCTGACGCTTAAATATATATATATATATATATTAATAATATAATAATTGTTAGCATTATATTGTTATGATAAGAATGATAATTAATATTTCGTTTTTTTATTTTCACTTCTATCTTATATCATTTTTTTATTTTTATTTCTTTATTTCTTCTTTTTTTTTCATTTTTCATTTTTTTCTTCTTCCCTTATTTTCCTAACCCTAGCCACCCTCCCCCCCATCTCTCTCCCTCTCTTCCCTCCTGTGCGCCCCACCTCATCCTTCGGCCTCCCCTCCTCCCGGTCGCGCCAGCCTCCACCTCCCGTTGTAGCCCCCTGTGCCGCCACCCTACCGAACACCCATCATCTCCCTGTGTCGCCACCCTATCAGCCTCCCATCACCGCCCCGCGCCACCACCCTGCCAGCCTTCCATCGCCGCCGCACACCACAACCCTGCCGGCCACCTGTCGTCGCCCCGTTCTTCCACTATCGGCCTCCCGTCGCCACCCGCATGCGACCCGCGCCGAGCCGCTCCTCCTCCCGTCCTCCGACCCCCTCCGGTGACCTCCGGCCGAGCTCCGGCGAGCCCCGCCTCCAGCCAGTAGCCCTAATTCCCCCTTCGTCAACATCCAGCCAAGCTCCGGCGAGCCCCGCCTCTAGCCATCATCCCTCCGGCCCCCTTCGATGACCTCCAGCTGAGCTCCGACGAGTCCCGCCTCTGGGAAGTAGCTCTCCGGCCCCCTTTGATGACCTCTGGCCGAGCTCCAGTGAGCCCCGCCTCCGACCAGTAGCCCTCCGGCCTCTGGTCTGTCCTCTGGTGACCCACTTCTCTAGTGCTAACCCCTCACCGAGTGTACAGAATCTTCCTCGGGTCTCGATTATGCGTATTCTGGCTACCGTTGTCGAAGGTGTGGTGGTTCAGATCGCGTCGGACTACCTACAGTTATTCACGGGATGTGCTTGGTCTTGCTCGCCAACGCCATTGAAGGTGAGAGTTTTTTTATCATGTGCACATTTATTTTAGTATTTCACTGCGTTTTCATTTCCCTGATAGTGTTTTGTTCTACGTTGTTTCTCTCCACAATTGTTTTAGTGTTCACTACTGAAGGCGAGTTGTTTGGGGTTGTTCTAGTCCGCTTGCCGCTGTGTCGAGGTGAGGTTTGCACTGCTTCTTCGTTTAAATTTTTTTTAAACCAATTTTTTAGTGTTTTTGAGTCCCTGGTGATGTCTCTGTGCTGTGTTGGTACTCACCATAGACTTCATCTTGCAGGTATTTGTGCGCAAGCGTGAAGCGGGTCACGTCATCTTGTTTGGACTAAAAATTTAGGTAGGTTTCCCCGCTGCACTTACCGTTAAGTTTAGAAATTATTAATTTCTTGTTAATTTTTTAAATTTTAGGTAATTTAGAAATAATACTTAATAATTATTTTTAGAATAATTATTTGCTGCAAATGAAACTGTTTATTCTTTTGCATTGAACTGAAATTATTTTTCATGACGAACTGTTGTATTATGGTGGAAATGATGTTTGGATTTTTAAAATTTATTTAGGAATTTTCAAGTGTGGTTTCAGTTTGATGTGAAATGTTTATTTTGATGAAAAATGATGTTTTATTAAATAGTGGTTTGACATGTGAATGGATGTGTTGGTTCCACTTTTAGAAACACTTAAAGGCCTGGTTGGCACTTTTAAAATGGTTTTGAAATGATTTTGATGAATGTACCTCAGGATGGGTACAGCTAAAAGCCTGGTTGCCATTTTGTGATAGTTATTGTGAAAGGGTGACATGTGAAATATATACAACTCACGTTTGGAATTTTCAACTCAGTTTTGGTAAAACCCTTCTTGTGTTGGGTTCATTGCCTAGTTCTGATCCATGTGATTGGGAGGGTCCTCGATATGTGACCTCCCTTTTGAAATGTATGTCGATGGAAAGGGACTACCCTTGAGGTGGACTGCGTCGTGCTGGATTTCATGATGTGTTTGGATTATATATTTATGTGTTTGACTTGTGTTTCAATTGTATGGCACACCCTCCTTAGAACTGTACATGGGAACCTAGAATAGTGAGTGAATCTTCTGAGAACGATTGATGCACTAGTTTAGATTAAGCACTAGATAGTGGCCCCATAGCAGGGGAATACTGAGTTATTACTGCTATGGGGATTGAGCCCCTCGGTTAGGCCATATAGGGCTATGCTGAGCATTAGGGCATTATGACGTAATTAAGTTATGGAATACCTTCAAGATGAGTCAGATGTATAGTATGTTCTGGATTGTTCATGATCTCCTAGATTTGACCCATGTTTCCTTCAGTGCTTATTTGGTTGTGGCAGATAGTCGAGGTGCCTAGTTCAGTTGAGGGCCCTCATTTGTTACTTTTCTATTTCCCTCATTGTGTGTTGTGTGTGGTTTTCCTCTTGGATAAAAAAAATAAATTTTGGATTTTAAGTTGGCTGAGAAAAATGTTTTAAAAATGTAATGCACTTTTCCATTTTAACATTAAAACTTGTTTTCTTTAAAATTTGAATAAGAGCAATGGACTGTTACTTGTTTTAGAAATGAAAAGTGTATGTGAAACCCATATTTTAGGTAATGTAGTTCAAACATGAAATTAATATATTCTTTATTTAATAGTACTTCTTTAGGAATAGATTTATCGAGCTAGCCTACTGAGTTTTAATACTCACGCCTATAGTGTTTTCTTGTTTTTAGTACTGTTGTAGGTTCCATCTTCAGTTGTTTTCCTTGAGCGACGTTGGTTGTGTTTTTGGAGGGTGACCTGAGGGGTCACGTGGAGTTTTGGTCGTGGTCAGGTTAGTAGCATTGTTGTTTGTTCTTTCTTTATTTGCCTTTTTTCTTTTTATATTTCTACAGCTTAGTTTATTTTATTTTGGGTCAAATCATGACCACATGTTTAATTTTGATTCCCGACACTAGTTTCCATCCCGTGGGGATCAGGAACACCCATCGGGCCATGTCGCAGGCCGGCTCGGGTGACCGGTTCAGGGTCGACCTGGGTTGGTTCGTGACACCCCATCTAGTGTTCATATTAGAGGATGGGGTGTCCATGGAGCATTTCATTTCAATGCACTCTCCATCCAGAAAATCACACCTATAGTGTTCTCATGCAATGTTATTTCCCATGGACAGCTATAATCAATAGATTTTGTGTGTAATCAAAGATATTCTCAAGAACAGTCCTTGAATAGATCTCATCAAAGTCAGGCCCAAAGAGAGAAATCTATTGAGATACTTTTCATCAATCATACAAGAATATTAAGCAGGCCTCTCACTTAGAAGATGACAGACATTAGATTACACAACTATTTGAAATATCACGATGGTATTCTGAAACTTTTTATTTAAATGGTTGTCAGATAATAAACCCAGCCAATGTTCTTACTAGAATTCTTAAAATCATAAGAGTAGTTGAGCTAATATCAGTCATAGTAGTTCAGGTACCAGCCCAACCTGTAGGGATGGGGGATTTTCTCACCCAACCATTGAATTTAAAAAACATAGTTCGAAGGGTTGAATAAGAAGAACAGGAACAACCTCAGTCTACATGGTTGGGGGGTTTATCATCCATAATACCCTCCTTAATAGAAGTCAATTTTATCCTGATTAGGGAAGAATCCACAAATTGATCACACAAATGAATTTTACAAGGATTACCTTCAGGTTAATTTCCATCAAATAGTTCCCAATAAATCAACATATATGAGAACAATGTTTCATGGAGGGCCTATAAGGAAATGATCATACAGAGATACTGATAGAATGTCATCAATGCATTTTGTGTCGGTGAATGTGATTAAAACCATTATGAAAGATCCCCCAAAAATGAGTCCATTTTAGGGGATTTAGAAGATGAAGTTCTTATTCATAATACGGTACACATTGAAGAAAATAAAGGAGTTGTGTGTACTAAAAATAATAGTCTTACCCATAATCTAGGTATTCCCTCACATAACCAACTCCCACCTCTTCAAAAGGCATCTAACAAGGGGAAGGTAATGGCCAGATCATGTCTCACTTTTTCAATGGAGAAGATCAATCTATTTTTCTTGAATAAATATTTTCCCAGCAATTGGAGGAGATGAAGGAGTTTAAAAGGCTCAATGCAGAGTTACTCCAAAACCAAATTCTTGTGAGACATGATCCACAGTTAGATCCTGAGCTTGTACATCCTGTAGAAACTCCTCATCAAAGAGGTTTTGTTGCAACTACATATGTGGATAATTAATTCCCTTCATTGGGTATGTATATAGTGTAGGATCAAACACATCTTTATATGCCTATCCCCATGGGTTATCTAAGATAAATACCAACAGCACCACCACCAGTGGTTTTTTCTATCGTTATGCTAGTTCAAGCTCTAGTTATTGTACCTGTATAGGTCCTAGCTCATCCAAATATTCCCCAAATGCTTATTAATAAAATTTAGGCATTAAAAACATGATTGGAAGCTATGGAATAATGGTGTGCACTAGTACAAGCCGGAAAAAAAAGCTTACCCCAAATGGATAGATCTGATCCCTCACCCACCAAACTTTGTGAATACCACATTTTCAATCATTAATGATTTGGGGGACCTAGAGAAACACTTAACACTTTCTTTTTCTCACTGTGATCCCATGATGGTGACTCATCAACAATAAGAAGTAATAAATCTTAGATGCTTTGTGAAAGGGTCCAACATTTTTCTGGTATACAAGTTTGTAGTCTCGATCAATTAATAGATGCGAAGACCTCTGTCAAAAATTCCTTTTCTAATTCCAATCAATGCTGACGAAGACAATAGTTTTTTATCTTAAAAATTGAAAACAAAGAGAGAATGGAAGAGTTTCAGATTTCATTTCTCAGTGGAAAGGATTAAATTAAATCTCACACTACCTCAAGAAGAGTTTCTTCCAAATTTTTTAGAAATGCTTCCTAATGAGTTACGCACACCATTAATCCCATTGAAATACACTGTAGGGTTTTAAGACCTTTCTTAAGTCTCCCAAAAAGTGGAGGATTTCATTGTGGAAAACAAACATATATCTCATGTAATCCCATAAACTCTGGGAATGAGAATAGGGAAAGCATAGGATGCTACATTCACACTCAAAAAATCACATGTATCTACTTCTACTTCACAACCTTCATCGTAATGAAGGGATAGACCTCTTGTGTATTATCAGAAATGACTACCTCATCAAGATGATCAAAAAGATAAAAGGTGGAGATAGCTAGAGGAATAAAATAAAAATGATTATTATTTTAAAAATTAATAGGTTCCCAGTTACTTCATGTAAACTTTGGAAAACAATTTAGTTCAGTTTAAAAGATCCAAGAAACCAAACAAAGAAGGATATCAAGATCTCACAAATTATTTCCCCTTTCATTAAATGTTGGGGCATCCCATTCATGATTATTTTGTTTTCAAAGGGCTCCTGTGAAAAATGGTAGACTCTAGACAAGTGAAACTAAAAAGATCATCAGCCCAAGTATCATGTGGTACTGCTACTAATCCAAAAATAAAAGGCAGATGGAAGAAAGTCAAAATGAAAAATGCATAGAAGTATGATCATTTAATGTCCAGGAATAAGTTCAACAAAACTCATGGTATTCTATAAACACAGTTGAAACAATCGACTACACCTCCTGCCTCTTTTGCTACACCAAATCCATCTTCATCAAAATATCATTCCTCCAAAGGTCAATCCTCGTAAAATGACATGATAAAAAATTTAAAGAGAAGTCAAAAGAAGATGAGATCATGTCAATGCCAAAGTTTTCCTTGACTTTAGAAGATTTCAAGGCAACTATCCCAAAAGCATGAGCACCACCCCACCAAATGGAACAACAAGAACTGAATTTTCCAGAAGAATCTTCATCATATGAGGAATAGATCTTAGGTTATGTTAACATTATCCACTTAACATATCCTTATGAAAATGATGTTTATAATTTTGAACATGAAATCCCAGCACCTTATTAGAGAGCTAGGGGAAGAATTCAAGGTCAAGGCTATAGAAGAATATGTGGATATTCTAGAATCAACTATTTTAATTATACCCATGGTCGAACTTTTTATGCGGTAGAAACTTGTGGGAGATACCTTCAGCAAGCTTAGCAAGAACAAGGGAACTCTCCCACACATGATAGGATCAGCCCTAACATAATCATCTTGGAAGACCGATTAGAGGTTATACCATCACTCTCTTGATAGGTAGATAAACCTAGTCAATCTAATCTACCAAGAGAAGAAGTATTTCTTGATTATTCCCCAACATATGATACATATTCATCAAGATCATCAACTTCTATGGAACA
Source organism: Viscum album (assembly GCA_963277665.1). Classification (NCBI taxonomy): domain Eukaryota; kingdom Viridiplantae; phylum Streptophyta; class Magnoliopsida; order Santalales; family Viscaceae; genus Viscum; species Viscum album. The sequence goes on from OY728128.1 coordinate 983,760,191, forward strand.
TGAAAAAACACATTTTCATGCTAGAAAACACAAGACTTTGGACCAAAAGAATGATTTTTTGAAATAACTATCCCAATAACTATCTAATTTATCAATCATAGATGCTTTTAATCAATCAAACGATCTTTGAGAAGCAGTTATTGAGGTTTTTTTAAGTCCTCTAGAGTTTGAAACCAAAGTTGTTTTTGTTGAGGTTTATCATGTAGAGAATGATACTGCAGAATGTCATGCAGTTATATCTTTCACAAATCACGATGAGGATGATGTTGTGCATGGACTCATTAGTTCCTTGAATTTATATGGCAGGGTTAATGATACAGACATCCCATGAGCCTTCATTGATAATGGATCAGGATTCATCCTCATTCTCATTCATACACTTCATCGATTGGGTCTCACTGAATTTGACTTATCTTCTTCCAATATGATGTTACAAGGATATGATAAAAATGAACAAGAACCACTTGGAGAGATTAAACTCAAAACATAATTTGTGGATCTTATATCTAATTCATATATCATGGTTTTTCGACATGTCACAACTTTCAACATTCTTCTTAAAAGGCCTCGGCTACATCAACATGTTTTCATTCCTTCATCACATCACCAATGTCTCAAGTATTTATTCAATGGTAAAATTAGGACATTTCATGGGGACAAGGCATAATTTCAAACATTTTAATCTCAGTTTATTGAGAAAGAATTATATCACATAAAGGGAACATATTCTATGGGAAAAGATGTAACAAGAATCAATGCTCTGAATAGTCTGGAAAATATCTCATCTAACTCATTCAAACATTAGACTATAGATTAAATTTTTCTTCTTAATCAAATTTAAAGGATAAAACCAAATCCAAGTACTCATATAGTGACTTCCATAATATTAGTTGTGGCAATTGAGACTAACATCATGGGAGAAATTGTTGATAGTGAAATCATAAATGGAGATGTCTTCATCTCATCCACTGAACTTCAGTAAGTCTTTTCTTCATCAGTTAGGCTAGAATAATTTGTTTCATTAATAAAGGAAGATAAGGATGTCGATTCCCAACCCATAATTCTCTCTTCAATACTCCAGGAAGACCCTTCATCATTAGTAGGGTCAGAAATGGTTACCTCTTCTTTAGGATGTCCAAATACTAACTCCTCCCCTACCACTGAATTTTTTTCTTCATCACCCTAACTTCAAGAAAAAATAGAAGAAGTGACACATAAGGAAGAATAATAATAATATCTTTAGGATAAACCTCTATAATTTGAGGAAGGTGTCTCCACCACTATGGATGAGCTCCGAGAAATAAATCTAGGTACAGAAGGAGATCCACGCCCTTCTCTAATTAGTGTGTTCATGACTTATGAAGGGAAAGAGATGTATACTTCATTTCTAAAGAAACATCAAGATGTATTTTCTTGGATCTATAAAGAAATACAATTGCTTAATCCTAATGTGTCCACTCATCATTTGGGTTTTCCAAAATTGCATCAAGGATATAAGCAGACCATAAGAAGAACACACCAAACTCACACCTCTAAAATTGAAGTTGAAGTAAAATTTTTTGTCATGGATAACATTTTGAGGGAGGTGAAATATCCCAAATGGTTGGACAACATTGTCCCAGTGAAAAAGAAGAATGGGAAAATCAGTGTTTTCAATGATTTCAGAGATCTTAACCATCATTATCCCAAGGATGATTTTCTAGTTCCGATCACAGAACTTTTGATTGATGCAACAGCTGGCTATGAAGATCTCTCCTTCATGAATTGATACTATGGGTATAAAAAAAATTAATGGACCTAAAGGGTGAGTAATATACATATTTTAGATCCCCTCTTGGTGTATTTTTTTATCAGGTAATTACCTTTGGCATAAATAATATCAGTGCAACGCATCAATGTGTCATGCACCGTATCTTCAAACCCTTCATGGGAAAATTTATTGAAAGTTATGTGGATGATCTAGTGGTTAAATATAGTCAAAATTTTGATCACCTGACTGATCTAGAGACCATATTCAGTAAAAATTTGCAACATAATTTGAAGATGACTCCCTTGAAATATTCCTTCAGGGTAACCTTGGGAAAATTTCATGGATTTTTTGTATGCCATCGTGACATTTAAGTTGACCCTGAGAAGACAAAATAAATCCTTGGCATTCCACATCCTAGAAATTAGAAGGAATTAAGAGGAATTCATGGACACTTGGCCTATATTCGGTGCTTTATAGTTAATTTTATAGAAAAGTTTTTAAACTTGACCAAATTAATGAAGAAGGAAGTTACTTATCATTTGATAGAAGACTGTCAAGATGTATTGGATACCCTCAAGAAATATCTCTTAAGTCTACTAGAATTAATGACAACTATTGAAGGAAAAACTCTTATTCTTTATGTGATAGATTTAGAGTGATCACTCGGTTCCTTATTTGCACAAAAGAATGACAATGGGAATGAAAATAGCCTTTACAATCTCATTCAAACCATGTTTGACATACAGAATCTATATTCAAGTATCAAGAAGTGCTACCTGACATTAATCTTTATAGTTCAAAAGATGAGGCACTACGTACAACATCACGAGGTCTACTTGGTATTTCACAATAACCTGATCAAGTTTATTCTTAGTCATCCTATGCATATAAGATCTTTGGCATAGTTGGAAGTTATTTTGCAATAGTTCAATATCCATTTTTGCCTCAGAATGAAGTAAAAGGTCAAGCCTTGGAAGACTTCCGTTCTGAACACCCATCATTAGAAGATACATCTTTGAATACTGAACTTTTTGATGAACAAATATTCTCTATTCAAGATAATCCCCACTCATAGAAAATGTACTTTGATGGTGCTTTTAGAAGTCCAATGGGGAAGATAATGGAAAACCCTAAACTAAAAAATTTAGCTTAGGAATTGTGCTTATCTCCCTAGAAAAGGGAGTGTTTCCATATTCCTTTATATTATCCAAAGGTGGTACCAACAATGAGGTAGAATATCAAGATCTCATTGCAAGCCTGGAATTGGCACTCCAAGTACAAGTGAACAACCTAAAGGTGAAAAGTAATTGTTAATTAATAATCAAAGAGATAAATGGGGATTATAGTATTACAAAACAAAAATTAATCCCTCTATATGATTACATCTAAGGTTTAATTGGTGAATTTCCCTCTCATCCAACATTTTTCTACGTCTAATGATCACAAAATTTCCAAGCTAATGCATTGGAAAATGCATCCATAGCCCTGTAATATCCAAATCGGGATGAGAAAATCATCTGTATTTATCATCATCATGTGGTTTTACATTTTATTCAAACTAAATGGAGGAAATTGATGAAATCAACCCCATTTTCAAGCCATATGGTCATACTACAAGATAGATGATGCCTATCATGGAACAACTTCAAAATGGAGTACTTACACCAAATAAAGCTGAAAAAAATAGGTCCAGATATGTGTGGCCAATTTCACTCTTTATGATAAAACATATCAATAGAAGATCCAATAAAAACAAGTCTTTGCTGGAGCCCTCTTCAGGTGTATTGATGGAGAAGAAACTACATCTTCCATGAAAGAAGAACATGCAAGAGCTTGTAGTGCTCACCAGTATAGGCATAGGCTTTCTGATCAAATCTGAAGGCTTGGATACTTATGGCCTTCAATGACACAGGATTGCACAGATTTCACCAAGAAGTGTCACCCCGTTCAAGTGCATGTCAACTTCATTCATCAACCCTCGGAGTCTCTACACACAGCTAAATACTCCTAAAAATTTTCTATGTAGGGAATGGATGTAGTGTGGCTTTATCCTGTAGCTACAGTTATGCAGTTTAATTATATTCATACTACTAATAATTTCTTCTCTAAATAGACTGAGACAATACCTCTCAAATAAGTCACAACCAAAATAATTATTAGATTTTTCAAAGCTAATATCATTACCAGATTTGGTATCCCTCATACCATATTGACAGAAAACTACACCAATTTTGGTTATATTGAGGTAAAGAAGTTATATCAGTAGCACAATATCAAATCAAACCATTCATCACACTATCATGCAGCAGACAATGGATAGATAGAGGCTTTCAACAAGACAAGACCATATCAAATATACTCCAGAAAATAGTGTATAATGATAATAAATCATGGATTGATAAACTTTTTTATGCTTTAAGGGATTATCAGACTATTATCGTACTACCACTCGGGTGACTCCATATTTGTTGGTGTACAGAACAGAAGTAGTTTTTCCTATTGAAATTCAATTTTCTTCACTCCAAGTTTCTATCTGTGAACACTTATGTATAGATGAATAGTCTCAGGTGCAATTTGATAAGATAGAATGATTAGATGAAAATAGATTTAATATTGTACATCATTTTGAAGTCTATCAGAACATAATAGAATGATATTTTAACAAGAAAGTTCACCTTTCCTAATTTCATCAAGGATAATTGGTATTAGTTCTCATGACTTCAATGATACCAGGAAATAGGACTCCACATCTTGATCCAATGTGTGAAGAACCTTACTCTATACAAAAGGTATACTCTAATGGAGATCATTCCCTAATCTCAATGTATGGAGAACTTATTAAAACTTGAACCAATTAAATATTCTTTAATAAGTACTTTGTGTATCACACAAATTAACGTCCTCACTGCATGACTTGAAACTGCAAAACATATTTTCCAAGTTTCAATACATTAAACTTCATAACAACCATATGCTTCCATGATGCACAATGTTAAAATTCATAACATCTTCTTCCTAATCGAATGACATTAAACTACATGACATCATTTTTCCTCGCTATAGTCCATTAAATTATACAGTTAACATCTTCTTTATTTGACTTTAATAAATCTCATAGGATATCGAAAATTGGTATTCCTTGTGGTTCATTAAGAAAATTTGAGTAGCTTCCATGCACAAGCATTACTCACATCATTTGTACTCCTTAGTGGAACAAAAGTTCCATTTCTCCCTATGTTTGAATTAGATCCGCATAGAGACCTCATTTCAAGAACTACGTATGGATTGATTCTCATTCTAATGGGATATGTAGAGATGCATAGATCTCTAATATTGGGCCCAACCACAACCATAAATAATTTTATTTCGCTTTATCTTCCTCTATATGAACAAAATATATATAGTACTCTTTCAGGATATATATTTAGATATCCATACCATCTTATATCTTAAGTTTAACCATTATTCCTCAATGTGATAGAATCCCCTATTTCTCATATCAAACTCAATTGGTGTGCAGAATGATTTTCTCAATAACTATATTTGGCTAGATTCTCATTTTAATTGGATACGTAGAGACTCCTAGATCTCCATTATTGGGCCCATACACAACAAAAAAATCTTTCTTCCCCATGTCAAAACCTGATTTGTATAGGGAAAAACCTTATGAACTATGGGTGGCTATATTCTTGCTTCGGTAAGATACGTAGTGACACCTGGGTTCAATTCTGTGGTCCAGATAAAATATTCTTTTTCGCATTAGAATCACTTCATGTCCTCACTATATGACTCTAAACATCATATCATAATTTCATTGCTACACAACATTAAACTGCAAAGTACCCAAAGAACTACGTATAGCTTGATTCTCATCCCATTGAGATATATAGTAAAAACTATGCCTTAGCTCCTAGTCCAAACCACAAGATAACATTTTACCACTCTTCCATATATAATTAATAATCTATATGGGATTCTTCATTTTGTGTCCTCTCCTTAGATATCCCACCAATGAAACAAAATGTGATCCCATTGTGTATATGAGTTAGATCTATGTAAGGGACTCAAAACTCATGAACAATATTGATTTTAATATTTTTCATATGCTTTGAGAATCACCCCTTTTATATTTCATACTCTTCATCTTGAATACTTTCATATCTTCATAATATTTCATCAGTTTATAGTGGAAAAGTTGATGATACCTAAGAACACTTTTTCCTAACTATGTAGTACATGCCCCTATGTGGCCTTTCATAAGTCACCTACATAACAGGCCTTTCAATCAAAAGATTACACTATTTTTCTATGCATCATATGCCCTAGTTGGACTTACATAATCCAACCCCCATAATAGGTTTTTTAAAATAATGGTAACATTGTTCTTGGTAAAAGAATAATTTTCCCCCTTCAAATTTTGATGAAAATATACAAGAATCTATATATTAAAATGTTCATCCCTATATATTTGTCCCATTACCTTTCTATTGATTTGAAACCCTCCAAGACCATGGTTTACACATTTTCCCTCTCCATGTGTTCAAATCATATTGAAATAACATTGTATCATTTGACCACATATCATCCATTGTTTCCATAATATTTTGGTCCTAGTAATGTGACCTAAAACTATAGGCATCACTTTCTACATTTGGGCCAGACCTTCGTAAAGAACCAATCCCTAATTTTCTTTGGAAATCATGATTAGAAATTATCTTTCTTTATTCTGGTACTTTTCTCCATAAACCAAACTCTATGCTTTGGAAAATATTAATCTCCATAAACATTCTTGGGTTTTTAGCAATATAATGTTTGATATCCAAGAGCTCTTTTTCATGACTATGCATTATGTTCCCCTAGGTGGCCATGCATATGACACCTACATAATAGGCCTACCAGTAAAAAGATGCTACTAGTTGACTATGTAGCATATTCCCTAGTTGGCCCCGCATAATACAGCCCCCATAATGGGTTTTTCAAATAATGGTAACTCAGTTCTTGGAAAATACTTCCTCTAATGCTATTAAAATCGTTTCCCATGTCATTCTTCAGATATTGAAATTTATAAATCACAGCTTACATATCTCACTTCCCATAATTGGATATGGTATCATGTTTCTAGGAAAATTACCATGAAATTGTAGTTTCATAAATCTTTCATCAGAGTTGATGACCTTTAATTAAATCCCCCAATGTCTTTACTACATGACATGAAACTGTATAGTATAATTTCCTGGATGCATAACTGTAAAACTACATACCATTATATCATAAATCCCCATTTTTGTAAAATTTTAATCATTCTTCACACACCAAATTTTTGTAGGAGTTGTTTCCCCATTCATTACCTATGTCGACACAGATGTCCCTTTGTTATTAGATATCTTTCCTTGGAAAAACCACCCATTGTGTTATTGAGTCACCCAAATATTAATTCCCATTGTTTATCAACAATAAAATATCAAATTTTTCAGATCTATTTTGTCTGAATATGCAGTGTGTTCCCTTAGGTGGCCTTGCATTAAATCGGCCTACATAACTGGAATGTCATTCAAAGGATACCACTATTTTGATATACAGCACATTCTCGTATTTTCCATGCATGATACATCCCCCATAATGGGTTATTCAAGCAATGGTAACATTTTTCATGGAAAATACCTCTTCTATGTTTATACATCATGTTTTAGATTTGGTGACAATAAAAATTATGACACGAGATTCCCCTTGGAATTATCTAAAGAATATTTGGGAAATTCCTAGCCACTAATCCTTTTTTGGGATCAAATTTCAATATTTATTGTCAATTTTATTCGACCTTAAACAATAGCCTTATTAGTCCTATATGCATGACTTCAAACTATCCTAAAAATTGACATGGTACTTACCAGATTGAAAAAATGTAAAGGGAACTTTGGACGAAAGTCGAAGTCTTCTCTTTCTAGACCTACATTGTGTATAGTTTAGGAAATGTTGAGTAATAAAAAGTAAAAATATACAAAGTTTGTGTGGTTGTTTTCATAACCGGAGTAAAAATAAAACTATGATCACTAGGCATATTGTCTTAGGTAAATAAAAGAGTTCATTACATCCCTATTATTGTAATTATGGTTATCTAGTATGAAAATATCATATTATGGAATTCAACATTAAAATTTCAATTAAAAGGAAGAATGGATAAAGGCATAGATGATTAGAGACAAAATTATTTTCATCTGTGAGTAAAAACTCTATAGAGGAACATCCACAAACTGGAGTCTCTCTGTCATAAATCACAAGAGGTTTTCTTTATAAATTCTCATTTTCTCAATCGCCTCTTAATCTCCATTATCTCCCTATTGAAGTTCAGTTATCCAACCAGTCTTATTCTCTTCAACTTGATAAAGTGCTTCCTTAGAATCTACAATGGTTTTTGCACCATCTTTCTGGAATTCTTCTATTGAATCATGAAGTTGGTCAAGATCCCCTATAACAATATCCAACTCTTTTTTAAGATGGAACTGTTGAATAGTCTTTTCTTTAACTTTATTCTTGAATTATGTCAAAATTGTAGTACGATTGGCCTCATATTGGTATAATACAACTTGGATCTCACCAAGGTTATCCCATAGTTTGGATTTTATCATATCTTGTTGAAGTTTCTACTTTTACTCCTTTTTTTGGATGATTTCTTTCACAATGGTATGGATTTCATGGTATTCAAAACTACCAAATCACAACATATTGAACAGATATGAAAGTCAGGGAATTCGTGAGGACTGTTCCCTAAGGGGAATTTCATATATTATTTTCCATATGTTCATCCATGCCTTGTGACATGAAAGGAAAAGAGCCTTATGTAGCTCTAAATATAATTTACAATCTTTGTTATAAGGGGGAATTTATTCTGGGATTAATGCACTTAAATAAGTGACCTATTCTGCTCCTTCCTAAACATTAGTGGATTTACTTCCTAATGTTGTTTGACATGATGTAGAAGCATCATCTCCAGACTTAGCCATTGAAGTTGATAATACTATATGGTAAATTAAAATTATGGTTAGTTTCTAAATAATAACAAGAGTGAGCACAATCACAATATTGGTAACCCCTACCAAACAATAGGTCACCAACTTGAGAAGACTCCTCCCCAATATTCCCAACTTCAATAGTTTTGGTTTACGATTTTTGGTGGGGAATTATTTCTTTAACCTACTCAGGATTCCCCAAATAAATATCATAAATATTTTCCATTTCATCATTTTCTTGAGCCAACGTCTCTGCAATAGTGGATTGATAGTGATATCAACACTTCCTTCAAGCATCGTCACTGTAACAATTTTTGTAGATGGAACTGCATATTTTAACTGATCCTGGTTATAAAATTAATCATAAGAAGATAGATAGGATGAAAAATAAAAAATAACGTCCATTTGGTTCTATAAAAGGAACATCAAAATCTTCTAAAGTATTTGGCATATTATCATGTTCTAATACTAATTCAAAATACAAGCCAAGATTCATCATAACATCGAATGATATCCCAAATCCCATGTTAGTCTTAGCCATGAGAGCACTTGGAGAGGATTTTTTGTGATCCTCCTCTAACAACTTTTGACCCCGAATAGCTTCCTCCATAATAGTTATAGGGCTAGCATCAGTTTTCCTAGGATTTTCTGGTTCATGCAATGAACCTAAAGAATCCCAGACTGGAATTCAGTTGTTGTTACACATAGATTTTCATAAAACACGTTTTATTTACTAGAGGTCTCCTCTCTCTTAATAGTTAGAGCACAAGTAGTGCCAGGAACATATGTTGACTCCTCTAGAATAAATTCCCCTTCAGCCAAAGGAGCCACTTGGTGGGAAGGAATATTTTCTTGTCCGAAATTACCCTCCACAGTTCTTCAAGGCTCATCAAAAATTTCCCTAAGATAAGAAATAGAATAAGTTCATGTAGTTCCAAGAATATTAACAACTTTCTAGGAATAAATCTAAAATTCATGATGTTAGTAATTCTTACAACTACTGAGAAAATCTATAACCATAGTTTTCTTTCTTAGATTTTTATATTTCTCCGATTTCCTAGTTGGACTTGCATCATCATCTCCAAAAATAGGTATTGGAGACCACAATACCCCTATCATCTCATCCTCCATGGCCTGTTGGCCTATATATATCTCTCCTTACTCATGTGGTGATCAAAAATCTCCAAGTGTAGTGCCACTAGTGTTATACTATGGTTATGGAACTTAAGTAGATTTTCCCTTAGTTAACTACAAGTTAAAATGGTATTTCCCCTGAGCGATAATGCTTTGACTAAATTTAAATAGAAAAGTAGAAAAGAATGTGAGAAAAATAAAACTTACATCTTCAAGAATAAAAAAATCATGTCATTCTACATCAAATGAAAGTCCACTCCCTTCAGCGGCACCATGATCTATCAATTTTTTCACTCGTTTTGTGGTAGGAATTGATTCATCAGGTGTGTATATGAGAATCTCCAGTTCCTAGATATAAATTCTTAATTCATCAGGGTTGTTCTTTATAATAATAATAGGATAGATTCATAGATCCCATATTCCAAGAATATAAAAACCTTCACATTAATTTATCCATGTGGTTTTAGCATCACAATGAAAGATTTTTCATATTTGAACTACCTCTGGTCATACATATTCAGAGTATATTCCAATGGGTTGTTAAGTTGATCATGTGGTTTTAGATTTGATTTTCTTCCTAATTCTTGTCTTCAAAGATGGTGGATGAGAAAATGGGACATTCTTCTCTTCTGAACTATGGCGACTAGACCACCTTGGTACATCTTTAGTTGGTACTGATGGTGTATCTATCTTGACTCTGTTAGGTGGATTGTATCTTTCGTGAGTTCACTTAAGTGATCTTGGAGCCTCGTCACCCCCACCCTCTGACTCTAATGAATCAGTCTATGATGATGAGGAATTTCCTTCCAAATGAGAGGGTTCTTTTCTACAACCTCTCTTTACCCTAACATGAGGGAAAACAAGTTTTAGAACCCATTTGGGGTATCATGCAACTAGCTCTCAGCATACCAGATAGTCAATCGGCTTGTTGCATCAACAGAAGTTAATTTAAATATTGCCCCAGTTTTCTCTACCGTCATCAACAACCAAAGTTGTCAGTACACCATCAAATGTTTCTATAATCTGACACACACTGGAGGAGATATGGTACTTTGTTGTAGACATCTGATTTGATGTGTTAATATATAAGGATCATAGGCCTTTTATTTGATTTCCCCATCAATCCTGGTGTCTAATACGCCATCCTTTCAAGCTAACATATATGGCCATATCTCTAAGACGGTCCTCCCAAAATTAAAAAATCACCCCATAGGTGGATTCCCATAAGGGAAAAGATGAAATTTATTTCAAATACTTAACATTTACTTATTGTCATAAGAATTCAAAGAAATAGGTGAAATGCCAAAAACGATCTCGAACATATGGTCAGAAAGAACTTCAATGGATTTGAACCCCAATCTTCACAGCATAAGTTTTGAAATGAGTGGCGATCCACCCCCATAAAAACTAGAATGGTTCTTTTATTCTGAAAAGATAATTCCATCTATAGATATGCAAAAAGATCTTATAGATCTTCGCCAGAATAGGGGTAGCCAACCCTACCATCCTCTTCTTTTCTAGCATGGCCTCTATAACAAAAGTTATCGGCCTTACACAGCCCTTGAAATCTTAGATAGACAATATATATACATTGATCCAAATGTCCAGGAAACCTATAAGATGTGTCTTTGTATGAATTTTGGAGTTGAATTCATTACCCCACTATTCAAACTCTCCCTTCTCTAATGTTTTCCAAAAAGTGTCATGTGTACCTATCTTTTCTACCTATGTACATCTTGTTTGATGAGTGCAAGTGGGATCTTTCTCCTTCTTCATCGAAAATATTTCTAACTAATCCTCTAGGTTGATATCTTGTCTTTTGTATTACATTTTTGTGTTTGTATTCTAGAGTTTATAAAATATCTTAATTAACTCACGAACTAAGGTGGGTGTCTTTTCTGAGACATTTCATGTCACCTTTGGAGGAATAAATTCATTATACATCTCTATAAGTATTGGAGCTCCAGAGATCATGTAGATATCCTACAAACTGATGCATACTTTTCCATGTGTAAAATGGAAGGAATTAGTCTTTGGACTCCATCATTTAATAAAATATAGCATGAAATATTCATTCCTATATACGTAGGTTTTCTAGACCCATATAGCGTCATAAATATTTCACCTTTTATGTCATCCATAATTTTCGTACATGTCTTGTGCACCCAATACAACCACATGCATGCGGGTTTCACCCCCCCCCCCCCCCCAGGAGGAAATCATAACTTTTCTTCCAACCCTTTTATTGATCTTTCTGAGAATCTCAAAAAATGGTTGAATAGAAGTGTGGATATAGCTTGGGTGTATGTGCTTTCAAATCTAGAGCATATAGGCTGTGATGTAGGAAATGGGCCTTATCCACCATCCCAACATTGATATATGTGCCCAAAATAGAAATATTGGCAGATGAGAAATTGGTTTGGTCTTGAAATCGATAAACTAAAACATTATTCATTGGATATAGTATGATGGTATCCTACAGATGGCCATACCCATGCAAAAGAAAAATAAATAATCGTTGCAAAATTGAGGTGATATTTCCTTATATGCTTTTCCAAATCTGGGATAGTAGTGTCCTAGATGTCAAAGTAATCATTCTTGGAAATCTTCATCATATCATCAGTTCTATTTCTAGCCAATTTTTCAGCAGTTTTGTTTTTCTTGGGATCCATCGAACCTGCAAAAGAGAACAAAATTCAACTTAAAGTGAGCTCATTTTGGATTTTTTGACAAAGGTATTAAAAAAATATGAAAAAGGAATTAATGCGCGCAGGTATGGATTTGGAATGCAATTATAAATTTGGTTCCCAAGAATAGAACCCAATTTGTGGTGTGCAAATAAAAAACATACAGAAGAAGCATGACCGATATTTTCAGTAGGAGTATTTGAATTAAAACATGTGCATGTTGAGATCCAAATTTTTATAATCCTTTGTAATTTTCACTAAAGTGAAGCCTCTATATATAAGCAATGAATTCAACCCTACACACCATGACCTTTCATGCTTGTACCTCACGCGCTATCATTTTTCATGCCACATAAAACTCTTTAACCTTTTTCAAAACTTTACCTCAGTATAATACCCTCTCTTCATTTTGGATCCAATTATGAAGGGAGGTTGACACTTCATTCCATCACATCGATGAAAACGTGACAAAAGGAAAATTTCTTAGAAAAAAAAAGAGGAGAAAATACAAGGAGAATTTAAAATATTTGAAAAGGGTAAAGTTTGAAATCTCCCCAGTTGAACTGAGTCAACATTGGCACACAACCACTTGTGCACCATAATAATGGTGTACAAGCCACTTGTGTGACCAAACTTCTTCGACCAGGGTCACCTATTTTCTTATGAATGAATTTCCATGAAGCCTAATTGTTGCTATGGTCTCCCTAGTGCTTTTCCCAAGTCTTCTAAAACATTCAAAGTAGTTCTTTAACACCTAGGGAGTATGAATTAAAGGAGGATCATAGGACATAAGTTCCTTCATTGTTTGAAATCCATAACTCTTGTGTGCCTAAAGATCCCAGCCTCCCTATATTAGAAACACTTGTGAACCACCCATTTCTCCAAAAGGAACTTGAGCACCCCACTTCTGGGAATACCTATGAATAATATTGAAGGCTTGAGTCATGTCTCTCTCAAGTATTAACATCTAGGTTATTCATCACTAAAGTAAACATTAGGTCACCCAAGCATACTTGCATGCCCATACTTGTGTGGCGGATACCTACTTGGGTGCCCCTCTCTGATTCACCATATCCATTCAGCCTATATAAGCATTTCATAAAGCCATATTAAAAGTAATTAAAGGAAAGGCTTCCCCTTCATTGGTTCCTTTGACTAAAAGGGATTATGTTGAAACCTCCTCCAAAACCTCTTGACTTACCCAAACCTAGGGAAAGGCACATCAGTGAGTCTCCCATTTGGGTTTTTCTATCTTCTGTCATAGGTTTACCACATTTTTTTTATAATGGGGTCAGGATTCATGGAGTGTATTTGGGATTCTATATCTGCAGTCACATGGACCTTTATCCAATAAAAAGTGTTGGGGAGTTCCCAGTTTGAAGGATTAGGTTTCGGGACAAGCCCATACCATATCATCTCTAAAACCTAGAGATTCAAGTCCCTTGTAGGAAAGTTAAGGTTCACACATACTTTTCCTTTTGAATGATAGAAAAGTCTCCCTCCTATAACAGGACCAATTTTAGGGCACTGATCAGATTATAACCTCCTATGCTTTTGTGTCGTATCTAATAGCTATCAATCTCATTTTACATTGAATGGTTCATTGCTCTACGCCCTCGTCCACTGTCACCACCATAGTCACGACATCATCCACTAGCGGAGGAGGATAAGTGTGTGTGCATTTTTTGAATCATTCACATCCTCTTGTTTCTCACACCAAGCATAAGTCATGTGGGCATAGAGATCTGTGATGATCATGGAATTTTCACAAACACCACATTGAATAAACTACGAGAAATCTGATTCCCATGTAAATTGGGATACGTAGGAATCCTTCCTAAGGCCCAAGATCTATCACATCTCATCCATAAATAGGAATCATACTTATGAGTAAGCCGCAAATTAAACCCCCCTAATCACCAAGGAATCATTTTCAAGAAGTAAGTCCATACCTATTCCCCTCAAAAGACTAGACTCTTCTATGAGCCTTCCCAAACTACGTGGGATTTTATTCTCATCCAAATGAGATACCTAGTAAGCCTCCCTGAGGTTCAAACCCAACAATCTAAATCAACCTTGTCATTTATGTACCACATTCCTAGAAGGGTCTAATTCAACTTGGAAATTCATTTCCCTTCTATGTTCCTTGGGTTGCTTTGGTATAAGTCCCACACCAAACTTGGATTAGGCATCTTCCGCTTATAAGTCCTTACCACATGAAGTTAAACTGTATGGATTGGTCCTTATCACATGACCATTAAAAGCTATGATGTGTCCTCCTACATGGAACTAAAATATAAGGGATCTGATTCCATTCACATGGATACGTAGGTATCCCATCTATGGGTATGATCCCAACATTAAAAAAACTCTCATCTCCCTGGATGAAAATAAATTCGAGTGTGCCTCACTGAGTGGATTTAAAACCAATGTGGTCATAATAATGACCAAGGAATCTCTAAGTAGTATACCAAAGGATACCATTGATGGATAACCTCAGATACATATAGATATCTTCATCGATGAAGAACCTTAGATACATACTAACGATTATCAAATTCTATACATGTTAATCATTGATTCCCAAATCACATGTGAAACTCATTGCATACTTGGTGAATTAACATAGAGTCATGTACATATCTTAAATCTAAAAGAGAGTCCCATAGTAGGAAATAATTCCCCACAAAAGTGTGATATGATATTGACCTCCCATCCTCTCGACTAATGTATGTTCTTAAGTATTGTATCTCCAAACCTAACGAATGCTTGTCTTTGGATAGTAGGTCCCTTTAGATAAAGAACCATTTGATATTACTGGTTCTCTATATAAATCCAATGGAAACTTCTTAGAAGTAGTGATTAATAACTAAAACACATGTTCTAGGGGAGATGAAAAAATACCGCATAAAAAAAGCACATAATACCAAATATGTCTCAATAAAGTGGAAATTGAGACAAAATCCATTACCTTAGTTCTAAAGTTTCACATAGGTTCTATAACATCATGTATAATAAATTTAAATTTATTACACTTACATAATATAACCATGTTTATGCATATCATATCATATCTAACCAATTTAAAATATTTTATCACCTCTTTTTTAATATTATTTTTTATTATTATCATTATTTCAGGTGTTAACTGATTTGTTTTTCAAGTTTGTTTGGATTTGGTAGTTATAGTACTTGTAAATTTATTATGGTTACATTATCTCCATAATTTTATTAATGGTAAAAATTTCATATATATTAAATATATATATACCTAGTTTCATCCATAAATGAGAGAGATAGAAAAATGAATTACATCATTATAAAGATAAAATATTTCAATATATTTATTTAATCGAGCCTTATTACCATCCATATAAATCATAAATGAAAAATAGATCACATCGCTTTTTGGAGGTGCTAGTCCACACATATGCATGAGAAACTTTGTCATTTTCCAAAGGATTGTGAGGTAAAGTGGTATATATAATTTGATAGTTCCATAATTATATTTATATGATAAATATAATACATAATTATTACTTCTATATTTATAACCATCTATATAAAGTGTGGGTGGGGAATGAATTTCACCGCTATGTGGTGATGGTAAGTCATACGTACACACGGGTGATATTTTTGTCTTTTGGTAGGCACAAAAAGTGATGGAATATGTTTGTACCATAATCACAATAAAATCTTATTATATTTATGATACCATATTTCATATTTTATGATGGGTATAAAAATTAATATGAAGTATAAGAAGAAATTAACTTGAGGGACTCACTAAAGATGATTACCTCTTCTTCAGTAAAAAAACACTAGATATCTCATCAAGGGAACTAGGGTAGGTCTTTTATAGAGAATAGAACCTTAAGAACATGGATAACGATGTTGATAAGATGAATATATAGTTATATACTGATATATATTGCTTAATGTGGTTTTAATAAGAAAAGTGGGTTCCCTTTATAATTGAGGTGAGGGGAACTTTTGTAATTTCGTTAAAAATCCATATATAATAAGGTTATTCTACATCCAAATGCTTCCAAATGGACATTTATTTGAATTAAAAGTGGATTGGATTAAGATAAAATCAACCAATTAAATTTAAAAATGTTTTTATATCATTTGTTCCTTATTATTTTTCATTAACCCCTTAGTAAATTATTTTTTACGTTAACCACAATAACCACTATTTTAATCACAAAGTGTTAATAAGGTTATTATAAATTGAAAAGTGACTCATAAATGTCCAATTAATGATGTTTTAAACCGTATTACATTCACATGGATGAAGAAAATATTTTTATGAATTTTAAATATTTTAAACAATATTATGTTGATAAAATATCATTAATGTCAATTTTAATACTATTTATTTAATATGACTTTAAAAAATAAATAAATAAGTATACTTATAATATAATCTTTTAAAGATGTCCTATAATATCATATAGATCTATAAAGTTCATGGGAAGCATTATATAATTCAATGTTTAATAATTTTAATATTTTAAAATCATTTATTATATTTTGCTGCTAATTAATTAAATATTGTATTAGTCTTGACAAGAATTTAATGGAATTATATAATTTATTAAAATTATTAATAAATTCCAATAATTATAATAATTTCATTAATCCTAACATGAAAATTTAGGATAAATCATATCTTTATTTTTTTCATATGTGGGTGCACAATATATATTTAAAACCATGAGAGTGACATTTTTTATCTTTCTTTGATTTAAAAAATTATAAGGGTCATTTTCATAGATAGGTGTCCATTTCGAGACAATTGTGGTAAGGGTAGAAATATATTCATCCAATGAATTTTTTATGAAATTTTATGGTCATATCAGTTTGTTTTAACCTAGATTAATCGTATTTAACCTTTACCAGGGTGATAAATTTTTCACAATTACTATTCATATTGAAAAAAAACAGGACTATGCACCAAGTTGAACCTCGTAATTAAAAATATGGAATTTGTATTATAAAATCCAATACTAGTAATTGGTATAATATATTTTAAAATAAGTGTGAAAAATGTGATGAAAATCAATTTTTAGACAATTATAGTTTTTAAGCATAAATATGATTTATTCTTATCCCATGCATAGTAAAATTATTATATGATTGTTAAAATATTTTATTGAATATATAATATATAAATTTCATTAAAATCACTAACCAGTTGTGCTAAATATAATTTATTCTGATAAAAACAAGTTTCATGCATAAAAACAAATTTTTAGAAAAATGCATTTTATGTATACAAAGTTTTTATACAAAATTTAAACATATAATTGATTCCAATGAACATAATTGGACTAAAAAATATAATAGAACTAATTTTACTTTATTAATATTTTTAAAATAAAATTATCTTTTCAAATGGTTGTAACAAAAAAAATAATTTTCAATTAAAATCGGTATTTTTCACTATTGATTGGAAAATGAATCTTTTTTAAAAAATATGAAAATTTTCACCACAAGAAAATATTGATTTAATGATTTAAAAAATGATTTCATTTCTTTAAAATAAAATTTATATATAATATAGTAATTAATTATAATAGTTATTCAAAAAAATCAATAAAAATCATTTTTGAATAAAACTTATATCTAAAGCATAAAATAAACTTAATAAAAATTGATTACTGATTTATAAAAGAATTAGAAAATTATTTTTTATTCATTATTTCCCCTAAAAATATAATATATAATTCATTTAATACTATTTATACATAATAATTAAAAATCTAGGTGATAATTATTGAAATAAATATTAATATTTTAATTATATATTGGGGTTTGTTTAGACTTACTATTGCGTACACTACCGAACATAGTGTTCTTATTTTAAATTCTCAGCATGTTACATTCTCCCCCATTAAAAAAATTATATAATTGAAATTTTAAATTCAATGTGGTAATGAAATATTTTAAATTTGATAACCGACATCATAAAAACGCTTCATAAAAATTCCTCTTGAAATGAGGAAAATGGAATCACAAAGCTCACCAAAAACTAGGTTTTCAAATAGGATTAAATTATTACAAAGTGAGAATATAGACATGGAAGAGAAAAATGACACTCAAGGATTAAGATATAGTGACATGTAACATGTTTATAAGAATGTTAATCATTAAAAAACTATAAATTTGGAATGGGTTAGAAGACCATTGATTTCTCAATAATAAAAGGAAATGAATAATGTTTTTATTTCAAGGTAATTTTTCAAATTGAATTGGATTCCTTTACTAACTAGGTAAATAACTCGAGGCTGTAAAATTACTTTATTTATTTCCTTATTTTAAAAAAATATCATTCTATTTATGTGCTTAGATCAATTTCCACTTCACCACTTATTCTAAGAAATGGATATTCAAGAAGAATTTTCTTTTTAAAATTCAGAAATATCTTTTATTGAATCATAATATCCATAATTCATTCCTCCATCCTGTAAATATTCACCAAAACCTAAAAAAATAGTACAATAATTACAACATGATTAATCATACTTTAAACTCAAAAAATAATGTCCAATGTTAAACTTAATCCATCCCAAAAGTAATTTACCTTAATAAAGATTTGAAATAATTCTAACAAAACTAAAAACTAAATAATATGAAATATATGATCAAGTAAATTATAATTTCAAATTCAAAACAAGTGAATATCTTGATCACATATAATAATAACCTCAATCACCACTGACATTATCCACATTGTATATTTACTATGAATCAAAAAAATGCATTAAACTCCAACATAAATTAATTTTTTTATGAAATTACTAAGAATTTTCAATGTCACTAATAATATAAAATTTAACTAATAAATAAAAATATACTCTTTATCCCAAATAAAAATTATTAAATATAAATTTTAAAAATACTAATTCTTATCTTTACCTTCTTTATGAACTGACTAAAAATATCACTTTACTACAGAATCACTTTTCTTGCTTAATAGTACCATTAAACATATGATTTAAAATACTCAAAGAAAATTGATGCAGTACAATCTTTATATGATCCATGATTATTTTAACTAAAATATCAATGATAAAATATTTCTTAAAAGTTATTAAATCCATATATCCAAGAACTTTATTCATTCCACATTAGTTGTGGTAATAACATAATCTTGAACTTCTCCAATTACATTCATTTATGGTAATTTCTCCTAATGATTATGGAATTCATTATAAAAATGCATCATATATTCATATTTGAATAAATGGATATTAGTGCGTTTGTTCTTTTCCATATAGTCATTGTTTTTATGACCCTTATCTTGACACATGTAACAAACTCTCATACCCTTCCAGAATTATCAAGGATGATTCTCTCAAAAATTGACACATGATGGAAATTTATTCACTCTCTTCTTTTCCTTTGATTATTTTTTCCCTTAGTTCTTATTCAGCCTCTTATTATCTTAATTTTTCTTGATGATATAGAATCTATAAAATTACTTCTCTGTCATAATGGAAATTTATACTATATCATCAGAAGATAAAAATGTTTGAGAAATTAGTGAACTGTGTAAATTTTTATTAATACCATTAATGAAATGGTCACACTTTATTTCTGGTTTACGTATGTAGTGGTTGGAATGCCTAGTTAGTCTGGTAAATTTATCCTCATACATTTCCATGAATTTTTCTTTTAACTTTTTTAATTAAATAAATACCTCACAATTTATACTCTTTGTTCAAGAGGGATGTATTTTTAAAATAAATTCACTTTAAAAGTTGTCCATTCTAGAAATTCTATTTGTTTCCCCTCTATAGTATTCTAGATCAATTAAAGCAATTGATCACCATTTCCTTTAAAATAATAAACTACCAAAATAATATCTTCCATTTTATTACATCCCAAATGTAGGAATATATTTTCAAGAGATTTAATCCATTTCTCAACAACCAATGGATAAGTATTTCCACTAAAATATGGTGGATTTTTTCACATGAAGTGATCCAACTTAGTCAAGTCACATTATAGAACAACATATTATTCCATATATAAAATTTTATTTTTCATAACCTGAGTCAACTACCCTAATATATAATTTATCTACGTAGTTCGGACACAATATATATTGGTTTTTTTAGTAGGTTAAACCCTACATTATCTATGGGTATTGATTCCCATTCTTCCATTAGGCTACATCACTAAATAATGGAACATAATGAGTTAGCTCATAATAATCATGAATATTAATCCAAAAAATAAAATACATATAATGGTAAACATTTTAAAATACTATTAAGTATTATCATATATTTCATATTAGTTAATTTTATTTAAAATTTAGTTCTTATTTTTTATAATAAATATCCACCATTAACATATATAAAGTCCTCAAACCCTTTAATTAACGGGTAGTTGTTACTTTATTAAATTGGAAATAAATACATGGAATCTCATCTCTAAGAACAAAATATTTTGGTATATTTGAAGAACCATATACATGGATGAATCCCATTTTACATTAGAAATATAAAATACATAGCATAAAAAAATTATTCCATCCTTGATATTATTCATAAAATCCATTTTCTTATCCTGGGGAAATGAAGAAAAATAAAAGGTTGAGATGAGATGCTCAGTAAGGATTACACACCTTCAAATATATGATGAATAAATAAGGCACAATTAATATTACAAGGTAAGTAAATAAAAAATTACAATTAATTAATAACCTGAGAACAAAATGAATCCATAGATAATATAAATGTGCTAATATCATCAATGATAATAATAATATGATTCTCAAAGAAGGAAATTATTAATATTAGAAGTCATGATCTTATACGTCATGGTATCTATATTGTCAAGGCCTTGTGCTAATATAATTTAAAAATATGAATAAGAAAACACCACAAACCCATATAATGTTGTCTTACTTATTTTTCTTCTTAGACCTATCAATGAATTGAGGGGATATATAATTTTAGGCCCCACAAATTGTTTCATGTATAATGCATTACGCATATATCGAATGATCAATTTAATTAAAAAAAATATTTTATATTAATAAATATCCATATTGAATAAATACTAAAAAATTATCAACAATTTTATAGTAAATGAAATACTTTAAAAGTATAATATCATGTGTATAAATGGTCTATGGTTTAAGAAATAATAATATTCATGATTTAGTGAATATTAATGATTAATAGAAAGATAATGTCTAATGTTCACAAGTAATTAAATGTTTCAAAAAATGGTATCACTATAACACATGCCTTTTAATGAATAATTAAAGTAATGGGTTTTTTTACTTGATTAATACAAATTAAATTAAAATATTATTAAATAATTATTTAGGTAAATAACATTTCCATTTTTAAAATCGCTTATTTTATAAAGCTGTCCAATTAAAAATTAAAAAAAAATTATTGAAAATAACCTTTAAACTTATAATAGAATATTTAAAGAAAATATCTTTCATGAGGGATGAAAAATAATCTCATGTATTATAAGTTAAAAAAAATTCCTTACATATTTATTTTAGAAAAGTCACAATTTACCTTGTTTGGAAAACAAAAAAATAATCCCTTTCAACAATTTTGTAGAAAGTAAAACATGGGTAAAACTACCTTTTGACAAATCAGAATAAATTTGTAAGAATATTTTTGATTTTTTTTTTGGAAAATATGGTTATGAAATAATAATATATCCAATAAAAATATAAATAATTATTATTTTTCTTTTAAATATTTCTTTACATGATTCATGTACCAATGACATAAAAATTTGGATGAAAATATAGAAATTATTTAAGAGATTAAGCATGAAATAAACTTTAATCATTAAAAAACAGAAATTAATTTTAAAAACATAAAATATTAATTATATACCCCATATAAAAATAAATAGGTGTATAATACCAAATATGTCACAATGGTGTAAAAACTGATTTGAAATCTCTTACCCTAGTTCTAACATGTCATGTAGGCGATCTAACTTACTTGATATCAAATTTATATTTATTATAATTATATAAAAGAGACATATTCATATCTATAATTTCATATATGATACATATATACATTTTATCATTTTTTTATAATATTTTGTGATTATTATCATTGTTTCATGTGTTAACTACATTGTTTTTTTTCAAGTATGTTTTGATTAATAATGCCCATATTTGTGCATTTATAATAGTTAAATCATCTCCATAATGTTAATTATGGTTTAAATATCATATTATTTATATATATATTATCATATATAAAATATAGAGATTGAAAAATGAATTACACATTTCATGGAGACGGAAGGCCGTATGTACGCATGAATGTTGTTTTCGTGTTTCGACGGAAGGACTGAAAAAATGTTGAGTAATAATTAATACATAAAGAATAATTATTATACAATATATATCATTTATATTTATTAAATACATCCACATTACCATTCTTGTAAAGCATAACTGAAAAGGGATCACATCACTTTGTGGAAGTTGTAGTCCATATTCGCACATGTGTGACGTTGTCATTTTCCAACAGATTGGAAGGTAAGGAGGTATATATGATATTCTAGTTCTATAATTATATTTATGTTATAAATATCATGAATAATAATTAGTATCTTTATATCCTTTCAAGTAATGTTTTGATGAAAAATGAATTGCACCGCTACTTGGATACGGTAAGTCGTATATACACATAGGCGATATTTTCAATTTTTATATGATAGAAAATAAATGGAATATGGTTTATATAATCGTAATAAAACATTATTATATTTATTATACATTATTTATTATTTTAGGATCGTTAAATCACTTTAAGATGAATTATAAGAATAAATAAACATGAATCATTTGGAAAATATAATTACCGCATCTTCGAAAGAAGTCCTCAAGATCCCTCCTTAAGGGACCTAGGGTAGGTATTTTGTGGATAAAATCACCTAAATAACCTGGATATGGTATTTTATAATATTAATTGGTATTATTCAGTTGATATATATTTCTCAATGTGGTGCAAATAAATGAAGGAAGGGGTTCTCTTTATAATTGAGGTGAGAGGGACTTCAAAAATTTCTTAAATAAATTAATATATAATTAGAAAATACTAGATTAAAATTATTCCAAATTGAAATAAATTTGTACAAATAGTGGCTAAGGAGTAAATAAAATCGTCCAAAAAATAGAAATATTTTTATATCATTGTATTCCTTATCTTTTTTTTTAACCCCTTTATGAATTATTTTTTACCTTAATCAAGGTAACCACTATTTTAATCACAATGGGTTAATAATGTTATTATAAATACAAAATTGACTCATAAATGGACCAAGGATGATGATTTAAACTATTATCCATTAAAAAGTCCAAATATAATATTTTCATGAAATCTAAATAATTTAAAACTATATGACTTTGATAAAATATCATTAATATCTTTTTTGGATACAATTATATTATTTTGACTTTAAATAGGTCTAGATAACAGGGTAATTCAAATATATATCTTTAAAACTACTATAATATATCATATTGATCAAGATAATTTGTGTGATGCATTATCAAATAGAAATTATTTAAAATTATAATATTTTTAAAATCATTATTTGTTTTGTTATTTAAAATAATATTGCATAAGTTTTGCTTAAGAATTTATGGAAGCTATATAATTTATAAAAAATATAAATAAATTTATATCAAGAAAAAATCATTAAAATAAAAATATACATTTATTTTAATTCATATATTTATTATTGTCCCTGTGTGTACACAGAGTATATATTTAAAACTAAGAGAGTGACATTTTGTAACGTTCATTGATTTAAATATTATAAGGGTAATTTTCAAGGACAAGTGTCCATTAAACAATTCCATTTCAATCCTATGTTGATAAGGGTCAAATTATATTCACCCAATAATAATTTAGATGAAACAATATGGCCTTATCACATAGTTTTAACTGAAATTAACCATAGTTACCCCTTTCTGGGGAGATAAATTTTCTCACAGTTACTATTCATATTGAACAAAAACAAAAGGGTCCAATTTCAAAAATTGAAACATAAAATTTTAAATATATACTTAATTTTATGAAATTAAATTCTAATAATTGGTTAAAAATAAATTTAAAATAAGTTCATAAAACCTGGTACAAATATTTTTTTAAAATACAATATTTGCGCTTTAATTGAAGTTAATCTTACCCCATGAAGAGTAAAAATGTATGAATTTTAAATATTTTTTTGAATATAAAATATATAAATTTCATTAAAATAATTCCAAAATACTAATAAATATAATTTTTTGAGATAAAAACATGTTTCATGCTTGAAAATAGTTTTTCGTAAAAATACTTTTTATATTTAAAAATGTTTTCCTAATAAATTTAAACATATATTCATTCCAATGAACATAATTGGATTAATAATAATATAATAGAACTAATTTAACTATTTAACTATTTTAATATAAAATTTAACATCATAAATGTTTGAAAGGAAAATACAATTTTCAATAAAAATTAATATTTTTCACAATTCACCGAAAAATGAATCTTTTTAGAAAAATCTAAAATTTTCACCCAAAGAAAAATTTAATATAATATTTTAGAAAAGGATAATATTTTTTTCAAATAAAATTTATAGATGTTCCATAAATAAATTATAATATTTTTTTCAAAAAAACAATAAAACCCATTTTTTAAGAAAACTTATTTCAAAAACATAAAATAACCTTAATGAAAATAGAGTATTGATTTCCTAATAATTAATAAATTTATTTTTATTGAGTATTTAATCTATATATATTAAATAATATTGTTAATAATTTTGATACCCACCAATTCAAAGGTAAGGTGATAATTGTTTAATTAAATAATAATATTTCAATACTCTATTGGGGTTTGTTTAGACTCAGTGTTGCATATTATATACAATATCAAAGTGTTATTTTTTTAAATTATTTAGGTGTTACCTTCCCCCCACCAAAAAAATCACATACAAGCAATGTTAAATTGATTATGGTAATCATTGGTTTGAAAATTGAGAGACCACATTGTCAAAAGTGTTCATCATACATCCTCTTAAAAAGACAAAAAAGGAAGTATGAAGGTTTTCAAAAAATATGTTTCCAAATATAAAAACATTGGTGGGATGTTTATGGAAATGGAAGAAAAAAACAAAACCCAAGGATTAATATAGAATGATATACATCATGTCCATGAGAATTTTAACAACAACAAAAATCGTATATCTATAATGGGTTAATGGACATTGATTTCTAGATAAGAAAAGAAAATGTATAGCATTTTTATTTCACAATACTTTTCATAAAGTCAAGGGATTATTTTAATACCATTTAAATCACTCCATAAAACGAATACATGATTTATTTCCATGTCATAAGCATAATCTCATCCTTTTGTTTTTATTTGATCAATTTTTACTTCATCTATTACCCCATGAAATGGATATTATAGTTCAATTGTTTTTTAATTCATGGAGAAATTTTAATTAATCATATGCTCCATAAGTCATTATTTATTACTATAAATATTTAATAGATCCAAAATGGTTAAAACAGGTTATCTAATAAGATAAATCATATTTTAAACTAAAAATATAATATCTATTTTTCAACTCAATCCATCTCATAAGTAGTATACATTAGAATGCTTTTAAAATAATAATGAAAAACTTCAGAACTCGAAATTCTAAAATATATGATAAATTTCATTATAATTTCACATTCCAAACATTTGAATACCTTGGTCAAATATTCTAATAACCTTAATCACCACTGACTTTATCCTTATTCCATATTTCTTGTGAATCCAAAAAATGTAATAAACTCCATCATAAATTACATTATCATCAAATCACTAACAATTTTCAATGTCACTAATACTATCACATTTAATTCATTGGTGTAAATATAATTTTTATCCCAAATAAAAAATTTTAACACAATATTAGTAAAATATTAATTTTATCATTACCTTCCTAATGTAGTCTGAAAAAATAAATCACTTTTCTACTAATACACTTTTCTTGGTTATCGGTACCATTCAACATATTCATTAAAATACTCAAAAAAACTAATATAGCATAATCCTTATTTCCTAATTGAATATTATAACCAAAATATCACTGATAATATATTAACTGAAAATTATTAAATCAAAATAAATAAGATCATTATTCATTCCACTTCTGCTATAGTAATAATATAAGCTTCAACTTCTCTTCTTAGCTTTTTTTGTGGCATGTTCACTTGATGCTTGGGGAACCAGTTTGAAAAACTCCCATATTTTTATAGTTGAAGCACTTGATTATAGTAGATTCTTTCTTTTAATTATAGTCATTATCAAGAAGGTCATTATCCCCACACTTTAAAAAAAACTCCCACACCTTCATATATTTTCTTGGATGTTTCTCTCTGTAATTTTTACATGATAAAAAATTCATCATTCTATTATTTTGATTTGATTCTTTTTTTGAGTGACAATTCAAATTTTTACTCTCCTTATTTTCCATAAAGTTATTGTATTTAAAATATTGCTTCTTTATCATAATGTCTCTTGATACTATATCAACATAAAATGAAATTTTTTTGAAATTAGTTTCATTTGTAGACTCATCTTAATCCCATAAAATATATGGTATATATTTCATTCTGAATTATGTATGCACTCTAATGAATGACTAGATATTCTAGTAATTTTATCCTCATACTCTACTATACTTTCTTCTTCATACTTCTTTAAAGTGAATAAAATCTTTTCAGTTTTAGGTTATTTTTCTGGAGAAAAGTATTTCTAAAAGAAAATCAATTTCAAAATCTCTCCAATTAAAAATTTCTATTCAATTGGCCCCCTTAGTATTATATATCAATTACCACCATTGATTGGAGTCACCTTTCAAAAAATAAAATTCTACACTAATATTTTCTATTTTATTACATCCCAAAGATTGGATTTTTTTGAGAGATTTAATAATTTTCTCAACTACCAATGGATTAGTAGTTACACTAAAATATAGATCCTTTTATCTCATGATGTGATCAGTCATAGTTTAATAACCCTACAGAAAAAAATGGTGTTCCCTATAGGAAAGGTTATTTGACATAACCTAAGTCAAATTCCATAATATATGTAGGATTTTCTTATTTACAACACGAGTTATATTGGATTTCTCATCAGTGCAATCCATATATTGTTTACGAGTGTTGATTTCCTTTCATCCATTAAGTACCATCACTAAATAATGGAATACATGGAGTTATCACATAATCATCATGAATATTGATCCATAAAATAAAATCCCTATAATGGTGAAGGATTTTAAATACCACAATGCATTATTATAGTTTTCACGCTATCTATGATTATTTAAAATCTTATTCCCATGGTATTTAATAAACTTCCACAGATACTAATAATAAAGGCTCAAACCCTAGTAGCCTAGTGCCATTTGTTAATTTATTAAAATGTAAAAAGATACATTGAATTTCAACCTAATTAACAAAGTAGTTTAGTAGTCTTGAAGAACCATATGTTGAGATGTCTCCCATATTGTATTTGATTATAATATATATAGCAAAAAAATCTTTCATCCTTGATATTATTCATAAAATCCTTCTTTAAATCCTCAGGAAAAGAATATAAAAAACTGTAATCATAAATTCTCAGAAAGGGTTACATGCAATAAAAAATTTCATGAGATAATAAATAATAATCTATATTGAAAGGTAAATAACATAAAACAAATTTCATTTAATTAATAACTTGAGAAAAAAATAAATCCTTGGATGATATAAATTTTTTAATCTCATGAATGATATTACTAAATGTATTCTCAATAAAATAAATGATTACAATTAGATTCCATGATCACAAAAAACATGGTATATATACTGTCAAGGCCTAGATCCATGATAATTTAAAACATTGAGTGGTACTACACCTGAAACCAATTTTATTATAGCCAACTAATTTGGCTCATGATAATCATCTCTGTATCAAGGGAATATACCACCCTAATCCCCACCCATTATTTCATCTACAATGCATTCCTCATATATTAAATGATTGATATAATTCATGAAAAAATATATCCTATAAAAAAAATTCTTGTTGAATAAATACCATGGATTTATAAATAATTCCATTTTAAATCAAATAAATTCAATTTATAACACCATATTTAGAAATGGTATATGGTTTAAGAAATAATCATATTAATGATATGAATAATATGTATATTTAAGTAAAATTTAATACCCACTAATAAAAAGTAATTAAATTCTTCAAATGATGGTATTATTATAAAATATCCCCAGTGGTGAATAAGTAAAAAAATTGTTGTTATCCTTGAATAATATAAATTTTATTAAAATATTATTAAATCATTCTTGGGGAAAACAACCTTTTCATTTTTGAAATCAGTAACTTAAAAAACAGTACAATTATAAAGTAAAAAATTTTATTTGAAAATATAAATATAATCATGTAAGGGTTCCTTTAAAGAAAATATTATTATTGGAAGAAGTAAGGTATAATCATGCTATATAAGTTAAAAAAACATCCCTTCCATACTATTTTTGAATAATTCAAAAAGTACCTTGTGTAGAAAATAACAAAAATATTCCCCTCAATCTATTTTGTAAAAATTAAATTTTGGGTGAAAATATATTTAGATAATTAATTATTGAATTTTAATAAAATTAATTATTTTTTTAGAAAATATGTATATGGAATAATAATATATCTCGTCATAAGATATATAGAATTGTTTTTTTGGAAAAAAAAACTTTTCTTGATTCACAAAGATAGTAAAAGTTGGAAGATAATATGGAAATTACTTAAGAGAGTAATATTAAAATTAAAATTAATCATCATGATAAATATAAATTAGTTTTAATTACATCAAAGGGATATTATATAAAACATATAAAAATAAATAGGTTCAAAATACCAAATATGTCTCAATTGAGTGGAAATTGAGACGAAATCCCTAACCACATGTCTGATATTCCACATAGGTACTCTATCCTCATTTATAATAAATTTATATTTATTCTAATTACATACCAAAACTATATGAAATTTTATTATATCATCTATTCTCCATTTTTGACATTTTATCGCATATTTTTTTAATAATGTTTTTTATTATTATCCTTGTTTGATGTGTTAATTACTTTGTTTTTCAATTATTTTTTGATTCAACAGTTTCAATAATTGAACATTTATAGTAGATAAAACATGTAAATAATTTTTATAATGTTATAAATATCATATATATATTCGATATATATATTTATGTTTATGATTAATATATAGATATAGAAAAATGAATTATAGTGTTCATGGAAACGATAGGTCGTATGTACCGACAAACACTATTTTCATTATTTTTATGGATGGAATAAAATAAATGTGGATAATAATTAAAAATTGTAGTATATTTATTATTTAATATATATAATTTATATTTATTAAATCCATCCTCATTACCATCCACATAAAACATACTTGAAAAGTGGTTCAAATCGCTTTCTGGGTGTAATAGTCAACATGTACGCATAAACAGTGTTGTCGTTTTCCAAAATATTAGAAGGTAAGATGTAATATATGATATTATACTTAAAAAATCATATTTATGTGAAAAATATCATAAATAACCATCAGTTCCATCTTAATAACCATCGATGTAAAGTAGTTATGAAAAAAACTATATTGTTATGTGGTGATGGTAAGCTATATGTACGCACATCCAGTATTTTTTTATTTTTTAGGATATAAAAGAGATGGAATATGGTTTTAATATAATAATAATAAAAATAATAATAATACAATATCAGTATATTTAAGAAAATTTATACATTATTTTAGGACGGTTACGATACTTTAAGAGAATTAGTAGAAGAAAGAAACTTGAAGGTCACTATAAAGACAACTGCCTTTTCATTGGTAGAATTCCTCTATATAACTTATTAAGGGACGTACTGTTGGTATTTGAGGGACACCAGTACCTCATGAACTTGTACAAGAATGTCTATAATAGTAATTTATAGGGTTTGGTAAATATATATTTCTCAACGTGGTGTAAATAAGTGAGGAAAGGGGTTCTTTTCTATAATTCAGGTGAGGAGAACTTTGTGAATTTCAATGAAAATTTAAAATATAATAAAACTATTCTAGATCCAAATACTAAATATGGACATGAATTAGAGAAAAAGGTTTCTAAATTTGAAATAAAACCATTAAATGAAATTTAGACAAGTTTTTTTCCATTTTATTCTTTATAATTTTTAGTAACACATTGGTTGTTTGTTTTTTGCCTTAATTGCAGAAACCTTTATTTTAATCCAAAAGTGTTAATAATGTTATAATAAATAGCCAAATTACTCATAAATATAATAAATATGTTTTTTCAAACCATTTTCCTTTAACATGGCATAATATAATATTTTTGTTAATTTTTAATCATTTATTAAAATATTATTTTCATAAAATATCATTAATGTCAATTTTGGTATTATTCCTTTAATTTGATTTTAAATACATTAAGACAAAATTAAAATTCAAATATAATAAAAAAATAACCTAAAATTTTATATACATCTATAAAATTTGTGTAATAAATTATCTCATTCATTTTAAATCAATTTAAATATTTTAAAAATCATTTATTTTATTTTTTTGTTAATAAAATAAATATTTTATTAGTATTTCACATGGAATTAAGGTAATTATATAATTTTAAAAAAATAGAAATAAATTAAAATAATTAAAATAATTTCATTAATAAAAATATATACATTTTGGATAATTCATATCTGGATTTTTTTCCTATTTAGACACATGATATATATTTAAAATTAAGTGAGTAACATTTTATAATTTTTTTTAAATATTATAAGGTCCATTTTTATGCACAAGGTTTCATTAAAAAGTAAATATTTATTATAAATTGATACAATTATATTTATATTCATAAAATAATAATTTATATGAAAATTTATGGTCTTATCACTTCTTTTTTACCTAGATTAACTGTGTTTTCCCTTTACCGGGGAGAAAACTTTTACCACTATTATTATTCACATTGCCCAAAATTAAATGGGAATATTTACCAAAATATAAAATCCTTATAGAATATATGGAATCCATTTTTTCAAATTTGATATTAATAATTTATAAAATAAATTTAAAATAAGTTCTCAAAATGCCATGACAATCGCTTTTAAGAAAAATGTATTTTTTTAAGCATTAATTGGCTTTATTCTTATCCCATGCATTGAAAAAATATTATATAGATGTAAAAAAATAATTGAATATATAATATATAAATTTCATTAAAATAATTCACCTATAGTTATTAATTTATTTTATTAATATGAAAACATATTGCCCATATAAAAAAAATTTTCAGAAAAATTATTTTTTATGTTTTTTATAAAAAAAATATACACATAATTGATTCTAATGAAATTAATTGGATTAATAATAATATAACATAAATAATTTTAAATGTTAAATATTTTATAATAAAATGGAACTTTTCAAAAAAAAATTAATAAAAATTAGAATTTCTACTATTCACTAGAAAATGAAACAATTTAGAAAAATACAAACATTTCACGTTAGGAAAAATGTGATAGTATGTTTTAAAAATGATATTATTTTTATAAAATAAAATTTATATTATTCACAAAAAATAATTATAATTTTTTCTCACAAAAATTAATAAAAATATTTTTTGAAGGAAATTTATTTCTGAAGCATAAAATAACCTTAATGAAAATTGAGTACATATTTACTAATAACTAATAAATACATTTTTATTGAGAATTTACTCTATATATATTTCATAATTGAGTTAATAAAATTCATACCCACAAATTCAATGGATAGGTGATAATTTTTACATTGAATAATAATATTTTAATATTTTATTTGGGTTTGTTTAGACTTAGTGATGTATGTTTTGTGCGATATTGAGCATAGTTTTATTATTGGAAATTTTCATGATGTTATAATGATTTATAGTATGGATCATCTTATTATGGACAAATATAAACAATTTTATTCATTTAAAATGGGTAGGCAACACAAATCACCGTTCAAACAAATTAAATAGTTTGTTAAAACTAGATCATTAGACCAAATATATATAGATCTATTCAGACATGTTATAACCGCAAGCTTCAGTGGTAAATATATTATTAATGATTTAGTGTATTATTTTTATTGATTTAATTGAGTATTATTTTATGACTTAAAATAAATATTTTTTATTTTTTTCAATTTTTTCAAGCATGTACAAAATGAAAGAGATTTCAAAATTGTGACTTTAAGAAGTGCACATGGAGTACAGTTTGGGAATCATCAATTAAATTCATTTTTATCAAAACATAGAATTTAAAAATCCATATTTCCCCATATAACACCACAAAAAATATATTTATTAAAATTGGGAATAATACTTTACATTAAATTAACACAACTATGTTATGTGAATATATCATGCCCAATCACTTCTAGTGTGATAATGTTCATACAATGTGTTATTATATTTATAGAGTTCTAATAAGTACAATCTTAAAGAAAGAAATCTATGAGTTATGGAATAATAGGAAACCAATGGTTGGATACTTTAATGTATTCTGATGAAAGTTTTATATCTTTAACATGAAGTGTAATATTGTAGGTTTGAATCAATTTCCAATGAAGTAATCTTACAAGGATACTCTACAACATCCAAAACTTATTCAATTTTCAATAATAATTACAAGGTATTTCAAGAATCTACTCATGTAAAATTTGAGGAATGTGATCAGTTTTGTCATACAAAGACATAAATTGATAACTTCGTTTATTCTATTGAAAAAACTCTAATTAGACTTCTATTTTATGAAAAATGGATGATGATTTAGAATATGATTGAGAAAAATCCAAACCTGAAGGGATTAATTATGAATAGTATGATAGTGTTATATCTATATATCCTTTACCCCTTAGGAACCATCCTTTATAAAAAATTATAGGAAACCTAGATATAGGTTTTAGTACAATAATAACCATAGGAAACTTTTATGAGTTTTCTGACTATTTCTCTTATCTTGGACAAAAAAAATTATATGAATTCATAAATTATGAAAATTGGGTAATATCTATACAAGAAGAGATAAACTAATTCAAAAGGAAAAAGTTTTGTGAATTTGTTAATAGAACATTTGACTATCATGTTATTGAAACTAAAGTGATAATATTGAACAAACAAGATGATCAATGTGTAATCTATAAAAATAATGCTATATTATTTTCCCAAGGCTACAATCAAGAGGAATGAATCGATTATAATGAAATATTTCTTTTTCTATAATATTATATTCCATTATTACCCTTTTAATATATTCAACCCATCAGATATTTGATAAATATTCTTTTTAATTTTTTTAATAGAGGAATTTTATGTTAAACAAAATCCATGATTTAAAAACTATTATTTTTTAAAATCTATTTTCAAACATACCAAAGAATTTTAAAGTCTTAAAAAACAATCCTGGATCTTAGTATGAAATATTATGTTCTTTTGTTTATTAAATTTTTTTAAAGTGGGTTTTCAGACCCCACCCTTTAAAATAATACTTCATAATAGGATATTTTACTTGTATAAATTTATTTTTATGATGTAAATTTTAGTAAAAACATATGAAAAAATGTTTAGTGAATTTTCAAAACTTCTAAAAAAGTAAATTGAAATTATCATGATGGATGATTTAAACTTCTTTCTTGGTTTTTAGATTAGCCAAAAGTATATTGAAAATAATTTAAACCAAATAAAATACATACACTTCTTACTTAAAATGTTATGTCTTCAAATATATAAGACTTATTCAGCTTCATTAAGCTAAAAATTATTCTTCACATGGATAATAATAGCAAAATATTTGAAAAAAATATATTAATATATGAATAATTGGGAGATTATTTATCCCACTATAAGTATATTATATATTATGTTTCTAATATGTATTTTTTCAAATATTCAATCAAATTAAAAATAATCTCATTTGAATAATACCAAAATAATTTTATGTAATTTAAAATTATTAATCTAATTTGTATTTATTTTTATAAATATTTTTTTGATTTACCTTCATATTCAGGTGCTAATTTTTAGAGATATAGGTCACATAAGAAGGGTACCTCGGGAAACTATCAGATTCTAGTAAAATATTTATTTACTTGGTTAATAATAGAGAAAATATTTTTTTTCATTTTTAATTACAAAATTTGAATACATTGAACTTGGACATTTTCATACACAAGTGTTGAGGATGAAACACACCATGATATATTTTGGATTTATGATTGACCATATACCAATCAACTGAGACAAAACTAGTTTTATACGCATTTCAAAAAAATACGATAAACTATTGAAGTAAAAAGAACAAATATTTAGGGCATAAATTCCTATAAGATCGTAAATAATATGTGGCTATCTAGTTAGAATTTATTTTTACAAAATAAATATTATTAGACATTTTTACCAAGTCATTTATTACTAATTGATTGGATTTTATTATATTTGAGTTTGTTTTGTTTTGTTTTAAATCATTTATTTCTATTTAATTTGATTATCTAATTAATGGATTTGTCATTTTATATATCAAAATCTATTTTTAATGATGTTTTTGTGTTTTTTTTTCAAATTTCATGCGAAGAGTTTTCTATTTTTTATCAACATGTCTTAATTGGACCCATTATA
Organism: Viscum album; assembly: GCA_963277665.1. Lineage (NCBI taxonomy): Eukaryota > Viridiplantae > Streptophyta > Magnoliopsida > Santalales > Viscaceae > Viscum > Viscum album. The sequence goes on from OY728128.1 coordinate 983,795,551, forward strand.
TTTTTATTAACATATTATTATTATTCACATAACTCTGGTTGCAACCCATCATATATCTCAAAATTGATAGAGACAGAGAGTAAATAAATAATTCTCTTAAAACATAAAATCGTATCAACCCTCATAGTTTTTTCCTTCAACCATAAACCCTTCTTTCCCTCAATCCTTTGAACCACCCTTCTTTTCCATTATTCAAAAATATTAAAACAATATTCCTCAATAATATTTCATCTAATAGTTCAAAGTGACCAAAATTATTGAAGAAGTTGTTTAGTGGAAAAACTATCGATTTATATTGGTTTTATTGAACAAAAATTATTTTGAATAAATTAGTGACTTACGAAGGATGAGTTTTATTTGAGAAAAAAATAGAATATAGTTCTTTTGGGAGAAAAATATTTGATTGTTTTATTTTTATGTAAAATTCCACTTTGGATAAAATTACTACCTAGTTACCTTAACGATAAATCATAATGAGTTTTCGATATCATATGTGGAGATGGATATAGTATTTTATTATACACATGTGGGAATCCAGGACATTAATACCTCTTTTGTTGATATCAATTATGTTATCCTTATATAAATCATGAAATATTTTTTTTACATAATATTGAGAAGAAATTTTCCAGGGCCATGAGACAAAATGTAATGTTCTCATAAAGTTTATCAAATTTTAAATTTATCATATATACGGATAATTTTTGACTATTTTATTCATGGACATAACGTTTTCAAATAAATTCATACTAGATAATCTATTCAATATTCTGAGATATATTTTGGAGTACATGTGTCATCTAAAGAGTATGTCTATAAACTTCTATCCATTTTAAGTAATAATATAACTCATATTTAGAATGTTAGGGTTTAATTTTGTGATATAATGGCCTCTTTGTGGAATGGTTATATAATACTTGGAGTGAGAATTTTTATGTGCAGTGGGTAATTGTAGATTTTTTCTCTAAAGAAACAATTTCCTATCATAAATGATGCTGATGTCAACGTACATCCTACTACAGTTGAGGGGATGCATCACATGGATATTTTTTTACTTAATAAATAAAATAAGCTGATATAAACATATATCTAGGATATAATCTCAATAATCTATCTCTTGTTGATAGAAGGAAAGTTATATTTGTTATTTATAATAGGATCTGTCAAGAATATGATGATCGGACTGAAAAAGCTGAGTAAGGAAATGTATCAGTCTGAAATCGGGATGTGGTTTAGACACCCAAGGATGATGTTGTCCCACCATGAATCCATAAATATGAGAACCAAGAAAAAAACCTTTTAGAGAATGTTTATCAAATTGATAATACTAAAAAATGATTGGTTAAAAAATCACTAATATTGATTCTATTATATAACTAAAATAGAGAAATATCACTATATTTTTTTGATTCAATTCATATCATTGAGGTTTATAAACCTATTGAAATTAATAGGATAAGGAGGATCTGATTTGATTTTCCAAGTAGGATTTTCATCAATCCAAAAAATAAGAAGCATATAAATAGGATATTCTTTTAGTCACTAAGATAAAAGTGGTTTTGATTACAATATCTCAAGAAAAATAAAACATGGAAGTTACATCCCCTATTCGAGATGAATCTAAGTGAATTGTCTCTAATATTTACTCCAGTGAAGTTATTAACTTTTTTAAGGGATATTGTAAGTGTTTAATGAGAAAATAGTATAATATAGTTCTTTTATGGATTCATTGGTTAAAAAAGAGAAAATTAAGAAATATTAGGGACAATTTATTCTTGAAAGAATATCTAAATTAATTGAAGAAGATTTTTTTTATCATAATTCGAGTCTATTAAAAGGATAGTAACAACTTAATCATTTTTTTCTCCAATTCATATTTAAAAGGTTTGATAATCATGATCCAAAATTAATTTTCTTTCTCAAGGAGCCCAATATATTGGACCATGTAAGAAAATATCTTATAGTATTATTTTTATGGAGTATAAGTTAGAATAAGTTTTTCTCGCTCTTGGTTATTTGACTAAAATGATTGTATCTATAAAATTTGGTTTCATTTCACAAGAAAATATAAAATATATTAAAGGAGATTTGTTTACTGAAATTTAAATCATTCCTATATTTATATGAAATTTTATACATTTTTGTAAGACCACAAAATTTTTAGGTGATATTATTTAGGGTAGTGTTCCATAATTTTTAGAGATTCCATCCAAGACCTCTAAGGACATAAGTTTTATTGTGACCAAACATAAAAATATGGTTGTTTCCCTATCTAATATAATTTTTTACCTAGAGGATAAGCTCCCATAATTTCGTAATTTGGATATTCATATTCTTTTTACAACTCTTCATCATCAAAAGAAGATGAATTTCTTGAGCCAATAGACTGGTGTTTTACCACGAATTATAATGGGGTTTTTGTGTCTGCTACTCCTCAAGTTGTTCCACTCTTATATACCCAAAATTTGATTCCACAGACCCACACTCTCATGTTTAGTGATAAGATAAATTGTATTTAAAAAATAAAATAGTAAACATTACATTAAAAATATAGAGTATGTTGATCATTTAGGTTTAGATTTTTGGAGGATTAGTATATCTGAAAATGATAATAACAATAATATAAGAAGCTTCTAAAACAGATTTTACATCACTCGAGCTATATTATTAATAGATAAAATTAAATATTGATCTTCTAATAATAAAAAAAACATTGAAAATCATTTTTATAAAATAGGGTGATAAAAATTATTTCAGTAATTGGCTTTAATCCAATTGGTGATTTCCTTTCACTTTAAAATTAGTATAAAAATTATTTCAATTTTTTTTCTTTTATATAAAATTATTCTGAGATAAATAAAACATTTGATATAGCACATAATTTCCATCTAAAGAAAAATTTATTGTTTTCATAACAAAAATATCATATTAAGTGATTATTTTAAAACTATTCTTTAAGGGGATATATTATTTTAAAACCCCTTTTTATTTTTAAAGTAATATCCCTTAAAATAAAATTTTATTCATCATTTTAAATTTCAAAATATTACTTTGGAGTATAATTTTTATTTAATTAATTTAATGATACTCAAAAATATTTATGAAAACCTTGTGGCCACTTGGAATACTGAAGGTCTAAAAATCACATTAAGGAAAAATCACCTTGAGGTTATGGGTTCACTCCCCATTCATCATCATCATACATAATGACCATGTTCCAAAATTTAAATAAAACTTTTTCTGTAAATCTTTCCTTTCTCATTATTAATCCATTAAAAATATCTTTCCAAAAGATCTAAATATATGTTGTTTATTTTAAATACAAAAATAATTAAATACCAAATAAAATTAACAAAAAATTTCCTTCAAAAAAATTATGTACTATAATAATGATTGTATGTAATATAAAAATTCATGTGAATAAATTATAAATAATTCGTGGAAATTAAAAATAATTAAATGATTTTCACAATATATATAGAATTTCAATGAAAAATACTGGGTATTCTCATATAATAAAAATAACCATAAATGAAATCCACAATATTTAAGAAAATTTTTAATGTCTAAAATTTTATTTTGATAATTATTTAAATCCATCCTTTAAATTATAAAACATTTAAAAAATAATTACCTTACCTTCATAAAGGAATAATAAAAAAAATTAAACACTCAAAATGATTTCTATTCATTGAAGGTCTACAAAACAAAAAAAATATTTTGAAAATAAAGATACTAATTTGAAAAGATTAAAATCATAAATTTTAAAAAATATTTTCCCTTACCTAAATGACCAAAATTATTATGATGTCATTCCCTTCTTCAGATATAGACTCCTATTATCAGACTCTTCCTTACCCTTACTATCTTTCTCCCCACCATCCTTGCAATAATCTTTACAATTGAAGATATGTATAATCCCAAGGAATAGATCCTAGAATCAGTATGATATATCGAAACCTATTTAAACTAGGTGGTTCTCTTTATATAGAAAAATTGTTTTAATTATCGATATCATAATATCTCCCATATAGTAATCTTACAATAAAATATATCTTCCATAAAAATTTAAATTTTTATGTGGCACTAAGCTATATATTGTAAAAAATATCTTAATATTATTAAAGACTAAAATTTTCCACACATAAAACTAAAATGTTTGAGATAACATTCTTTATGGCTGATCAGATATATTCCCACAAAATATTCTATAAACTACAAACATAAACATTCATGGTGGTTGAGTTATGGCAGGCTAACATGCCAAGCTATAAACTATTACCAGATCATGCATATCGATAAAAACGTTTTTCTAATTTTTTATGTTTATATTCATGTAACGTTTTAGAAATCTTATTCTTATTCATTAACAAAAATGGCATGTAAAATGATATGATAATGACATATTATATATATATGTATGTATATTTATATGTATATTCTTTCATTTTATCTAAAGGTTCCATGTAAGGAAGAAAATAATGTTGTGGTAGGTGTAAATTTGAGAGTATACACTTACTCTTGTGTGGATTTAAGATTATCTTTATATTGGTTTTGAAACACACCACATGAACCTTACATAACATTTAATTTCACTACACTACCATTATGAGAAGTAAAAAATCATTCTTTTATGAACCGAGAGACACAAAATGGACCGTATGTGGTATTATAATGTCCTTTAAGTGAGCATTGAGTTGAGCATATACCCTTAAACAACTTCCAAATCAACAATGCTTCCCTTACATGATCACCACGTAGAATTTATGCATGCATCATCCTACCCTTACATGAGTGGTATCTCACCTTTACAAATACCCAAACTATTGAATTAACACAATGTGAGTACACATCCAAATGTTATGTAGTGTAAAGACCCGAAAATCCTATGGAGAATTTTTTCTTAAATACATGGTAATTTTACGAGTCTGTGGTTTCTAACGGCGCTTGATTCTGAGGCCCGGTGTGCCCGGAATCAATTTTTGAAGTTTTTTTCGGGTACGTTCTGTAAAATTACTTGTGGGTTTTGCTATCTTTTGAACCGGTGCTTGGAATTGAAATCCGAGGAAACTGATTAACTCGCAGTGCTGATATTCGCTTAAGGAGACCTTTAACGTAGTTGCGTTTTATCAAGAGTGGAAGTTAATTTTTGGGGTTTCTAAGTAAAATTTAAATAAACTTATGTGTTGCATAATTTTATTTAGATGGTAGTTTTTCTCCTAAGGGAAGTTGGAGATTGAGCCCACCCCCACATAACCTCCCATGGGAGGATAATTTGTGGTAGGGCCCATACGTGTTCAAACCCCTCAACTCCCCTTGAAACCCCCTTCAACTATTTAACTCCCCTTGAATTTATTAAATCCACTGATCTTCATTTAATTTGGGTGAACTCTCCACCTACCTTCCCCTTAATTGTGTCAACACAATTAATTAATGTCTTCATTAATTAATTTGAGTGTTTGAATTCATTTGAAATGCATGTAAATATTAAAATAATAGAGAGCCTATTATTTTACTTTGGCTTGGTGATTATTCTTTGGAAGAAATATTGGAGGTACGACCCTTTTCCAACGAGGAACGTGAAGAACCCGAAGAACACTCATTCTCTCCAACGAAGAATGCATTGTCACCGTTGTAGAACGAGGACGGCGCTTGAGCCTAGAATCGGCGGCGCGTGACGGGCGGAACAATCAACGATGTCTTCGAATTGTTTTTTCGTGCCTTCGACAACGTACTACGAATTGAGGTAGGGGGATTTGATTAATTTTAAATGAATAAAATTATATCCTTGTTCTTCGATGAATGCCATGGTTCATCGTTGGCCAAATGATATCATCTAATACGGAGGGCACGGGCCGAACCAACACAGTCCGGCATCCCTCCATTGGTTATTGTTGATTAACGTCAGAGAAAAAATCGAAAGGGTGTGGTGTCATCACACCACACCAGAGAAGAACCACGGGATGGAGGAGGAGACAGTGTCGGCAAATGGAGGCAGTGGCGGAAGCGGAGACCACGTGCCAGCAGCATGGAGGGAGACCGACGACAGCTCGGGCCACCCGGACCGCGGGACAACCGGTCATCCGGTCCGCGAGTAAGTGAAACGGTGCACCAAGGCGCTGCGAGGAAGGAGACGCGGGCCGCTCAGCCATAGAAGAACCGTCCGGCCTCATGCCGTTCGGGCTAGAAGAACCGGCCGACTACGGCCAGCCGGGCTGGAGGACCGCGGCGCTCGCATGCGTTGCGTGGAGAAGACTGTGGGCCGCAATGCTGGGTGAACCGACCGAGCTGGAAAACTGCAGTGCCTTCAGGCGCCGCATGGGAAGGACCGTTGCCCATTGTGCGGGCCACACATGCCGGGCAGAACCGGTCGGCTACGGTCGGCCGGGCAGGAGGAGGCGGCACCGCTTAGTGCCGCCAGGCAAACCGGACCGGCCCACAGAGTGTGTCGTGTCTGCAGGTGGGTCGCGCCCCACTGGGCCAGGCTGACCCCCCAGCCGGTTCGGACCCTCCAAACCGGGCCGGGAAGACCCTGCAGATGGGTCGGACCCGCCGAACTGGGTCGGGACGACCCGCCATCCCACTGGGTTTGACGAGCCAGGCTCGACTTCACTTAAATACAAATATCTCCTAGACCGCGCGTCTGATCGACGCGACCTCTGCTGCACTGGGACCCCTATGACGAAGCGGTACTTTTTTGATACTATAAGTGAGTTTTGGACAAATTTGGAAAATGTCAGGGTTTGGATCGAGCATAAATCCAATCGGGCCCCTGGAACAGAAATGCCAATAACTCTCAGACTGAGTGTCTGATTGACGCATCGTCTGTCGCGTTGGGTTTCTTTTGATGAGGCGGAACTGCGAGATGCATCAACTCGAGACTTCATGATAGTTGATGTATCGAAACTTAACTCGAGGAGGAGACCCTCCCGAAATCGAGCGTGCTATGTGCAGGAATCCTAGAGCTGGCTGTGACGACTATTGTACTGGAATCCTACGTGGGTTCGACAGCGATGACTTTTGTGCCAGAATCCTTTGTGGGTTTGACATCGATGACTACTGTACTGGAATCCTTCATGGTATCGACGACGGTGCTACTATACCAGGATCCTCTGTGGGTCCATCAGTTCTGACTTCTGTTCTTGTATCTTGTGTGGGTCCGACAGAGTAGCTGGTCCTGTATCCTGTGTGGGTTTGACAGCTTAGCTGGTCTTGTATCCTGTGTGGGTCCAACAGCTTAGATGAATCCGTGACTACATCAGATCATCTCTATCACTCTACGAAATTTTTATACCTGAGTGATCTGAGTCATGTCTTTCAACCATTATAAATGTGGTGATCGACTTTACTTCCTTTGTGGATAGGATTGTGATTGGGCTTGAGAGTTGGAGTCTGTGATGACCCAGACTCTCAGGGTCCTTTCCATTGCCAAAAATCTGGATCCTAAAGGGGCAGCGTCTCGGCATAAGGTGGATCAGCGCGACCAATCGGTGAGACCGATCGGCGCGACCCAGCCTTGTCGGGGTTTTTCCAGTCGCGCTCCTTTTGCGCAAATTGGGGTTTTAAACACTATTTTGACCTGTTTTAAAGCCCGGTAACACCCACAAATGTTTTGATTAAATATTTAATGAATTAACCTGGTGTGTGTGATAGTTTAGATCCCTTTAATAACGTGTGGGGCCACGTGATCAACCCACGACCCCCGCTCCTTATGCGGTTTCACGTTCTTATCTCAACCATCCCCGGACCTTATAAACTAAAGGGTTAGCTGTGGTTTCTTCTTTTCTCGATCACCGCTGGGAGTACCCTTCATTCACGAACAGATTTTTGTTCAGGTGAGCCGCATCGCTATATGTGAAGTTCTGCGCCTGGCCTTAGCATCGATCGTTGATAACAAGTAGGGAATTTCTCCTTTGTCTCTCCCTTTTTGTGAATCATGCGGGGTGGTCATGCTTTTGTTTCTGTAGAATTGGATAAACCCAAACCTTATTGAAGATAATGAATGAACTCTAATGATGGGGGAGGCATGTGATCGATGATGCTGCTCTGTTTTATGATCTTCCATAATTATATGATTTTTGAATTGTGTTGGCTTACGCCTACTGAGAATCATGGTCATTGGTGGTCTTTCTCTGTGTACTAATGAACCCCTCGTGATGTTTTAAATGGCTTGTTTTGTAGTTGTGAACTCCTGTTGTGAAAAGTAAATCGGTTAATTACTTACATTCGGCTAAGAAAATTGAAATCACTAGTATCAATTCCCTTCTGTGATAACCTCGGTTAAAGCACACGGAAATTAGAATCATGGAGTGTGTTAAATATTTTAAATCTGAAAATACGGGCATGGGCCTGCTTTTCTTGGTGGTAGTGGTTTGATTATTCTTCCTTCATAGGCCGTTTTCTGGGTGATGTGGGTGGGGATGGGATCCCCTGTTATTATACTCTCAGTGGTTGTGAGAATTGGGGATGGGATACCCTGTGTTATGCTGTTAGTTGTTGTGAGAATTGGGGATGGGATCCCCTATATTATGCTTTCAGTGGTTGTGAATTTTAAGACTGGGAGGTTACCTTGTTTATATCACAAAATGGGGTGGGATCCTCTGTTGATGAGAAACCATCTGGGGGGACACGGGGCAGTGTCTCGGGGTTTTTCTTTGGTTCTAGTACTTAGAAGGATATCACTTATCCCATTGTTGGTATGACTTTACAAGAGAACCGGGTGTGAATGTTGTAGTTGATGCTTGACGTTTGGTTGGATCTTTTTCCCTTGGATTCTGCTTATGGTGTTAGTTGCCCAGTAGTTGCAGAAAACTCATTTAGGCATTATTATTGAACATATAAACCAGGATGGGACAAATGGGTTTTGGTTTGGCGTGGGTTGTGACTTGGACGTAGTGTTGTTTGTGTTCTTTAGGCGGGCTGAAGAAAAACCTAAAATTTGGGTGAGTGATTATTACCTAAACATATACTTTTAGTTTTGTGTTTCTTATTCGCGCCCCACACAAGTTGAGAACTTAGTGCTGAACACCCCCATTTCATGGGGGAGGGTGTTTTTTCCAACACTTCCATTAGTGGCCGGTTATTAGCTCCTTTTCTACTCCCTTTCCCGGATATCCCAAGTATCTTCGGGCAGGCTGTGATGGCATGAGGTCCATTATTAGCCCAAGAACCTTCGGGCGGGATTGTGTGGGGGTTATGGCTCAGGTGTGTGCGGGCAGGTAGTTTCCCAAGTATCTTCGGGATGCAGCCCAGGTGTCTTCGGGCGTGGCAGTGGATCTTCTAGCCCAGGTGTCTTCAGGCATGGCGGTGGTTGTTCTGGCCTAGGTGTTTGCAGGCGTGGTTATGTGTGACAGTTGTGGCCCAGGTGTGTGCAGGAAGGGTTTGGCAGTGGGACTGCGTGAGGTTGTGGCCCAGGTGTGTGCGGCCAGGTGTGGTAGTGGGACTGCGGTGAGAATGGTGGGATTGGTTTGATGTGTTGGATGTCTTCAATAACTAGTGTGAAAGTGGCGCGGAGTACCCAAACATCGATGTGCTCTTATTATATATATTACTGGACTTGCATTATTTGGGGTGTGTTCCTTAGTGAGGCTTGGGTGGACAGTTTACCTTGTTAGGTGTTTGGTTTACTCTTATTCTCATGGGACTTCGTACGTTCCCCCACATGTGCATGAGAGTCTTTGGTTTTCTCTACTGAGTATACTTGTATGCTCACCCTACGTATATAAAAATGCTTTCAGGTTTCCAGGAGGACTTCGGGGATCACGCGAGACCGTACTAGCTCGAACCTTTGGGGCAGTTGTAGTTGTTGTTTTCCTTTTCTTGGGTACTTTACCTTTTTACTCACTTGTACTTTCTGGAATTTCTTTACTTTTGTAACATGCATTAGGAATGGTTGTTGGGTTTACCTTTACTTTCTGCTTTTGGTGTTGTTGGTATTTACCATTCTATCTCCCAATCCTATTAAAAGAAAAAGGGTAATGCCTTCCATTTAGTGTGTGATTCTATACCCTTGGTGCTAGTATCCACTCCAGGCCCTATTGAAGGTGGGTTTCGGGGGTAATTATCTCTCCTTCAACTTGAAGAAGGAAGGGCCTGGCAGTCTGCTGACCCTTCCCTCCTTTTGGTGAAGGCGGGTCGTGACAGAATGGTATCAGAGGTATAGTTGAGAGATAGGATGGAGTCTAGAGTTAGGCACAGTGAGGATTGCATGGGATGGTAGGGAAATGGTGTTGGGTGACCTTGGTGCGTGAATTAGGCCAGGGAAGACCGGCTAGGACAAGGGATTTTAGGGCCACCCGTGATCCGATGCAAGGACTCTGGACTTACCGAACGACCAAGTGAGGCTACGCAGATTGTAGGGTAGACACCCTAGGAAAGGTACATGCAGCATAATGACTTGTGTTCTCATGTTTCTGGGGTGTCTTGGTAATTAAGAATAAAAAAAATTTAAGAAGTTTTAAAGACAATATTATGCACTACTTGGGCTTAGGCATTCCTTTTTTACCTTGTAGCTATGGCACCTGGAAGGCGACCACGTGTGGTACAGGAGATCGAGGCCCTGGAGACTACCTTGGCCGATCGGCAGAGAGCTGATCGAGAGGAGGAGGATGACGAGTTGCAGAAGACACTTCGGGCCTTCCAACGACAGACCCTCGAGAAGTATGAGGGTAGCACCTCTGACATGAGGACGAAGAGCTGGCTAGAGGATCTGGTGATAGACTTCGGCTTGATCCGGGCTCCGACCGAGTACTGGGTTCCTATGTCCATCATCCAGATGCGTGGAATGGCGTGTCAGTGGTGGACGCTTTACCTAGGGGAGAGGAGAGAGGCTGAGGTGGCATGGTCTGATTTCGAGAGGGAGTTCCGGGCGGAGTTCCTCTCTTCGATGATGAAGGCAGAAAAGAGACAAGATCTACTCTCCCTCCAGCAGAGGAGTATGTCAGTGAGGGAGCTAGGCATCAAGTTCAAGGAACTCCTACGTTTTGCTCCGGACCTCTTTCCCAACGAGGAGTCTCGGGCAAGACATTTGGAGGAGGCGATCCGACCCTCCCTCCAGTATGTTGTTACCCCCTTTACCCTGCCGACATTCTTGGAGGTCTAGAAGAAGGCCGAAGTGGTGGAGACGATGCATGCTCTAGGAGGTGTGTCACGAGAGGGGATTCAGCTGGGACCATTAAAGGGGAAGGCTGTTAGTACCAGGCCTCTATCTTCAGGACCCTCCAGGTTCCGACCAACAGGGAGTAGGCCGCAGCAGTTTCAGTTTTGATCCCCTAGTCCTCGACCTTTTCCTTCGGGCTCGGGACCATGGTGCTTCGTCTGTGGGATCCATGGACACCTCCGGAGTCAGTGCCCAGACCGGGTATAGTACGATGGTGGCGGACAGCCCCAGCACCCGCCCCAGCAGCGGCTTCCAGCCAGGCCTTTCCAGCAGCAGCAGCAGCAACAGGGACAGCGAGCTCCCGCTCCTCTGAGGGCAGACATAGGAGGAGGAGTCCGACCTCAGGGTGCTCTTCAGGGAACTCGACCGGGGCATGGTCGGGGAGGTGGCCAACAGCCGAGGGGAAGAGGAGCTGGTCATGGACAGCTACATGCCGCGGAGGCAGCAGTTCCAGTAGGGCCGGAGGTTTTTCGAGGTATGATCAGTTTTTTCAGTACCCTTTCTTTTTCCTTGTTCGATACCGGAGCTTCTCACTCCTTTGTTGCCCCCAGTCTAGACCGTGCATTGGGTCTAGATGCCGAGAGACTTCCAGTGCCCCTGGTTCTGAGTACACCAGTTGGAGGTCAGACCGATTTTTTATTTGTTTGTCGAGGATGCAGACTGATGATAGGGCCACATTAGTCAGTTAGGGATCTACTTATGCTACAGATATAGCCATACGATGTCATCCTAGGCATCGACTGGCTATTCTCTATGTGTGCCATCATCGACTACTTCCGAGGAAGGGTTGTGTTCTCAGACTTTGGCGGCCGGCGTGGTACCTTCACCAGCGAGCGGAGCAATCAGAAGGGCAGCAGGCAAGAAGAACCCCTCCTCTCCTTGTTAGCCGAGCTGTCAGTGGGGCCAGTAGATGCTGAGATGGGGGAGGTGCCAGATATCGTCTGTGAGTTTATGGACATCTTCCCTGAGGAGGTGAAGACTCTACCCCCTCGACATGATATCCAGTTCGGGATATACCTGCAGCCCGGTGCTCATCCAATTTCGATGGCACCTTATCGGATGGCACCTTTAGAGCTACGGGAGTTGCGGATTCAGATTGACAATATGATGAAGAGGGGTTATGTTAGGCCGAGTTCTTCACCATGGGGTGCTCTAGTCTTGTTCGCAAAGAAGGTAGATGGTGGTATCAGGTTGTGCATAGACTACAGGAGGCTGAATCAGGTGACGATCAAGAATCGCTATCCACTTCCGAGGACAGACGATCTTTTTGACCAGCTGAAAGGGGCAGGATGGTTCTCAAAGATCGACCTGTGGTCCGGGTACCACCCGCTGAGAGTGAAGGAGAGTGACATCCCGAAGATGGATTTCAGGTGCAGATATGGACACTTTGAGTTCGTAGTCATTCCCTTCGGTGTTACGAATTCCCCAGCTTTGTTTATAGGGCTTATGAACTCCATATTCTAGGAGTACCGGGATTGGTTCGTAATTGTGTTCATCAACGACATCCTGGTCTATTCGAGATCAGAGAAGGACCATATAGAGCACCTGAGGACAGTTTTGGAGGTCCTTCGACAGCATCAGCTCTATGGGAAGTTGTCGAAATTCAAATTTTGGACATGAGAAGTGCACTTCCTCAGGCACGTGGTGTCCGAGCATGGGGTAGCGGTGGACCCATCAAAGGTTGAGGTAGTTATTTCTTGGGAAGCACCCAAGAATGTGGCAAAGGTCTGTAGTTTCCTTGGGTTGGCGGGTTCCTATCGGAGGTTCGTACCCAACTTCTCCTGAGTAGCAGCCCCTTTGACAGCCCTGACCAAGAAAGACCAGGTCTTCGTGTGGAGTGAGCAGTGTGAGTCAACCTTCAGCTATATGAAGGAGAAGTTGGTTATTGCCCCAGTGCTGAGATTACCAGAAGAAGGGGCAGCGTATGAGGTGTTATGTGATGCTTCAGGACAAGGCCTGAGATGTGTGTTGATGCAGCGACAAGGGGTGATCTCTTATAGTTCTAGGCAGCTATGCCCTCATGAGCGTAATTATGCCACCCACGACCTGGAGCTTGCAGTGGTCATTTTTTCACTAAAGATATGGCGGCACTACCTCATCGGAGAATGCTTTATGGTCTTCCCAGATCACATTATCTTTAGGTATATCTTCTCCCAGCGGGACCTGAACTTGCGGCAGCGGAGGTGGATGGAGTTTTTCTAGGATTACGACTTCGACATTTCCTATACTTCGGGGAAGGGGAATGTAGTAGCAGATTCCTTGAGCAGGAGGAAACAGAAGGATGTGGTCCGAGAGTCGTCAAATGCCTGGAAAGCGATGGAGGAGTTGGCTGCCTTATACCTGGATGCGAGGATGGATAGCGGTAGAGGTTGCATGTATCAAATGATAGTGCAGTCTTCTTTATTGCAGCAAGTGGAGGAGTCTCAGTGGGGAGACCCATAGTGAAAAGTGATGTGTGACCAGGTTGACCAGAGGAATGCTCCGGAAGGGTGGACAGAGCATGGTTAGAACTGAATTATTTTCCAGGGAAGGTTTTTTGTTCCAGAAGTGATGCGCGGAAAGGTTCCTAGTGAGTTCCACAACTCACCCCTGGCGGTACACCCAGGAGTTTCCAAAATGTTCCAGGGATCGAAGAGATAGTTTCGGTGGCTCGGAGTGAAACGATCAGTGGCATAGTTTGTGGCCAAGTACTTAGTGTGTCAGCAAGTAAAGGTTGAACACCAAGTTCTAGGCAGCCTACTACATTCTCTAGATGTCCCCGAGTGGAAGTGGGATGACATCTCGATGGATTTCGTCACGGGACTACCCAAGGTCCAATGGGGATACGACGCCATATGGGTGGTAGTGGACCGGTTGATGAAATCGGATCACTTTCTGGAAATCAGGGAGTCAAGCGTAGTGGATGCTTTGGCACGAAGGTACGTAGATGAGGTGGTGAGATTGCATGGAGTTCCGAGGTTTATAGTCCGAGATAGGGATGCACAGTTTACCTCATGAGTATGGAGATGATTGCATCATGCTTTTGGCACCCAGCTGCATCTTATAACTGCTTTCCATCCCCAGACAGATGGACAGACAGAGCGCACCATCCAGACCTTAGAGGATATGTTGCGGGCGTGTGTTCTGGACTCATGAGGATCATGGGTGTGACACTTGCCTCTGGTAGATATCACCTACAATAATATCCATCACTCTACCATTGGAATGACCCCATTTGAGGCCTTTTATGGGAGTCCATTCCACTCACTTGTGTGTTGGACCGAAGTCAGAGAGGCAGGAATCCTTGGCCTGGAGGTGGTGCAGACCACGAAGGAGAAGGTTCACCTCATACGGGAAAGGATAAAGGTGGTCTAGGACCGAAAGAAGTCGTATGCTGATACCAGGAGGAGGACCTTGGAGTTTGAGGTTGGGGACCACGTGTTCTTGAAGGTCTCCCCTCGGCGTGGACAATGGAGGTTCGGCAAGGGGAGTAAGCTTTCTCCCAGGTTCATCGGGCCCTTCGAAGTATTGTGGCGGGTCGGCGAAGTGGCTTATCAGCTAGCGTTACCACTGTCGCTACTGAGGATACATGATGTATTCCATGTGTCCCAGCTTCGTAGGTATCTTCATGATGATTCACATGACCTCGACTAGGGAGAGCTGTATATCGATGATGACGTGACTTTTGTGGAGAGACCAGTGATGATCGAGGATCGCAAGGAGAATATGTTTCGTGGGCGAACCATTCCCTTGGTTCGTGTGTTATGGAGACATGGTGGGCTTGAGGAGAGTACGTGAGAGAGGGAAGAACAGATGTGTGCCCAGTACCCAGAGTTGTTTTGAGTTTTGTACTGTTTGGTTTATAACTATTGTAGTGGAACGTTTTAACTTTTTGGCTATGAAATACTGGTTTTATTTCCTCTGAATGTGTGAAAATCTCTGGCTACAGGGAGGACAGAAACCGACCCCTAATCAGGATGCATTAAGGTGGATGTGATTAAACTCGTGTGGGCGAGTCAGTGTCGCCCAAAGCGGATAATATCTTGACATGGGGGAGGAGACTCCCCAAACCATATGCCTGGGTAGTTTTACATGGTATGTTGCTTGGTTCTCGACAGAAAGGCATTCTTAGTTAACAATGAATTCCACTCTTGAGAGGTATCTTTCGAGGTGGTTATTCAGACCCTCCCTTTCCTTCTAGGTTGTTTAAATTCTCAAGGGTGAGAATGGTTTGATAGGTATCTGATGTGATGACCCAGACTCTCAGGGTCCTTTCCTTTGCCAAAAATCCGGATCCTAAAGGGGTAGTGTCTCAGCTTAAGGCTGATCGGTGCGACCAATCGGCAAGACCAATCAGCATGACCGATCGGCGAGACCGATCGACGCGACCCAGCCTTGTCGGGGTTTTTCCAGTCGCACTCCTTCTGCGCAAATTGGGTTTTAAACCCTATTTTGACCTGTTTTAAAGCCCGGTAATGCCCATAAATGTTTTGATTAAATATTTAATGAATTAACCTGGTGATTGTGTCGGTTTAGACCTCTTTAATAATGATTGGGGCTGCATGATCAACCCACGACCCCCGCTCCTTACGCGGTTTCACGTTCTTATCTCAACCGTCCCCGACCCTTTTAAACTAAATAGTTAGCCATGGTTTCTTCTTTTCTCGATCACTGTCAGGAGTACCCTTCATTCACGAATAGCTTTTCATTCAAGTGAGCCGCATCGCTATACGCGAAGTTCTGTGCCCATCCTTAGCATCGATCGTTGATAACAAGTAGGAAATTTCTTCTTTGTCTCTCCCTTTTTGCCTATCATGTGTGGTGGGATGCTTTTGATTCTGTAGAATTGGATAAACCCAAACCTTAATGAAGATAATGAATGAACTCTAACGAAGGGGGAGGGCTGTGATCGATGATGCTGCTCTATTTTATGATCTTCCAAAATTATATGATTTCTGAATTGTGTTGGCTTACACCTACTGGAAATCATGGTCGTTGGTGGTCTTTCTCTGTGTACTAATGAACCCCTCGTGATCTTTTAAATGGCTTGTTTTGTAGTTGTGAACTCCTGCTGTGAAAAGTAAATCGGTTAATTACTTACATTCGGCTAATAAAATTGAAAGCACCCAAATCAATTCCCTTCTGTGATAACCCCGGTTAAAGCACATAGAAATTGGAATCATTGAGTGTGTTAAATCTTATAAATCTAAAAATACTGACATGGGCCTGCTTTGCTTGGTGGTAGTGGTTTGATTGTTCTTCCTTCACGGGCCGTTTGTTGGGTGATGTGGGTGGGGATGGGATCCCCTGTTATTATACTCTCGGTGGTTGTTAGAATTGGGTATGGGATCCCCTGTGTTATGCTTTCAGTGGTTGTGAGAATTGGGGATGGGATCCCCTATGTTATGCTTTCAGTGGTTGTGAATTTTAAGACCGGGAGGTTACCTTGTTTATATAACGAATTGAGGTGGGATCCTCTATTGATGAGAAACCGTCTGGGGGGGACACGGGGAAGTGTCTCGGGGTTTTTCTTTGGTTCCAGTACTTCGAGGGATCTCACTTATCCCATTGTTGTTATGACTTTACAAGAGAACCCAGTGTGAATGTTGTAGTTGATTCTTGACATTTGGCAAGATCTTTTTCCCTTGTATTTTTCTTATGGTGTTAGTTTCCCAGTAGTTGCAGAAAACTCATTTAGGCATTATTACTGAACATGTAAACCAGGATGGGACAAATGGATTTTGGTTTGTCGTGGGTTGTGACTTGGGCGTAGTGTTGTTTGTGTTCTTTAGGCGGGCTAAGGAAAAACCTAAACTTTGGGTGAGTGCTTGTTACCTATACATATAATTGTAGTTTTGTGTTTCTTATTCACGCTCCACCCATGTTGATCACTTAGTGTCGAACACCCCCATTTCATAGGGGAGGTTGTTTTTTCTAACTCTTTCATTAGTGGATGGTTATTAGCTCCTTTTCTGCTCCCTTTCCTGGATATCCCAAGTATCTTCAGGCAGGATATGATGGCTTGAGGTCCACTATTAACCCAAGAACCTTCGGGTGGGATTGTGTGGTGGTTATGGCCCAGGTGTGTGCGGGCAGGTAGTTTCCCAAGTATCTTCGGGATGAGGCCCAGGTGTCTTCGGTCATGGCAGTGGATCTTCTATCCCAGGTGTCTTCGGGAATGGTGGTGGTTGTTCTGACCTAGGTGTTTACAGGTGTGGTTACGTGTGAGAGTTTTGGCCTAGGTGTGTGCGGGTGGGGTTTGGCAGTGGGACTGCATGAGGTTGTGGCCCAGGTGTGTGCGGGTGGGTGTGGCAGTGGGACTGCGATGAGAATGGCGGGATTGGTTAGATGCATAGGATGTATTTAATAACTAGTGGGAAAGTGGCGCGGGGTACCCAAACATTGATGTGCTCTTATTATATACATTACTTGACTTGTGTTATTTGGGGAGTGTGCCTTGGTGAGGCATGGGTGGATAGTTTACCTTGTTAGGTGTTTGGTTTACTCTTTTTCTCACGGGACTTAGTACATTCCCCCACTTGTGCACGAGAGTCTTTGGTTTTCCCTACTGAGTATACTTGTATGCTCACCCTACGTATATAAAAATGCTTTTAGGTTTCCAGGAGGACTTCGGGGATCGCGTGGGACCGTACTAACTCGGACCTTTTGGGCAGTTGCAGTTGCTATTTTCCTTTCTTTAGGTACTTTACCTTTGTAGTCACTTGTACTTTATGGACTTTCTTTAATTTTGTAACATGAATTGGGAAGGTTTGTTGGGTTTACTTTTACTTTCCTCTTTTGGTGTTGTTGGGATTTACCATTCTATCTCCCGATCCTATTAAAAGAAAAAGGGTAATGCCTTCCATTTAGTGTGTGATTCTATACCCTTGGTTATAGTCGCCACTCCGGGACCTATTGAAGGCGGGTTTCGGAGGTCATTATCTCTCCTTCAACTTGAAGAAGGAGGGGCCTGGAATTCTGCTGGCCCTTCCCTCCTTTTGGTGAAGGCGAGTCGTGATAGAGTCGGACTGTGACCGGTAACTTTGGTATATGTATGGGCATATACCTAAGTAGGGTTGTTTGATACTTCGTAAATGTTTTTTTCTACTATGGTTTATATTTTGTGGATTCTGGAAGACCTTCGGGGGTATCAGGGTCACCTGCTGAGTATTGTTATACTCACCCATGCATAGGCTTCGCCCACACCTTGTTCTGTTCTGTGCAGATGATGTAATGCAGTGATTGAGGCTGAGGGTGACGGATGGAGGCTGCTTGGATCTGGACTAGACGGGATGTACTGCAGCGATGAGTTGTTCAAGTTCTGTACCTACCCTTCAGGTAGGATTCCCGGGAGGATGATCCAGGAGTTTTTTTCCCTTTTTACTTGTACTTGTACTTGTTGTTCTATTGGGTTTTTATATTGGCCCACTTACTTTAATCACACCTTACTTTTCTATTTTTTTACTTTTTGCCTCTTCTTCTTGTGTTCGGACTGTGTGTGTGTTACAGGTTAAATGGGAATGCCTTCCATTTTTATTAGGGATTCTCCTTTAGTGGTAGTCACCAGCCCCCGGCCTACGGAATGTGGGCTTGGGTTAGTCACAACACGGGCCCGAGAACGGGTCGTGAAAAATTCGTATCAGAGGAGTCGGTTCTACCGCAGAACTTAGACTCTGATTCTTTTAACGGAAATAGTGTTAAGTATTTTTGGTGTGGTTATCAGTTTAGGGAAACTGGTGTTGGTGCGGCGAATGATGTATCCATACACTATGACTCTGACTTTGGATTTCCGACTCAGTGCACGAAAACACTGATTTAATGTGTGTTTCCTTTGAAAAATTTTCTTCTTGATTACTTTTTGTCAGCTCACCAGGTATACTATTTTAACTGAGGGACAACTGTTTCTTTTCAGGATGGCCCCACGAAGGTAGAAATCTAGGGTTCTGAGTTTCGTACGAGATGGTATCCCACCGAGCGATGAGGCCTCTATGCAAGGCCCCATCATAGCAGAGGTACCAGCGGTACCACTACCCACTGGGCCACCGATACCACCAGCTCTAGTAGTAGAGAGTGCACGCCGCCTGAGTGCATTGCACGAGTTCCAGCACTAGAGGCCTCCAAGGTTTCGGGGAGAGACGGACCCACAGGCAGTCGAGGATTGGCTGGAGGCTATCGTGAGAGTTTTTAGATTGGTAGGGATACCATCCGACCTCATGGTGATCCTTGTCGCGAGTCTCCTACATGCGGCAGCAGGCAGATGGTGGAGCCTCATACTCTAGGTGCATGACGATGCATCATTACTCTGGACAGACTTCGAGAGTCTCTTCCACTCAGAGTTTGTTCCAGACACCCTTTCTGCGGTGCAGATTCAGGAGTTACTTCATCTGCAGCATGACAGTAGCTCAGTACTCTGCGAGGTTCACTGACCTCCCACGCTACTCCACGGATATGGTACGAGACCCATTCTTCAGGGCCCAGACCTTCAATCAGGGACTCATGCATGAGACTAGGGATTCAATGATTCCCCTCAGCATTCCAACATAGGTGGGGTGTTGGAGCGATCCCTTCTAGTGGAGAGTTTTCTTGCTGAGCAGTTACCAGCGGCAAGACCCACCACAGGGCGACACGTAGTGGAGTCTTCTGTAGCTGGTAGTAGACAGATGATACAGAGGTCCAAGCAGACCAGGCCATCAAGTGAGAGACCCTATGATATAGGTTTGTTTGTGCAGGGCACATGAGACAGAGTCAGCTATACGAGGAGCAGGTAGTGCTATGTATGCGATAGGTAGGGTCACATGGCTCGAGACTGCCTGACCCGCCATGCAGATGAGCAGAAGATTGTAGAGGGACATCCCAGGAAGAGGCAGATGTTCAACCGTGGTGGTCAGCCGGGAGCAGGCGGACGTGGCAGAGGAGTTGGCTGAGCAGTGGGTGGTGGACGCCGTTTCGAGGCTCTACCACCACCACCACCAGGAGGTCCACCCCGACCATAGGGAGGTGGCGGACAGAGGTGGGATCACTCCAGGTAGTCGAGGCCTACGACCATGGAACACCTGAGATGATTTGAGGCACTATCTGTGTCTACTCCACCCTTGCTGCAGTACTTATAGACACAGGTGCGAGTCATTCTTTTATTTCCACTGCCCTCGTTCCGAACTCGGAGATTCCGACGGAGCCCTTGGCTCGATCATTACGGTTAGAGACACCTATGTGAGAAGACTTGATGATTACGCACTGGTCTTATCAGTGTGAGCCCACTCTAGGAGGCGAGATCTTCGGCTGGGATCTTTTTGTAGCAGCGTCGAGGGCTTACGATGTCATTTTGGGTATGGACTGGTTATCCACAGTTCATTCTCAGATTGACTGTATTAGGCACAAAGTGCGGTGTATCCTCGCAGATGGGACCAGGTTCACCTTTACCAACAAGAAGGGATCCTTTGCAGCATAGGATTGACTAAAGTAGAGTAGGGGGCAGCCAATCACACATCAGTTGGCTACTCTCATCCTTGGAGTGGTTGATGTGCGGAGTCCGAGTTTTCATGTTGTGGTGGATCAGTACACGGATGTTTTCCCTAACGACGTTTCAGGACTACCACCTCACATTGAGGTAGACTTCTACATTGACCTATACCCCAGGACAACACCGATATCTACTCCAGCATATCGGATGGCTCCCGCCGAGCTTCGTGAGCTGTGGGTGCAACTGGAGGACTTGTAGGGGAAGATATTTATCTGACCCAGTGTTTCACCCTGGGCATCTCTGATTTTGTTCACCAAGAAGGCAGATGAGATATTGAGACTTTGTTTCGACTATCGTCACCTGAATCCGGTGACCTTTAAGAACAAGTACCCACTTCCAAGGATTGAGGACCTCTTTGATCAGCTCAAGGGAGCACGATGGTTCTCGAAGATAGACCTCCGGTCAGGCTATCACCAACTTAGAGTTCGAGACAAGGATGTGCAGAATACGGCCTTCAGTTGTCGGTATGGCCACTATGAGTTCTTCGTTATGCCCTTCCGCATAACCAATGCTCCAGCAGTGTTCAGGAGTCTCATGAACGTTATCTTCCAGCCTTACCTCGATCTCTTTGTCATAGTCTTCATCGATGACATACTGATTTACACGACTACTGAGGATGGGCATGCCTACCATTTTCGGGTAGTACTGGATACACTTCGAAAGCACTAGCTATATGGTAAGCTCTCGAAGTGCCATTTCTAGATTCTAGAGGTTCACTTTCTAGGACACGTCATCTCAGAAGCTGGAGTTGCAGTGGATCCAGTGAAGATCGAGGTAGTACTTTCTTGGGATCCACCCAGGAGTGTGACGAAGGTGCGGAGTTTCTTGGGACTGGCTGGGTACTATCGGATATTTGTTCCAGACTTCTCCAAATTTGCAGCACCGCTTTCATCATTAAAGAAGAAGGGATAACCCATCATGTGGTCAGATAGATTCTAGCAGAGCTTTCAGAATTGGAGGCAGTGGTTGACCAGTGCGCCCATCCTGAGGCTACCAGAGGAGGGCATAGGGTACGTAGTTTACTACGACGCATCAGGGATCGGACTCGGGTGTGTCCTGATGCAGGTGCGAGCAGTGATCCCGTGTGGTCCACGGTAGTTGAGACATCATGAGCAGAACTATACTACCCATGACATGGAGTTAGCAGTAGTGGTCTTCGCCTTGAATATGTGGCAGAACTATCTTATGGGTGAGCATTTTATAGTCTACTCTGACCACCAGTGTCTCGAGTACATCTTCTTGCAGAAGGAACAAAACCTGAGACAGCGATGATGGATCGAGTTCCTCTAGGACTATGAATTCGATATAGTCTATACTCTTGGGAAGGGGAACGTTGTAGAAGATTTTATCAGCAGGTGATCAGGCATTCAGCTGCTAGGAGAGGCGACAGAGTAGCTGGCCACTTTGTAGATATCCTTTGTGGATAGAGATGGAGAAGCCTTTCTGCATCCTCTCACAGTCACTCCTCCACTTCTTCATCGAGTCAGAGAAGCACAGCATGGGGACGTTGACTGTGAGGCGCGGTGTGCTCAGATACCCTCAGGGCAGGCACCTGATGGGTTTTTTGAAGGTGGGGAGCATGTCATCCTCTTTAGAAGACGTACCATGGTACTAGTTTCACTACAGGAGGAGGTGTTGAGGGAGTTCCACACTTCAACTCTAGCGGTACATCCAGGAGTGGCGAAGATGTATCAGAACCTCAGACGACAGCACTAGTTGCCAGGTATGAAGAAGGCAGTAGCAGAGTTTGTCTCATGATGCCTTACTTATCAGCAAGTGATGGTGGAGCACCAGGTTATAGCAGGCTTGGTTCAGCCCTTAGAGGTCTCAGAGTGAAAGTGGGATGTGATATCCATGAATTTCGTGACGGGATTTCCTCATACATCTAGAGGACACAGCACTATCTGGGTGATTATCAACCGACTCACCAAGTCGGACCACTTCCTACCGATCAGAGAGTAGGGCTAAGTAGAGAACATGGGACTCCTCTATGTATAAGAGATCGTACGACTTCATGGTGTTCCATCGACGATAGTCTCTGATCGGGATGCCTGTTTCACTTCCCGGCTATGGAAGGGGTTGTAGGAGGCTTTCGGGACGCAGCTTCGCTTGAGCACCACCTTCCACCCACAAAAGGATGTCCAGACTGAGAGGACCATTTAGACTCTCAAGGACATGCTCCGTGCATGCATCCTCGACTTTGGTCGCAGCTGGGAGGATCAATTTTCCTCGGTATAGTTTTCATATAACAACAGCTACCACTCTACCATCGGGATGTCACCTTACGAGGCACTGTACAGCCAACCTTGCAGATCGCCTCTGTGTTAGACTGGCCTAGGGGAGTCAACACTTATAGGACCAGAAATGGTGTAGGCTATGATGGAGAAGGTCCAGATCATCCATGAGGGGATAAAGACTACACAGAGCAGGCAGAAGTCCTATGCTGATAGGAGACGGAGACCACTGGAGTTCAGAGGATCGCGACCATGCCTTTCTACGGGTCTCACCTCGACGAGGTCTACGAAGATTTGGCCGAGGCGGCAAGTTGTATCCATGATTCATCGGACTTTTTAGGTCCTCGGTAGGGTAGGTGAGGTGGCTTACTGCCTGGCTCTTCCACCTCAGTTGCACCGGGTGCACGACGTCTTCCACGTATCTCAGCTGAGGAGATACGTGCATGAACTATCCCACATCATCGACCATGGGGAGCTGGACATCGATGACGAGGCGACATTAAAGAAGGTTTCAGTGGATATTTAGGATCGAAAGGAGTGGGGCCTATGAGGACGGTCGATTCCTCTGGTATGCATTCTCTGGCAGCACGGGAACCTCCAAGAGAGCACATGGGAGCGGGAGGCTCAGATGCGTGCTCAGTACCCCCATTTGTTCCTTTAGTGTGTGTTATAGTTTTTAGGGATGTAAATCCCTGAGGCGGGGAGAATTCAAAGACTCTAAAATCCTGTGGAAAATTTTTTCATAAATACATGGGAATTTTACGAGTCCGCGGTTTCTGACGGCGCTTGATTCCGAGGCCCGGTGTGCCCGGAATCAATTTCATAAGTTTTTTCAGGTACGTTCAGTAAACGTACGTGTGGGTTTTTCTATCTTTTGAACCGGTGCTTGGAATTGAAATCCAAGGACACTGATGAACTCGCAGCGCCGGCATTCTCTTAAGGAGACCATTATCGCAGTTGCGTTTTATCAGGAGTGGTAGTTAATTTTTGTGGTTTCTAAGTAAAATTTAAATAAAATATGTGTTGCATAATTTTATTTGGATGGTAGTTTTTCTCCAAAGGGAAGTTGGAGGTGGGGCCCACCCCTACATAACCTTCCAAGGGAGGATATTTGGTGGTGGGGCCCAAATGAGTTCAAACCCCTCAAATCCCCTTGAAACCCCCTTTAACTCTTTAACTCGCCTTGAATTTATTA
Organism: Viscum album; assembly: GCA_963277665.1. NCBI lineage: Eukaryota > Viridiplantae > Streptophyta > Magnoliopsida > Santalales > Viscaceae > Viscum > Viscum album. The sequence continues at coordinate 983,819,637 of OY728128.1, forward strand.
AATCCACCACTCTTCATTTAATTTGGGTGAACTCTCCACCTCCCTTCCCCTTAATTGTGATAACACAATTAATTATTGTCTTCATTAATTAATTTGAGATTTTGAATTCATTTGAAATGCATGTAAATATTAAAATAATAGGAAGCCTATTATTTTACATTGGCTTGGGGATTATGTTTTGGGAGAACTCTTGGAAGGATGATCCTTTTCCAACGAGGAATGTGAAGAACATGAAGAACACCCATTCTCTCCAATTAAGAATGCACCATCATCGATGAAGAATGAGGATGATGCTTGAGCTTGGAATCGGCGGCGTGTGACGGGCGCAAAAATCGACGACGTCTTCAAATTTTTTTTCGACGCCTTCGACAAGTACTACGAATCGAGGTAGGGTTATTTGATTAATTATAAATGAATAAAATTATATCCTCATTCTTCGATGAATGCCTTGGTTCATCATTGGCCAAATGATATCATCTAATACGGAGGGCATGGGCCGAACCAACAGGGTCCGGCATCCCTCAGTTGGTTACTGTTGATTGACGTCGGAGGCGAAATCGAAAGGGTGTGGTGTTGTCGCACCGCACCGGAGAAGAACCATGGGATGGAGGAGCCAGGAGTGGCAGTGGATGTTGCACGCCGGCCGCATGGAGGGAGACCGGTGCATGCTCGGGCCACCCAAACTGCAGAAAAACCAGTCAGGCGATCCGGCCGGTCCGCGAGCAAGAGTCGCGGCGCACGAAGGCGCCGCGTGGAGGGAGACCGTGGCCCGCATCTGCGGGCCGCTCGGTTGGAGAAGAACCGATCAGACTCATGTCGGAAAGACTAGAAGAACCGGCTAGCTACGGCCGGACGGAATGGAAGACCACGGTGCTTGCAGGTGCCGCGCGGAGAAGACCACAACCCACTTCTGAGGACCGCTATGTTGGGCGAACTGGCCGGCCACCTACCAACCAAGATGTAAAACTATGGCGCCCGCAGGCGCCACGTGGGAAAGACCACAGCCGCTGTGCAGGTTGCACATACCGGGAAGAACAGGCCGGCTACGGCTGGCCAGGTAGGAAGAGGCCGCACCGCTTGGTGCCGCCGGGCGAACCAGACCGGCCCGCAGCGCGGGCCGGGGCGACCCCCCAGCCAGGTCGGACCCTCTGAGCCTGGTCGGGCCAACCCGCCATCCCACTGGGTTTGACGGGCTAGGCCCGACTTCATTTAAATACAAATATCTCCTAGACCGTGTGTTTGATCGACGCGCCGTCTACGGCACTAGGACCCACATGACGAAGCAGTCCTTTTTCGATATTCTATGTGTGTTTTGGACAAATTTTGAAAATTTCAAGGTTTGGATCGAGCATAAATCCAACCGTGTCCCTATAACAAAAATGTCAATAACTCTCAGACCGGGCGTCCAATTGACGTGTCGTCTGTCGTGTTGGGTTCCTTTTGATGAGACGGAACTACGGGTTACATAAAATTGAGACTTCATGATAGTTGATGTATCGAAACATGACTCGAGGAGAGGACCCTCCCAGAATCGAGTGTGCTGTGTGCGGGAACCCTAGAGCTGGTTGTGATGACTACTGTACCAGAATCCTATGTGGGTTCGACAACGTTGACTTTTGTGTCGGAATCCTTCGTGGCTTCGACAGTGATGACTACTGTACCGAAATCATCTATGGGTTCGATGATGGTTCTACTGTACCAGGATCTTCCATGGGTTCGATAGTTCTGACTTCTGTTCCTATATCCTATGTGGGTCTGATAGAGTAGCTGGTCCTGTATCCTATGTGGGTCTGATAGCTTGGCTGGTCCTGTATCCTATGTGGGTCTGATAGCTTAAACGAATCAGTGACTACATCTAATCATCTCTATCACTCTACGAAAGTTCTATACCTGAGTGAGCTGAGTCATGTCTTTCAACCATTATAAATGGGGTGATCGACTTTACTTCCTTTGTGGATTGGGTTGTGATTGGGATCGAGAGTTGGAGTCGGGATGTGACTGGTAACTTAGATATATGTATCGGCATATACCTAAGTAGGTTTGGTTGATACTTTGTGAATTTATTTTTATTTTGTGTTTTATCTTTTATGGATTCTAGGAGACCTCCGGGGGTCTCGGGGTCCCCTACTGAGTATTGTTATACTCACCCCTACACGAGCTTCACCCGCACCTTGTTGTGTTCTGTGCAGACGATGAACAACAGTGATTGAGGCTGAGGGTGATGGATAGAGGCTTCTCAAAGCTGGACTAGACGAGATGTACCATAGGGACGAGTTGTTCCAATTCAGTACCTACCCTTCAGGTAGGATTCTTGGGTGGATGATCTAGGAGCTATTTTCCATTTTTACTAGCACTTGTACTTATTATTCAGTTGGGTTTCTATACTGGCCCACTTACTTTCAGCACACCTTACTTTTCTATTTTAGTAATTGTTACCTCTTATGCTTGTGTTCAGACTGTGTGTGTGTTACAGGTTAAAAGTCAAGGCCTTCCCTTTTTATCAGGGATTCGCCTTTTGTGCTAGTCGCCAGCCCCTGGCCTATGGAAGGCGGGCTTGGGGTAGTCACGGCACAGTCCCGAGCACGGGTCGTGACATGTTGAATAATTCTTTACACATAATAATGTTTTAACTATTAAATTTTGTAATTCTATAATTATAATTCTAAAACACTAACAACCCATTAATTTATTAACATAATAATATATTCTATATCATATTTAATTTATATTTTATTATATTCATTTCAAATAAATAAATTATTTACCAAGATAAATATTATATATATATATATCAAAAAATCTATTTCACCAATTATAATTATTAAAATGTTACCCACATAGGTTCTAAACATCTTCTACATTAAATTAGAAATTTCATAATGATATTATGGTTGAATAAACTTTTATGTAAATCTTATATCTTAAAATAATTAATATATATTCATAATTAATAGTATTTAAAAATTTGGTTTTTCATTGTAAAAAAAACTATAAATTTCAAACAAAAAAAATACTTTAACGTGACTAATAATCACTTGCACAAAAAATAATCTTTTATTCGGATTAACACCTAGTTAATAAAATAACATCAAAATAGATTATTATTTACCATTATAAATAATAACATAGAATTATAATAATGAAACATATCTTTTAAAATATTAAGTAAATATCAAAACATATTTTCATCAAGTGATCTTAAAATATATTTTAGAATTTTTTAATTGTATAAATATTGTTTAATTATAAAATTTTTTATTAGACTTAAATATATTAAATTTTTTAGATTTTACTAACTCACATCCTAATAGAAATTAGGCCTTTATAATTTATTCATCTCACTTAAAGAAACCCCAAATCTCACTTCTCAAGCTTGAAATTCTTGTAAATATTGATTACTTTAAAAAAAACTTTCAACTCCCCCACTAGTGTTAATCATTAAGGGAAAGGTTCCATGAGGTGTAATGGTGCCTTAAGATGTTTTCCAAATCATATATTTCTCTTATTCAAATAAAACATGTGAATTTTGGATCAAATTGATATAAAAATTAGCAAATATTTGGAATTGTACTATTAATTTATTACTTCAAAACATCATAATATTATATATTATATAAAACCTTCTCTAATACAAAATGTGATGCTTGATACCTACACTCATGAGTTTCTTTCTAACAAACATTTTATATTTTTTTGGAAAATAATAAAATAATGAGAAATAATGAAACATATACATACTAAGGAACATTTAGGTCTATATTTTCAGATGATTAGATAATATAAATAAATAACCAAGTAGATAAATATAATATAAAATTCAATGAACACTTATCTGGTATTATTCAAAAAATATTCTTAATTTAGACCATTCTCCATTGATATTCTATACATCATTATATTTGTAAAAATAATTTTAAAAAAAATGGAGGGTGCATCAAATTACATTATAAGGGGTTTTAAAATAATCGGTGAAATCCTTTATCTTTTAAAATGATATAAAAATTCTTCCAAAAACATTTATTTCAATATAAATTTTTTTTTAGTTTATCAAAACATTGGATAAATCACATAATTTCCTTCAAAATAATAATTTAGGGTTTTCATCATAAAAATTTATAATAACAGTTTCTTTTCAAAACATTTTAAAAAATAAAAATTTTGAATCCAATTTTTATTTATTAAAATAATATATTTTAAAATAAAATTAAACTCCTCCTAAATTTTAGAAAATTAATTTTGGTAATAATTTCTCTTTATAGAATTTAATGATAACTCAAAATAATTGGGATAACCTTTTAGACACTAGGAATACTAGAGGGATATAAATCCCTTTTTGGAAAAAAATCCTTTTGGGGTTTTTGGTTCACTCAACATTTTTAATTATCATGCACAATACCCAAGAGACAGAATTTAAATACATTTTTGTAAATCATTCAATTCTCATTATAAATCCACCAAAAAACATCCCAAAACTCCATATCTATGTAATTTAATTTCAATGTGTAAAATGATTTCATATCTAATTAACATAATAAAATTTTTCTTAAATGAAAATCTATACTTTCATAAAGATTATAAGTAATCTAAAAATCCATGGGAAACACTTATAAATAATTGTTCGAAATGAATCGTAAGAAAATGATTAAAATGACATATATGGAATTTCAATGAGAAATATAGTTTCTGGCCACACAATAAATAAAATCACGTATTAAATCCATGAAATTTAAAATAAAATTTAATATATAAAATTAAAAATTAAAAATTCATTAAAATTATCTATGAAATGAAAAGAAAAATTAAAACAAAATTCTATTACATTCATAAATGAATAATTAAAATTATTTACATGTTCAATTTTTTTATAAATGGAGCTTTTATAAACCAAAATAATGTTACCTTTTGATAATAAATTGACTAATTTTAGAATATTAAAATTATAAATTTAAAAAATTATTTTCCCTTACCTTAGTAACCATAGGTCTTCCTATACAGTTACCTTATTCAGAGATAGAATCCTATGATTAAACTCTCTGATAGTGTCATTATCTATCTCTTCACTATGCTTACAATAATCACAAATAAAATGATATTTATTAATCTAGGGAAGAGATCCTAGTATCACTATGATATATCGTAACCTACATAAATCCAGGGGTTCTCCAAATATATCTAAATTTTAAGTGAAGTTGATATAATAATATCTTCGTTATAACAATCATCTAATAAAATATAGCTTTCATAAAAATCTGAATTTTCATGTGGCACTAAAGTGAAACTTGAATATTTTATCTCCAAGTAGTTAAATACTATAATTTTCTTCACAAAAATCTATCATTATTGAGATAATATTCTACCCATAAAATCATCATATTTTCTCAAAAAAATATTATATATACTCCAAACATGAATATTACATGGTGTTCGAGTTCTTGCTGGTATACAAAAAATCAGGGAAAATGGTACAAGGTCATGAGGAGAGATAAATCAAGTTTTTATAAATGATAATGTTTATATTCAATTCCCATTGTTCTAATCGTATTCCTATTTTTCAATAAAAATGGAACATCAACTGATATGATAATGAAATATTAAATATATATATATATTTTTATTTTTATTTTTTTAAAGGTTTCACACATGGAAGAACATGGTGATGCAACAGGTTTAAATCTAAGAGTGTGAATTTAAATTTATATTTCCATAATATTACCTTATATAGATTTTGAAACTCATAACATGGACCTTAGGTAACTTTCAATTTCCGAAAACTACCTTTATATGAAATACAAACATACCCTTACTTGAATTGAGAGAAATAGATGGGCCCTTACATAGCGATATAGTTACCTTTATGAAAGTATATAGTTGAGTACATTCCCTTTATCAACCTTCAAATTTTTTGTGCTACCCTTACAAGATAACCATTTAAATTTTACATGAGCATCACCCTACATTTAAATGAATAAAAACTAACATTTACATATCCACAAACCATTGTGTTAACTTTACATAATAACACATCCTACCCTTTGTGTATTTCATTAATAAGAAGAATAGTATTTTAACTATTAAATTTTATATTTCTACAATTATATTTCTAAAAATAATATAATTAATTAATTTCATAACATGTTAAAACATTTTATCTCCTATTTAATTACAATTTTAGTATATCTATTTCAAATAACTAATTTCATTACCATGATAAAAATTAGAAAATTTTCTTTATCAATAATTATAATTCACCACTTGATTTTATTAGAATATTTCCCACATAAGTTATAAAATATTTTTATTAAATTATAAATTTTATAAAGACATTTCGTTTCAATAAATCTCTATATACATATTATTTCTTGAATAAAAATAATATATTTAAAATTGAATAGTATAACAACATAAGGTTTTCTATTTTAATCAAAGCTATAAATTTCACACACAAAACAACAACTATTTCATTTCTAATCACTTGTACTTGAAATGAAATTTTATTTTTAATGAGTTATAATTTCTAAGATCACATAAAACGAGTATATTATTAACCTTTATAAATAATGATGTAAAATTAGTATAATTAATCATTTATTTCAAATGATTTAGTGAATACCTAAACATATTTTCATCAGGTTCTATTAAAATATATTTTATATTTTTTAATTATAGAAAAATTGTTTTAGAATAAAATTTATTTAGTGGAAGTTATTATATTAAAATATTTGGATATTAAAAGAAAAATAGTACTTATAGTCTCTCAAATACCCATATAGATGTGATAAATAAGATGATTTATAATTACACAAAGAATATTGTTCTTTAGATATACATAAACACCATTTTCCATAAACCATGGCAAGGATTTACTAACATTATACACATCAATCACAGTGACATAGTGAAGCAAATCGATGTGCTCATGGTTTCACTCTTTAATAGGCATAGTAAATGTTCATGTGGAACTTCCATTATAGACCTCTATCTTTTACCATTGTAGTGCTTGAAATAGATTTTTGATCCAACTTCTTTAATTTTAAATGAAAAATTGAAGACCCATTTGGAAGCCTCAATACCTATTGTTTCTCCTTCTACCACACTAAAAAATAATTTTACTCATGTCGAAAAGTATAACAAATCTAACGCTCGAGATACTTTTATTGGAATTTAGGATAGAACTGGAAAGAGATTTCCTTATAATAAGATTTGAATAAGATAAAAGTTCAGTTATAATTTCTCTATTATTAATCTCTCTAGAGAAAATGATAACACTTCAATTACTACCACTTCATAATCACATGGCTATAATAAATCATTCATGAAAACTCCACCAAAAAATAACCTCTTGATATCCAACCAAAAGACTAAAATTTATTTACATTCTATTTGATTGAAGTTTTTTAAATGATATTTCCCTATGGATGCATTTTTCATCACTTAATTCATTTTAATCATTTCATTGTTTTAAGGTTTACCTATTGTATATTAGGTCTATGAAAACACATATTTGTTTTAGTTTTTTTATTAAAACCATTTATACTCGATAATTTGATACAATAAATGTGATTTCCATATCATTTTAACATCCTTTTTTATATTACAAAAGGGGGATCATTTTTATTTATGAGATGAAAGAAAACATTCACTTATTTTACACATTTCACTATGTATGATGTTGTTGGTTATTTTCATTTTTTGGGATTTGTTATCATTAAAAAATATAGATATTTTTGAAAAATATATATTATTCCACTCTATCTCATAAACTAATTAATATTTTGATGATAAAAAATCCACATCTGTTTTAATGATATATTTATCTAAAGTGATTTTAGTTCATATCTATTGTTTATTCAAACATTATTTATTCATTTTAATTATCTAATATTTCATTGAAAATTTCCAAAATTAGTTTATCTTAGGTTTCTATAAATATGAGGAAATTATACAACATCAAAGAAATTAAATTTATTTAAAATTTATTTTCATTACATGTTTAAGAATTATATTATGGAAAACATCATCCCTTGAAAGAAAATATTTTTTTATTAATGGTACTTTCTTTTGGATGACCAACATAAGTATATTATCATGTAGGGAAAATGAATTATAGTATTAAAAGGGGTCATACAGTGAAATATAAATAAAATAAATATAAAACCAAGTTATTTATCTTACATGGATATTGATTTATCTTATGAAAAAGAACTTTATATGTAAAATCTCTTAAGTGATCACAAAGTATACGAGATGATGATTAATGTATCTTACAGAAGAAAATTTATCCTATGATGATGTAACAATCTTATAGGGATAGTACTTCTAGATCATTTATCTTATGTGGTTCAAATTGGTTTATGGAAGAACAATTCTTATCTCTAGTTCAAAGTACCTCCAGAAGAAGAAGATTTTTCTCTTTGTCACTATCTATTGAGGAATAAATATAATCTTTAGTATTAATTTATATCACTTAGAAAATAGTATATCATTATAAAATTTTGTTAAGGACTATTTTTTTATTATTTTTATCATAAATAAAGTCATCCAAATAAGTAAATGATGATTTAAATAAAGAACATATTTCCAAGAATAGAAATATTTGATAGAGAATCAATCTACTAAAACTAGATACCTATATTTCTTCTATATATTGTGTTGATGGACACACAATAATTAAGTTATTATCACTTCAATTTTTAATAATGTTAATCTCTTGATCACTAGCTTCAAAATGTGTGATGCATTAAAATTAAAAAAGTGAATAGTTAAAAATATAGAACAAATATGTATATGTGTTTATCACTCTACTCAACTATTCATGATCAATCTTGTTTCATGAGAAATATTTGAGAATAAACTATTTTAAAAACTCAATATTCAAATATAATATTAACATTAAATAATTTAATTTTTTTGATAGTTAGATCAACGTACCACACCAAACATGAATGGAACAACGATATATTTAGATAAAATATAATCGATTAAATATGATCATTAAATCCTAATAACTAAATTCGCTATAATGAATAAGAGTATCATTTTTATTAAATATACTTATAATGAAAATAATATATACTCTTAAAATAAATTAAATTCAGTTATTTTACATAAAACTACTCATAAGATCATTTATTTTTTAAAGAAGTATTTTTATAAAAAATTACCTTTTATACGATAAATTTTTTTATTTCAATAAAAATATGATTACTGATATATTATTATTGATATTAATAAATTATTGACACCAAATTAGTTCCAAATTATCTAAAATATGTATTATCTTAATTATTATTTTAAAATATCATTTTCTCTTAAAACAGTTTTTCATTTTATTTTAGGATTTTTTTGAAAAACTAAATTTCTAAATTTTATAATGTTAAATTAACAAAATCAACCCCATTTTTCAATCCTTGATATAAAAATTTACTTATTATAAATTTTTCATAATATTATAAAATAGTAAATTTTTAGTCCAAAAACTAGGGATTTACAAAAATTATAATTTTCCTGATTTTATCACTATTTAATTATAACATAGATGATTTAAATACCATTAAATTAATAAAAAATGAAGTTAATGAATAAAATTTTATATTTTTAATTATTATTGTAGATAGTAAAACTGTACCAAATTTTTTTATAAATAATTAAAATTTTTCTTTAATAATAAATTTATTTTCAAATTTCTTCTTTAAAAGTCAGTATTTACAAGAGATATTCGACTTTTTATTATCTTGAAATTATTATACCACTTATTTATTTTATAATAAGTCAATTTATGTACAAAAATTAGTAACCATGATAATTTTATCTTATATATATATTAAAAGTATAAAATGTTACTTTTCTAAAAACTATTTTCATGTGATTATGTCATATTATATTAAAATTAACTTTTCAGGTATTTGGAAATCTTATCTGATAAAATTATATTAATATTTTTAATTATACTTATCAAATTAAGTAAAATTTTAAATATTAATCTTTATCATTAAAATTAATTACATAGGTTGGAAACTAATTACTAAAGTAAATGTAAAATGGGTTGAACTGAGTTTAACCTAGTGTAAAAGATAGAAACATTTAAAAAATGCATAGAAATTAATGATGGATATTTTTCTAGACCAAAATTTTTTTCCAATATGATATTTTACACTTTTTATCCATTTTCGCTTGAATATTTTCTTAACATTAATGAAAAATGTAAAGGTGCTCCCAAAACTTCCATTTCATTCACTTTTAAAGTTGTAATATATTCACCACTTAAAGACACTCATTCCCTTATAATTCATAAATTAAAATATTTTATTTTACTCTCCCTAGAACTATATCCCAAGAAAATAATCCCCTTTACACTCAAATTAATCCCAATCCTTTCATATTCAAGTAGACTTTTATGAAAAATCAAGTCTCTAACATGAGTGTTATCAGCTACTTAGTTTTCTTCTTAATTATCTTCATTAAAAATTATTTTAAGCACTCTAATATATTTATATTATTATAATATATATACTATAGTGTAAATATTTATAGGATGTTATAATTTTTATTTCATATACCTTATCCATTAAGAAAAATGAAACTGTTTTTTATGCTTTGTGTAGACTACCAGCTCTACGACATAACTCGTTTTTTTCCTTCGCTACCTTAAACATTTGGACATAAGGATGATATTGATAGATAAATATTATATATATTATATCTTTAATTTTATATTATGAAATATATAAAAACCTCTTAATTATATGAACAATAAATGATCACCATTAATTTAGTTGATTATAATAAATGTGGTAAAAGATAATATTTTATTCAAATTGTGTATTTTTTATATCCTTTAATTATTATAATTCTTTATAGTTATCATATATCATAACAATAAGAAATAAATATGATCAATATTCCTCTATCATAATGATATTATAGCTAAACCACCTCATAATCATTCATTAAATCAGGGTATATTCACGTTTTCTTCATTTTAACCACCCAATCGAACAATACTGTGAAGGTATGCCATAGATGAAAAAAACATATTTCATGGAATTTTATGATATAAATATATAAATAAAATTATTATGTTAATTTTATATCAACATTTAACCCATTAATTATGAAACACCATTCATTCAATAGGAGTAACAAAAACATGATCATCCTTGGTTTTTATCAGCATGGTTTGTAACCAAAATTGACATAAAATTATATTATAACGTTTTAAAATTTAATATAACATCTATCAAAGTATATTAGAATATATATTAATTATTAATATTAAAATAATGATAGAAATGGATAATGATTTTATGAAACTTGTTTAAAAAATCAAAACTATAAACACATGATGTGAAAAATCAGAATAATTTTTATAAAGAATGAAATATTTTTTATTATATGAACGAGAATAGATATGATTATGATTTTGAATTATGTTATTAGGATAGATATATTTTTAATATAGGATTTTGAATTTTTTTATGGGAAGTTAGTTCAATAGTTAATGGTTTTGGTCTCAGTTTCCATTCATTGAGACATGTTTATATTAGACGTCATGATTTCTTTTATATTGTGTACTTACCACCCCATTGTAATATTTATATTGTTATTATCTTATATTTTAGGATATTCAATTTACATATTCTTGTTAACTTCATCATGGGATTTTGGTTCTAATTGTGTAAAGGTTGTACAGGTTTTCATCTCAATTTCCATTAATTTACTCAAATATTGTATTTATGCACCTATTTTCATTTTCAATGTGTTTATAATGATAATTGGGATATCATGACATTAATTTTAATATAATAATTTTATTTAATGTTTAATTACAATTCTTCTCCTTCAATTTTTTATGATTTGAGATTTTATAAGTTGTAAATCTTTTCTTTTCCTTAATTATCATTCTTTGAGACATAATACATTTCATGCACCATGTTCCATTTGTATGTAGTTATATTGATTTGATATCCAATTAATTTTATTTTATTTCATTTGTATTTCAAGTTATTTACTATAAAAATCATTTTCACTTATTCATGTGGCTGTAGATTCAATTTTTTCTCCCACATTTAAGATTTTTTGTAACTCAATTATTCATTATTTGAGTTATGATCATTCATTGAACTTTTTTTATATAATTTGGAAACATTATACCATTTTATATTATTATTTAGTATTCTATAAATATATTGTTGTTAAATATATTCCACACATATAAACCCTTTGAAAAATATTTATCACTTCTTGGGGTATATTATATTGAAACCATCAATATTGTTTTCAAAATTAATTATGATCATGTTCGTTTACTCATTGCTCTATACAGTGTAAAAATCAAAATTTACATAACACATATTGGATTATGTTTATCTAGAAATTATGATATTCTATTTAAATGGTTAAAAGTAATGGTATTCTAATATGAATTATTTTTATAAAGTTGACTATGTATTGTTTATCAATAATCCTTCTTCCATTGGATGGGCTATGATTAGTACATCCCTATTTTTAACATTGGGAAATGTATTATCATTTTTTATGTTTCTATTTTAATGTAGATTATAATTAGAAACATTTATTATGTATTTATTATTGTTTTTATCTTATAGTGAATAAAAGTTTTCTTAATTAAGTGATGGTTGGGGCATGTAATTATATAGCCCCTCAATGAATCGATATGTCTCATGAGACAAAATTGGTTGGTTTTTTGTATATGACTCTTAACATAATAAGATATTTTCTTGGTGATGTTTCTTGATAGTGGGATGTCATGAATATAGTCTTGAATATAAGTAATGTGTCTTGGCATAAGGCACTGACAGCAGGTTATTGATATTTTTTATTATACATTCCCTTAGTATTAGATCAATATTATTGATATTCCTATTTCCATTTAATATCATGAATGTAGCATACTCCTAGTTTTTAGTTTTTTATGGATTCATGTTGTTTATCTTTTCCAACCATAATATTTGTGTCATGATTATTCCATGATTGTTACAGATATATGTTTCCCTTACTCAACATTTGATCTCACCCATTATTATATTTTTTATTTCCCAAGGTTTTGAAGAAAAGTAGGGCATGTGACAGGTCTAGAAGGATATAATTTCTGAGATAATTTTTTAGAGATACTGAGTAACTGTAATTAATTAATTAGTTTCACAAATAATGGTGTAATTTTCCATTTGATACAATGAACATGGGATATATCAATTTATGTTGGGCCAAAATTCTCTAAATCTATAATCCTAAAAAGATCCATCGAATGTAAGATATGGAATTATCATTTTGAAATTTTAAGTAATTTTCATTTTATTAAGGATTTTATAGATTTTATCATGAATTTATTGTAATTCATGTGTTTAAGATCACTGGATCTCGGAGTGAGGGTATGGGCTATAAAATTTTTTATCAAAGGATTATATAACTTTTGATATTATGATGTTTTTAGGATAATATATGGATTTATAAGTTATAATTTATCACAATTTAGTAGTTATAAATAAACATTTATTATTTTTAATGATTTTATGCTAAGGTAATAATTAATATTTTATTTGGGGATTATGGTAAGATAACCCTAGTGAAACCTGAGGAATAAGTTTATTTATTGGATAACATCATGATGTTTAGTTAAATTATTTATTATATGGTTTTCCTAAAAATAAATCACTATCTAGATACTAAAAAGTGGATAAATCTTATTCACATATGAACCTAGGGGTAATCACCCTAAAAATGGATGGTTTAGGGTTGACAAAATCCTCACCCTAATGCATGGTGAGTGGGATTAAGATTACACATATTAAGAGACACTCCCAGGAGATATTCATTGGCTAATCAAATTATTTTTCCAAAATATGATGAAGGACTTAAGGATGATGTTATCTCATTAGGTTAGAAAATCTATTAGAAAATGACCATGGATAACCAAGGGTGGAAAAAATGGAGTCATAGGTTGATCCAATAGTATCACATATTAAAAACAAAGGAATCGTAGGAGAAAACATATTCAGATTGATTTTTTTCATATTAATATTTTAGATATTTTCATATACATTTTAGTTTTATTATTTTTTAAGATAGGATAATGGAAAAGAAGTTGATAAATGTATGTATCTATAAGACTTTATTTCTTATAACTGAATAAGGGAGCATACTGAAATTGTTTGGAATATTATTATATTCTTATTCTAAGGGAAAATGTGAGTTTCCTTATTTTACTTATGTCTGATAGTTTAATATCATAATAATAGTTAATAATTGATATAATTAGATACATTAATTAGTGATTTGATATTTTTTATGATATTTTGGTATATTCTAAGTGTTATTAAGGATTATTTTATACATATAATTATCATTATTAAGTAATTTTATAAAATGGTTTGAAATAATATATTAAGTGGTATTAGTAACCTTGATATATGATTTTATGGAAAGGATATATTTTTAGAGATAACTATTAAAGAAAAAATATTCAAGGGTTGGATATGTCTTAGTATTATTATATGATTGTTGTTGAGATATTAAAGTGTAGTTTGATTTTGATGAAGTTATATAGTAATTTTTATCCTTGAGATTGATAATTTATTCATGATATTTTTTTGTAAGTTCATATAATTTTTGGGATAAAAATATATATTTACAAGTGTATGACCTTATGAATTAGTTGTTAGATTCATTTTAGGGTTAAATATAGGGTTAGTTTTTAGATAAATATATAATCTCACTATGGTTTGAAGTCAGGGAAATTAAAATAGGTTTTGGAAAACATGTGTTATTGAGAGTATAAGTTTAGGGTATATATGTACATGGGTATATGATTTTAGGAATGATTAATGTTTCTTAGTGAATGATCAATTGGATATTGAGAGCACAGATTTAGATGATTTTTGGGTTTTGAATATGCTAAGAAAGATCAATGTAATTGGGATTTCTATTTTGAAGAATAGGTTAAGAAATATGAGATATCCAAACTAAAATTAACCTTGTTTGAACCAAGAATGATATATTAGAGTGATATAGGATGAACCAATTCTGATACAAATTGTGTTGTAAGAATTATATACTAACATGATAGTGTCATTAAATGAGACATATTGTTCTTAAATTTTAATATATTTAATTATTATAATTATATTTTAATGATCACCATTCATGTTAACTCCTTTAGTTTTAGTAATGTATTAAACTATAAGTAACCATGTGTGTATAGGACAATGTTAATACTTATTAAATGAAGAACATAATGTAATGTTAGATAGTGTAATAAACCATGTGATTATATCGAGACATCTATCGTGAAATTTTATTAATAATGTAAACATAGTATAAGTCACAAACACACCAAGGAAGAGAATGATATAGTCTTTATAACACACTGTTAGCCTTCGATCAGGTATGTTTTAAACTTAGTTTTGGTTTTTCTTTTTTATTGGATAATGTTGAGAAGGAATTGAGAGGATTCATATAATGGGGAATTCATGGATTTGTAATAATTTTTTTCATAAAACCTACAGTTTATATAGTCTTCAGGGTATTTACACAGCGTGTAATGGGGTTATACTATGTGTAATCTTAACTAGGAATATTTCATGAAATGGGTACACATAATTCAAGAATACATGTCTTGTAGTATACACATTGTGTAAATATTAAAAATAAATTTTTAATTAAAAAGGATTCCTATTTCAGTTTATATGGAATCTGAAAATTTTCATAATGTGGAATGCGGTAACACACCATGTACATATTATGGAATGAAATTTTAAATGTACATAACAAATGATATATTTTTCACTTGACCTAAAAACCTTCCTCATGCAACCTATATCTCTTATTAGGTGACTTTGGGAAATTTTTTTGATCCCTACTCCCTTTGTATCATCTATTTGATGATAGATCATTGTATTATATGAAAAATATTCTCTTCGAGTAATCAGTCTCCCTATCTCTTCTATCTCTCACTTTTTTTCATTATAGTTTTATAGATCATCTTTGGACTGATCAATCTAAACTCTGTGTTGTTGAATATTGACTCTATATTGAGTTCATAGATCATTTTCTCCTTTGTTATTCATTTTAGAGTCACGTTGCGGGAGTTGTATTTCCATGAAAAAGATAGGTGGTTCCTCTTAAGATTGGATAATTGATTAAACTTTTATTTTAATTTTTATTAAAATTGCATACAAATAAATTGTTAAAACAAAGTTTAATGTTAATTGGGATTGAAATTTATTTGGTATAGATTTCTATAAAACCCACCAATTCCAACAAAATTAGAGATTGGGTTGTTTTATAAAATTGATGGATTGAGAATTGATTTTAAGACAAAAATTATTAAAATTAATTAATAAAAACCTATGATTAATTTTGGTTTGAAAAGGGATGAAATGATCAAAAACCAATGTTTTGGTTTTGAAGTGAAATTGGCATATTGAAACTGACAATGGTTCATTTTTATTTTAAATTGATTAGAAATAATTTACCATTTTTGATTAATTTATTAAT
The DNA here is from genome assembly GCA_963277665.1 of Viscum album. Taxonomy (NCBI): domain Eukaryota; kingdom Viridiplantae; phylum Streptophyta; class Magnoliopsida; order Santalales; family Viscaceae; genus Viscum; species Viscum album. The sequence goes on from OY728128.1 coordinate 983,836,149, forward strand.
CTTATGTGATCTTGATTAGTTATTTGGTTATTTTTGGACAATCATGCTTGGATGGTAATTCCATGGAAATAGATTTTCAATTATAACTCTAAAAAATCTATTTCAGTCTATCTTATTTTTGATGGGATGTTGATGGGTCATATTCGGTGTGATTCTGATGGACGTGTGTACACATATTTTCTATGATCTGTGATATGAAATGTGTGAGGATCGTGTAACTATAAACTATTAAACCACATGGAAAATGATCATGGTTCTTATTTTGATTGTTTTGATATATATTCCATTGATATAAAACTATATTTACCATTTTAATTAATTTATATAAAATATGATATATATAAAGTTAATTTAATCCATGTTGAAATTTTTTTTCATCAAATTGAAATGAAATCATGTTTTGTCTTAAATAAAAAAATGTATTACTATGCTAATTTTTTTTAAAATTGAAATAATGATTTGGTTTCTTATTATAGAATGTTATTATGGAACACATAGTGAGACCCTAACATGATTTTTATCTCACACCCTATATTTTCCTTTAGGAATTTGTCAATTTTCTTCTCTCAAGTCTGAGTAATAGGAAGGAGCCTCTTAAATGAGTCATATTACATTGATCTCTTGGGTCTTGGAGTGATATTTCCTTTGGGATGTTGGGTTATTTTTAATGTTGTATAGTAATTTGATGACTCACTATTTAGTCTTTTTATATACCTATTTGGTTTCATGTACTATATCCTTTTAGAGTGTTGACCATAATCATATGTGACTTTATATTATCATGTTTTTTTTGTAAATTTGATCCCATTTTTATTTTTAATTATGCCATGTTCTAGTTTCCAAACTATGGTGTTCAGGAATTCCCTTTTGACTATGTATAGACCAACTCATTTATCAAGGTACCCTGATTTCCGAGCTGGTTCATGAAAATTTGGTATTATAAGATGAAAGTTAAGACTATTTCCATGATTTCAATATGTAGTTGAGAAATATTTTCAATAATTATGATGTATTTTAAAGTGATTTCATGGACATATATCATCATAATTAGCCTTAAGTCACTAGGGGTGGTCTGGGAAAGCCGTCTTGAGGATTTTTCATAGACTTTTCATTACATTCAATTTCGATAGTTTGAAATCCAAATCTTATTTATCTATAAGGTAAAGTGTGATACCTTTAAGCTTAAGAGATCTAGAATAAGACTTTGAAATTACATATTTATAGTTAATAAGAATGAGTATTTAGAGTGGAAGGACATTATATATCATTTGACTAACCATTTCTATCGAGAGTCTATGTTACTATATAAGGATATCGAGATTTTAAAGCATGGTCAAGCTAACAGGGTCGTGATGGAAATTATGATCTAATTTGATGATATTGTGGAGTTTTTACCTAACATTGCATCAAATGAGTATATGCAGTATTGATGGTTTGATATGAGACTTTGATCTAATATTCATTCTTAGATTTTCTTGTTGATGATATCTTTTTATTCTGATGTTCCTGGAAGTGGCCCATTGACTATCTTGTAACGTGGTAAGATTGGGAATTCAAAAAAATCCCAAAGGCACCAAAGATATGTGGTTCATATGTTCGTTCAAGAAACATTCATAAATTCTATTATATTTATTTTCCCCACCTAGTGGAATATTCTCATCAACACCAAAATGTACTATGGTGTAGTGAGATGCATCAAGATTTAAGGGGTTCCAGCCACATGAATCGTGAACGAAGCTTCTTCACATAGATGAAGAGTCTAAAGAGGAATAAAGTATGGTTCCAATTTTTGTGAGAGGTACCATTACTATATATTCATATTTATTGGATACTTTATTTTATATTGGTGCATATGAGTCATTCATTTCATCTTATATTGTGAGTTTTCTAAATATTTGTATAGAGATTATTTCTTCTATGATGGATATTACTACACCCCTTGAAATGAAAATATAGTTGAGCCTTTGTTTTCATACTTCTATTTTCTAATTATTAGATTTCGATATTAGCTCATATTTTCTAGTTCTTGACATGAAACCACTTGATGTCAATTTCAGGATGGATTGGATCATTACTAATAAAGCCTGAATTGATTGTTATCTTTGTTGGGTCTCCTTTATGGAACCAAATTGTGTATTCCATGATTTTCATGGATAATTGAACCTGAGGTCATGTAGAATCGAACATTTTTATCTAGAGTTAGGGATGGTGATATTATTTTTTGTTTTTAAGTGGATTGGGAATCATTGAGTGGTGATCTCCCTCCAGTTATCATTAAGCTTATCTACGTTTTTATCATCTGACTTCTCTGGTTTTCCACTGGTAAGAGAGGTAGATTTTTCAATTTATTTAGTGCATGGTACTCATCCAATATTAATTCAATATTACCACATAGAACTAGTTGAAATAAAAGAGTTAATAACTCATTTGGATGATCTATTATAAAAAGGCGTTATACGCCCATGTTTATCACATTGGTCAGCACCTATTCACTTTACTAAGAAATATAATAGAGGAATTTTCATATGTGTTGATTAATGGAAGCTCAACCAAGTAACGTTAAATAAAAATTATCCATTTCCATGTATTGATGATCTCTTTTACTACATGAAAGGGGTGAATTTATTTTCCAAGATTTATTTTCTATCTGGTTATCACCTATTGAGAATAAATGAATCTGATCTTCAGAAAACCACTTTCCAGATAATGAATGGGTGTTATGAGTATCTTATCATTCCATATGGTCTAACAAATTCTCATGTATTCTTTATTTATTTAATGGAAATTATTTTTCCATGACTATCTTGAACCATTTGTGGTGGCCTTTGTGGATGAGATCCTGGTTTACTATATAATTGAGGGGAATCTTGTGCTCATTTGATAATAGTTGTAGATTTTTTTATAAATAATTGACTTTACACCAACCTATAAAAATGTAAATTATAGGTTTGGGGAGTGATTTTATTGGGATACTTGGTCTTGAAACATAGTATTTCATTGGATTCTAAGAAGGTTAAAGCTATTATGACATGTGAGAAACTATGTAATGTGTTTTGTGATTTAGAGCTTCTTGTGTTTAACTAGATATTATCATTCATTCGTAGAGGATATATTGATATTGGATTTTTTGATGACCGGACTATCTCATAAAGGGGTAATATTTTCATAGGATGAAAAATTTTAGGGTTTTTTTGTTTATATGAAATGTCTTTTGACGTATATGGTAGTGTTGACTCTTCAAGAGGTTAGGAAGGGCTATTTATTCTTCTAAGATGCATCAATTTTGGGTTTGGGATGCATTCTTATGTTGGGTGATCATTTAATTTCCTATGAATCTTAGAAGATTATGTCACATGAGAAGAATTATCTGACCCATGACCTTGATCTAGAAGTTGTAATGAATATACTTAAGATTTGGGTACATTACCTTTTTGGAAAATGGTTTACCATGTATTCTAACCATAAGATCTTGAGTTATATTTTCTCTTAAAAATATTTGAATCCATGATAGAGGAATTGGTTGGACTACATACAATACTTTGATTTCAATATTTCATGTACACAGAGGAAAAGGGATGTCATTGTTGATTAAATGAGGAGGAAGCTTCTGACCTGGGCTGTGAAAGAATCAAAAAAATAGTGGAACTTGATGAAATTTTTTTCATATTTGAGTATTGAAGTTTGGGAAGTAGGGGACAAGGTTTTATTGTCTAGTATTCATTTTTCATATTCTCTCCTTTAGGATTTTATTCAAGTATAATAGCTTAATGAAAAATTATGTGGTATAAGGAACTCACATTATGGTGGGAGATAGTTTCTATGTAGTCATTCTCCATGATGGGAATCCTATGTTAACAAATACAATATGTTGTACCATTTACTATGAGGAAATTTGTGATGGGGGATTTCTATAATTCATAGTGGGAAGTACAACCAGGTACCCACAAATATTTTTTCTGACATGGGATGATGATTTTGGTTGTTGGGTATGAGATAAGCCTTTGTTGACTTTGTTTCACAATACTATACTTTTCGACAAGTCAAGGATGAAAATTAGAGACCTTTGGGTTTGCTTCAACCACTTTCATTTCCAACTTGGAAGTGGGATGATATTTATAAGTAATTTTTGGTTGGGTTTTCACATACCCAGTGAAATAAGAATGTGATATGTTTTTTTATTAGTAGTTTTAAAAATTCGGCACACATTATACCCATTCATGATTAAACCAAAGTTTAGGTGCTATGGAATATATATTTGAGATATATTGTTCATTTTCATGGAGTTACATCTGTTATAGTCATGTATAGAGATCCCCATTTTACTTTTCACTTTTTTATAGGAATCTAAGAGGAGATAGGATGTTAGGTTCATTTGAGTATGGCATACCATCCATAGACAGATGTCTAGATAAATAGGGATATGATTTGTGTTTGAATCCTTCATTTTAGTAGAGCATGGGGTGGACATTTTGGTTGGGTTGAGTTTTATTATAAAAATAGCTACCATTCAATGATCAAATTGGATACTTTCGAGGATTTGTATGGTCATCCTTATAAATATTAATTGTGTCAGTTAGAGATTGATGAATGTTCCTTGGTTAAATTGAGTATGGTTCAATATATGATAGAAAATAATTGGTTGATTCTTTAGAGTTTTTTGATATAATATACCTGATATAGATCTTATTTTAATCATTAACATTGACTGATGAATATTTCAGTTGTTGACTAGGTGTTCTTGAATGTTTCACCTTATTAATTTTATTTGTGGATTGGAAGGATATGGAAGATTTCTCCTCATCTTGTAGGAACTTTTTATGATGTTTAATAGGTGTGGAAAGTGTATTACTATTTAACACTTATTCAATATTTGACATCGATGCATAAAATTGTCCATGTATTGCAGCTACAAAATAATCTTCCTAATATGTATCATGTTTTGAGATTGAGTGATCATGATGTTGATTGTGATTTTTTCGTGACTGAGCATCTGATTATGATAGTTGATTATAAGTTCAATATACTTCATGAGCATAAAATACCATTAGTACATGTTTTATGGAAGCATGGTTCTGATTCTAATGAGTCGTGGGTTTGGGAGGCCCTCATGAGAGAGCTTTGACCTCACCTTTTTGATATGGAATCTTCCTAACTTGCTTTTTGGGGACAGACAAATTTTCTAGTAGGGAGGTTGTAACACCTATGTTACCCTTCATCCAGGTATGTTTTAACATTTTTTCAAGGTCTCCTTCTTCCTTGGATGGGTAATTCCAAGAAAGAATTGGGGGGATATCATTAATAGTGAATTCAGTGAATTGTTGTAAATTTTAGCCTAAAACCTATAGTTTCTATAGTTTCTTGGGAATTTACATACTGTGTAATTATATTATACAATGTGTAATCTTTTTCTGATATATTCTATAAAATAGGTACATAGATTTCAATGATATAGGCTATTTATATTCTTCACATCATGTAAATATTAAAAATAAGTTTTTTAATAAAAGGATATGCCTTTTTTGGTGTATATGGAATCCTAAAATTTACATGACTTGAACCAAGGTTACACCTCTTTTAAGTATCAGGGTAGGAAATTTTAATTTTTCTGCATATCTGATTTTTTTCACTTCACCTGCATCCCTTCCTTATTCATCTGAAATTCCTCGTTAGGTGATTTGGGTGTTTTTGGTAATCTAAGATCCCACTGATCATCTGTTCAGTGATTGATTTTCATATTGGTTGTTGTTCTTCTCTCTGAGAAAGCGGTCTCCATGTCTCTTCTATCTCTCTCTTTTTTTCCTCCATGGTGTTTTATAGATCGTCTCAGGATTGAGGGATCTAAAGATTTTTCTATTGACTTTTTATTTTGGGTTGATTTACTAGATCTTTTACACCATCATGTTACATTGGAAAGTCTTGTTGGAGATGTTTTGTTTCCATGAAAACATCAAGTGGTTTTGTTTATGATTGTCTAATTGATTCAACATAATTTTTATTATTGTTTAAAATTTCTTTCATTTTGATTTCTAAAACCTAGTTTTAAGTGAATTGGGAGTGAAATTGATATGGTATTTATTTTTGTAAAAAAATCTCATTTCTAATAGAATCAAATATTGAGGTGTATTTGCAAATTGATTGACTGTTAATTGATTTTGAGGAAATTTATTAAATTTAATTTAAAAAAAACTATGAATTGTTTTGATTTGAAAAGACATCAAATGATTAAAAACATATTTTTTCGTTTTGAAATGAAATTGGAATATTCAAACTAAAAATGAAGAAATTTTATTTTAAACTAATTTGAAATAATTCTCTTAATTTTGATTGATTTATTAATCACATGAAATTCTAAGAAGTTAGTGGTATATTTTATACAAGCATTCAAGAATGGTAATTACATGGAAATAGATTGATGATTATAAATATAATAAAAACCTATTTTGGCATATCTTTTCCATCATGTGATGTTTATGGATCAAATTTGGTGTGACCCTGAGGGATGTGTGTACACATATTTGTTGTGATCATTGATGTGATATGTTTGAGGATCCTGTAACTAGAAACTATTGTACCATAGGTTATATGAGCATGGTGCTTGTTGTGATTATTTTAATATATATTATATTTATATAGAAATTTTTTTCTCATGCCTATTTATTTATATAAACTGGTTTATATAAAATGTTTATTTCATCCATGTTTATATTTTTTCTGTCAAATTGAAATCAAATCATGTTCTGTATTAAATATAAAAATTTACAAACATGCCTATTTTTATTATAATATAAAGAATAATTTGGTTTATTATTATGAAATATGAATATGGAACACATGGAATGACCCTACTTGTCTTTTTATCTCAAAACCTACATTATCCTTCATGAATTTGTAGATCTTCTTCTTCTAGTTTAGAGTAAAGATAAGGCGCCTCTTAGAGGAGGTAGATGTTCTTGATCCCTAGGGTATTGTAGTGATGTTTTCTTTGGTATGTTTGTTTATCTTGTCTATTTTTTCATACTTTGATGATGTAATATTTAGGTTTTTAATATACCTATTTGGTTTTATATACTGTATCCTTTTAGTGTTTTGAGTATACTGATATGTATCTTTATTTTTGACTGTTTCTTTTTGTAAAACACATTCCCATGTTTATTTTTTATGATGTCAGGTAGTACTCGCCAACCCGTGGGGATCTGAAACTGCCTTTGAGCTATGTTGAGATCAGTTCCGTTATCAGGGTACCTAGATATTTGGGCTTTTTTATGACTATTTACAAAAAGATAAAGTGAAAATTGTCATCCTAATCACAATGAAATGAGAGAATCTATAAAAACATATTACTTTAAATGAAACATGGTTTATAATTATATGACTCAAGGTCCCAATACAAGGTCCAATAAGGGAATTAATCACCAAAAAACATGTGAATAAAGAAACTTATTAGGACTAAAAGTAATAGATAATATAAAAGGTTTCACACTAGATTTTATATTATCCTATTCCATTTAAGTGTTTACTAACTACTCAATAGTGAACAATATAAACCTATAGTCGTATGATTGTCATATAAGTCATTTTTATGTTTTATGGAAAAAATTTCCTTATGAATATAGATCAAAATACCTTGTTATAATTATTTGTGAAATTAATAATGGGTTATCTCTATTTTTAAATATCCTATAATAATTTTTTCTCATAGATAAATATCTATCCAAATTATAAATAATCCAATGATAATAAATCTACATATGGTTAATTAGAAGTTCCATATAATAATTACTTCGATTTGATGAGACAAATTACAAAAAATAGTTAATTTAAGGGGGATGGTGAATAAAAAACCGTGAAACTATAATATATGATTACCTTTAAATAAGTTGTTTTTTATATATCTTGCACTACACGAAACACTGAACTTAAATAAAAATGAAATATATTAAGATAAAATATAAATTTTTAAATAAAGTCATTAAAACATTGTAATTGAATTAGTGGGAATGAATAAGAGTTAAAAATTTATGAAATATATGTATATAAAAAATAAAGGCTATATTTAAAATAAATGAAATTCAATTAATTTACCTAAAATGACTAATAAGATCATTTATTGATTAGAAAATTATTTTTCTAAAAAATTGAATTTTATGCAATGAATATTTTTATTTTATGAAACATATAATTAATGTTAAATTATATTGGATATTATAAATGTGTTAACAAAAATTTATTTAGTAGAAGATAAGAAATAAGAATAATATGAGTTAATATTTTAAATTATAATTTTTTTGATAAAAACAGTTTTTAATTATATTTTATGATTTTATTCAGAAATTTAATTTATAAATTTTGTAAATTTAAATTATTAAATTGAAATTCATTTCTAAATTCATTATATCCAAATTTACTAATAATTAATTTTTGAGAATTTTTGAAAATAGTTGTTTCGCTGAAAATTGTGGGGTCTATGAAAATTATAATTTCTATGATTTTACCACTATGTAATCATAAAATAAAATATTTAAAATACATTAAAGTAATTGTACATGAGGTTAATAAAAAATATTATACATTTTAAGATATTTTTTATAATGAAATCTTATGTCAAACATGTTTAAAACTAATTAAAATGTTACATTATTATATAAGTTATTTATGGAATTTTTATTTAAAAGGGACTATTTTTTGGAGAGATTCATTTCTTTATTACCTTAAAATCCATATAACATTTATTTATTTTTATAATAAATCAATTTATGGTTTCATGCATCACAATTGGTAGTGGGGTGGTAAGGGCTTCTAGGTATGAGGGGTTGGTCATGGGGTCAAGTCCTCGGGTATGTGTGTTTACTGTAATTTCATTCCATGCATTTCGTTCTATAGTGGAGAATGTAATCAACCACACACACACACACACACAGATATATATATATTAAATCATAAAAAATTATTTTTCCAAAAAAAAATATTTACATGATTAAATGTGTTTACATTAAAATTAACTATTCACACGATTATTATTTTTTTATAAAATGTTTTTCAAATTTGAAATTACATGTATTAAATTAGATAAAAATTTCAAATTTTAATATTTTTCTTTTGAATTAATTATAAAGGTTATGAATTAATTACCAAGCTAAATGTAAAAATGGGTGACTTGAGTTTAACTAAGTGTAAATGACCAAAAACATTTTAAAAATATGATTATAGGTGAATTTTTATTCTTTTGATCTACTAATACTTGTGTCATCTACAATTTTTTAAACTTTTGGATCATTGAAAATAGAATGGTGTCATGGAATTATTGAAAAATGAAAAGGTGTTCCAAAAATTACCCTCCCTTCACTTATAATAGGGTAACATATTAAAAAATTCAAGAAATAACTTACCTTATAATTCCTCCTTAAAAATATTCTAGTTTAATATTTTTATAATTTTATCTAACTAACATAATCCCTTGGTTGCATAATTTTAGCTTAATCTCTTCAAATTAAATGTTACATCTATGCAAAATTCAAGTCCCCAACATGAGTATTATGAACTACGTAGTTTTCTTCTTCATTGTATTATTTAAAATTTATTATAGCAACATTAATATAATGTAATTATTATCATTTATATATTCTAATGATATGATATTATGGGTATTGTAAATTTTTTTCATATACCACATCCATTAATAAAAATAAAATTGTTGTATGTGCATTGGACTGACTACCGCCTCCACAACGTAATGAGTTTTTTCCTTCACCACATTACAAGGATAGATCAAATGATGTGATTAAAGGATAAATATTATTTTTATATATCATTAATATTATTTAATGGAAAATATATTAACCTACTAATGATATGAATGAAAAATAGTCATTGTTAGTTTAATCATTTAAAATAAGCATGTTAAGATGACATTCTTCTATTCAAATTTAATAATATTTTGATATACAATACATTATCTTATACTTCCTTATAATAATGATATATCACACTAATAAAAACGAAATATTATTAGTATACTACTAGTATAATTATATTACAACTAAACCACCTCATTATCATTCATTTAATGAGGATATATTCATGTTTAGTTCAGTTTAACCACCTAATTGAACAATATAATAAATTTATTTTTTAGATGAGTATGAGAACTCTTTTAATGGTACAATATTATATAAATATGTAAATAATATTTTTTCTATTAATTTTATATAAACATTTAACATGTTAACTAATAAAACACCTTTTATTCATTATGAATCATTAAAACGTGATTATAATCGATTTCATAGTCCTGGTTCATTGCCAAAATTACCAAGAAATAGAATTTGTAACTTTATAAAATATCTTGGAACATATATTATAGTATATTATATAATATAGTAATGATAAAAATGTAAATTATAATAATATATAAACCAATATTATGAAACTAGTATACATGATCGAAAATATAAACACCTGATATGGAAAATCATAAAAATTCATGAAGATAATGATTATTTATTATGTGTGTGAATAAAAATGGATATGATTAATTGTCACGACCCGCCCTCGGGGTCCATGCCGTGACTACCCCAAGCCCGCCTTCCATAGGCCAGGGGCTGGCGACTAGCACCAAGGCGTAAATCCCGGTAAAAAGGGAAGGCATTGCCTTTGTAAAGTAAACAAACACCACAGAGTAAGCAAGCAGAAAGTAAACACTAAGCAAAAGCAGAGTACAACTAAAAGTGCGGAAAAGTAAATGGGCCAGTATACAAACCCAAACTGAAAGTAAAGTACAACTCGAAAGGGAAAACAGCAACTGTAAAGTAAAATCCGCTACACCGAGATGTCCACTGGAAATCCCACCTGAAGGGTGGGTACAGATAGCACCACTGCTCCACGGGTCCCGCCGTCCGCTCCGAGCACGTTCCGCCCAGTGGTCCACCTCCAGGTATCGTCCTGCTCTGCAAGCTTCAGCTAAGATCAACGATGTCTGTCGTCTGCAACCAACACAACGTAGTGCGGGCAAAGCCCGTGCAGGGGTGAGTATAAGCTACTCAGTAGGGACCCCGAGACCCCTGAAGGTCTCTCAAAATCCACAAAGGATAAACCACAAAGAAAGGTACAATCATGAAGTAACAACCGACACTGCTTAGGTATATGCCCATACATATACCTAAGTCATCAATTTCAAATACGCTCCAACCTCCGAGCCCAAGTACAAATCAGTCCACACAGGAAAGTAAACGTATTCCACGCAGGAAAGCAAAACGAAATCCACACAGGAAAGTAAACGTATTCCACACAGGAAAGCAAAACGTAATCCACACAGGATTTCACTACACAATCCACACAGGAAAGCAATAGGATTCAGCTCACACAGGTATACTTCTTCAAAGGACGATCAAGATGATCTCTGATCCATCTAAGTCGTCGGACCCACGAAGGATCGATAGGTAACTAACCCCCGCAAAAGACCCACACAGGATCGGGCCCACATAGGACCTATAGGCGCTGGTTCACACAGGACCGCTGAGTGCAAGGACCCACACAGGATCGGACCCACACAGGATCGGGCCCACACAGGACCTGTAGCACTGATCCACGTAGGATCGCTGAGTGTTGTAGTCGCCGTCGTCGAATCCACACAAGATCTCTGTACTGTCGTCGTCGCAGTCACAGTAGCAGTAGTAGCAGTAGTAGTCACAGTAACAGTCGCAGCCAGCACTAGGGTTCCCGCACACAGCAAGCTCGTACAGGAGGGTCTGCTCCACGAGCCGAGAGGCTGATACATCAACTGTCACAAAGTCCAGAGTTGATGTATCCAAAAGTTTCGTATCGTCAACAGGAACTCAACGCAATAGACGGCGCGTCGATCGGACGCCCGGTCTGAGAGTTATTGGCATTTTCGTCCCCGGGGCCCGGTTGGTTTTTAAGGAAAAACCAACCCGACCGTACTCCACCAGCGTCCAAACCTTGGGCGGAGTATTCCAAAAGATCCGTCTCACTAAGAGGAACACAACAAAGCTGACGGCACGTCAATCGGACGTCCGTAGCTCAATATATGAGCGTTTCCGCTCCAAAGACCCGGTTGGTTTCGTGAACGAACCAACCCAGCCGAACTCAAAGTATTCCAAAACTTTGAGTGCGATATACCGAAACGACTGTCTCGATCCAAGGATCGCGTTTCCGTAGACGGTTCGTCAATCGGAAGTCCGTGGCTCAAGTTATGGCCAAAAGACCGAATCTGTCTCGAAAACGGGGGGTCTGGGTCCGGGCTGACCCGGCCCGACCCCCCCCCCCCCCCCTAGGTCGGCCCGAACCGGATCGACCCGAACCGGGTCGACCTGACCCGGGTCCGACCCGGCCCGACCGGCCGGCCGGCGGCGCGGCGGCCTGGCGCCGCACGGAGGCAGCGCGCGGGGGGGGGGGGGGGGGGGCAAGGCCCCCCGCTTCTTCAAATTGGCGGTGCGGCATAGCCGCGCCTTTTTGCCAATCAACGGCCCCCCTCCTGGGGGCCCGCTTTGAGGAGGAACCGGGGGGCCGCCTGCCCCCCCTCAAGGAAACCGCCCCCCCTCAATTAAATGTGGGGGGTTTAGAGCTGGCCGGGGGGAATTAAATTCCCCCGGCCTTTGACCTTCCGGCCGGCCATCTGCCGGCCGGTTTTTCTTCAACGGGAGCGGAAAACCGGTCCCCTTTCCGGCTTCCGACACCGGCGGCCCGGCCGCCGGTCTTCTCGTCCCGCCGTGGCCCGGAACCGGCCGCGGTGTTCGTCGTTCGGCGCGGTGCGACGGCACCGTGCCCCTCCGCCGCGCCTTTGATTCCCTTCGACGCGGCGCGACGGCGTCGCGTTCTTGATGATTCTTTCATGGCGCGGCGCGACGGCGCCGCGCAATAAAATCGGGCGAATAACCGCGTGGTGCGACGGCACCACGCCACCTTGTTTCATCCGCAATATAAAACATCAAGAACGAAGGAGGGGGTTCGGCCGTGTTCATGCGGTCCGGCCCCCTCACGTTAAACAATAACACATATTTAAAATCCTCACGTTAGTCATGCTAGAACCACGAACAAGGATAAATAAATAAACAATTAACAACAACCCCTACCTTGGGTTCAAGTTCGAAGATTGTCAACGATCCGCGGAAGACAACTTCGCGGAGGTCTGGCGTCGCGGTAGTCGTTCGTCAAATCCGATGACGAAGAGGTACGTCCGAAGAGGTACGTTGTTGGTGAATCTTCGTATGCCGACAAAGGGAGTCTGAGGAGGAAGCGGTGTTCCCTTTCGTTGACACGGAAGACGAAGAAGAGAGGAGTGGCGTTCTTCGTCGGAGCTTGAGCGTTCTTCGTCAAAGCTTGAGCGTTCTTCGTCAAAGCTTGAGCGTTCTTTGTCAAATTTGAAGAAGATGGAGAAGAACCCAAAAGCTCTCAAGATGGCTAAACAAAACTAACCAAATAAAATAAGATAGGGTCTTATTTTATTCACAAACTTAACAAATTGAATTTCAAAGGTTTGAAATTCAAATAAGATAACTCCAAAATTAAATAACATTTTGTCATGTCATTTAAAGAGGGGTTAAAGGGAGTTTGAGAGAAGATGGAAGGTTTAGGTTCGTGTGGGTCCCACCACACTTAATCCTCTCAAGGGAGGTTAAGTGGGTGTGGGTCCCACCCCTAACTTCCTTTGAGAGAAGTTAACCAACAAAAGTAAAATAAAAAGTGTTCCACATTTTTATTCAACTTTTTATAATTCTCCCAAAAATTAACTTTCATCCCGCAATAAACGCAACTTCGGAAAAGGTCTCCTTAAGCGAATATCGGCGCTGCGAGTTCATCGGTGCCCTCGGATTTCAATTCCGAGCACCGGATCAAAAGTTAGGAATTCCCGCTCATTCGTTCACTGAACGTACCCGAGCCAAACTTCGGAAATTGATTCTGGGCACACCAGGCCTCGGAATCAGGTGCCGTCAGAAACCGCGCTCTTGTAAAATTCCAAAGAAAATTAAGAAAAAATTTCCCTTGAATTTTACGGGTCTTTACATTAATTTTCTTAATATAGTTATTAGGTTCAATATTTTTATCATACAAGAGGTTAAATTATATTCATAGACGTCAGGTCAAGAGGTATGTGTTACATTTTTAATTTCATTTCAATGAGACTTCTTTATATTATACACCAAGTTTTCTTTTATATGGTGTACTTACCACCCAATTATAATATTTATATCATTATTATCTTAAATTTAATGATATTTAATGTCCCATTTCAAGTTAACTTTCTCATGGTATATTCATTCCAATGTTATAAAGGTTGTATAGTTTGTTTTCTAAATTTATCTTCATTGATACAAGTATTGTATTTATGAACCTATTTTCTTTTTAAAGGTGTGTAAAATTAAAATTAGGATATATTATCATGAATAATATTCATTTAATTTTTTTATGTTTAGTTACAATACCTCCATTTCATGGGGATTTAATTTGAATGTTTCTAACCTCTAAGGATTTTCTTGGTCTCAATTATCTTTGAGACGTAATACATTTTATTCCCCATGATACCTTTTTATATTGTTTTATTAATTTACTAACAAATGAATGGTATTTTCCTTCTATTTTATGGTATTTAATAGTTATATTGTGTTACCTTATTCAAGTGTCTATAGATTTAGTTGTTTACTCTATTGTGAGGATTGTCTATCCCTAAATTATTCATTCTTTTAATTATAATAATTATTTGAACTTATTTAATATAATTTGGGTATATTATAAACTTTGATTGTGTTTTATGGTACTCTCATTGCATTTTAGGGTTATAAATTTCCACCACATAAACACTGTTACAATTATTTCTCACTTAAAGGGGTATTTTCTACTAAAACCAATAACTTTGTTTCTCTAAATGTCTTATGGTTATTTTATTTCTATATTTTCATAGTAGTTACCCATTTCTTTTTAGAGTGTGAACATCAAATTTTACATAACTAGGATTGGATGATGTTCACCTAGAAATTATGATATTCTATTGATATGAGAAAAAAAATATTAGTATTACAAGATGGATTATTATTGTATTGTTTACTAGGTATTGTTTATCCATCCACCCACTTTTAATGATGGTTTATAATCAGTATAACCATTTTATTAACATGGGGAAAAGTATCATCATTTTTTATGTTTTTATTTCAATAAAAATTATTATTGTAAAAGTTGATTATGTATTTTTTATTCATTTTATTTTATAGTGAATGCATTGTACATAAACAAGTGATGGGTTGAGCCAAACATTATATGTAACCTTGATGCATCAACTAGTTTCATGAGAAAAATAACTTGAGTTTTAGTGTATAACTCTTCCCAGAATATAATATCTTATTAGTCCAAATCCATGAGAGTGGGATGTATTTATTATTATATTTATAAAAGTAAAGTGTCTTTTTGTAAGGCCTAGACAATAGTTTTTTGACATAAAAAATTATGCATTCCATTATTATGTGATCAGTATGACTGATATATATTTTTTCAATTATTTAAATGGGTATAAAATGCTCCCAATTTCATTATGTCTATAGATTCATGTCATTTACCTATTCCCTCAAAAATATTTATGTCATTAATATTCCATGATTGTTCAATTATATATTTCTCTAATTAATTGTTTCATATCACCAATTATTAGGTTTTCCATTTCCAAATCATATGGAGAGAAATTATATTGGTGGAATGTTTCAGAGGATATCATTCCTTATGGGTATAAATCCCATGCAATTTTATGTATAAACATACTCAATAGGGTTTACCAAAATTATAAATACATAAAATGAATAAAATAAAACTATGTTATATAAAATTAATTGAGATGAATGAAAATAAAAATCTAAATATCAACTATCAATATAAGTCTTAGGGATATAGAAAAGCATCGGTCATTATATCTTCAATCTTCAAAGGCCACGTCTCCTTAGAAACTATGGATGCACGGAGTATCAAAAATCTAAAAAATATGAAATATGATATTCCATTAATATGTAACATCATGAAATAAAATAATTTGTTCATGGGGATTCATATGTCTAAAAGTATCTAATATTCTCATCATTTCTTCCAAACTAGAACCAAATTTCACTAACAGGATACAATCCTCGATGCAGTCTGTCTGAAAATTGATGGACTATCACACCTTACTATCCGATGATATTTTTTTACCATTATAGAAACTTTTGTGGGGTCTTCCCCTTGATAAATTATAAATATTTAATGAGGTATTACTAATATATAATATTATAACTACCCTCCTATGAGAAAACTCACACCACTTATCAAAAACTACATTAAAGAAACCACACCTCATCATGTGATACACATAAAATGATGTAGTAACAAAATCTATGGGTAGAGGAACTACTCTGTGATTATATGGTTGAGTATTAAACATTATTATTCTTGTGGGAAAATTTATCCTAACCAAATTATAAATGTTGGTTGGGTGATTAAAAAACGTAATGGTGTACTTATTCCCTATCTGACCTTGAAGATAGGGGAGTACCAAATATATAAATATATCACTTCTTCCCCAAGTATGTGGTAGAGTAATTAACACTATCTATTGTGTAGAGGACCCACTCCATGACATAAACATATTACTATGGAGTAACAACCTTGATAACACTCTAATCACCATGTTTAATCCCCAAAGCCAACCTTACAGAGCTAAATCATAAAAAAACATATCATTACTAACAAATAGTGTTGGATAACCAAGAAAAATTCTATTATGATCTACATTAATATACACTCAAGATAAAATATTCATTTTACCATAATAGACACATGGTGAAATATTCATGAAAACACCACTCCTAGGTGGAAGCGGGCCACATAGTGTAACTCTAGTGCACCATCCTGCATTCTAGAGAGGGGGAGGTCACACATTGTTGGGAAAATCATTACATATAGATGGGAGATGGATCAGAATCCAGTTACATAATTTTTCCCCTACCCCATGAATTATCATGTGAATCCTACCTAGCCATTATCACATGTCCTGATAATGTAAATAGGCAAGCATGGCTAGGTATATGCTTGGAAAAACATGGATGAGTTTATATGTTAGACTTATCAATAATCCTTTCATGAATAACTAGTCTCAAAATTATTCTATCCCATTAGAGGGGAGGGTCTTACATAAACATCATTGGTCTATTCCCATAGATCGGATGTGCCCCCACCTTTCATGTGGCTGATGGACTACCATTTTAATTGTGTAGATTAAAGGGTCTTAGGGGGAACCTTAGACACCCACATTTCATTTTATTATGTCACGGTGGTCAGGGTGGCCACAAAAACGCACTCCATGAGTCATTTATGTATTCAAACATTCCACTTCATGATATTTCACTATGACCACCTCTTACGACATAATCAGCCACTATTGCGGTTGGATTCACTTCCACCACTTAAAGGCCTCATTGAACCTTCTTTTGTTTACCTTGATCAAACTGTGAAGGTTCGAGAAAGAAATTTCATCCCAACATCATAGGATTCTAACCGGAACAGCCTCCCATCATCACTGACATTTCATGCCATCTCCCCCACAACCACTACCGCCACACCATCACCACAATCCACACAATCTATTGGTGCCCCCTCAGTCACGTGAATAATAAGATGTGGGAGTGGAAGAAAAGAATAATGATTGGAACCCTATACACCTAAATCTAAATCACACGATAGACCATTAGTGGTCCAATAATTAATGGGAAATGGGGATCATATACACATTCACAAACCACCCTCAATAAATTTAAACCATAAATAAAAATGTTATGATTAATATCTCTAAACTAGGGATTTTAAAACACCCAAACCAATAAACCAATTAAGGATATTAGGATCGTAAAATAATATAAAAAATGATACTATATCTTATATAATTCTATAATAAGAGAGAAATTAAAAAACAAAAAATCCCAACATCATGGAACAATATTCATCACTTTATTAAATTATTGACTCTGTAATTCAATTCTTCATCTCCATGTTATTTAGTCATTAATTTCATCATGGATATGATTTCATTTGTATGATCTAATGTTGATTTATCCAATATATTTTCCCCATCATATCTCTTGGTATAGGATTATGTTCAAAATAAATTTGGTTAAACCTACAAATGAATCTTAAGGACTATTTTAAATATTTTTTTTCCGGTTTGGACATTATGATAACCATTGGTAAGTTGACCTGTAAGTTGGGGTGAATCCATGATAATATTTTATGAATTAATCCTTTTAAACTCAACCATATAGACTTGTTATGGTCCCCATACAATAAATATATTCTATGAACTATGCCTCATATGCAGAAGAATATAGAGAAACAACAACCCACGTGATTTACAAGTTATATGTATAATAACCTACTACATGTCATGATTTTTTAATTTTCCCAATCACTAATTATTCTACAACATTCTCTATTTTATATAACAAATGATCATTTTAGTTATATCCATCTAGTGTCCCACCATTTCTTAGATTCTGTAGTCCCATTGTAAGAAATAAATCTCCACTACAAATTATGATGCAAATAATGAAATCCACCTTTTTCTCTTGGGGATCATGGAACTACTTGATAATTATATTCCTATACAAACACACTAGATCAATATTGCATGATTGTGTACATATTAATTTCTACATTCCCATGGATTCTTTAGAATATTTATATCAAATTTTCTTAGTTTCTAGATCCTATAATGACCTAGCTATCATTATAACATAAAATAAATTGGCACACAAGTGTCTTCATTTTTTAATTGAAACCACATTTGAACTCATCTTTCCTATTTGATACAATGAACTATCAGGCAATCTATTCATTATAATTCTGATACTATGAATTTTTTAGCCCTGTCTCACAACTCTTCTCATTTTTCTAATTTGTACCAACATAATAATATATTAATAGAGGATCATAAATATCATTTATATCTCTATAAAGATGGAAGATAAACCAAATATCAAATGACATGAATCTTCATATTCAAATCTATAAGATATTTCCTGTTTCAATTCCACTTAAATATATCATTCAAAATCCAAAATAAAGTTATCCATTTGAATTCCATAATACATGATACATTTCAAACATCTTATTCTATAAAAAATTTATTTTTATTTGAATTATTCATGTGTATGTCACTATGATATAGAAGCTCCTCTTACATCCATTGAACACATCTCACCATCAAGTATATCTTTCAGATATTATTCCTTTAATCTAAACATGTATCAAAGTCAATGAAATTTTATTTTTATATTTAAATCCTTCAAGACATTATAGTAAAAAATATTATTTTCCCACATTTATTTAGATTATTCTTTCTAGAAATTAATAAAAAAATATAATTCTATAATCTTATTATTTTATAAATTATTGATCCTTACAATCATAGAAATCATTATTTTGTAGCTTAGAAAAATCATCATTATGATTTTAATAAATATGACTGTATAATGTTTGATACACAAGTATAGAATCATTATTACATAGATTATGTGTATATAGAAATTTCTTACATAGAGAAGTCATCATTTTGAAATCACTGGTTTATGATTATACAGTGCTCTATAACACTTAAATAGACTAATTTTATGTTGATGATGCTTATATAGTTCTAAATGAACTTTATATAGTTGATATATTCCCTTTTAATTTCTTATTTTATTTTGATATGACCATTGTGTAGTCTATAGATAACAATTACACATGTCCAAATAACTTTTGTGTAGGTCCAGAATGATCCTTATGTAATCTCTGATTTTACTTATCACTATCTTCCACTTTTCCTTTTTTTTAATTCAAGACATAATAAAATTCTTGTGGAATCACATAAACTTATCTATAATGCCTCCTCAACCACTCAATACAACCTAGAAACAATCAAATATTCAACAAAATATTTCATATTTTGATAATCACTCAAGGATTTAAGAAACTTTGTATCTATGAACCTCGCTTAATATATCTCCCATTTTAGAAACTGATTAGCCATGTACTTTCCTTATTCATATAACATTAAGATCATCCATGAAACATGTTATAGATATTTTTATTTAATAAATCAAAAGTTATCACTTATATCCTTGAATGTCATCCTCACAATCATCACAATTTTCTTAAACATGATTAATTGTTCATCGTATATCACATGTGGGGTTACTATATTGAAGTTATCCAGTCTTTCTCTTCAACTAGTTTATTTTCATTAATTTATATTTATGATAGAAAATACATATCCTTTACAATATACATCCAATGGCTCTAAGGCCTTCATTTTTTATTGATTTTTGATAATCCACCTTTCAAGGGGTGAGGTGGAACCCTTACAAGGCTCATAGGTGTAACTATTACATGGCTTGTAGGCCATAGAGGAATTCATTGCCCGTATGCTTCAAACATTACATAAAACCCAGACTAACTAATTGGAACTTCTCTTCCCCAGCATCTTTATCATGAAATCAACTCTCCACCTTCGCATGGTTGTTCGGGTAGGCATTCTCATGCATGCACAGGCTTTAAAATATACATTAACTTTCTATCTCCATAACTATATTGAAATTAAGTATAAAACTCTCATTTAGGAACATTAATATCAACCTTAAAAGTTAGTTATTAATACTCCTTTCATATTTTATCAGAATCAAATATATATTTCTCCCCATTAATTAAAGTAAAATTATTTTGAATATATGGATCTTCTCATCTCATAGGAAAACTGAGTGTATAAAAAAATATTTACTTTGGCATGAAACTTTGGTTGTACTTCTACAGATTCATCATGTTTTAACATTATCATATAAACATATTTCTAATTTAAGAGTGTGAGAAAAAATTCCTAGAATTTGTAACCTACACTTTTCTTCAATTAAAACTTTATAACAATAAACTAAAATAAAAAATAATCCATACATATCTCATATTTGTATCAACCATAACTCATATTTTATACATAGTCTTGATATAATAAAAAATAAGGGACATAAGTGTGATATACAAACCTCATTACTTAGTTTTATAATGTTATATAGAAATTAAAAAAATTATATAAAGGGATTAAATGATTACTCTACATTCACGTATTCCCCTTTAAGGGATTCACTCACTTCTTACTTCCCATGGTAGCTTGAAAAATCCATAGAAGACCCATATTTTTTATCAAAAGGTGACATATCACAATCTTCTCCTTAAAATCACTACATGTTAGTGAAAATAAAATAAAAATTTAAAGGAATAGTTAGGTACCTCTTCATTCCATATTAATAGTAAAAAATAGAGAGTTTTCTCCCAACAAAATAATTTATCTTCCCATAAACTCGTCATGGGAAGAATTATTAAAACTCCTTTTTATTTTATGAGACTCAAACAATTCTGTGCTAATATTATTCCCTTAAACTAATTCCTTGTTTGAAGATATTTTTTGTACCGTATACATTAAGGAAAATTAATTTCTTAATATTGGAATTTTTTCCTCAATATTTCTTATTTTGTTAGTAAATTTTCTAAACAATACTTCCTTCCATGATCAATTTATCCACTCCATTCACAATGTTTTCCTTGATTTATTTAGTGACAAATTTCGGAAAATTTCTCATGAAAGGCATCATATCCATGTTAAACTACTTTATTTCTTTTAAATGTTTCATTTATCCATTGTTTATCTTTTTTATTATTCATCACCAATTGATATTTCTATAATTTTAAGAATTATTTCTTAGCATGCCCAACCCATTTTGGTGTTTCACAAGTTTTCCTATTAATATTAATAGAATATGACTTTCCAGATTTTATTTTTTGAGATTCATTCTCTTTCACAGTATAGTGAACTTATCTTGGAATCCTAGTCATTCATTCATCAAATTTAAAACACTTTTTCCCACATACATCAAATATCTGTTATAAATACATAAATATGTTTTATATGGTTATATTTTTTTCTTTTTTTATAGGTTTTATTCCATGAGAATTTTTCCACATATTCTCACCATATGTCACTCTTGGTTTATGGAACATCCATGTAAATTAAATTTTATCTTAATATGAGTAATATATACCTTTAAAAAATATACAAAATCCATTGAAAAATCGTCTACCATTTTGATTATAAATCAATCGGGAAAATTATTCATTATATCCTCCTTTTAACCAAGTATAATTTTTCATATTTTGCAGTAGTATCCTTGAAAAATTCCTCCCTCCAATTAATATATAAGAGAGATTATCATTTATCTACTTAGACCAAATAAGTTCAACTTGTTCTTATCGCATAGATTTTAATAAATACCATCATTAATTTGAGAAATATTAGGTGTGAATTTTTCTATCCTATTTAAACCCTTCATCTCACTAACTTTAAAAGACTCATATTCAACCACAAAATCCATTTTTTAAGTCTTTTCTAATCATATTTAACTAATTTTAGGCACTAATATATAGTGATTGTTTCTTATCTAACACTTTATTTTTCCCTATGAACATTTGTTCATGATATTTCAACACTTTATCTTGGTTATCTTCCCATAACATGTACTTATTTATCTCATCATTATAAGATTATTATTTTTTAACTCATTCCTCATTTACTTTAGAAACATTATTCTTCCATTTTAGAATAATTCTCTTTTATTTGTTGACTCGTGTAATTTTTTAAAGATAATATTTGACCCCACATTTTGTTTTCTACTATAAGTCTATCCTAATTTCTGTATCATCACTACTAAAGGTGTCAAAACCATTTTAAAATGATTCAAAAAGTTAAATTAATTATCTTATTGACATTTTTATTCATATTTTTCCTTCATTATCATAAAAATCCTTCTTTTGGATCTAGAATTATTCATCTTGTTTTTACCCTTATTTTGTTTATGGGATTTCTGATCTTCCACATCTAGTTCATTTTCCACAACTTTCATATTTGTGAAATTATTTTTCAAAAATAAAAATAATATTATAGTTTTATCATAGTATTTATTATTTTCATTTACTTTCCACTTTTATTTCTTAAATTTATTTGGTAGGATATATTTTTTTGTTAAATTCTTCCACATTTTCCTCTTCTTAAAAAACACTTGATAATTCACCTTCATCATTTATATCTTTATTCAGTATCTTATTATAGAAGTAAATATCATATTTTCTTTCTTTTTAAAGGCTAGTGTTTTCCTCATCTTATATACAATGCTCTTATTATATAGCTCATCTACCATTATGTCTTATCAATATTCTATGGGTAATTTTGTTTGAAAAAACTGATATAAAATGTTCCACATAAATTTTTCAACAATAGTAGAATCATCCAACATCTCATAAAATAATTGCATATTACTCATAATCAAATTGTTCATCATAAAATAATCATCAATTTTATCATTATTATCCATTCTACAATCTTTAAATATGTTCTTAAAAAATTATAGTTTTCTTTCCTTGAATACTATATTACCTTTAAAAGTAATCTTTCATTTATAAAAAATCATATTAGTAGTTAGGATCCCAATAATATTTTCCAATATTTTCTCTAAAAAACCAATCAAGATAGAATTTTTTTTCTTTGAAATCAATCCTAAAATTTTTTTATTATCAAAAAATATATAGAGTATAACAACCCAGAACCTGCGCTTGTAGATCTAGTTCTAAAGTCATAAATATTTCATTTTCACCTTTGATACTGAAGAAGTTGAACCAATTTTCACCAATAAAAAATTTGAAAAAAAAAATATTTCATCACTTATATACCCATGGACCTTTTAGGTTATATTTTTAGAGAATTAGGAAAAACTCATATCAACTTTGATTCATAATAATTTGGTTCATAAAATGAAAAAAAATCTCCCATTATACTGAGAATTTATTATTTTATATTAAGTCATCAACATAATCTATATGAAATAACATATAGACATAATTCATTAAACCTCAATAATTATAACATTGGTAAATAAAAATATAACAAGGCTGAGAGAAAATATTTTTTAAGGGTAAATATAAGCATTGGAAATTAAAACTCATTAGCGGGAATAAAAATACATAAGGTTATAATGACATAATCAGAGTGCATTAATGAATCCTAAAATAAAACAACTAAATCAATACCAAGATCATAAAATATGAAAAAATCATAAGGGGAAGAGTCATCAAAACAAATAATCACGAGCCATGTGAGATCAATATTTTTCAAAATAAATTTTATAAACCCCTAACAAAGAATTAAAACACATTTTGGTAACTTGGAGAATCATATTCATAAAAACATTCCAATGCCCTTTTAATTCAAGTAACAATATGAATGAATCTAAATATAATCATTATCTAATGCATTGGAGCATTGTCTTGGTGAAACCATAATGACAGTTATAACAGGCTCACTTGGAACTATTTGTTTTTCCCCATCATATAAGCTGTAATGGGATCACCCAATGCTACTAAGGCCACCCCATAGTATATAAGAACCATACATAAATAAAGTACATATATATTTTATTTTATGATAAAAATAATAAAAAAAAATCCTTATTATTTCATGAACTGTTTATCCCATCAAAAAGTAGTGGTTTTTATGTTAATCTCTTTGAATCATGACTAACCCATGAAAAAATGGGTTCCATAACCATCTCTTTAAAATAATATTAATCCATCCACAAAAGAATATGGGTGAATCCAATAAAAAATATCCTTAGGGTATGATAAAAAACAAAAAAGGTTTTTTACATTGATTAATGGAAATACTAATAAAATATAATTAATGAATCATAAGGAAAATATTCTTTTGATTTTGATAATCACATTTAAATCATATAACATTTTGAAAATACACTCCATTGAAAATAATATTTTAAAATCCAAGAATATAGAAAATATTAAGATAAGAAATTATTTAAAAATAAAAATTTATACATTCAAAGGAAGCTTCAAATAAATGATAGTCATGTAGGCTGGTAATAATAAACATGTCATAAAGAACATTTCTTTTTTCCTTCTAAATAGATTAGAAAAGTGACTTGATTGGAAAGTGAGAAGAATATTCATTAGAAACCATTTTTGAAAAGAAAAATTTGGTTAAAATTTATTTAAAAAATAATTTTATAAAGTTAAAAACAATTAGAAAATATTTTTCAATAACATGATTTTTTAAATAAAAAAAATATTTTTGACCGAAGTGAGAATTGAAGTTGGATTTTATTAACAAAACTTTTTCAAAAAACATAATTAAAAAAGAGTGTAAAAATGGTACAATCACTTTACAATTTCAAGAATAAATATGTGATAATATAAATAATGTTAATTATAATATTTTATCTTTAGAGAATTAATTATACACAATCTTAATAAACGATGAGTTTATAATAAAATATTCTTACAAATTTTTTAAATTTTAATCATAATACCCATGAAAGAATAACAAAAAATGAAACTAAAAATACCATTAAAATAAGTATATTAATTATATAAAATGTAAAATAGGAATTAAATACGCCTTATATAATAATATTTGTGTATAACATTACAAATATCTCAAATAAACAAAATTGTGACAAAAATCCATTAATTCTTTGGTAAATTTGATTCCATAAACCCCATTAAATAGAGAGATCATTAAAATAATATTTAACTCAAAATAAATTTAATTACAATATTTATTAAATACATTCATGGACATTATATACACTACACAACAAAAATAAGTGGCGAATATGGTATATATCTCCCCGAAATAAAAGTGAGATGAGAAAAAACCCTTATTGTGAGTTTGACTTATCCCATGTGTCTTTATATTCAAGAATAATAGATTTATTTCAATTATTTTAATTCTTGGGAAATTTTTTAATGTTTATTATTACATTTATTTCACTTATTATCATTTTATATACAATAACATAATCTATTATCTTTACATCATATGTTTTGACCATATTCATATTGTGTGTCAAAAATGACTAAGGTGTGTTGACTATGGTCAAAGAGTTCATTATTTATCAATATAAATAATTAAAATCCTGAAATAATTTTCCTATTTATACATAAAATACTATTACTATACCCATCATTATTTATTTCTAGGAAAAATAAACCAATGTTATGATCATGGAGGTGGTTGGGCGTATGTATGCATGACTAATGTTGCCATTATTCAATGATCATTATGAAAATATTTTAAGTGAAATTTTATCTTCATATAATGATAATAATATCCTAAATTCCATATTATTTAATTATATGTACTTATATATATCATTCTTGTGATGTGGTGGTGAAAAAATTAATCCCATTGCTTCAAGGAGGCGGTAGTCCGCATATCCATGAACGATGTTAACATTTTTCTCAATGAGTGAAAAGGTAAAAAAATGATATATTATGTTTAAAAAATGATAAATATGTAATTAATATGTTGAATATTTCTTATGTGTCACATAAATTTATTTTTGTTTCCCTTATTACCTTACATGTAACGTGTTAGTAACAAACGAATCATATCGCTTCACGAGGGGTAGTCTATCGTACATGAGAGTGACATTGTCATTTACTATATGTTATGAAACATGAAAGGTTATATATGATATAATGAATCTATAAGTGTAATTATTTTATAAATATCATATATAAATTTTTTATCCATCATCATACCCAACCATGAGAGGGGTTGATGTAATCACGATTGACATCATTTCGTGAGGCGGTAGTCTATCGTACACACGAATGATGATTTCATAACCCATTTGATGGATGTGTGTGTGGTGTTTGGTGATAAACTTGACATAAAAAACATTATTTTATGTAATATACATATTTTATATTATCATTGTGGTATAATAATAAATGAATGAGTGGTTGAATAACATTACATATTCTTTGGGTATCCTCCTTAGGTTTTCACTAAAAATATAAAAGGATGGATTTATGCACAAAATAATACTTATAATTTTATGGGAGAAAATTCGATATATGATTTAAGTCATTATTGGATGTTCCAAATGTCCTGAAAGGTGTAAAGAAGTGAGGGTAGTTAGTATCCTTTTATAGTTTAGGAGGATTGAAATTCTTGTAAAAACTCAAAAGTATTCAGTAATGGGAGGTCAATATTACCTCTAGTGGATATAATATTGATAATTAAAGGGTTTTAGAGCTGATATGGTTGATCCAAACCTCCAATACATAAGAAAACCCATTTTTTATACATTTTTCTTCCTTAACTCTAGAGTTTAATTTTTTCATTTTGGTATTTTCCATTAAGGTAACTAGTTTTCTAACATAATTAAATCATCAATTAAGTCTAAAATAAAAAATACCTATTTATAACACTAATTATAATTATTAAATACAAATTATAAAATAAAAAACCTATCTATTGTGAAAATAATTCTACCACAAGCACATGCAATGAGAAAAATACACTCTTACAACCTTAACTATACTAATAGAGTATTTATTATTTAGTGGTCATTAAAGTCATTAAAAATGAAAAAATGGTACATGAATGGAAAATTTTGATATTTATTGTCTTATAAAAAAATCAAAATGAATAATATATCATTTTTAGTAATTTTTAATCATTTAATGATATATTATTTATTATAAAATAATATTAATGTCAATTTGGACATTATTCAATTAATCTGAATTAAAACAATATCAAGACAATGATGGAATTAGAATATATTATTCTTAAAATATTTTAACATGATGTATTCATATATAAAATTACTTTAAGGTAATAATTCTTTTATTTTAATTAACTTTTAATGATTCTATTATTAGTTATACTTTTTTAGTAAAAAATAATTACTTTGTTGGCATTTCTTAAGAATTTAAATTAACTAATTTAGCACTAAAAATTTGAATATAAGTTATTATGATAAAAAACAAATTTATATTATAAAATAATATTTATTACTAAACCTATATTGATTTTTCTATATCCCAAATCTTTATAGAAATTGAATGGGAAAAATATTCTTTTTTGACTTTTTCTTTACATAACTTATTACATAGGTCACTTTCATGTAAAAGTTTTCTAAAAACTAATAAAAAGATATATTTAGGTAATAAGTGTTTAAATATTTCCAAAAAATGGGTTTTTAACATTTTTCTATGTTGTTTCCTCACTCAGGATTAATGTTTATTTCTTCCATATATTTGTTTTTACCTTAATCACTATTATTATTATTAACTATTTTCATTGGTCATTGATGTCACAAATTATGTTCTCCTTATAAGATATAATAAATTAATATTATTAAAAAATGGAATCTATTATTCCATATTCAATTCACATAATTTTTATAATTTAATTTAATATTAATCTCGCATACATAATGATGAAGCAAGTTTTCGAAGAAAAACATTTCAAAAGTTTACAAAGATTTTATATCCAATTTCAATATGAAATCGATTCCAATGAATTAAATTGGATTAATAGATTTATAATTTAACTAATTATTTTTTAATAAAAATTTTAATTATATTTACAATTTATACATGAATTAAATGAATAGACAATTTTTAATTATTATTCTATATTTTTCAGTATTTATCAGAAATTGAAAATTTTCCGAAAAATATTATAAAAAACCCTAATATATTTTTGTTATTATTATTTCAAAAATGAATTAATTTTTTTCAAATAAAATTTATAAATGAACTGAAATTTGATTATAGTATTTTGTTTTATGAAAATAAATTAAAATCATTTCGGATGAAAACATATTTTTAATGAATAAAATCAATAGACTAAAAATTGATTAATTAATTTACTAAAAATTAATCAAAAATTCCTATTTAGTAATAAATATATATATCATAAATTATTTAATACTATTTATACCAATTAATTTAAAAAATATGTTATAATGGTAATATATATCATGGGTCATTTACGTTTTGTAAAACATAGTCGTGTAAGTAACATAAGATATTGAATAAACTCATTGTTGTTTGTAATGAAAGTTAGTTTAGTGATGTGTGTCCTTTACACTATCAAAATATAATTTCATTCTTTTAAAATATTGATGTGTTACATTCTCCCCCCACTTGAATAAATTGTGTCCTCAAAATTTGAACTTTATCTTGATAATCAATGGATGGACATTTGAAAATACTTTTTTTTAAACCCGCCTCATAAAAAGGGTTAATAAAAAATCCTATTAAAATAGAGAAATATACGTAAAAATGTAATATGGAATAATAGATAACTACATTTTATAAATATGATGACATAGTTTGGAATAAAGTAAAAGGATAAAAAATTATTAAGGATGATTGAGGTCATTGATCAAAAGAAATTGAATGATCAATGGAATGTTAAGGACCTCAAAAACATAAATCTAAAATGATTTAAAAGACTATCATTTCATCATAATTTAAGGAACTGTGATAATAATTTTGTTTCAAGACCCTTTTCTTAAAGATTTTGAAATATCTTTCTATATAGAATAATCTATTAGGAAATTATACAAACTCAATGATTAAAACTTCATCCTCTAACTAATTGACACCTAAATATCATCTTTTTTATCCAAACGATCAGTATTCAAGATGAATTTTTATTACAAGAATGTAATGACCCGAACCTATTTAGTCCATGATATTATAAAAATTTGGTTTTTGAAGTTCTCTGAGTGGTCATCGAGACTCATTTCAAGACTTTTATAAATATATAGTTTTTCAAAGGTAGGTTAGAACAGTGAGTTGCACTGGTGACTCATCCAACAGTGAGTCATTTTCAACAGTTTATCGTTTTTCTAGTTTCTGTAAAATTACTATAGTTTTTTTAGTTTGTCTCCTTTAACATTTTCTTTCACATAAATTGTATTTAATACTATATTTAAGTGGTTTCGGAACCGATTCAAAGTGAATGAATCATATCTTCGACTTTTATAAAAAAACCCAAGGCTCTTAAATGGTCAAACCAAGTGGTTTTTTTAGAGCTAGCTTTAACGGAAATTCCAAACTGTTTCATATATCATGAGTCTCTGATCTAATATTTCTATATCGAGGCCTTCCCATTATTGATTACATATCCTCTCTATTATAATGTGTAACCTATAACCTTTCTTCCCTAAATATTCATGCCTTTATGCTGCACTAATTGGTTTATGTGTTCCTTGGAGTTCCATGTTGTTCGCATGCCCTTGTCTTTGTGAACTAAGAAAGTTTTAATCGTCTCTTCTTCTACATAGGAATTCCTTCATATCTATCAATTTTGTATTAGGAATAGTGGGTGTAAAACTTTATCCTTTTGTACATAGTTGATTCAAAATTTAATAAAGGTAATCGAATCGATTTTTAATCAATAAAAAGGGGTTGTGGAAATTTTCATATGATCGTACAGTTTTGTTGATATTTTGATCAATGTTTTGAATTTTATAGGATATATGAAAACTAAAAATCATGGTTTTTAGCAGTCCTTGGTTTAAAATATAAAGTTTATGAATTCATGTTTTTATACTATTCGATAAACAAATACATAGAATCTGTTAACCATGAAAATTTGGGTAAAATAAATGGACTCCCCAGGATCAAACTGTTTTTGTGATAACCCCTGAATTAACAAGTGAAAATTAAATGAGGAATTCCTTGTTAAATTTTAATATACCTAGCCTTGGTTTGGGTGGTATAATGGAATCTCAGGTTGAGAGATTGATTGATTGTGGAATTGATGAGCAGTGTTACGCAGCAAGACTGCAGTTGGGTTGTGTTATGTTTGTGTTTCTAGATGTGTTGGATGTGGTGTGTTTAAGCAATAGGGATACATATAATTAAAGTGGTGAAGAAGTTTAATTGTGTGCGGCTATGATTTCGGGTATTTCATTGGTGATATTATGGTTTTTGTGGAATGACTTTTAAGAATGATGATGGCAGTTGTTAGTGAGGGTGTTAAATGAAAAGGAATTTGAAGCTACTCTAGTTCATTCGATCATTTCCTTCTAAGATGATGTTGGTTGTGTAGAATATTGTTTATTTTGTTTAGTAGTTTCTAGTGTTGATATTCAATAAATAAATTAATTGTTTAATAGGGAATGAGAATTTTTTTAATGAATTGGTTGGAGGAATGAATTGAGTTTTTTGGATGGTTGTGTGGTTGTGTATTTAGAGGTAGTAGTAAAGGTGGTATCATGAGTTGGTTATTAGTTGAAAACACATGGTTTGGGATTGAGTGTTTGGTATTATATATACATCTGTTTCCTTTGTTATTTTTATACACACCAAACCCTAGTTGAGTAATATGTTCCAAACACCCCCATCATCATGGGGGAGGGTAACTTTCCCAAATATCCCAATAGGAAGACGGATGGATGGCCACCTAATCTTCCTTGCTCCATCTTTCAGGAAGTGGTAATCCAAGATTCTCTAGGAAGGTAGTGGTTTGTGAGGTCCAATTCTATGAGGGTGATTTGTTCATTCCTTGGTGTCTTCAGGATGATATGATTTTTGTTATACAATGTGTCTTTGGGATGATATGTTTTGTTTACTAAGTGTTTTCAGGATGTGATGTGGTATGTGGACCTGGTTTCTAGAGGTAGAATGTTATGTGACTATGAATCCTAGGTGTTTTATATCATGATGTAATGTGCTTTGTTTTCCTAGGTGATGGGACTATCTATGAGGCACAAGTGTGTGTGGCCAAGTTGTGACATGGTACTTTAGAAAGTGGTGGGAGTGCCAAGACGTGTG
This sequence comes from Viscum album, assembly GCA_963277665.1. NCBI lineage: Eukaryota > Viridiplantae > Streptophyta > Magnoliopsida > Santalales > Viscaceae > Viscum > Viscum album. Next base: position 983,867,853 of record OY728128.1, read on the forward strand.
TCATTACGGTGTGAGAGCAGCTAATTGGTGGGAAAGTGGTGTGGGGTTCCCTATTATCAATGTGAATTATATTACATTACATGAATTGCATTAATTGGTGAGTGTTCCTTGGTATGGTTCATAAGGCTAGTATACCTTGTTAGGTGATGTTTGGATCTACGATTTTCTCATGGGAGCATTAGTATGATTTTTCCACTTGTATAAGAGATACTTCAATTTTTCTTATAGAGTAAACTTGTATGATCACCCAACTTATATAAAACTTTTTTTTAGGTTATTGGAGGAATTATGTGGACCTTGTCGGGTGTTACTATCTCGGACTTTGGGAATTTTGTCGTGTCACTTCATATCCTTTCTTTTGGTATTTACTTTGAAGTTTTTATTTTCATTGTAATAGTTATATTATAGAATATGCATGTGTGATGGATTTTTGGATTTCTTTTATATATATAGTACTTGGAGTTACTTTGGGATGAAATATGTTATCTCCCGATCTTATTTATTTATAAATAGAAATGCCTCCCATTTTGTGAGTTTTTATGCCCTTGCTATTGGTTTCCAACATGGGGACTACTGGAGGTGGGACTTTTAACGTCCCACATCTGGAAGCCACTCAATGGGTTCCCCGGACCCGGTTGATCAGATGACCTCAAGCGCATTTCCCCAAACACCAGAGGCTGCCGACTAGCAGCAAGGGCCCAGGTCTAATAGTGTGAAAACTATGCCCTTATTTGTCAAAGTATAGTGCAGCGGAAAAGATAAATAACATACAACAGCGGAAGTAGAAGATAGTATACAACTAAAATTTACAACTGATGTAAAAGAGAATCAGCAGTCAAATATATATAAAGATGCAGCATGTCACTAATTCTATGAAAACAGCCAGAACAGGATACACTGCAATACAATACAATACAACTCAAAATACAGGTACAACCAAACAAAAAACAAAGTAGAGTAAACAGAGCGCCGCAGCATCGCAAGACTATGCTCGGTCCCATGCTCTCCCACTCCTTTGCTACAATCAAGTACCTATATAGGGACCCTTTCCTGTATCCACACCAGCAGAAATGTAATCTGTTTGGGCCGAAGACATGACCCAAATAGGGTGTGAGAAATAAATCCCAATAGGCACCCCCAAAGGCTCGTGCCAAACTATCAGTGAAATTGTGCAACAACAGTGTGTAGTAGTAAATACAATAAACTAAGCAGTACTCAAAAGTAACTAACTTTACCAGTCATATTTCCACTTTAATATTCATTTAACCATGCCAAGCTCATGCTTTAACTTGTCTGGTATATCATATAAAAATCACCACGGTGAATATTCATGATAAAACTGTCCTCAGATATACCATCCATACCCTCAGGTAACCAGAATCGAAACCCGTAGGTGATTACCCACAGGCAAAACAAATATTTCCCTCAGGAATACGAAGTGTCTCACATAGGCACAGAATCTAGTACCCATAGGCATAATGAATATTTCCCCCAGGCTAAAAGAACCACTGCCCTCAGAATAAACAAAACACTTCCCTCAGTCTAAGCAAGTAACTGGGCTGATCCCAACACATACGCAAGAAATTTATATACAAATGACTCTCAAGTAAAATGAAATGCATAATATAATCATGGAATACCCTCGGGTATCCTGACCGAATGTCTAAACAGAGGAACGCACCTCCGGAGTAGTCCTAGATACAAGTAGTGATCCCAAACGGTAGATTAAACTTATTATTTGATTATCTACACAATTATAGATATCTTTTCAGCAAAGGCCTCAGCCATAAGACACCCAAAACATGGGTTCATAGCACAATGGTACACAAAAACACACATCAGTTGGAATTTAAACACCAGACCACCTACTTCGATCATCTATGATCGATATACATGAACGACACCTCCCAAAACAAACAATAACGGCGCAGATCTATGATTAACATAATCCCGTTCAAACTCAAATAACTTTCCCTCAATAAATAATTGGTAATAAAGGATCCACGAGAAGGAATACCTTACCTGTGTGGTTCCAAGGAGATCGATGGCGTAGGAATCGGGTTCCCGGTGTGCGGTCGGGAGATCCTCCAAGATCTGGCCGTCTCTCCCGCTCTCCTTCAATGTTCTAAGATTCATCTTTGAACAGAGGAGGCTACTTCCCATTTTAAGTGGAAAAAAACAAACTACATGGTGTGTACTTCTCATTTTTTTAGCTATTCCTCTGGCGGCTTCTTTCCACCATGGAACTGTTCATCTGTCGACATGACTACACAACATATAGTCATGATTATATGGTGTGTATTGTCACTCCACTGGCGGATACCTCCACCACCTTACTGTTCACCTACTGACTGAATACACAGCGTGTAAATACCCTATACATGGTGTGTCATCGGTTTTTACACCCTTCATTACCGACAGGCCTACACACCCTTTGTACCTATACCAAAAGGCCAAAGTACATGGCGTCTGGAAAATTACACGGCGTGTAGTCAAAAAATTTGGTATTTTTCCCCATTTTCCTTATTTTCTCAAAAACACTTAAGGAAAAAGGAAAAGAAGAAACTATTACCTTAAGAATAAGAACCGGGTTCTTACAAACTCCCCCCTTAAATTAATTCATCCCCAAATTTCCCTTCCAAGGGTGGTGAAGAAAAATCTCAGAACAAATCTGGCCACTAAGCACGTATGTCAGTCTCCCGCTCCCAGGTTTCGTTCTGCACTCGGCCATGCTTCCCTAGCACCCGTACGAGAGGAACTGACCGGCCATGGAGAACCTTCGTTCTCCTATCAACAATACAAATCGGATGCTCCTCAAAGGATGCATCGATCTAAATCTCAAACTACTCGGGATGAAAGACATGAGATGGGTTTGAATGATAATGGTGCAGCTAGGATACATAGAATACATTGTTCATGTCCTGGTACCTCTGTGGTAACTACAAACGATAGGCAACTGACCCAACTCTTTCCAGAATCTCAAATGGCCCCACATACCTTGGTTAAATTTTACCCTGTCTCCTGATCCGCCTGTGTCCCAACCTCGGTGAAGCTTGCAAGAAAACATGATCCTCGACCAAGAACTCTAGGGGTCGTTTGCGGCGATCATTGTATAATTTATGACGAGACTCTATAGTATCCATCCTCTTCTGAATCAACTGGACATGCTCAGAAGTCTCCTAAAACAGACGTGGTCCCAGTAAATCTGCCTCACCTACCTCCATCTAGAACAAAGTTGATCAGCATGGCCTACCATATAAAGCCTCGTAAGGTTCCAACTCAATAGTTGTCTGAAAACTGTTATTGTAGGAAAAATCGATCAGGGTTATGTGCTTCTACCAAGAGCCCCCAAAGTCTAGGATGTATGGATGCAGCATGTCCTCAAGCACCTCTATCGTACGCTCTGACTGGCCATCAGTCTAAGGGTGGTAATCTGTGCTCAAAATCACCTATGTACCCAGTTCCCTCTGAAAACTCTGCCAGAAATGAGACGTAAAGCGGGTGTCCCTATCTGAAATGATATAACGAGGGACCCCATTAAGACGTACTATCTCTCTAATATACAACTTCCCAAGCTCATCAACACCAAAGGTCTCTTTGATCGGAAAAAAGTGAGCTACCTTTGTGAGTCTGTCCACAAAAACCCACATGGCGTCATTGACTCGAGGTGACCTCGGTAACCCGGTCATGAAATCCATCGTGACATCATACCATTTCCACTCCAGAATGGTTAACTACTGTAACAGTTTGGATTTCCTCTGATGCTCCGCCTTCACCTACTGATATGTGGAACATCTCGTAACAAAACCAGCTCACTCTCTCTTCATACTAGACCACCAATACTAACATCTCAATTCACGATACATTTTGGTAACTCCGGGATGCACTGCCCAAGCTGAAGCATGAAACTCCCGCATCATCTCCCCATGTATATCCCCTGAAACCCACACTTGTCCATGGAAACGCAGTACCTCATCATCACTTATCTTCCATTCATGAGGAGTGTCCTCACTTTCCACTGACTCCCATAGAACTAGGCCTTCTGAATATGATAGTTGTCTCATCCTCACTCTATCTAGGAGGGTAGAAGTCATAGGTAAGGATGAAATATAGGTTTTCCCCTAACTCTCATGCACCTCCAAATGCATCTCAGAGAACAAAGACATAAGATTCCACTCACCATCAACCTCATGAACTACCTGTGTCTGAGCATTCCTGCTTGGTGCATCAGCAACTGAATTACCCTTAGTAGGTGTATAGGCAAGCTCAGAGTCTAAGGACTAAAGGTATTCGACCCACCTTCACTGTCTAAAATTCAAGTCACAATGAGTAAAGATGTACTTGATACTTTTTTGGTTGGTGAAAACCACAAAATTCTCTCCCAATAGATAATTTTTCCAAGATCGTAACGCATGAACAACTGCAGCCAACTCGAGGTCATGCGTTGGGTAATTCTTCTCATGTGGCATCAACTGTCGATACCCGTGTGAAACTACTCGATCGCCCTGCATCAACACTTCTCCCAGCCGAATACCTGACGCATCACAGTAAACTGTATAGCTATTACCTTTCTCTAGAAGTATCAGGATTGGGGTTGATGTCAACCTTCCCTTCAGCTCCTGAAAGGATATCTTGCAAGCTTCTGACCAAATGAACTTCACAACCTTCTTAGTCAAACCTGTCAACGGTGCTGCTAAGCGAGAGAAGTCCTGTATAAATCACCTGTAGTAACTAGCCAGCCACAAGAAACTTTGTATCTCAAACACGTTCTTAGGATTCTTTCAAGAAACTACTGCTCTCACCTTCTCTAGGTCTACCACAACTCCAACCTCTGAAATGATATGACCCAAGAAGTGTATCTGGTCCATCCGAAAGTGGCACTTTGAGAGATTAGCATATAGCTTATGTTATCTCAGTGTACTCAATACCATCTCAAGATGGGTGGCATGGTCGTGTTGAGTGTGAGAGTACACCAAGATATCTTCAATGAAGACTACCATAAAATAATCCAGATATGGTTCGAACACACGATTCATCAGAGCCATGAAAACTGCTGGCGTGTTCGTGAGTCCGAATGGCATAACCAAGTACTCGTATAGACCATATCTTCTCCAAAAAGATGTAAGTGGTATATCTGATGGTCTAATGTATAACTGATGATATCCGGATCTCAAGTCAATCTTCGATAATACTCGTGCTCCACGAAGTTGATAAAAAATATCACCAATCCTTGGTAAGGGATATCGGTTCTTGACCGTCAGCTGGTTCAACTTCCGATAATCCACATAGATTCTGAGGGTATCATTTGCCTTCTTTGCAAAGAGGACCAGAAAACCACAAGGAGAAGTACTGGGTTAGAAAAAACCTCTTGTTTAAAACTCCTCTAACTGCCTCTTGAGATCTTGAAACTTAGGTGTACCCATCCTATAAGTATGAATGGACATCGGTGTTGCTCCTGGCACAAGCTCAATAGAAAAATCCACCTATCACTCCGAAGTTATACCTGAAATGTTGTCCGGGAAGACATCCCTGAAACGATCAACTACTGGAGGGAAATATTTCTGACAAGTTCCCTGATCATCCAGATATAAACTCACAATTTGGGTTGTCACACCCCCTCGCCCACGATGCTCGGGTCCAGCTCGGATCTCCTGTACATCCCATTCACCCTTGTATAGAAAATCTCCACCCTATGGTGACGTGAAACTCACCCAATGACGATATCAGTCCACAGAGGCTCGAAAGGGTACCAACTAGTCCATCCCAAGAATGACATCATAGCTCGTCATCTCTAAGACATAGAGGTCCCATAGAAAGTGACACCCACCAACCTCTAGGGGGAACTCCCTGCACTGACGTACACCAGCCGTTATAGTCCCCAACTGAGTGTCTAGCATCATAACATCAGAAGAAGAAGAAACACAAAGACCAAGGCTCTCCAAAACGGGAAAAGATATAAATCTATGTGTAGCACCCATATCGAAAAGTACATAAGACAAAACAGAAGAAACTAGAATAGTACCTCTAACAGTGGAAGGTCAAGGATCCTGCTCCTGCTGGGTCTGTTGAACTATATATGTCTGCCCAGTGTCGTAGCCCTGCAACACAGCCTGGCTACCCTGAGTTGTCCCGCCCTACTGCCTCTGAGATCCCGGTGTCTGGATACCATGGACATGACCACCATCTCTGCCTGCATGCCCTGACGCACCCCAATTCCCCTCCTGTTAAGAATCTTTTATTCCTTCTCTCGTGCGCGAAGTATTCATAGAACCCCTCTCACTATCCGCTGGTAGGAACGCCCTGCAAAAGCGCTACAGATGACCCATCTTGCCAAAGGCTCGGCACTCCACTGGGTCACATGGACATTGCAGTCTCTTGTGCCCCTTTTTACCACATTGGTAGCACATGACCTGGCAACCTCATGAATTTCTCTGGATAGTACTGCCACCGTGAGAGAAATTCATCTGTCTCTTCCTCTTACCAGTATAAATAGTACTAGAAACTGGTGTTGAACCGTCTTGGCCCACACCACTAGCTTCTTGAAGGTTCCGCTCAGTAATCAGTTCCTGGTTTAAAATCTCATGTACTGTAGGAAACCTAAAAACATTCACCAGCGCTCGGATGTCATACCTAATACCATCCTCAAAGCGTCGTGCCCTCAACGCCTCATCACCGACCAGAACAGGTGAAAAACGTTGAATCTCAGTGAAGCAAGAAGAATAATCCATCACTAACATAGCGCCCTATTGCAGATTAAGAACTCTCAAGCTCGATCTTCCCTCATCATCTTTGGGAAGAAGAATTCATAGAATGCTTCTTGAAAATATTCCCACGCCATGTCTCGATGATGCTCAGATTGGGTGGTAACATCCCAGCACCTCTTGGTGGAATCACACAGCATGTATGTAGCAAGATTCACCCTCCACCCTGGAGGCATATACAGATGCTCGAATATCATCTGCATCGAACCCAGCCAAGACTCTGAAGCCTGTGGTCCACCAACCCCTAAAAACGTAGGCGGATGCTGCTGCTGGAATATACGAGTGAGCTCCGCCATAGATGTGGTGGCCTGCGGTGCTCCCTGGAAGGTCTGCGTAAATCGAATGAAGCCTTCACGGAACTGTGCCTCTTCACTTGTGTCCTGTATAATGGATGGCGCTGCATCTGGATCTGCTGGTGGTTCCATTGGTAGCCCATGGCCCACCATCTCTGAAGTATAATCGTCATCACTCTCCTGGAAATCAACAGGTAGTCGTCTCGGTGGGATGATGCTACAAGGTCAAACACACACCTTGGATCAAGTTTATCAAAGACTAAAAACAAGTATACAGGAGAAAGAAAGTATTCAAGATTTAGAAAACTTGACTACACGGCCCGTATAAATACTACACGACATGTTTTCACAAGTCATCCCCATGGGCGTGTACTCTATCTAAAACTGGCCATTTAACATCCCAAACACATGGCATGTCTCTTAACTACACATTGTGTACTTGAATCCTCTTTCACTACCCGAGTCCTTCTACACGGCTAAGCCACATGGCTCTCCTAATACAAGACTACACAGAGTGTCCCACAGGCACACGGCGTGTACCTGATAGGATTTCATCATCCTGTGTTGTTCGTTACATGACCTGCGTACCCAAGTCACATGACATGGCGTGTTTCAAAAATACACAGCATGTTCGAAGAATCCCCAGACCGACCCATGTTGCTCGCTACATGGCCGGCTACACGGCTGACACTAAACGGTGTGTTCCAAGCGGACACGGCGTGTACTAGGAAAGATAACACTGACCTGTGTTGTTTGTGACATGGCCAGGTACCTAGGTCAGACTACACAACATGTTCACAGTAGACATGGCATGTACATCTTAAGGTTTCCTCCGTCCGTGTTGTTAGTTACACGGGCAGACACCGGGTCAACACTACACAACGTGTACAACCGGTACACAGCGTGTTTCCCCAAGACATTCCCTACCCCATGTCCCCACCCACATAGTCTATGACACAGTAAGAGACTACACAGCATGTACCGAGGGTACACGGCATGTACTAAATTTTTTTTCATTTCTTCCCGAACAGAAGAACACACGACGTGTGTCCAAGGAACTACACAGCGTGTATGTTGGGTTTTCCGGACAATAAGCCTCAGAAACTACTCCATAACCTGGAAAAATGTTAAATCAAACATCTAAGTGCCAAATTCTAATCCATGAGGGACCATACTCCCTGCGAATCAAATCTTGGTATCTTACACATGTTATAACAAAGTAAACTCGTCAATGATCCACTAAATTCCAGTTATTGGGGGCCCATACTCCCCAACCACCAAAGTGTGGTATTCATTCTTTCAAAATCCTCACACGACCATACCCTATCGAATAGTAGGTATTTATCAAATCATTTATCAGAATATCAATATTTTCTAGCACAACAACTATCACAACAACATGCAATTTCTAATGCACATACATGTTATGGAAGAATGTGCGGCATGTGATTTCTAGCATTTTCATAAATGATGAATGAGATGGCATACCCTCATCTCATCGGGTTGCAACTAAATAGAACCCAAGTATAACATATAAACAGCACACCACAAGTGTTTCACCCAATAGTGAAAATAAAATCAACTATAAAATTGAAAACCCAGTAATAATTTCAATAACCAAGGTAGACTATCTTTTCTCGGTACACGAGTTAGCTACTCCCGAGAACAGATTATTACTAACTACCATTTCCATCCTATCCCTGACTATAGGCTCCAAATAGAAAGTCAAAGAAACAAACTCATCTGATACCACTTTGTAATGTCCCGGATCCGAAAGCCACTCAACGTGTGCCCCAGACCCGGTTGGTCACATGACCTCAAGCGCATCTCCCCAAATTCCATAGGCTGTTGACTAGCAGCGAGGGCCCAGGTCTGATAGTGGGGAAACTATTCCCTCATTTGTCAAAGTGTAGCACAGTGGAAAAGATAAATAACATGCAACAGCAGAAGTAGTAGACAATATACAACTGAAATTTACAACTGAAGTAAAAGACAATCAGCAGTCACATATATATAAAGATGTAGTATGTTACTAATTCTATGGAAGCATCTATAACAGGATACACTGCAATATAATACAATACAACTCAAAATACAAGGTAAAACCAAACAAAAAACAAAGCAGAGTAAACAGAGCACCGCAGCATCACAAGCCTAAGCTCGGTCCCATGCTCTCTCACTCCTCTGCTACAATCAAGTACCTGTATAGAGACCCTTTCCCTTATCCACACCTATAGAAATGTAATCTGTTTGGGCTAAAGACATGACCCAAATAATGGGTGAGAAATAAATCCTAGTAGGCACCCACCAAAGGCTCATGCCCAAATATCAGTGAAATTGTGCAATAGCAGTGTGCAGTAGTAAATGTAATAAACTAAGCAGTACTCAAAAGTAACTAATTGTACTGGTCATATATCCATTTTAATATTCATTTAACCATGCCAAGCCCGTGCTTTAACATGGTAGGTATATCATATAAAAATCACCCCAATGAATATTCATGATAAAACTGTCCTTAGACATACCATCCTTACCCTCAGGTAACCATTATCGAAACACACAGGTGATTTCCCATAGGAAAAATGAATATTTCCCTCAGGCGTATGAAGTGTTGCCCATAGGCACAGAATCTATTTCCCACAGGCTTAATGAATATTGCCCTCAGGATAAAAGAACCATTTCCCTCAGGCTAAACGAAACACTACCCTCAGGCTAGGTGAGTAATTGGGCCAATCCCAACACATACAAAAGAAATTTATATAAATATTCCTCTCAAGTCAAATTAAATGCACAATATAATCAGGGCATAACCTCAGGTATCCTGGACAAATGGCTAAACAAATGAACGCACCGATGGGGTGGTCCTAGATCCAAGAAGTGATCCTAAACAGAAGATTAAACTTATTATTAGATTATCTAAACAATTCTAGATATATTTTTAGAAAAGGCCTCAGCCATAACACACCCCAAACATGGGTTCGTAGCACAACGGTACACAAAAACACACAGCAGTTGGAATTTAAACACCATACCACCTACCTCGATTGTCTCTGATCGGTATACATGAACAGCGCCTCTCGAAACAAACAAGAACGGCACAGATATATGATGAACATAATCCCATTCAAACTCAAATAACTTTCCCTTGTAAAATAATTTGTAAGAAAGGATCTAGGAGAAGGAAGATCTTACCTGTGCAATTCCAAGGAGATCGACTGCGTAAGAATCGGGTTCCTGGTGGGCAGTCAGGAGATCCTCCAAGCTCTGGCCATCTCTCCTGCTCTCATCCGGCGTTCTAAGCTTCCTATGTGAACAGAGGAGGCTACTGCCCATTTTAAGTGGAAAAAACAAACAACACGGTGTGTACTCTCAAGTACAAAGCATTTACTTCTCATTTTTTTAATTGTTCCTCTAGCGGCTTCTTTCTACCGCAACACTATTCAGCTATCGACATGAGTACACATCATGTAGTCCTGATTACATAGTGTGTACTATCACTCCACTGGTGGTTGCCTCCACTGCCTTACTGTTCACCTGCCGACTGAATACACGGCATGTAAATACCCTATACATGGCGTGTAGTCAGTTTTTACACCCTTCATTTCCAACAGGCCGACACGCCCTGTGTACCCATCCCACACGACCAAAGTACACGGCATGTGGAAAAGTAAACGGCGTGTAGTCACAAGATTTCGAATTTTTCCCCATTTTCCTTATTTTCTCAAAAACACTTAAGGAAAAAGGAAAAGAATAAACCTGTACATCAAGAATAAGAACTGGGTTCTTACAAGACTCAGGGGACATTATCTCTCATTCATCATTGCCAATTCTAGAGAGGAATTTTAGAGGGAGGGTTCATGACAACATGGTATCAGAGGTGATTTTTGAGAGATAAGATAGATTTTGGAGATAGTAATAGTAAGGATTACATTGGTTGGTGGGTAAAAAGTGTCAGGTGATCTTGGGGTGTTACATAGGCCATGGAAGAACATATTGGACATGAGATTTTAAGGGCCCCATGATCTGATGCATAGATTTTGAGCCTACCTAAGGACCAAGTGAGGCTACACAATTTATAGGGTAGAGACCCTAGGAAGTGTTCGTGCATCATAATGACTTTTTTCCAGTTTGAATTGGGTTGTTTTAGTTAAATTATAATGGATAATAAATAATGAGTTAAATGAGTTAAAATGAATCTTAAATAAAATTCCATACTATTCTGGATTAGGAATTCCTTTTTTACCTTTCATCTATGGAACCCAGTCATTGTTTTTATGTGGGTCAGGTATTTGAGGCCCAATAGGCTGATCTGGTTGATTAGTAGAGGGTTGATCCAGTGGAGGAGGATAATCATTAGAAGAGAATATTACATGATTTCCATAGGTAGGATCTTACAAAGTATAGGGGTAGCATTTAATACATGGAGACATAGAGATAGATCAAGGATCTTTAGATCACCTTATATTTAATCTAGGCTCTAATGGAGTATTTGGTTCCTTTGGAGGTGGGCTAGATTTATGGAGATGCACATCAGTGGTGGGTTCTGTAATTGGTGGATAGGAAGGAGGTTGTCATTCTATGTGTCAATTTTGAGAAGGAGTTTGGAGAATAATTCCTTTCATCTACCATGAATTCTAAAAATAGGAAAGAGTTACTCTCCCTATTGTAGGAGAGTATGTTGGTGTAGGAAATTGGGATTAAGTTCAAGCAACTCCTTTGTTTTTTGGATCACTTTCTAGATGAGGAGTCTTGTGAAATATGCCTAGAAGATTCACTTCTTCCTTCTATCCAAAATGTGATTAATACCTTTACATTTTCTACATCCTTGGAGGTCTAGAAGAAGGTGGAGATAATCAAGCAGATGCACTGGCGAGGAGGTATATTGTGAGAGGGTTGAAAGTAGAGTTCTTCAAGAGGTAGGACCATCAGTAGAAGGTCTCAGGTACTAGGGCCTTCAAGGATTTGACCAGTGGGGAGTCAACCTAAGAGGTTCTCCTTTTAACATTATGGTCTTAGTTCTTTTTATATGGACTTAGGACTGAGGTTTTTCATCTCTTGAGTCCATGGTAATCTTGCAAGTTAGTTACCAATGGCTACTCGAGCTCAGTTTGGTGGAGGTGGGCAGGTTCAGTGTTAGTCTTCGTAGTAGTTTCTACCTAGGTTGTTTAAGCAGTAGGAATAGTAGGATCATGCTCCACTGAGGGGAGACAGAGTTGGTAGAAACTGACCTTATTATGTTCCATAGGTACCTTGAACTGGGTGTGTTTCTGGAGGTAGTCATTAGTAGAGGGTAAGAGGATCTTGATTTGGTTATTTACACTCAGTAGAGGTAACAGTTCTAGTGGGACCAGAGATCATTAGAGGGAAAATCAGCTTGTTTAGTATACTTACTTGTTCTTAGTTTGATAAATGTGCTTCATAGTTCTTTGTTTCACCTACTCTATCCCATTCTATGGGACTGATGATGGTACTAAATTAGTCTCATGGGTATATTTTCTTGCTATATATGTATCTATATGATGTCATTCTCTATATCAATTAGTTTTCTTCCATGGATGTTTTTATTGACTAATTTCAGAGAAGGGTTTTCTTTATATATGTGGGTAGTCTGTATGTAGTTTTCATTGGTAAACGAGGCCTTCAGGTGGGTAGTTGACGTCTAGAGCCTCTTATTTCTTTTTTGTATGAGTTTTTAGGGGAATCAACAAATGTTGGGATGATGGGGGTTCCCAAAGTTGTTTGGGAGTTCCCAAATGTTTTCCCTAAAGAGGTAGGGATGTTATTCCCTCTATGTGATGCTGAGTTTGGGATAGACATGAATCACAATGCATCTCATATTTTGATGGACCCTTGTCGGATCGCCCCTTTAGAGCTACAGGAGTTTTGGATCTAGTTGGATGATCTGATGTAGAAGAGCTGTATCTGGCCCAGTGTGTCATCGTGGGGTTCTCAAGTGTTGTTCTAAATGAAGGATAATTTTGATTTGAGGTTGTGTATAGACTATCAGAGGTTGAATCAGGTGATGGTTAAGAAATTTTACCCTCTTCTTGGGATAGATGATGTTTTTGACCAGTTAAAAGGGGAAATTTGGTTTTCTAAGATCGATCTACATTCTGGATATCACCAGTAGAGGGTGAAGGAGGGTGATATACTGATGACTTCTTTTACATGCAGGTATGGGAACTTCAATTTCACAGTCATTCCATTCGGTTTTACTAATTAACTATTCATGTTCATAGGCCTTATGAACTAGGAAATTTGTGACTTCTTAGACTGGTCTATCATCGTATTCATCAATGATATCCTAATCTACTTGAACTCGTAGGAGGAGCATGTTGAGAATATCATGACCATCCTACATGTTCTTTGATTCCACTAGATCTACATAAATCTATCCAAGTTTAAGTTTTGGACATATGATTTGTATTTCCTAGTTCATGTGGTGTCTCATTAGGGTGTGGAAATTGACTCGTTAAATATTAAGGCAGTTTTTTCTTGGGCAGTACCCAAAAATATTGCGGAATTTCACATTTTTCTTGGTCTTTTAGACTATTATCAGAGTTTTTTGCCTGATTTATCATGATTTGTAGCTCCATTAACAGATCAGACTCGAAATGACCAAGATTTTGTATGTAGTGAGCAATGACCTACAGTGTTCAGTTATCTGAAGGGGATGTTGTTTAGTGCTCGAGTGCTCTGATTTCTTGAGGAAGGAGTGATGTTTGATGTGTATTGTGGGGTTTCCTATGTGGTTTTGGGATGTGTATTAATACAAAAGTGATAAGTGATCTATTATGGGTCTAGGAATTTATGTCTCCATGAGTGTAATTATGTCACCCATGATCTGGAGTTAGCAGTAGTCATGTTTGTGCTAATTTTTTTGATGCAATACAACATTGGATGGTGCTTTGTAGTATTCACGGACCACAACATATTGAGGTATATCATTTCATAGAATGATCTCAATTTTCAGTAGTGGTGGAAGATTGATTTTCTTCGGGGCTATGATTTTGAAATCTCCTACATCTTAGGAAAGGGGAATGTTGTGTTCGAGGTATTGAGCAGGAATTCACAGAAGGATTTTATTTGAGAATCTGGAGATTTTTGGAAAAAAATAAAGAAGTTAGTAGACTTAAAATTAGATACAATGGAGATAATAGGTACGGGATATTTGTTTCTAGATGATATTGCAGTATTATTTGATAGAATAGGTGGATGAGTCTTAGGAGGCCCTTGGATTTTGAGGTTGGGGACCATGTGTTCTTGAAGGTTTCCCATAGATGTTAGAATCATAGGTTTGGTAGGGGGATTAAGCTTTCATCTAGATTCATCCAACCCTTCAAGGTGTTGGGTGAGTTATAAAGTTGTCATGATAGTTGTAATTTCCACCATAGTTGGAGAGGATCCATGAATTCTTCTACATCTCCAAACATTTATGGCATCTTCATGAGGACTCTCATGTCCTTGACTGGCGAGAGTCGAATATTATGGAAGATACGACATACATGGAGTGGCTAGTAAATATCCAGGATCATTGGGAGAAGGTGTTTCATGGGTGGACCATTCCTTTGGTTTGCATGTTGTGGATGCATGGTTTCCTAAAGGAGAGTACTTGGGAGAGAGAAGCATAGATGAGTTACCTGTACCAACATTTGTTCTATGTTTTTCCTTATTTTCATTATTTTCAATGTAATGTTCAAACCTTGTTTTATAAAAAAAAGTTGTTTTTCCTTTAGTCGACATGTGTGTGGTGAAATTTGTGATGAGGTCCTGAGATTTGAAATTGGTTATACTATATTCCTAATCAATAAGCATTAACGAGAGTTTTGATAGGTATCATGAGGGTTGGATGTTCAGACCACTCCACTCTTTTCTTCCATGTTGTTTTTCAATTATTGAGGATGAGAATAGTTTATAGGTATCTGATTTAAATTATCAGACCACTCCAGTCTATTATTATGTGAAAATTAGGTGTTTGAAGTGTTATAGAAGGTCACGAGGACTCATTTCAAGAATTTGATAAATTTTCAATTTTTCCTATGGTAGGTTAGAATGGAAAGTCGCAGTGGCGAGTTCTAGTGGTATCTCGCAGTAGTGATTAGCACCAGTAGCTCACAATGGTGAATCACACTGGTGACTCACAATGGTATCTCGCACTGGTACCTCTCACCAGTGAGTCGTTTTCAAAAGTTTTCCATTTTTCCAATTTTTCCAAAATTCGTCCAATTTTTTAAGTTTCTCCCATTTAATTTTTTTCATTGAAAAAAATGAATTTAATAACATATTTAAGTGGTTTTAGATATGATTCAAAGTCCATAAATCATATCTTTGTCTTTAATAAAAATATAATGGCTCTTAAATACTCAAACTGCATGGTTTAATTTAGATCTGGCTTTTAGGGTTATTTAAAACCATTTCACATCTTGTGAATGTTGAATCTAATACTTCTGAGATGGGGGATTTCCCTTTATTCATTCCTCCTCAATTCTCTTATTACAAGGCGCTTATAACTTTCTTCCCCAGGGGTCCATGCCTTTGTGTTTCACCAGTTGGTTTGTGTTTTCCATGGAGTTACCTACTGTTCGCAGGCCCCTATCCTGGGGAAATAAAAAAGTATTGATCATCTCATCTTCCATGTATATTTTCCTTCAACTATATTAATTTTGTATCAAGTGGTGTGGGTTTAGGAATGTCTTATTATGTATATATTTTAATCCAAATTTAATAATGATAATCAAATCAGTTTCAAATCAATAAATAGGGGATGGGGAATGTTGTGTATAATCGCACTGTTTTATTGATATTTTGATCAATATTGTGAATTTTATGGTCTATATGAAAACTAATAATCGTGGTTTTTGGGGGTCCTTAGTTTCACATAGAATTTTTATTAATGTATGTTTTTATACTTCTCATTAAAAAATACATAGATTATATTAACTACATAAATTCATCTAAAATAAATGGATTCCCTAGTATCAACATGTTTCTATGATAACCCCTAAATTAACAAGTGGAAATTGAATGAGGAATGAATTGTTAAATATGAATAAACCATTCCTCATTTCATTTGGTGTAATGGAATCTCAGGTTGAGAGATTGATTAATTTTGGAATGGATGAGCAGTGTTACACAATGAGGCTATGGTTGGGTTGTGATATTTTTGTATTACTGGATGTGTTGGGTGTCGTGTGGTTAAGCAGTAGAGATGTAGAGAATGGTTGTGGTGAGAATTTTTGATGGGTTTGGATATGAGTTGGGTTTTTTCCTTGTTTAGAGGATGTTTTGGATAGAATGAATTTGACGAATGATGGAGACAATGGTTTGTGTGGGTGTTATATGTAGGGGAATGTGAATCTACATTAGTTTATTGGCTCTTCACCTTATGAGATAACTTTGGTTGTGTTTAATATTATGGATTTTTTTTAGTTGTATCCCATATGTTGGGCTTGATTGTTTGTTATTATATATATACATGTATTTACTTTGTGATTTCTATACGCATCCACCCTAGTTGAGCACTATGTGATGAACACCCCCATTGTCACGTGGAAGGGAGTATTTCCCAGACATTCCGGTGGGAGTATGGATGGATGGCCACCCTCTCTTCCCTACTCCTTCCTCTAAGTGGTGGTATCCCAAGATTCTTTGGGTAGGTAGTGGCTTGTGAGGCCCAAGTTTGTGGGGGTGAGTTGTGCTTTCCCATGTGTCCTCAAGATAATATGAGTTGTGTTTTCCAAGGTGTCTTTGGGATGAGTTGTGTTTTTCTCTCCTAGGTGTTTTTGGGATGTGGCATGGTATGTGGCCCAGGTGTCTTCAGGTGGGGGTGATGAGGTTTTGAGGCCTAGGTTTGTTCAGGAAGGATGTGATGTTCTTCATTTTCCTAGGTGAGGGGATGAGCTATGAGGACCAATTATGGGTGGGAGGGTTGTGATGTGGTACATTTGGAAGAGGTGGGAGCACCAGGATATTTTCCATTAGGGTGTTAGAGTATCTAATCAGTGGAAAAGTGGTGTTGGGTACCCTATTATCTATGTGAATTATATTACTTTACTTGACTTACATTATTTGGTGAGTGTTCCTTAGTGAGGTTGGGATGGGTAGTATACCTTGTTATGTTCTATTCAGTTCTACTATTTTCTCATGGGATCATTAGTATGCTTCTCTCTCTTGTGCACGAGAGACTTTGGTTTTTCCTACTTAGTATACTTGTATGATCACCCAACGTATATAAAAATGTTTTTCAAATTTCTAGGAGGATTGTATGGACCGTGTTGGGTGTTACCAGCTCGTACATTGGTACATTTTTCGTATCACTTCTTATCCTTGTTTTTTTATTTACTTTGGAGTTTATATTATAAATTTAATGGTTCTATTTTAAAACATGCATGTGGGGTGGATTTTGTCTTTCTTATTTATATATATCATTTAGATTTGTTTTCGTATGAATCATCTTATCTCCCGATCTAGTTTCTTTAAAAAGATAAATTCCTTCCATTTTGTGAGATTGTATACCCTTGGTGTGGATCATCTTACTAGGGCCTACTGAAGGTGGGACTTAGGGGTCAATATCTCCATTTATTCATTACTAGTCTAGGAGGGGAATCTTTGTAGGGAGGTTTCATGCTTATTAGACACTAAAAATAAACATTTAAAAGATCATATAACCTTAAAATGGATATAAAATTATCTAACCTATCCTCTTACATTAACACAAGCTAAAATGGTTATAAAATGGTAAGATAATTCTCAAAATGAGTACACCTTCATATGTTACACTAATCTTCAAAATTCAATAGTAATACCAAAAATTCAAACTAAATCATTCATAAATTACATTAAAATAAAAGGGTGTTTTAACCTCAAATGTTATCTCATAGCTTTGAACTGAATGCTAAAAAAATGGAAATCTTTTTTTAAAGTAGAATTAATCACCTAATCACCAAATAACTTTTCAATCATGGTGTAATCTATAAAATAAAACATATGTTATCAAAATTGATGATCATACAAACCGTAAAGGTTATCAATACCTTAAATATCATCTTTAAAAAAAATAAATTCATAATTCATGTTAAAATATAACACTATAAATACTTCAACATATTAAAATGTATCCCAAAATGTAAAGAATCACTTTATGATATCATCTATTAAAACCTCAAAGTGGTGTATAAGTAATTGAACTTATGATTGTGCTTAAGCTTATAGACCTATGTCTGTATCCATAACTCTTATGATAAGATCACATGAAAAAAATCCAAATTTACAATGTTATCTAAACGTGGATATGATAATAATTATAGCATCCTAGAACCTGTACTCCCAGATATGGTGCTAAATTCAAATACATTCAATTTTCATCTTTGATACTGAATAAGGTGAACCAATTTTCCCTAATCAAAACATAAAACAAAAAAAAGGAAATATTAGATCACTTATATACACATAGACCTTTTATGTTTAGAGTTTTAGAGAATTAGGACCAACTCATACCAACATGGATTTATAAACATCATTTTCATTAAAAATAATATCATATCCTATTATAAACAAAAAAAATTATTTTATATTAGATCATCAACATCATCTATATGAAATCCCTTATAGACATAATTCGTTCAACCTCATTATTTATGACCTGGGGAAATGGAAATATAATAAGGTTTAGCTCAAAATCTAAGTAAGGTTAAATATAAGCTTTAATTGTTGAATATAATCATTGAGAATAATAATTCATAGGGGTATGATGAAATTATCAGATTACATGAGTGAATCATAAAATAACTTATACCCATCAATACAAAAATGATAAAATATGAAAACATGAAAAATAAAAGAGTTATCAAAATATAAAATAATTATCAATTCATTATCAATATTGATCACAAAAAAACATTATAAACCTATAACAACAAATTAAAACCCTTTTCGATAACATAGAGCACCATATTCATAAAACCCTTTAAAAAAACTTTAATTAGAATAACCACAATACCAACTTCCAATATAATCATTACCTAATGCATTAGAATGTAATCTAGGTCCATCAACCATAAAATATATAATTCGATCACTTGATGCAATCTATGCCACCCCAAAAAATAAGCTATAATGGGCACACCTCATGCTATCTGGGCCACGCCAATATATAAGTTGTAATAGGATCACCTGGTACTGTTGAGTTCTCCCATCATATAATATCTAATGTTCTCACTCGGTGCTATCAAAGAAACCCAATTGTATATAATGTAATAGATCCACAATATGAATAAAGTACATAGAGCTTTCATTTCATCATAAAACTCATAAAAACAATAATTATTCTTTTATAAACTAATTAACTCATCGAAAATAAGTAGATTTCATGTAAATCTATTTGAAACATGATTAAACCGTTGAAAACAAACATGTTCCATAAAAATATCTTTAAAATAATATTAATATATCAAGAAAAGAATGGGGACAACATCATTATAAAAATCCATAGTGGAGGATAAGTAAAATAAATGGTTTTTGATGTTTCTGAATGTAAAATACCATTAAAATATCATTAATAACATTCTTGAGGAAAATATTTTTTTCATTTTTTAAATCACTTTTAAAAACATTATTGAAAATCCTTCTCCTTGAAAAAAAAAATTATAATGAAATAATTTCTATAATATTAATAAAAAAAATTCTGTAAAAATTTCCTTAAAAATTTTCAAAGGAAACATCAAATAAATTATGGTCATATTGGTGGGTAATTTCATATATTCCATAAAGAATATTTATTTTCCCTGGTAAAAATGTTATAAAAGTGACTAGATAAAAATTTGATAGGATGACTCATTATAGAAAATTTTTTAGGAAAATTGTTAAAAAAATTCATTAATTAGTCATTTTAAAAAGGTTAAAAACATTCGGAATTTTTTAGAAATCATGTTTTCTGAAGGAAAACATATTTCTGACCGAATAGAGAAAAAAAAAGATGTATTTTCATAAAAACAATTTATAAAATATTTTAAGTACCACAGTGTGGAAAAATGGTACAATTACTTGAAAATATGATTAATAAACCTAGGATAATATAATTACTAATAATAATATGATTTCAGCTTCGAATACTTAATCATAAACTGTCTCGATAAATGATGACACTGTAACAAAAGTCTCTTACCAGTTTTGTAATTTTTAATCATAATCCACATGAAATAATAACAATAAATGAAACATAAAATACCATGAAAATATGGATATTCATGATATAACATTTCAAAGTGGAAATATATACACCTCATAAAATAAGATAAGTGTATAACATAACAAACTTCTCAAAGAAGGAAAATTATGACAAAAATCCATTATGACATTAGTAACATTACAACTATAAACCCCATGAAAGATAAATATCCTTAAATGGATATGTAAATAACCATAAACTAAATTATAATAATAATAAAATACATTCATATAAATTAAATACAATAAATAACAAAAATAAGTGGTGAATATGGCATATATCTAATAGAAATAAAAGTGAGATGAGAATAAACCCTTACCCTAAGTCTAACTTGTCCTGTCTATAATTATATTATTTAATAATAAACTTATGTTAATTATTTAATTTATTGAGAACCTTTTTTAAGTTTATTATTAAATTTATTTTACAAATTAACATGTTATATGAAATTATGTAATCAATTATGTGTACGTTGTATGTTTTGACCATATTCAGTTTTTGTGTGAAGAACGACTTAAGTGGGATGACTACGATTAAAGTGGTCGTTATTTAAACATATTCAGAATAATAATGATGAAATTATTTTAATATTTATATATCATCATTAATTTTTAAAACCATCATGAGATTTGGATATGAAAAATGAACTAATGTTATGATCATAAAGATGTGAGATCATACGTACGCTTGATTAAGGTTTCTATTTTTCAATGGTCATTATAGAAATATTTTAAGAAATATTTTATCTTTATAGAATTATAATAATATAATAAATACTGTATTATTTAAATATATATAACAATATATATCATTATTTTAATTTGGTTGTGAAAAAATAAATCACATCGCTTTGAGTCGGTGATAGTCCACACGTCCATGAATGAAGTTATAATTATTTTCAGTAAGTGAAAATGGTAAAAATACAATGATATATTATATTTATATAATAATTAATAATTAATTGATATCATAAATATATATTTTATATCACATATATTTATTATCATTACACAAATTACCTTCCATGTATCGCATTAGTGAAAAACAAATCATATCAGTTAGCGAGGCAGTAGTCCGCTGTACACAAGAGTGCCCTTATAATTTCTCTTATGGTATGAAATATAAAAGGGTATATATTATATGATGTCTCAAGAGGTATATTTATATTATAAATATCATATATAAACTTTTTATTCATTGTCATACCCACCTATGGGAGGTGGTAATGTAAAAATGAATGACATCGTTTCCTGAGACGGCAGTCCACTAGACACATGCATGGTGATTTCATAACTCATTTGATTGATTCATGTGTGTTTTCAGGTTTTAAAATTAACATAAAAAACTAAATATATTTAATATAGTGAGGTTATTATATCATCGTGGTATAATAATAAATAAAGGGGGTGGAGAACGAATTAAAATTAAAATGCGAGTTGAAGAACATTACCTCTTCTTCGGGTATCCTCCTTATGTCTACACTAAATAATTATAATATTGGATTTATGTCCAAAATAATTATTTTAGTGTGATTTAATTTATATTGATATGTGATTTTGGTAGAGGATGAATATTCCAAATGGATTGAGATCTGTGATGAGGTAAGCGGAGATAGTGCCCTTATATCATTGATGAGTGGCATTCTTGAAAATACTCAAATGTATTCACTAATGTTAGGTTCATACATCCTCAAATAGTTCAAATATTTATAATTATTAGGTTGGTTGTATGATATGGTCAATCTTAACTACTAACGAAAATTAAAATATATGTTTTAAACATTTAGTTCCTTACCTCCTAAGTTTTATTAGTTTTTTCATTTTGGTTTTCCATAAAGGTAACTAGTTTTCAAACATAATTAATTTAAAAATTAATGTTAAATTAAAATGGGCCTTATTAAATAATTTTTACCCACCGATTCTATTTTTTGAATCCATTTTTTAAAATAAAATTACTTTGTGTGTTTAAAATTAATTTTAACACAATCGCATGTAACGTGCAAAGACACTCTTTTAACCTTAACCATGCTAAAAATGTTTTTATTATTTAGTGGTCATTATAGTCATAATAAAATAAAAAATGATTCAAAAATGTAAAATATTTGATATTTTTTTCTTTTAAAACTAAAAATATAGAATATATTATTTTTAGTAATTTTAAATCAGTTAATAAAATATTATTTATTTTAAAATAATATTAATATCAATTTTGACAATATTCATTTAATATGAACTTAATAATACCATAAAAATGATAGAATTAGAATATAATATTATTACACCTATTTAAAAATGTATATTCATCTATAAAATAAATTTAATGTAATAATTCAATAAATTCTCTTAACTTTTAACCTTTTATCATTAGTTATATTATTTTTTTATGAAATAAATAATTACAAGGAGGTTATTTCTTAAGCATTTTAATTAAATAATTCATATATAAAAATTAATGATTAATTATTATTATAAAAAAATTATTTATATTTCATGATAGTATTTATTACCAAATTTGTATTTTTTTTCCACATCTCAAAGCATTGTAGAAATTAAAAAGAAAAATGTTATTTTTTGTCTTTTCATTACTTAACATACTATATAGTTTAATTACATATAAACTTGTCGCAAAACTGAAAAAAATAGAAAAAAAATCATAAGGGTCGAAATATTTCCATACAAATGTTGGTGGAAAAATTTCTAGGTCATTTGTTCCTTATGTTTAAAGTATAATCCCTCAGTAAACTCATTTTTACTTTAATCACTATGATTAATTTTAACTATTCTCACTAATCATTATGGTAAAAAATTAAGTTGGGATTATTAGAAATCATAAATTGTAATTTTTAAAAATATGGAATCTATTTTTCAAAATTAAATTCAAATAAGTGGTAAATTTTAATTTTATATTAGTCCCCTAGACACGATGTGAAAGTGAATTTTCAAAACGAAAATGTTCATAAGGTTTCAAAGAATTTATATACAATTTTGATAGGAAATTTTTAAATAACCTAAATTGGATTAATATATGTATTATCAAAAAAAATAATACTTTAAAACCAATTTAAAATATAGTATAACATTATAAATAAATTAAATGAAAGGACATTTTTTCAATTAAAATTCTATAATTTTCATTATTCATCAAAAATCAAAACTTTTTCCAAAATATACCTAAAACTCTCTCTAAGATATTTTTCATAATTCTAATTTCCAAAATGAAATTTAATTTATCAAATAAAAACTCAAAAAGTTCAAATAGTTGATTATAATAATTTTTCCCATGAAAATAAATAAAAAACATTTTTAAAGAAAACATATTTTTGAAGAATAAAATCACATTACTAAAAAATTCGTGATTATTTTAATTCATTTTTATCAATAATCTATATTGACTAAGACATTTATTTATATATTTATTTAATTATTATGTTTATGCTATTCATATAGACCAATTTAAAATCTAGTTTTTGATGATAATATATATCATTGGTTGTTTATGTTTGTTAAAACCTAGTCTTGCATATATCACAAGCTATCAAAGAAACTCATTGTTGCATGAAATTCAATATAATTCAATTTTTTGTGTACTTTAGGCTATCGAAATATAATTTTATTCTTTTAAAATTTTAGTGTGTTACATAGGGCCTCCCTTAAGAATAGGTGGAAGACCAATAATTTCAATGTATCATACCAACAGGCCATGTGATTGAAGGTCACACAGTATTATTTTCTTACCACTATTAATTTAATTTCCATTAAAATTATTTAATATTTATATATTAATAAAATTTTGATTCTACATACTCAT
This sequence comes from Viscum album, assembly GCA_963277665.1. Taxonomy (NCBI): domain Eukaryota; kingdom Viridiplantae; phylum Streptophyta; class Magnoliopsida; order Santalales; family Viscaceae; genus Viscum; species Viscum album. The sequence continues at coordinate 983,891,939 of OY728128.1, forward strand.
AAACTTCATGAATAGTTAGAGGTAAACTATAATTTACCTTATTGCACTTACAATGCCACATGCTAGACTAACCACTAAGATTGGTTGTGAAAGGGTGAAGCAGTGATCTTATTTTATGATTTCTTCCTCTTAAACTCAACCTATTTTAATTTATAAGGTTATAATAAAGTTAATATATTCTTTCCACCTCGCCTCATATGATTTAAAATATTGATAAAGTATAATACATATCATTTTTAATGTCCATCCATAATATCCTACACCTTATCGGGATTGGTTGATCCCTTAAATCATAGATTCTTCCACTATAAAAAGAAGTGTTAATAACTAAGTACCATACTAGATCTATAAACATTTATTCCCAAATTTTTATATCTTCTAAAGGTCTTCTGGAAGAATCAAATCTCTACTGCAATGTAACATCCCAATAGACAACCACAACCTTCTACACCGGGTGATCTATAAACCACATGACAAAGATATTCATTCATGGAAAAATTATATCAATATATATTTCTCATGAAAATAATGTGATTAAAAATTGAGTTATGATATAATAATTTAGTGGTCTAGTAAATAAATAAATCCAAATAAGAATATGTGCCTAACAAGAAAATGTGCCCCAACGAAGAGAAATTGAGAAGAAAAACATTACCATGGAATCATGTTTATTCAATTACCCACTAATATTATATATAATATAATATAAATAATTAATCACATATTTAATAACCTATTTCATAATCATTCTCTTTTTTAATTTATTTATTATATTCATCTATTACATAGTTATTTTGTATTTTTATCACATATCGATCATCAGTTATTAGTGGTTTCAATCGATCAATGTCAGTATCAGTGTAATGGTGTAATTAATCAATCCATGTTCCTAATTTAATCATATATGTAATAGTAAATTCATTTTAATATAATTTTTATAATGTTTTATGATGTTTTAGGTTTATTCTATGGTTTTTTAGGAACAATTCTTCAATATAAAATACATAATTTTTCAGTTTCTGTGATTTTTAACAAACATGATGTTGTATATTTATAATGAGTTAAATATTAATGTATTACCACAAAAAAAATATGACATCACTTTTAAATTAATGTTATATATTTCCAGTAATTAACGTTTCATAATCATCTGTGATGGAAATTTATAGTATTGTTCGAGAAGGTGGTTAAATCGTCCAAACAAGAACTTACAACAATTAGTGGAAGAGTATTCCTATGAATTGATTGTGTTATAATATCACTATTTGATATATATATATAATGATATTATTTATGTGATATTAATTTAATAAATAATAATTTTGTAATGTTTTTTGGAAGAATAAGAAACATAAAGAAGGATGAGAAGTCATTACATATAAATAAGAAATCATTTCTTCTCTTAGAATCCTTCTTGGGCTTAAAGGATTTAGTGCATTATCTTGAGGTCAGAAGCAAACCAGTTTGGGATAGGATTATTAGGTAAGAAAATATTGTACAATATAATATGGAATGATATTTTTTTCTATGGTTTAAAACAATAGTGTAGGGGACCTTTTATAAGTTTTAAGGGATGGTATTTTTATAAATATTAACTCATTAATGAGAAAGGAATGTCATTTTCAAGGAAAGGGGGCACAATGTGGAAATAATTGATAAGGGACTAGGGGAGATCGATAATTTCCACACACAAAAATTTATAGATAATTTTTCATGATATTTTAGGTTTCTACCACCTTGGTTAAAAACATTTTCCTTATTCCACCTTCACCGTGGTAACTGAACTTTTACCTCAGTAAGTTATATTTTTTATAAAATTAAAATTTCTATTAATACCTAATTTTGAAATTCTAATTCCTAATATAAATTCCATTTTATTATATTAAATTTATTAAGGTGATAAAATTAATTTTAACATAATAGAACATAAAACAAAAAATAGTTTTTAAAAAAATGTTCTTGTAAACATAAAAGTGAATTTATTCCTATTCATTACAAGTGATAATATTTAAATAAATTTTAATTTATATGTTTATATATAAATATAATAATTTTATTAAAATCATTCTATTTTTGTGATCAACTAAATTTATTAGGATAAAAATATATAATATATAGAAAAAATAGTTCTTTGAAAAAATATGTATCTTTATCATTAATTGATTTTAGATTAATTTATAATGAATTAATAATAATTGTATGATTTGGTATTCATTTATTAATATATATATATATATAATAAATTTTAAATTTATAATTATGATAAAATTGAATTTTAAAGAAAATAATCTAATAAGAAAAATAATTTTTAAGTAAACATATTTCATTCGGAAAAAAAAAATTAAATTAGTTTTCTGTATAGTCCCAGAATTATTTCAGGCATGTTATTAAATTACATTACTAATCATTAATTTTTATCAATATATAATTATTTTAAGGTAGTATGGTTAACAAAAATGAATAAATATAAAAAAAATATTTATAACATAAATTATTTTCAAAAAATGATTAGTATCGTTTATATTATATTATAGAACTATTTAGTTTATTTTAGATAAATTATTAAGAATAAAAATGTATATGTTTATCATCAAAATAAATTTTATTTATATAAACCGTATAATGATAATTCCAAACTAGTAAGTCGTTTACTGGTATTATACTCTATGACTATGTAAAATTTAATAAATATCATATAATGGATATATTACCAACATCACATCCTATAAATTCTTTATGTTCAAAACTAACAAACTAAATTCCAATTTCCCGTAGTTTTCATTTAGAATTTAGAGAAATTATTTCTCCATTCATGATGGTTTTTCATTGCATGTTTAGTTATACTAATTGTGATTCTCAAGGGTGAATAAAATCCAATGGATTTCATATTTTTGAATATGTTATTAACTTCTATTTATTTCTCCATTTTAATATTAACAAGTTTTATGGGATATAATCATCATTGATTTGTAATACCCCCCCCCCCCTAGTGTTTACTAATTGGTTTCAAGTAATTTTTTTGTAATATTTGATTATGAGTGAATAAAGTGTTATATGTATGATTTACATCATGTCTGTATTATATTATTCTCAACATCAACTCTATTGAAAGTATAAAAAAATAATTATATACATATTATTTATAAAACAAAATTTCTCCTAAAACTATGGGAGTTACAAACTAGTTGGAACTATTTGTTATACTTTGATGTTTTAAATAAGATATTTGATGTGAAGATTTTTAGTGTTCTTAAAATATACTTAGATGGGAATTTCAGTTTCCATATTTGTCAAAGTTGATATGGGTGTTTCATCCAAGATGCTGCAAAAAGGAAGAAAATAATAGAAAATTAATCTTAAAAGGAGCTCAAATGTGTAAGAGAATCAACTAATTGATTTGGGTAATTAGAGTGGTATTAGATTATATAAATCCTTTAATTATTATCCTTAGGATGAAATCATTTATATATGTCATAAGTATAATTCCATTCCATCTATTTAAGAACACTACAAAGAAATCAAATATTGTCCAAAAGAAAGTTTCTATTAAAAGTTTCACTCATATATTTTCTTTTATCAAAGGAATACATGATATGTTATGACCCAAAATTATATCAATGAAATTTCACTTCTTATAATTATTCCACATATTAAAAATCACATAGAACCACATCGAGAACATGATAAAAACTTTATAAATGAAGAATGAATAAAATAAGTGCAATTTTCAGAAATTAATGAACCTATACCAATGGAATGGTAACTTGACCTTTGTAATATTAATGTGACCATTAAGAATAATAATATTACCAATAGAATAGTAAACTTTAGAATGAAATTATATATAAAACTTATCCATATTATAAAATAAAATATTATATAATTATATCATAGTAAAAGTAAAAAATTGTTTTAAAAATGTTAAATTAAGATTTGATTTTATTGTGAAAAATAAATGTTTATTTACAATTTGGTCATTATTATAATGATTTAAGATAAATTTTATTTTTAGAAAATAGATTCATGAATTATTTTTTTGTTGTATTATGATTATAAGATAATTTTATGAGGCCTTAATTAATTTTCAAAGTGTTGTAAAATTATTTATAATTTTAAAATTTTCAATTTTCAAAAAAATGATGATTTTATTTAAAAATTAGATTTATCATATTTAGAAAATTATTTTCTTAAAAAGGATGTAATTTTTCAATTCTACACTTTGAAATATGTTTAGGATGATTTTTTTTTTGTTTTTTCTAAAATAGATTAATTTTTTGTGGATAGTGAAATTCCGTAATTTATAATATATATACATTATAAGTTAAATGCACTATTACTTGATTAATTTTTTATTTATTCACATAATATCACATTAAATTTAATTATTTTAATATATTTATGGATATGGTTCAATCTATTCAATCTTTTGGGAAAAAATAATAAACTAATGAATAAAGTATTGAGAAAACACACCTCCCCTCCCCTATAAATACAACCCATCACCACATATTCTCCTCACAAATCCAAGTCCTTGAAGTTTATCCAAATTATGCCCAATACTCCCTCCATTTCTCTCACCCGCAACTAGGAGAATTTGGTTTCAACAATATAGAAAACTCAATTATCTAAAGGTGGTTCTCAAAGAGTGGAATCAAGTGGTAAAAACATATTTCTTTTCCTTTTAATTACTTTTAAATTTCTTTTATTTTATTATTATTTCATAAAATCCCCTTATCCAAGATACATGAAAAATCAAGTATATTTTGCATACTTTAATTTTATTTTGTTAATGTAACAACCCATCATATTTTCTTTCCCCTTCCCCTTTTGTTCTAAAAATGAAAACATCATCCATGAAGTTTTTATTTATCGCATTCAAGGATGACATTTTTTCAATTTTCTTTACAACCATAAAAGATTGTAAAAAACCAATTTTACAGTTAAAAAAGATTATAATTTATCTATTAAAAACTATTTAATTTTCTATTAATAGTAAATATACATGATATTAAATAATGAAGTTAAACTAGTTCGTGATGATCGAAAAACCGCCAAATTAATCCAAATGATTATCAATAATGTTTTATCTAATAAATAATCCTCACATGTGGAAAACGATTATATATAAGACCATTTAAAATTATATGAGATCATTTATAACATATAATTTCAATTTTGTATAACTATTCAAATTTTACATGACCTTCCATACTCATATATAAGCGAAACAATCATGAGAACCAAGAAAATGAACACTCCTGAATGATGAAATTAAACTCAACAACTCATCAAAAAGATCATGAATGAACTTAATAAAATTATAATAAATAAAATAAATTTATTAAATATTATTAATTAATTAAATAATGTTTTTAATTTGATTATCCAGGACATTTTCTCAAGTGTAGAATACTTTCTGACAAAAGGTAATGGATTCTTTCCAGCCCTCCATTTTCTCTTCGGGTTTAACTTTCTCCCTATTTAACAAAATTTATTTCTTAATTATTCTTATTAACTCGTCCAAAATTATTATTTATGTTACATGTGTATGTTCATATATCAATTCTTCTTTTTTATGTGGAAATACATGTTTTTATAAGGTTCCCTTCTCAATTCTTTTGGATAAGTAAACCTAATCCAAGGGAACTTCTTGATTTATTACCATTTTCAAGTGCACTACATAATCTATTTTAAGCCGCAATGTTTTTATAAAATCCCTCATTTTATCATTAATTAAAATATTTATTGATTTCTTTTTTTAGAAAAATAATTATTCCTTTTCTATTTTAAAGAATCTTTAAAATTTTCATTAAACCAGACTAAAATATTTTATTTCTAATGTTTCTTAAGCACTCTTTTTACATGTTATCAATTTAGTTTAACATAAATTATCATGATTTTTTCCTATTTTAACTTATGAATTTAAATTTAAAATTTAAATCCATTCTTTTATTGACACCATTATAACATTCCCTTTTGTTATGCATGTTGACATAATTATGATACCCAATTATTTCCATGGGTAACCCTTTTGTTTATGTTTGATTCCTTATATGTGATTCTTCATGGGGAAAAAATATTCATGAACATGTTATTATGGGTGATCATAGATATCACTCTAATTTATTGGGTAATGTTTAGTCTCAATGGACATCATGCGCAACAGTCTTGATTATTATCCTTGGCTCATGATCCATATGCAACGATCTTGGTGTTCATCCTTGACATGTGATCCATGTGAAACAATATTTGTGGTTAGCCTTGAATCATGATCATAAATATTAAATTATCTTTGAATCATTCTTATGTCATGTTGTATGTTATTACCACATGTATATGGTTCCATGATTATATGATCACATATTATACATGTTAGGCTTACTTGTGTTTTTTCATGTTCCATGCCTTTTTATGTCATCATGGTATGAATTCTAACCCATGTTCTATACTTTATTCATATGTTTATTCCCTTACTAGGATTTTTAGATCATCCCATTTGTTCATGTATTCCCCAGTTAATCTTATGAATATTTATGAGCTCAATAAAATTTAGGATCTCTTTATGGATGATTAAAATAAAGATGTTTTATTCAATTTCAATGTTTTTAATTTGATGTTTAATTATGATAAAAATAATGTAATAATATGTGTAAAAGTATGGGGTCATTATAGTTGGTATCAAATCATGGTCAAGTTATTTTTGGAGATTAGGACTAGTGCACTTTATTAAGAACCATGTGGATAATTTTATCACCATGGATAACCTAGATTAAATCACAGGGAATCTAAAGTTAGCATATACTTTTCATTTGAGATTTTATCCTTTTATGTTAAAATATTAGTTTTTATATGATTATTATATAAGTATTAAAGCCCCCTAATGTAAGTTTCTCTTTTCTATTTAATAGTGAGAAATAGGAGAAATACCCCCATATGTTTTCACCTTTGTATGTAAAAAAGAAATATTGAGGGTGAAATTTCACAAGGGGGAAAGAATGTAACAACCTAGAAATATATCAATAAAATTTATATTCTTATAATTGTGTAATATTATATAAATCACATGAAACCACATAGATAACACAATAAAAACATTATAAATGATGAATGAATTAAATAAGTTGCATTTTCAAAAATTAGCAAACCTATAATAGTGGAATAGTAACCTAGCCTTTGGAATACTAATGTGACCCTTAGGGATATCAATATTACCAATAAAATAGTAACCTCAAAAATAAAAGTATATATAAAACTTATCCACCATATAAATCAAAATATGATATAATTTTATAATAATATAAGTTAATAGTTTTTTTTTAAAATATTAAATTAAGTATTGATATTTTTGTGAAACATAATTGTTTATTTAGAATTTTATCATTAATAAATTTATTTAAAAGAAAATTTATTTCTATAAAATAGATTCATGGATTTTTTTTTTTGCTTATGATTATAATATAATTTGATGATACCTTAATTAATTTTTCTAAGTGTTCTAAAATCAGTTATAATTTTAAAATTTGTATTTCTCAAATAAATAATGGTTTTATTTAAAAATTAAATTTGTAATATTTAAAAAATTATTTCTATAAAATGGAGTTCATTTTTTAATTCTACATGTCTAATTATTTTGGTTGAATTTTTGGTATATATCTAAAATATTTAAATTTATAGTGAATAGTAAAATACGGTAATTTACATTATAAATATATTATAAGTTAAATACAGTATTCCTTGGTTCATTGATGACATAATCTCCATAATCTATAACACTCCTCATTATTTTAATATATTTAGTTATAAGGTTCGAACTATTCATATTATTGATCCAAAATAATAAACTAATGAATAAAATATTGACAAAACACCCTTGCCCCCAAATACAACACCTCACCGTATCTTCTTCTCACAATTCCAAATCCTTGAAGCATGTTAAAATTATACCTAGTACTACTCCCAAGTCTCTACCTCATGTCCAGGACCCTTTGGTCTCACCAAAAGACTAAAATCAATTCCCCAAATGAGTTTTTCAAGGAGGGTAATTTAAGAGGTAAAATGCTCTTTCTTTTTCTTTTAATTTCATTTAAATTTATTTTCATTTATTATTCTCTCCTAGACTAAATATATAAAATTTAAATGATAACTCCAGTATATTTTTTATACTTTAATGTTATTTTGTTAATGTAACAACCCTTCATCTATGATTTCCCATCACAGTTTTGATCTAAAAATGAAAACATTGTTCGTGATGTATTAATTCATTGCATTCAAGGATGACGAGTTTTCAATTTACTATTCCACCTTAAAGGATGGTCATAAAACCATTTTATGGTTAAAATATAATATAATATATGTATTAAAACATATTTAATGTTATGTAAGTATTATATATACATAATATCTAATAATGAAACAAAACTATTTCATGAAGATCGAAAAACCCCCAAATCAATTCAAATGATTATCATTAATGTTTTATAGAATAAATAATCCAAAAATATGGAAAAATGATATATAATACCCTTTAATATTCAGTATGTTCATTCATAACATATAATTTCAATTTTGGATAACTATTTCAATTTTACATTAACATCCGTACTCATATACAAGTGAACCAATCAAGAAATCTAATAAAACAAAAAATCCCAAGTGATGAAATCAAACTCTATAATTGATCAAAAAGGTCATGAATGAACTTAATAGAATTATAATAAATCAAATACATGTATAAAATTTATCAATTAATTAACTAATGGATTTAATTTTATTATCAAGGACATTAAGTTCAAGTACAAAACACTTTTGTATATAACGTATGGGATTCTTTCCAAACATCCATTTTTCCTTAGGGTTATGCTTTCTCTCTCTATAACCCAATTTAATTCTTCATTAATATTATTTAATCCTCATAAATTATGTATTTATGTTCCATTTTTATGATCCTAGTTTAATTATTCTATCTTTTATTTGGAAATAGATGTTTTTATAAGGTTTCCTTCTCAATTCATCCTGATAAGTAACCCCGGTTAAAGGGAATTTCCAAACTTATTATCCATTTTCAAGTGAACTCCATAATCTTTTTTAAACCAACATTTTTTTTAAATACACATTTTTACTATGATTTACTATTTTTATTCATTTATGGTTTTATACTAACAATTATGCCTTTTCCTTTTAAAATAATCTTTAAAATTTTCATCGAACCGCACTAACATGTTTTATTTCTAATGTTTTTTAAACACTCCTTTTATATGTTATAACCTCAGGTTGACATAAATTATCATTATTTGTGCCTATTTTACCATATGAATGTCCATGTATGATTTAAATCCATTATTTCATACAAACCATTATGAAATTCACGTTTTATGCCTTTTTCCATGATTATGATACCCAATTATATCCATGGGTAACCTTTATATTTATGTTTGATTCCTTATATATGATTATTTATATGGCACACATATTTAAGAACATGTTTTGATAGGTTATCCAAGATAGTGGTCCAATGCATTGGGTAATTTTTAGTCTCACAAGACATCATATGCAATGGTCTTGGTGGTTATCCTTGACTCATGCTCCATGGGCAATAGTCTTGGTGGTCAGCCTTGACTCGTGCTCCATGTGAAACGTTCTTGGAGGTTAGTCTTGGTGGTCAGCCTTCACTCGTGCTCCATGTGCAACGTTCTTAGAGGTTAGTCTTAGCTCATGATCCTCCATGTGCAATGAGCCATGAAAATTTATCATGTCATGTTTTTTATTATTTCCATATTTATATGATTCCATGATTATATTATATAATGTTATTAATGTTAATCTTCCTTTTTTTTATTCAAATTACATGCATTTTTATGTTATTATATTATACCTTCTAACACATGTTTTATAATTTATTAATATTTTTATTCCCTTACTAGGCTTTTCAGATCATCCCTTTTGTTCATGTATTCCCCATGTAGAGACCCAAATCTTGACGTACATGGACATTACATTACTTTTTCAGAATACTTAATACATGAAAAAAACAGATGCCCAAAGACCGTATTAGTTTAGTGTCTTTGGAAACTCGGAAAATAATCTTCTAATCAGGGTGAAAGATCTTTAACATCTCTCATAAAGATCTTCCCCTTTGGTTTTATTACCTAAAACCTTTCTTTATATCCTAGGTAAAAGAAAACATAAAAAGGGTGAGCTCAAATTCTCAGTAAGGTTAAACATGGTGAACGTAAAACAATCCATAAACATTAGAACATAAAAACATGAACATAAAACATCAAAATCAGGAGTAATGACATAATTCTTTGTGGTACATAAAGAATTGATCATAAAGAAACATTAATCGTGATAAAATAGCATGGGAATAAAACATGGAATTTTGGAAACCATTAATCACATGTTATTATTTCTATAGTAGCCAAGACATTGCTACCAAGACCATCATAGTGGACAAATTCCATTACTTAACCGGGTTTACTTGTCGTTCCAGTCCTGTATTAGTGAACCGAATTCACTATTCGTTCCATCCATGTATATCTCATGAGATATAAATCTTTACCCAATGCATTAGAGGGAGATATAGGTCCCACCCATCTCATATTGAAATCATTCTTACATATTCCACAAAATAATCATAAATCATTCATCATAACCCAAAGAATAAAATGGGTTTCATAAACATCATCTCATCATGACATAATCCATATAAAACAAATGGATATCATTTCATCATAATAAAAATAAAACCATGTAAATAATAGAGACATTATACTTGAAACATAAACATGTTAAATAATGTCATCTTATATAGAAAATAGTTTTGATAAAACACTTGAAATGAATTCTTGAGGTAAATATCCTTTCTTCTTCAAAATCATTTTCTTTTCACAAAATGACAGGTAATTTTAAAAGAAATGAATTTTTTTTAAAATAATCATGAAATATTATAGATTAATCTTCATTAAAATTAGGATTTATGACCCATAAAAATCCATTCATGCCGTATAAGTTAAAAAACATTAGCCTCGTACTTTTAACAAAAAAAGTCAAAAAGTACCACGTATGGTAAAAAAAGAAATATTCCTTCCATAAGACAAAGTAAAAGTAAAATAGGGGTAATAATGACTTTAAACATACATGGAATAATATTAAACACTTTATGAAAAACATTTTTGTGGACATGGATGAAAAATATAACCTCAGAAAATACTTACATATAAGCAATCTCAGATAAAAATGAGATAGCAAAATTATCCCTTACCTTAGTTCTGATATGCTTCGTACATATCCAAACCTCCGGTATAATGATTTAAATAATTTCATTTACTTATTAAATAATCATATCCATTGTTATGATATCATATATGGTTCACTTATGACTTTATATTACCTGTTCTTTTGTAAATTCCATGTTAAAGCAGCGTTTTGGTTATAATCATTTCATTTATCATACGTGTTTCGACTTTTTGTTCTTGATATTATTACATATATCCTGATTTACTTAATTCCATAATTTAAAACATAATTTATATATAATATATATTAAGCATATAAATATATATGATAGATCGATAAATGGAATGAAGTACACTGTTCATGGAGACGGTAGGTCGTACGTACGTATGAATGTTGTTTTCATTTCCTTATTGAATTGAATGGATTTAAATAAATTAAACATATATGTACATAAATCAAGTATAATTATTATGTAATATCTTCCATGATCATTTATTATATATACTTTATAATCATACTTTAATGGTTGATAATGGAAAATGAATCTCATCGCGTTCGTGGAGACGGTTGTCCGTACGTACGCACGACCGATGATATCATTCTTTTGATATTAAAATCATATATAATTGGATGTTATATCATATATACAGAATCATAATAATGTTATATTTATTATTTATATCATTTATACTCATTATTATACCCATCCAAATGATGAAATGTTTGAATAACAAACTACACCATGGCGTGGAGACGGTAAGCCATACGTACACATGTGTGGTTACTTTTTCATTCATAGGATGGATAAAATAACTAATATGGTTGTACAATGTTTATAAAAACATCATAGTATATAAAATATACTGGAGTTTTTATTTTAGAATAGAAACAACAAAGAAGGAGGAAGTGGAAGAAGAAAGGAACTTGAAATAGGTGGTGAGATATTTACCTTTTCTTCGGGTTCTTCCTTTTGATTTGATCAAAAGTGCTCCTTAGGTTGGTTTTATGACTAAAGGAAGGCCTCTAGGATGAAGGGAAAATAGTTGATAGGGTATTTGGGCAGGGTTTGGTCGAGCCAAATGGATTTGTAGGTGTTAATTAGAGAGAAGGGTGAGTTCCCTTTTATAAGAGGGGTGAGGGGCACCTTAGGAAAAACTTAAAATATTATTTTATAATAAATTCATATTTGGTTTATAATGGCTCCAAAGTGACTTATTTCGATGACAGGGTGGGAATGGGTCGAAATCGTCTCAACCAATAAGTTTTATACAAGTTTAGGTTACCATTTATGTAGGACCCCGGGACACCCTGAGAGGGGAGGGGTGAATCTGGGTGAAAAATTTTTCTTTTAAAAACAAGGATCTTATTCCCACGTTTGTAGGAACTAGTTAAACCTATATAAAGAATAAGATTAGCAATGAAACATTCACATGAAAAGAGATGAAAAAACAATTTTTTCTTGGTTCACCACTAAGGGCTACGTCCAAGGAGCATACGGCAACAAGTTGTCGGTCGTACCAAATTCCACTAATCATCACAAGTTTTGGATTACAAAGGTTCGGGAACAGTCACTCTATCCCAAGCTCACTGCTTTTACAAAGGTTCAAGGATAGCTCACTACTTCCCACGGGTCACTCCCGTTGACTCCCCCTGGATCACTGCCCTTGGTGAAATCACACTTAGTTTATAGACGTGAAGGTATCTTCATCATTGCAAAAGAATGCATTCTCTATTGAATGTAGATTCTCTGTTGAATTCCAACTTTAACTCATATACTAATCCTCCTTTTCACCGAAGGTATCAGGAAATCTTCCAATTTTCGTGCAGCTTCAAAAGGATCGGCGTACAACAACCTCACCTGGTGCGCTTCTCCAAGACCGGCACGCAAGTTTAAAGAACGGCACGCAAGTCACTTGTGTGGTACAAAATTGTCGCATAGGTGACACCAACCCACTTGCACGACACTTCCTCTTTCAACTCAAAACTTGCGTGATGTTTCACCTTTGATTCCCAAACTGCCTTGGTCGCGCAGCTAACAACCGGCACGCAGCCTCTACTTGCGCGACCCAACTACCACTTGCGTGACTCAAGAACTTGCGCGACAAGAGCTCGAAAAATATCTAAGTCTTGAACTTAGTTACAAATGAGGAGTGGTGGTCCTCTATTTATTGGAAAACTGGACCCCCTGCGCGGTGGAACGCAAGTGTCCTCACGGCGTGCAAGTCCCGGCGCGCAGCTCCAACCGCCCTCGCCTCTGTCGCGCTAATCACTTACACAAACACACCAATACTTGTGTGACCTAATTTCCTTTGCCATATTTTTAAGTTCTGATCATGAAGAACAACTAGCGTGCAAGTTTCCAATCCTCCTAGGCATCGGTGCACAAGTCCTTTTCTCGGCGTGGTGGTCACTTGCGCGACCAGCCCAAAACTTGCGCGACCCCTATCCCTTTGCCATTTTTCCATGTTCTGGTTTTGAAAAATAGATGGCACACAATTTTACACTCCTTCAAGTACACGGAGTGCAAGTCTCCTTTCCAAAAACACTTTTCTCCATTCGTCAATTTTTAGGCCAAAAATTTTGGCAAACACTGGGAAACGGCGGCACCTTCAATACTGTAGTATACGTGAACTGTATGATCACGTTGCTGGCACACATTCTGAACTTCCATTGAGTATTGACAACAAACACAAACCATACTAAAAATCATGAATAGAAGACCATGGTTCCGACAATTTTAACCTTATTATTTAGATTTAACTTTAAGTTAAATAATTTAATTTTTACCGTGTCTTCTTGTATTCTTACACTATATGGTTAATAAACTTACTATAAACCGCCAATCGAACCCCAATTGGTTCATTAATGTCATAAATATTATTATATAATCCTTTTTTCAAAACCTTATATTTTTTGGACCATTATATCAATTAATAATACTATATTTTTTTAAGAACTCTTTTATGTCAATTTTGACACTATTTGGTGTTTCTTTCTCTAAATTCTTAATAACATTATTACATCGAAAAAAATTAATCTAAACAACCCTAATATGTTATATTAACCTATAAAATTAGTTAAATTCATAAAATTTCTCAAATTACATTTATTTGGGTATTTATAATATCAATTATGTTGATATTTCATTAATAAGGTAATTACTGCATCATCATTGTGTCATAAATAAATTAAATTATTTAATGTATAAAAAATATAAATAAAATACCATTATGTAGGAAATATTTTTAGATTTATAATTAATATTTATAGTTTAATTTATCTTATGTATAACCCTATCTTAAAAATGATTTAGTTATTAAACATTGAATTTCACTCTTTTAACTCTTCTTTAAATAAAATAATAATAAGTGTCCTAATCTAATCCAAGTGGACCAAAGAGGTTCATATTTTATTGATAATGTTGTTTTTTGGTCAAATTATACTTATCTAATATAATTAGGACATGTGTTATGGTAATAATAATATTATTTTTACCCTTAATTACCCTATTTACTTTTAACTGTGGTAAAAAATTGTAAAAAGTTACTATTCACCAAAGATTATTTTTATCTTATTGAACCACATTTTACTCCTTGATATTGACCATGTCTCTCAAATTTTTGAAATTCAACTCACGGAAGAGGTAAAATTAAGTTTTATGTAAATTTGTAAATTCACTTAGGAGGTGGGTAAAAGACGGTGAAAAATTCCATAAAATTTTTATATATCTAAAATTATTATAAATTGAGTTAAATGAATTACATTGAACTTATATAGGTATTATGTTTCTATTTTGACCTAAAATAAATTGAAATAAAATAAATAATTATTTAATTAAAAATTCAGTTTTAAACTATAACTCGGTGTTTTTCACTATTCATCAAAAATTGACAGTTTTCAGAAAAATACCAAATATTCACTCTAAGCTAATTTCAATATCCCAAATCCAAAAATGAAGTCCGTTTTAAAAGATAAAATTTATAACATTTCAAAAAGTGGGTATTACTATTCATAACGGCTAGTTTATATAATCTTTTAATAACATATCGTTGTTTAGTGAAACTCGGTATTGCGTACAATGCAAGTTATCGAGGATGGTTTCTCTTGCGTGTAACGTAAGCCAAGAATAGTTTTGTGCATACTAAAAGATAATACGATGTTTTATATAACGCAAGATAATATTGGTGTAGTATACAACAAAAGACATCAAAGAAATTAAAAAGAATAATTCTTATAAAATCTCGGGGTGTTACATTCTACCTCCCTTAAAATGAATTTCGCCCTCGAAATTCGTCAGGGTTATAAATGGTTTTCTACTTGAAAGTTTCTTTCATAGAAACCCACATCATAAAAAGGAATACAAAAACATCATTTTAAAAAGGAACGTTAGAAACATAATGGATACCCAATGTAACTCATCACTTGGTTTCCACATAGAAGAATATAGGTGAAAATATGGATATGGAAGAGAAATCTAACCATCAAGTTCTAATAAAGAGTGGTAGAGAACATGGCTATAAAAATCCAACAATCACAAAGCCATAAATTTGTGATGATATAAGGTACCATATGATTCATCAGATATGAGGGTACTAGGAAAACATTTTTGGTTTTCAATATCATTTCCCTAAAGTTGAAAATTTTGAAATAGAAGAAATATTTACTTGATTTTGGTACAATCTCTACGTTGGTCATTCCATGAACAATTTCCACTTCATATCTTAATGAAATGAAGTTTAATTTTTCATTCATGAAGTGTTAGCAGGTCGTGTGATAGAATGATGGGCCATTCCATCTGTCTCAAACAAAAGGTTAGCAAAAGTTATCAAATATACATAAGTCCATCTATGGTGAGTTTAATCGTATATGATTACAAAAATGGACTTATACTTCATCTATCATACCTCTTAATAAAATAAAACTTGTTTCTACTAACTAGGGACTTCCTGTAGGCCAGAGGTAGGCGATAAAGGCCTGTCGCACTTCAGTTGTGTGTTTGATTCCCATAACCTTGTCTGACGCGATGGGTTGTCACCCATCCTGCAGGTTGTCCTTTTTCTAAAAATATACTATTATAACATTATAGAAAACGTTTTAGTATTAAAAAATACTATATGATTTCCAACTTAATCCATTCCAACCTTTAGGCTTATCAAAAATACTTCTATCTAATCTCATAGTATAATGAAAATGATTACTAGAAATGTCATCTACCAAGCATGTGAATACCGTCATTTATCCCCCATATATCATAAGATATATCTTGTTGGTCACATTCCAAACATGTAAATACTATAATAATATATTCTCTTGAAAAATTAATACCCACTGAACATTAGTGAAAACATGAATTCTATCAAAATTTAACTCTTTCCACGTACCAAAATCCTAAAAATTCTATATACTAAATCCATGATATAACTTTGTCCCTATATCAGTCATGAGCTCATTCATACTATCAAACAATTCATTTTCTCTTTATCCCTTCATTATGCACATATCATCTACTTTTTGAAAATATTTCAATCATTTTTCATGGTTACCAGTACCATACAATTATTGAAAACCAATACATAGATATTCCAAAATTCCATGATACTATAAATGAGATTCCATGATACTATTTTGAAATCCCATTACATAAACACTTAATCATTCCACAACATCATTGTCATACTCATCATCAGAAATAGTGATCGCATGTGACTTCCCTTTGTCCTTTTCCTTAAGAGATTTCTCACATCAATCATCATCAACCCTTTGATTAGGGCATTGATTAGCATAATTACCCATTTCCTTGCACTTGAAGCATTGAAGTGTTGGTGGAGCCTTCTCTATGGTCTTTTCTCTATTCACGTCATTAGAAACCTTTTTCCCATTACTTCGGCACTCATCTACTCGATGACCTTATTTTACACACTTGAAACACTTTCTAGTACATTTTAGACAATCTCCACTATACTTCTCTCCACACTTTGAGCATAAAGAAACATTCACATTCTTTTCACCATTGTTTTGAGATTTTTCCTTGAAATCCATATTTTGTTTCTTGTCAAAACCATGATATGGATATGTAACACCAAATTCCAGTCCTACCTTGATAGCACAATGCACAATTTCTTCATAGCTACTAAAGTCTCTTATTGATAATTCTCTTCGAAGACTTGGTCTTAAGCCACTGAAGAATCGATCAACTTTACTTTTAGGTTGGATGATAAAGCCAGATGCATACCTTGAAAGCCTTGTAAAATTCACCTCATATATACAAATAGATTCATCATCCTTTTTCTTAATCTCAAGGAACTCCTTTTCCATCTTTGTTCAAAGAATACGAGGGAAGTACTTATTGAAAAATAAGTTCTTGAACTCATCACATTCCATACATTCAATTTCATTTTGGGGCCTTGTATTTTTAATTAGATTCCACCACTGGTATGTTTCACCTTTAACCGGTAAACAGACAAAATGAATTTTTCATGCTATAAATAGTGAAGTATGGAAAATATCTTTTCAATGGTACTGATCCATTGTTCAACAACAAGTGGATCAAAAAACCCACTAAAAGAAGTTGGATGTTGCCTCATGAAGGACTCGATAGAATATTGTTCCCTTCTCTGGTCATTTGGAAGTCTGAATGATTCATAGGTTGTGTAAGTATAGAAATAAGATTTTCAACTCTATCTCTCATAACATTGGTTTGTTCAGGAAGACAATCATTGCATTTTTCATTACATTGATCAATACGGTTCCTTTGGGTTCCAGCCATCATCTAAAACCCAAAAATAATAGTGTGAGAGGAAAAAATCATGATAGGAAAAAAACATAATAAAGGGGGAGTAACTTAAATATATAACATCTTAGGTTTAATTATAACATCATTACCATAATTCTAGGACTATAACCTATAATTATACTTGACCTTAGGGACATCCCTAGACATACCTTAGAAATAACTCTAGGGATCTCACTAAAGTTTTCGCATCCTAGTTTCCAAAGGTTAACTATACCTTTGATCTGATACCAACTGTAGAGACCCAAAGCTTGATGTACATAGACATTACATTACTTTTGTGGAATAATTAATTCATGAAAAAAACAGACGCCCAAAGACCATATTATTTTAGTGTCTTTGGAAACTCGGAACATAATCTTCTAATCAGGGTGAAAGATCTTCAACATCTCCCATAAAGATCTTCCCCTTTGGTTTTCTTACCTAAAACATTTATTTATATCCTGGGGAAAATAAAACATAAAAAGGGTGAGTTCAAATGCTCAGTAAGGGTAAACATGGAGAACATAAAACAATCCATAAACATTTGAAAGTAAAAAACATGAACATAAAACATCAAAATCATGATTAATGACATAATTCTTTGCGGTGCATAAATCATTAATCATAAAAAACATTAATCATGATAAAATAGAATGGGAATAAAACATGGAATTGTGGCAACAATTAAACACATGTTATTATTTCCATAGTAGCCAAGGAATTGTTGCCAAGACCATCATAGTGGACAAAGTCCATTACTGAACCGGGTTTACTTGTCGTTCCGGCCCTTTATTACTGAACCAGATTCACTTACCATTCCAGCCATGTCTATCTCATGAGATATAAATCATTACCCAATTCATTGGAGGTAGATATAGGTCCCACCCATCTCGTATTGAAATCATTCTTATGTGTGCCACAAAACAATCATAAATCATTTATCATAGCCCAAAGATTAAAATGGGTTTCATAAACATCATCCCATCATGAAATAATCCATATAAAACAAATGGATATCATTTCATCATAATAAAAATAAAACCATGTAAATAATAGAGACATTATACTTGAAACGTAAACATGCTAAATAATTTCATCTTAGATGAAAATAGTTTTGATAAAATACTTGAAATTAATTCTTGAGGAAAATATCCTTTCTTCTTCAAAATCATTTTCTTTTCACAAAATTACATGAAATTTTAAAAGAAATAATTTTTTTGAAAATAATCATGAAATATTGTAGAGTAATATTCATGAAAATAAGGCGTTATGACCCATAAAAATCTGTTAATTCTGTATAAGTTAAAAAACATTATCCTCATACTTTTAACGGAAAAGTAAAAAAGTACCACGTATGGTAAACAAAAGAAAGATTCCTTCCATAACACAAAGTAAAAGTCAAGGAGGGGTAAACATGACTTTAAACATACATGGAAGAATATTAAACACTTTATAAAGAACATTTTTATGAATATGGATGAAAAATATAACCCCAGTAAATACTTGCGTATAAGCAATCTCGGATAAAAATGAGACTGAAAAATTATCCCTTACTTTAGGTCTGATATGCTTCGTACGTATCCAAACCTCCTGTATAATGATTTAAATAATTTCGTTGACTTATTAAAAAATCATATTCATTTTTATGATATGATATATGGTTCACTTATGACTCTATATTACCCGTTCTTTTGTAAATACCATGTTAAAGAAGCGTTTTGGGTAAAATCGTTTCATTTATCGTACGTTTTTCAACTTGTAGTTCTTGATATTATTACTTATATCCTGATTTATATAATTACATAATGTAAAACATGATTTATATATAATATATATTATTCATATAAATATATATGATAGATCAATAAATGTAATGAAATACATCGTTCATGAAGACGGTAGGTCGTATGTATGCATTAACGCTGTTTTTGTTTCCTTGTTGAATTGAATAGAATTAAGTAAATGAAACATATATGTACATAAATAAATTATCATTATTATGTAATATCTTTCATGATTATTTTTTATATATACTTTATAATTATACTTGAATGGTTAATCATGGAAAATGAATCTCATCGCGTTTATCGAGACGGTAGTCCATACATATGCATGAGTGTTGATATCATTCTTTTGATATTAAAATCATATATAATTGGATGGTATATCATATATACAGATTCATAATAATGTTACATTTATTATTTATATCATTTATACTCAATATTATACCCATCCAAATGATGAAATTTTTGAATAACAAACTACGCCACGACGTGGAGACGGTAAGCCGTACGTACGCACGTGTGGTGACTTTTTCATTCATAGGATGAATAAAATAACTAATATGGTTGTAAAATTTTCATAAAAACATCACAGTATATAAAATATACTGGATTTATTATTTTATAATGGAAACAAAAAGGAGTAAGTGGAAGAAGAAAGGAACTTGAAATAGGTGGTGAGATATTTACCTCTTCTTCGGGTTCTTCCTTTTGATTTGATGAAAAGGGCTCCTTAAGTTGGAATTATGACTAAAGGAAGGCCTCTAGGATTAAAGGATGATAGTTTATAGGGTATTTGGGTAGGGTTTGGCCGATAAAAATGGCTTTGTACTTGTGAATTATAGAGAAGTTGGAGTGCCCTTTTATAAGAGGGGTGGGGCACACCTTAGGAAAAACTTAAAATATTGTTTTATAATAAATTCATATTCGTTTTATAATGGATCAAAAGTGACTTATTTCGAGGATATGGTGGGTATGGGTCTAAATAATCTCAACCAATAGGTTTTAGACACTTTTAGGTTACCATTTTAACCTTATAATTTATATTTTACTCTAAGTTAAATAATTTAACTTTTACCGTGTCTTTTTGTATTCTTACGCTATATGGTTAATAAACGTACTATAAACTGCCAATAAAACCCCAATTATTTCATTAATGTAATATATAGTATTATATAAGTCTTTTTTCTAAACCGTAGTTTTTTATGACCATTATATCAAATAATAATATAATATTTGTTTTAAGAACTCTTTTATGTCAATTTTGACACTATTTTCTATTTTGTTTTCTATAAACTCATAACAGAAATATTACTTCGAAACAATTCATATAACCAACCCTAATATGTTATATTAACCTGTAAAATTAGTTAAATTCATAAAAAGTATCAAATTACATTTATTTGGGTGTTTATAATATAAATTATTTTGATATTTCATTAATAAAGTAATTACTGCATCATAATTGTGTCATGAATAAATTAAATTATTTAATGTTTAAAAAATATAAATAAAATATCATTATGTTGGAAATATTTTTATCTTTTTAATTAATATTTATAGTTGAATTTATATTATGTATAACCCTATATTAAAAGTGTTTTAGTTATTAAACTTTGATTTTAACTCTTTTAACTCTTCTTTAAATAAAATAATAATAAGTGCCCTAATCTAATCCAAGAGGACCAAAGAGGTTCATATATTATTCCTAAGTTTTTTTCGGTCTAATTATACTTAGCCAATAGAATTAGTACATGTGTTAGGGTAATAATAATATCATTTTTACCCTTAATTTCCCTATTTACTTTTAACCGTGGTAAATAAAAGTAAAAAGTTAATATTCACCAAAAAAATATTTTTATCTTATTGAACCACATTTTACTCCTTGATATTAACTATGACTCTGAGATTTTTTAAATTCAACTCATAGAAGCTGTAAAATTATGTTTTATATAAATTTGAAAATTCTCCTAGGAGGTGGGTAAAAGACGGTGAAAAGTTCTATAAAATTTTTATATATCTAAAATTATTATAAATTAACTCCAATGAATTACATTGAACTTATATAAGTATTATGTGTGTATTTTTACCTAAAATAAATTTAAATAAAATAAATAATTATTTAAATAAAAATTTGGTTTTAAACTATAACTTGGTGTTTTTCACTATTCATCAAAAATTGAAAGTTTTCAGAAAAATACCAAAAATTCACCCTAATCTAATTTAGATATTATGAATCCAAAAATGAAGTCCATTTTAAAAGATAAAATTTATAACATTTCAAAAAGTGGGTATTACTATTCATAATGGATAGTTTATATAATATTTTAATAACATATTGTTGTTTAGTGAAACTCGGTATTGCGTGCAACACAAGCTATCGAGGATGGTTTCTCTTATGTGTTACATAAGCCAAGAATAGTGTTGCATATACTACAAGCTAATACGGTGTTACTTATAGCGCAAGATAATCGTGGTGTAGCGTACAACAAAAGACATCAATGAAAATAAAAAGAATAATTCTCATAAAATCTCGGGGTGTTACACCCCAGCTTATCCTATATAGATTTAGAAGCTCAATGAAATTTAGAATCTCATTATGGATGATTAAAATAAAGATTTTTTTTCGTTTCCATGTTTTATTTTTTATATACCTAATAATCCAATTACACTAGAATTTATGATCCTGGGGTTGTATTTGAATTATATTTATTCTTAAAGTCATGGAATAATATTTGTAAAAGTATGGGGTCACTGTATGATAACTAAAATTTGTGGCAAAAGGATGTCGATGAAATATAAGATGTATTACTTAAAATAATTATAAGAATTATCACTCTCACTAAACATGTTAAAACTAATGAATTTTTTTTACTTTTCAATGAAATATTTTCATTAGTTGAATAATTATTCCAAATGATTTTTTGTGGGGAATTTTTGTTTACTGATGTGATCCATGCATTTAAGAAAATACAAAAAACCTCAATGAAAATAAAAGTATATCAACTAAAGGTTGACAAAAAGAGAATAAAATAGGTGGATAATTCTGTACTAGAGAAAAGTTAGATTATTACAAATTAGATTCAAATGGTGAAGATTTAATTTAAAGATATGGTAATATTACATGAATATCTTTATGACTTATGAATATCTATCTAATCTATTATATGGAAACATGTAACATGTTATCAAGAAAAATCTTCTTATACCGATGTTGTTTTAAAGGATAATACATGATACAAATAATTTTTTTGACAATGTTGTATTAATAAAAATTTCAATAAATAAACTACCTCATAAAAGGTGGACATTAAAATATCAATAAATATTATTTCCTATAATGGTACTCAAAATAAATGTGAATCTATCAAAAATAAAATGTATCTAGAAATCAAATTATTTCAACTATACAAAAAAAATAAAGTTATTATTTGGCCATTGTTAGTGTTGTTGGATATTTGGGAATAAGTCTACTGAATATTGGAAAATCATATTGGTGTATAGCCAATATATAAGGGGAGAAAATATAAAGCTGAATAAATTCCTACTGTAAAGTTTTGGACTTCATAGGAAGATTTAAATTCATCTATCAAGAAAATAATAATTGTCTATATTATTTCTATGATACCTTCAAAAAAAGTCACACTGAAGAAAATTGATGTTACAAAAAAACTAAGAACGAATAATATATTTATGAGAAAATTAGACTATAATAGATGAATAATCATGTGGAAAAAATGATAATTCTTCCTTGAAGAGAAAATAAAAGAAGAATTTTGAGTCAACTACACATTATAGGGATGCTATGAGGATAAATCATTAATAAAGATGATATGATTTTGTTGTGATAGAAAATTCCACATAATAGAACATTAGAAATTTTACATTAACACCATATTTGTAGGAATAAGAATAGAATAAAATAATGAATCAGTCCAAGAGATAGATAGAAGGATTTTTTATTTTCCAAGACATCCCAAATGAATAATTATAATTTTATGTGAAGGTGGAGCATTGTTATGGGTCTTTCGTTATTAATTAGGTTTCTTCCTCTCCCCTGAGAGTCTCTTCTGGATATAGGATTTTTTCCTTCTTTCATGATGTTATATATTTTTGGTTTTGGTTTTACTACTTCTGTTCATGTGGTCATGGATTATTTTTGAGCCCTCAAATCACTTCATCTCTTCTCTTCCTTCATGACCCGTCTTTTCAGAGCCCAAATTGGTTTCATGTGTGGGGCTTTATTGGTGTCTTGGGATGTTTTTATTGAGAAT
The DNA here is from genome assembly GCA_963277665.1 of Viscum album. Lineage (NCBI taxonomy): Eukaryota > Viridiplantae > Streptophyta > Magnoliopsida > Santalales > Viscaceae > Viscum > Viscum album. The sequence goes on from OY728128.1 coordinate 983,916,004, forward strand.
ATATGGTTTTTCTAGTAGCCATGACCTGCAGAAATGTTTGATTTTCTATCTTTGGTGCTCCATTTCATAGATTATGGTGTTTTGAAGTTAAGTTATAGGGGTGTTTTGATGTCTTATTTGCAAGATTATTTTTTTGGTGGTAACATATTTGTTTTTGCAATGAAGGGTTTGGGTTTTGGTGAATGGTTTCGCATGACACCCGGTGATGTCGATGATGACAATGTGTAGAGGTTTCTTGGTGCTTAATCCTGATTTTTGTATATGTCTATCTGTCACATTATATTTTGTTAAATTTTTTATTGTTATTGGTGGTGGACATCAACAATGTGGACAACAGTGATAAGATGAATGTAACACCCGAGAATTTTATGTTATATAAATCATCAAAGGAATCTTTTTCTACACAACACTTGCTTGGCTTGATTTAAACGAAATCGTGACCTTCCTCGATAGCTTGTGTCGTACGCAATACCGAGTTTCACTAAATAATGATATACTAATAAAATATTATTAAAACTAGCCGTTATGAATAGTAATAACCACTTTTTGAAATTTTATAAATTTTATTTTTCAAAATGGACTTCATTTTTGGATTTGGAATATCGAAATTAGCCTAGGGTTAAATTTTGGTATTTTTCTGAAAACTTTCAATTTTTGATGAATAGTGAAACCACTAAGTGGTAGTTAAAAAAACTGAATTTTTCATAAAACTTAATTTTACCACTTCTGTAAGTGGAATTTCGAAACTCCGAGAGACACGGTTAATATCAAGGACTAAAATGTGGTTCAATGAGATAAAAATAATTTTTGGTGAATAGTAACTTTTTACTTTTTTTTACCACGGTTAAAAGTAAATAGGGAAATTAAGGGTAAAGATGATATTATTATTACCCTAAAACATGTCCTAATTCTATTGTATAAGTGTAATTCGACCAAAAACAAAATTAGGAATAAAATATGAACATTTAGGCCCACTTGGATTAGATTAGTACATTTATTATTAATTTATTCAAAGAAGGGTTAAAATAGTTAAAATCAAAGTTTAATAAGTAAAAATTTTTAATATGGGGTTATACATAAGATAAATTAGACTATAAATATTCATTAGAAAGCTAAAACTATTTCCTACATAATGGTATTTTATTTGTAATTTTTAGACATTAAATAATTTAATTTATTTATGACACAAAGATGATGCAGTAATTATCTTATTAATGAAATATTGACATAATTAATGTTATAAACACCAAAATAAATGAAATTTGAGACTTTTTATGAATTAAACTAATTTTATAGGTTAATATTACATGTTATTATTGATTTAATTAACTTGTTTAGAACTAATAATTCTGTTATGATTTTCACAAAAATCAATTACTAAATAGTTTCAAAATTGACATAAAATAGTTTTTAAAACAAATATTATATTAGTAATTGTTATTTTATTCCTAAAAATCTAAGGTTCAGCCAAATTAATTAGATAAGGTTATATATATTAATAATAAACAACTCGGGGTTCTTTTGTCTGCTTATAGTAAGTTTATTAACCTTATAGTATAAGAACACAAGAAGACACGGTAAAAGTAAACTTATTTAACTTAATGTTAAATCTAAATGATAAGGTTAAAATAGGAACCTAAACTTGTCTAAATTATATTATATGGAATTATTTCGACCCATCCCCGCCTTATCTTCGAAATATATCAATTTGGAGCTATGTAAAACCGAACTTGACTTTATAATAAAATAATATTTTTAGTTTTCCCGAAGGTGCCCCTCTCCTCCCTTATAAAGGGGAACCTCCTGCCCCTCTTCATCACACCACTTTGAGCCTTCAATCTCGGCCAAACCCTGCCAATTCCTCCTCTACACTTCCCTAGATACATCCTAGAGGTCCTGGTCTTCTTCAAAGACCAATTTTAGTGCCCTAAAAGAAGGTCTCAAAGAAGCACTTCAAAGAAGAGGTAATGTCCGTTACCGATTCTTTCATCTTTATTTCTTCTTCCACTTCTTCTTATTTAGTTGTTTCATTATGAAGTAATAACATCAGTATCACTAATATACTGATATGTTATTATAAGTATGAAACAACCCTATTTCACCATCTATCCATCCTACAGAAAAATAAATCACCGCGCGTGCGTACGTACGGAATACCATCTCCACGCCGTGGTGTAATCTATTTTCTACCACCACCTTACTTGGATGGGAATAATGGTGTAAATAATGACTATATATGACTATTATAAAGTTATACTATTTCTTAAATAGTATACATACACTCCAATACAATTCCACGATCATAGGAACGATATCATCACTCGTGCGTACGTACGGAATACCGTCTCCATGATGTGATGCGACTCGTTCTACATGATCTTCATTTCATAATGATTATATAAATGAATTGAATGAATGAATATGATATATATTACACTAATACCATTCTGGAAATGAGGTATCTATAAACTAAATATAAGAATAAGAATTTATTCGACAAAACACGCATAATAACAAAAAGTTATAAACACCCGAATAAAAAGTAGCAATGAAATATTACTACTAAGAAGCTAAGAAAATGACCATATATGATATCATAAAAATAAGTATGATCTTGAATAAGTCAATAACATTATTTAAATCATTATACAGGAGGTTCGGACACTTATGAAGCAAAACGGACCTAAGGTAAGGGAAATATCACAATCTCATTTTTATCCGAGATTGTTTATACTTTGGTATTTACTGGGGTATATTTTATCATCCACATCCATGTTTCCTCAATATGTAATATTATTTCCATCCACCTATAATTTTTTAAATCCATTTTTACCCTTTGGTTAGTTTATAGTAAAAGATATGAAAGGAATCTTTTATAGTTTTTCGTACGAGGTACTTTATGACTTTTCTGACAAAAGTATGAGAATAATGTTTTTTTTAACTTATACGGCATGAATGGATTTTTAAAACATTATTTCCAAGAAGCTTCCTATACAAGTTTTCAAGTTTATTTTAATCAACTTCTTTTAGTTTAAAATTGTAAGAAATGTTAAGAAAGGAAAATGTTTTTGAAGTAGAAAGGATATTTTCTTCAAGAATGGAGTTCAAGTGTTTTATCAAAATTATTTTCCATCTAAGATAATATAGGGTTCTGTTTCTATCCCTATTATTACATTGATTTGATTATGTTGTGATGGAATTATTTTTATGAATTCCTTTATCTTATATGAATTTTTTTATGATGTCATGTTGTTTAAGAATCCCATTTTTATTACATGGGTTATGCTATGATGTATGGTTTATGATTTTGTGGCACACATAAGAATGGTATCATTATGAGATGGGTGGGACCTATATCTCCCTCCAATTCATTGGGTAAAGATTTTATATCTCATGAGATAGACATGTCTGCAACGGTAGGTTATATCGGTTCAGTAAAACAGGACTGAAATGAGGGTAACTCGGTTCAGAAATGGACTTTGTCTACTAATATAGTCATGGCAATGAGTCTTGACTAATAAGATATGATTCTCTATGATTATGTGTACATGCCACAAAGTTTCATGTTTTAAGTAATGATTATTGTGATTACATTTCACTGCCATGATTTATCCCATGTTATGAAATTATGATCTCTTTTGCAGGTTAAGATTTCCAAAAGTTATGTTCTTATGTATATGATGTGATTGGTATTTCTTTTGTTTTCCCTTACTGAGCATTTGAGCTCACCCTTTTGTATGTTTTCTTTCCCCAGGTCAGGAAGAAGGTTATTAAGTAAGATATGCCAAAAGGGACTATAGATATGATGAAATAAATGGGAGATAGTGTAGACGCTTTATGAACCAGTTGTTTATGTTTCCCAGTTTCTAAAGACACTATACCTATATGGCGCTTTCGTGGTTTTGTTATATGTTGTAATAAGTATGCTTCAATTTTGAAGTATTAACAATGTATGTAAAGTATGGGTCGTTATAGTTGGTATCAGAGGAAAGGTATAGTCAACCTTTGGAAACTAGGATGTGAAAGCCTTAGTAAGAACCCTAAGGATAATTCTAAGTATAGAACACAATATTAGTGTTTTAGAAATGGCCATGAATAACCTAGGATAAGACCTTAAGTGTGAAATTTTATTCTTGATTATGTGGTTTTCCTATTATAATTAGTGTTGCTCACACTATTCTTATTGGTTTTAGTCAATGGCTGGAACCCGAAGGAACTGTGTTAATGCGGAATGCGACGGGCAATGCAATGATTGTCCCCCTGAGAAACCAAACGTTATGGGAGCTGGAATGCAAAATCTTGTAGCCATGCTCACACAACTTTATCAAGCTATGAATCATGCAGGACTTCCAAACGATCAAAGGAAGGAGCAAAATTCTGTTGAATCCTTCATGAGGTAGCGTCCACCTTCTTTCAGTGGGTCTACCGATCCATTAGTTTCTAAACAATGGATTAGTACTACTGAAAAGATATTTTCAGTTCTTCAATGTTCTGAACATGATAAAGTCATCCTAGTAGTGTATCGTTTGAAAGGAGATGTTGATCAATGGTGGAATCTTATTAAGAATACGAGGCAAAGGGATGAAATTGAGTCCATGGAATGGGACGAGTTCAAGAACTTATTTTTCAATAAGTACTTCCCTCATATTCTCCGAACAAAGATGGAGAAAGAGTTTCTTGAACTGAAGCAAAAGGATGATGAATCCATTGGTACCTATGAAGAAAATTTTACAAGACTTGCAAGGTACGCTTCTGGTATTATTATCCAACCTGAGAGTAAGATCGATCGATTATTTAGTGGCTTAAAACCAAGTCTTCGAAGGGCCTTATCCATAAGGGACTTCAATAGCTACGAGGAGATAGTTCGATGTACTCTCAAAGTTGAGATGGAGATTGGAGTAACCCATTAGTCATATGGGTTTGATAAGAAGAGGAAAATGGAATTCAAAGAAAAATCTAAAGAGCACACTGAAAAGAAGATGTGATTTCCCTTATGCTCAAAGTGTGGAAAGAAACATGGAGGGAGTTGTCTTAAAGGGACAAGTAAATGTTTCAAATGTGGAAAGGAAGGTCATTGGGCATTTGAATGTCGCGATGATGGGAAGAAGATGTCTAATGATGCAAACAAAGGAAGGGATACACAGAATGAACCTACTATACTTCAATGTTTCAAGTTCAAGGAGATGGGATATTATTCCAATAAATGCCCTAATCCAAGGGTTGATGATGATGGTCGACGTCAACAAACTCTGAAGGCTAAAGACAAAGGAAAGTCGCATGCAATTTATATCAACGATGTGGAGTACGATAACGATGTGGTGAAAGGTACACTTACCATCCACTCTAAAGTAGCAAACGTTTTATTTGATTCTGGATCTACCCACACTTTTATTTCTGAAGCATTTTCTAAGGGTATCACCGTATTACCTCAACAATTAGATGTTGATTTAGCTATGAAAACACCTAATGGCACAACAGTCGCATCAAAAGTTTATAATTCTTCTCCGATCGAAGTTTGTGGGAAAGTGCTTCCTGCAAATCTTGTGATCCTTACTATAGTGGAATTTGATGTGATTCTTGGCATGGATTGACTTTCTTTATATGGAGCTCATATCAATTTCCAAAGAAGGGAAGTCACATTTCATATTCCAGATCAATCTATGATCGTCTATCAATGCAAGGATGAACATAACCTTCCAGTGGAAATTTCTTCCATCTTATGGGTCTTGATTCCACTAAATGAAGGTTATTTATCTCAAATGGTTGGTGAGAAACTCACTATTAAGAATATTCCCATTATACGGGAGTTTGATGATGTCTTTCCGGAGGAATTACCGGGACTTCCACCAAATCGTGAAGTTGAGTTCTCAATAGAACTCGTACCGGGTGATTTGCCTATTTCAAAGACACCTTATAGAATGGACCCAATTGAGTTCCAGTAATTGAAGAAGCAACTCCAAGAGAATCTTGATAAGGGATTCATACGCCCTAGTGCATCACCTTGGAGAGCACCTGTTCTATTTGTTAAGAAGAAAGATGGATCAATGAGACTCTACATTGATTATCGAGAACTTAACAAGATCACTATCAAGAAAAAATATCCTCTCCCAAGCATTGATGACTTATTTGACTAACTACGAGGAGCTCAATACTTTTCCAAGATTGATCTTCATTCAGGGTATCATCAATTAAGGGTCAAAAGGGATGATATACCAAATATGGCTTTCCGTACAAGGTATGGACACTATGAATTTATAGTGATGCCATTTGGTCTTACTAATGCCCCTGTTATCTTCATGGATCCGATAAATAGAGTCTTTAGAGACTATCTTGATCAATTTGTGGTAGTCTTTATAGACGATATTATTGTCTATTCAAAGAGCAAGGAAGAACATGAAGATCACTTGAGAATTATATTGAAGACCCTGAGAAAGGAGAAGCTTTATTCCAAATTTACCAAGTGTGAATTTTGGCTTCAAAAAGTTGCATTTTTGTGTCACATAATCTCAAAAGAGGGGATATCTGTGGATCCAGCAAAAACAGAGGTTATCGAAAGATGGTCTAGACCAACAACAGTAACTGAGATCCGAAGTTTTCTTGGTTTGGCTGGATATTATCGACGTTTTGTGAAATATTTTTCACGATTATCTAATCCACTCACTAAGTTGACTCGGAAAGGAGTTAAGTTTGTCTGGACGGAAGAATGTGAAGAGAATTTCAAGGAGTTGAAAAGAAGGTTATCCAGTGCACCTATGCTCACACTGCCTTGTAGTGGAGAAAGGTTTGTGATCTATATTGATGCATCCAAGAAGGGATTGGGGTGTGTTCTTATGAAAAATGATATGGTGATAGCTTATGCCTCACGACAGTTGAAAATCCATGAGACAAATTACCCAACACATGATTTGGAGTTAGCTGCGGTAATATTTTCATTAAAGATTTGGAGGCATTACCTTTATGGTGAAAGGTGTGATATTTATACTGATCATAAATGTTTAAAGTATATTTTCACACAAAAGGATCTGAATATGCTTCAAAGAAGATGGTTGGAGATGATTAAGGATTACGACTGCTCAATCCATTACCACCCTGGGAAAGCAAACAAGGTGGCAGATGCATTAAGTCGACAAGACCATGCTAGTTTATCCATGATGAGGATCACAAAAGATCCAATATTTATGGATTTACAAAGGATGGATCTTGGAATTATAATGGAAGGTGAAAAATCTTATCTTTCTCAAATGAATGTTCAACCATCTATACATGTCAAGATTAAAGAGGCACAGAAAGAAGATGTCGAGTTACAAAAGAAGGTGAGAAATGTTCCTGAATTCAACCTTGATTGTGATGGGATAATAAAGTTCAGGAATCGGGTTTGTGTTCCTCCCATCCCCGAATTAAAGAAGGAGCTGCTGGATGAGGCTCATAGTTCTTCATTCTCTATCCATCCTGGAAGCACGAAGATGTATAGGGACCTGAAAGAGTACTTCTGGTGGGATGGCATGAAAAGAGATGTTGCTGAATATGTCTCTCGATGCTTGGTTTGTCAACAAGTTAAAGCTGATAGATAGAAGTCTAAGGGGATGTTACAACCATTACCTATACCCGAATAGAAATGGGAAAACATCACTATGGACTTTGTCACAGGACTTCCTAAAACATCCAAAGGCAATAATGCTATCTGGGTCATAGTTGATCGTCTTACAAAGTCTGCACACTTAATTTCTATTAGAGAATATTTCTCTCTGGATCAGCTTGCCAAGATATATGTAAATGAAGTGGTAAGATTGCATGGAATACCACTTTCTATTATATCCGATCGGGATCTTAGATTTACCTCGAAGTTCTAGCGAAGTCTTCAGCATACTCTGGATACAGAGTTGAGTTTCAGCACTGCTTACCATCCTCAAATAGACGGTCAGTCTGAGAGAAAAATTCAAACCATAGAAGATATGTTGAGAGCTTTCTCTATGGATTTCAAAGGTGGTTGGGATCAACACCTACCTTTGGTGGAATTTTCTTATAATAATATATTTCACTCCAGTATTCAGATGTCTCCTTATGAAGCTATCTATGGAAAGAAATGCAGGACTCCAACTTGCTGGGATGAAGTTGGGGAAAGAAATCTATTAGGACCTGATCTCGTTGATGAAATGGCAGAAAAGGTCAGATCTATTCAACAACACATAAGAGCAGCTCATAGTAGACAGAAAATTTATGCCAACAACTGAAGAAAAGACCTAGAGTTTGAAGTGGGTGATAAAGTGTTCTTACGAATATCTCCCTGGAAGAGGGTTATGAGATTTGGAAAGAAGGGGAAGTTGAGCCCTAGATATATCGGTCCTTTCGAAATACTGGATCATGTTGGGAAGGTAGCTTACCGATTGGCGCTTCCACCGAATCTCTCTCAAGTTCACAATGTGTTCCATGTATCTCTCCTGAGAAAGTACATACCTGATCCTTCACATGTACTCAGCTCAAAAGTTGTACTGCTGGAGAAAGATCTTTCTTATGAAGAACAACCGATAGAGATTATGGATCTTAGAGAAAAATTCCTACAAAACAAGACCACTCGATTGGTGAAAGTTTTATGGAGGAACCACCAATTAGAAGAAGCTACATGGGATCTTGAGGATATGATGAGGGAGAGGTATCCTCATCTATTTGTTACAAAGTGACGAATTTCGAGGGTGAAATTCATTTTAAGGGGGGTAGAATGTAACACCCGAGACTTTTATGTTATATAAATCATCAAAGGAATCTTTTTCTACACAACACTTTCTTGGCTTGATTTACACGAAATCGTGACCTTCCTCGATAGCTTGCGTCGTACGCAATATCGAGTTTCACTAAACAATGATATACTAATAAAATATTATTAAAACTCGCCGTTATGAATAGTAATAACCACTTTTTTAAATTTTATAAATTTTATTTTTCAAAATGGACTTCATTTTTGGATTCGGAATATCGAAATTATCCTAGGGTGAAATTTTGGTATTTTTCTGAAAACTTTCAATTTTTGATGAATAGTGAAACCACTAAGTGGTAGTTAAAAAAACTGAATTTTTCATAAAACTTAATTTTACCACTTCTGTGAGTGGAATTTCGAAAATCCGAGAGACACGGTTAATATCAAGGACTAAAATGTGGTAGAATGAGATGAAAATAATTTTTGGTGAATAGTAACTTTTTACTTTTTTTTACCACGGTTAAAAGTAAATAGGGTAATTAAGGGTAAAGTTGATATTATTATTAACCTAACACATGTCCTAATTCTATTGGATAAGTTTAATTCGACCAAAAACAAACTTAGAAATAAAATATGACCATTTAGGCCCACTTGGGTTAGATTAGGACATTTATTATTAATTTATTTAAAAGAGGGTTAAAATAGTTAAAATCAAAGTTTAATAAGTAAATAATTTTTAATATGGGGTTATACATAAGATAAATTCGACTATAAATATTAATTATAAAGCTAAAACTATTTCCTACATAATGGTATTTTATTTGTAATTTTTAGACATTAAAGGATTTAATTTATTTATGACACAATGATGATGCAGTAATTATCTTATTAATGAAATATTCACATAATTAATGTTATAACATCAAAATAAATCTGATTTGGACTTTTTATGAATTACACTAATTTTATAGGTTAATATGACATGTTATTATTGATTTAATTAACTTGGTTCGAACTAATAATTCTATTATGATTTTCACAAAAATCAATTACAAAATAGTGTCAAAATTGACATAAAATAGTTTTTAAAACAAATATTATATTAGTAATTATTATTTTATTCTTAAAAATCTAAGGTTCAGCCAAATGACTTAGATAAGGTTATATATATTAATAATAAACAACTTGGGGTTCGTTTGGCTGCTTATAGTAAGTTTATTAATCTTATAGTATAAGAATACAAGAAGACACGGTAAAAGTAAACTTATTTAACTTAATGTTAAATATAAATGATAAGGTTAAAATAGGAACCTAAACTTGTCTAAATTCTATTGAATGAGATTATTTCGACCCATACCCACCTTATCTTCAAAATATATCAATTTGGAGCTATTTAAAACCGAACATGACTTTATAATAAAATAATATTTTTAGTTTTCCCAAAGGTGCCCCTCTCCTCCCTTATAAAAGGGCACCTCCTCCCCCTCTTCCTCACACAACTTTGAGCCTTCAAGCTCGGACAACCCCTGCCAATTCCTCCTGTACACTTCCCTAGAGACATCCTAGAGGTCCTGGTCTTCTTCAAAGACCAATTTTAGTGCCCTAAAAGAAGGTCTCAAAGAAGCACTTCAAAGAAGAGGTAATGTCTGTTACCGATTCTTTCATCTTTATTTCTTCTTCCACTTATTCTTCTTTAGTTGTTTCATTATGAAGTAATAACATAAGTATCACTCATATACGGATATGTTATTATAAGTATGAAACAACCCTATTTCACTATCTATCCATCCTACGGAAAAAGAAATCACCGTGCGTGCGTACGTACGGAATACCGTCTCCACGCCGTGGTGTAATCTATTTTCCACCACCACCTTACTTGGATGGGTATAATGGTGTAAATAATGACTATATATGACTATTATAAAGTGATAATGATTCTGAAATAGTATACATACACTCCAATACAATTCCACGATCATAGGAATGATATCATCACTCGTGCGTACGTACGGAATACCGTCTCCACGATGTGATGCGACTCGTTCTACATGATCTTCATTTCATAATGATTATATAAATGAATTGAATGAATTAATATGATATATATTACGCTAATAACATTCTGGAAATGAGGTATCTATAACCTAAATATAATAATAAGAATTTATTCGACAAAACACGCATAAGAACAAAAATTTATAAACACCCGAATAACAAGTAGCAATGAAATATTACTACTAAGAAGCTAAGAAAATGACCATATATGATATCATAAAAATAAGTATGATTTTGGAATAAGTGAATAACATTATTTAAATCATTATACAGTAGGTTTAGACACTTACAAAGCAAAACGGACCTAAGGTAAGGGAAATATGACAATCTCATTTTTATCCGAGATTGTTTATACTTTGGTATTTACAGGGGTGTATTTTATCATCCACATCCATGTTTCCTCAATATGTAATATTATTTCCATCCACCTACAATTTTTTAAATCCATTTTTACCCTTTGGTTAGTTTATAGTAAAAGATATGAAAGGAATCTTTTATCGTTTTTCGTACGAGGTACTTTATGACTTTTCCGACAAAAGTACGAGAATAATGTTTTTTTTTAACTTATATGGAATGAATGGATTTTTAAAACATTATTTCCAAGAAGCTTACTTAACAAGTTTTCAAGTTTATTTTTAATAAACTTCATTTAGTTTAAAATTGTAAGAAATGTTAAGAAAGGAAAATGTTTTTTAAGTAGAAAGGATATTTTCCTCAAGAATGGAGTTCAAGTGTTTTATCAAAATTATTTTCCATCTAAGATAATATAGGGTTTTGTTTCTATCCCTATTATTACATTGATTTGATTATGTTGTGATGGAATTATTTTTAAGAATTCCTTTATCTTATATGAATTGTTTTATGATGTCATGTTGTTTAAGAATCCCATTTTTATTACATGGGTTATGCTATGATGTATGGTTTATGATTTTGTGGCACACATAAGAATTGTATCATTATGAGAAGGTTGGGACCTATATATCCCTCCAATGCATTGGGTAAAGATTTTATATCTCATGATATAGACATGGCTGGAACGGTAGGTTATACCGGTTCAGTGAAACAGGACTGAAACGAGGGTAACTTGGTTCAGAAATGGACTTTGTCCACTAAGATAGTCATGGAAATGAGTCTTGCCTAATAAGATATGATTCTCTATTATTATGTGTGCATGCCACAAAGTTTCATGTTTTAAGTAATGATTATTGTGATTACATTTCACTGCCATGATTTATCCCATGTTATGAAATTATGATCTCTTTTGCAGGTTAAGATTTCCAAAAGTTATGTTCTTATGTATATGATGTGATTGGTATTTCTTTTGTTTACCCTTACTGAGCATTTGAGCCCACCCTTTTGTATGATTTCTTTCCCCAGGTCAGGAAGAAGGTTATTAAGTAAGATATTCCAAAAGGGACTATAGATATGATGAAATAAATGGGAGACAGTGTAGACGCTTTATGAACCAGTTGTTTATGTTTCCCAGTTTCTAAAGACACTATACCTATACGGTCCTTTTGTGGTTTTGTTATATGTTGTAATAAGTATGCTTCAATTTTGAAGTATTAACAATGTATGTAAAGTATGGGTCGTTATAATGAAGATGAAGGTAATGTGCTGATTATGGTGAGGATATGGATGATGAAGTGGAATTGAGGGTTAAATACTTCTATGTAAGAGTCCTCAAGTAGAGCATGTGATTTTTAAGGATTTTGGTTGACGCAATGTTCCTATGACACTAGTTTAGTTATGAATTATTGGTGGTGGTTTTTGAATTTGGTATTTATGATTATGTTCCCACCAAAATTTGTTTCATTTTGATGATGTGAGGGTTCCCAATCTATCCATAAATGAAATATTATGAATATTTCAAAAAATAATTTGGATTTGTGTAAAAAATGTATAACTATATTTGAAGAATATCTTGAATTGTAAAATAACATTGAGTGATCAGAAAAGATTGAAGGTAAATTTTTAGATAAATTAGAAAACATATTCCAAATAAAAATAAATCTGAATAAGAAAAGAATATCTAGCAAAATAAAAATGATTATATTTTGGAAATCAAGGGTGACGTTAGAATAAAGGGTTATTGATATTTTAGAGTTGTAATGAATTGAGTTTATGGATTGATTAATTGGTCTCATCCTTATTATCCTCATTATAGATCTGATAGAAACACATTTTATATCTATAGATGTCTATTTTTTTTTTTAATTTTTGTTGGGAAATAAAGTTGAATCATGGAAAAGAATAAATGATTAAATTTTATGATTTCTATTCGACATTCATTTATCATTGATAACATTAATTACTTTCATATTCCAACACATCATTTGAAAAACCACAATTAGTATCCAACTTCAGATGGTGTCATAAATTCTAGGAACTTCCATTAAAGAAAAACTATCCTGATAAAGACTATTGAAGATAATCCCTTAATGGGGAGATAAGAAAGTGAAGTTGGTAGAGTTTTTATATCTCATGGATCAATATGGGATTCTAAAAATACTTTATAAAAACTAAAATTTGAGGTATATTGATCACTTTACTATTTCCAATTTGTTTTATGATAATTATAGTTACTAATGGGGAGTTATTTTAAAACTGAAAAGGGTACTTGAATATTTTTATGTATTAGTGATATTGAGTTCAAGTTCATAAATTTTTTGAAAACAAAATTATGGAGACCCTAAGAAGTGAAGTCAAACTTGGTGTCACAATATAGACTAATTATGGAATTTTTTTTGTTTAAGTGGATCATTATTATTTTTTAATCTGATCATAGATAATGTAGACTTCTAGTTGATTAATTTATGGAATATTCCTAAGAAAAAATGTGGTTCCACCATTATCCTTTGTGGAATTAACTGATTCTATCCATTAGGGGAGAAAGAAAGAGGGGGGAAAGGGAAGAATATTATTTTTCAAATAAAGTAAACTGAATAGATGGAATAATAAATCCCTTATATTTAACATTTTATTTATTATAAACAAGGTAGTGAGGAATAAAAATGACTATATAAGTGAATTTGGTATTTACAAAAAATATAAATAGGGAAGTAGAAGAACCCAAATGGATTAATGGATATGATATTAAATTTATTTCCAATATATTTTTATTGTAACACCTCAAGATTTTAAAATATATTAATTTTTTACATAAATGTTATTTCTTTAATTGATTTCCTTTCACACAACACCGAGTTTAAACAAACTATGACTTATTATAATGTTTTAATGTGATGGTTATCCCCTAGCTGTTTGATTGGTTAGTGTGACTAGGAATAAATAAACTATAAATATTCATTGTTTACATATATATAAAATGAATTAATTGTGAATCAGTTGATTAGAAATTAAAATTATAATCATTTGAAAGTAAAATAGGTTGTTTTCTGAAAAAAAAAATTATTTATCCAATAAGTTTTTAATTTAATAAATTAAATTAATCACTATTATTGAATGAATTTAATTAAATTGATATATTATATATTTAATAAAAAATTGACATTTATCTATAGTTCTTAATAGGCATGGGATGACAATTAATAAATTTTTATGCATACAAAATGCAATTTTCTAAAAACTATTTTTCATTACATTTATGAATTTATATTAAAATTTATTCTTAGTACAACAAGATATTCAATCTTGAAAAATGGGTATAATATTTGGAATCATGTGTTTAAAATTTGGTAAATTGTTCCCATTTAATTTTGTTCATTCTGAATAGTAAGCTCAGGGAATATTTGTCTCCTCAGTATGGGTAAAATGGAAAAAATTGTATTAAAACCATGAGATAAAGTCTCAAAATCAACCAAAAACGTTCATTTACCCTATTTTATGGGTGAAGTTTATCCATTTCCATCCATTTCATTAATATATGTCAACTTTTGTGTCATTTTTCCTTAATCAAGATATTCATATTAATTTTAAAAAATAATTAATACAAAATATCATTATATTGAATTTAATATCTCCAATTTTTTTAAAGAATGTTAAAAAATGATAAATTCAATTTTTAATGTTTATTGGAATGGTAAAGCGATTTTCTTTCATGTATATTTAGTTATACTTTTCAGTTTTAAAATAATTAAATTAAATATTTACACAATGATGATATAGTATTAATTTAACTAATAGAAAAATACAATAAATTATTTTAAAAATATCAGACGTTATAAAATTTGGGTGAATTGTTGTGATGCAAAAATTATGTAGATATAACTAAAAATTATATATATTTTAATGGTTTTTATTCCAAATTCATTGCTATAATTTTTATTTCAAAGTAAAATTTTGTGAATAGTTACTAAAATTCCATTAATAGTATTTTATGATCAAAATATATTTTAAATTATTTAAAAATTATAAAAAAACATGAAAGAGGAAAATTAGGGTGAGAAATAATAAAACATTTCAACCATTGGTCATTTATGAGCGAATTTCCACCTTATAAGAAAAATTATAACCCTTTAATATTGAAAAGTTATTACCATGGTTAAGATTACAATTGGATAACCCAAGGGTTAAACTAAAATATATGGTTTAAAATTACACCAGAAACTATATAAAACTAATTTGATGATGAAATTTAGAACCTATAATATATTTATTGTAATATTTATTCTTTGGGAGAAAATTTTCTTTAGAATTAATTTGTTATATTTTAATATTTTTAATAATTCCATGTGTATCATTTCCCTTCCTAATATAATAGAACACTTTATCTCTTTTATTTAAATCAAATTGGGCCTTCTAGAATGAAAAACCTAGAAACAATACCTTCCCAGCATCCTAAAACATGGTCTATATGTTTTTTGATTCCCAAAAAACCATCCCTATGGTCCTTAAGACGAGATCTAAAGGAGTTATTTTAATGAATAGGCAATCACATTAACCTGTCACATTATTTTTTTCTTCTTACTTAACCTCCTATAAATCAATGGTGATTAACATAAAGTAATAACTTCAGTATCATAAATATGCTGAAATTTTATTTTGGTTATGAAACTATCAATATCTACACTATTTTCCATCAAATGCAAAATGATAACATCACACATGCGTACGTGTGAACTCGCACCACTACAAAGTGATGTGATTTGTTTTCATTTCTACTTTAAATAGATGTTAATAATGATATATTTAATAAATAAATATTATATATATGATATAATAATAATTTTTTAAAGGTTAATTATTATTTTCCTTTCTTTCACTCTATATATCAAAAAGTGAAAACACCATTCTTGCATGCATAAGGTCTACCTTCTCCATCAACAATGTAATTATTTTATTGTCTCTACCTTATATGGATGTCTATATATATATATATATATATATATATATATTAAAAATAAATGATATTAATATAATGAATTATTTTATATAGATTATGTAACCATGATCAATGTACAAGGAAAAAGACCACCAAACCAAAACATACATGAAAAAATAAACAGTTATCACTTGAAACAATGATTTTAATAAATAGTTATTAATAAATGGATAATGAAGTGTTATAAGTAAATGATATATGGTAGGATATATATGGTGATTTTTTTAGAATTAGGGTATAAAAAATATATATTTATTATATATGTGTTTCTAATACATATGAAGGAATTTAGACCTTAGGTAAAGGTTTATTTTTCAATTTCATCATTATTCAGTATTGTTTATATTTAAGTCATTTTTGGAGGAATTACATGATATTCTTATATTAAACCTACTATATTTTCATATAATGTGGTTATTTATATAAATTAAAAATTTTACTTTCAATTTATTCTCTTTATGTACTTAAGATACTAAAATAATGTTTTTAAGAAAATCAAATATTGTTTTTCTATTGAGATTAGAAAATTTTTATTCCATGTACATATATTACATGAAATGTTTTAAATAATGTTTTAATATTATATGATAATTTATTAAATGAATTTTTACCCATGTTTTTATTTTTATAACATTTCTTAAAATAGAAATTCTTTTCATTTTCCAAATGAGGTATTTTGAATTTTTACTAAAAATTTAAATGGAATATTTATTTTAGCATACACCACATAAATAGAATTTAAAACTTTCATGGCCTACCAATTATTTTATTTTTTACATTATAAGTTTCAAATTTTCCTTTCAAGTAAAATATATTTCTTGATATTTAATAAATTTATAGATTTTAAAATAAGTTATTTCAAAGTTAAAATTGTATTTTCCATAAGAAATTAGTCATTGATATTTTTATGTATTTTTGTCAACATAATTTATTAAATAATATGATTTACTAAAGATATACTATAATTAAACCATCCAATATATATCTATATATGGTTTATGTTCAATTATAATAATGAAATTATTGTCTTTTTGTATTATAATTATTTCAATATAGATATTTATTGATTTTTATGTCATGTTAATTATGTTGTATTTTTTATTCGTATGAATAATGAATTGAAATTATTAAGTGATGGGTGGGGTCCAAAATTATATATATCATTTATTAATTGGTAGGTATCATGAGACAAAACAATTTGGGTATTTTTTCAGGGCCTTATACATTTATGTCGATGGCTTGGCATGAAGTCACAATGGTAAGTTTAATATATCTGACGGTATGCATTCAATATTTACAAAAATAGTTATTTTTGTGAATATTATTAATTTACTAGTATTGATATCCATAGATAAGTTTAAAAATCATGTGATTATTTATTTTTCATTTTTTAATAATTATTTATTCCTTCTATATTATTTATGCATTATTTATTCTATGTTAGATTTTGTAGTATGCATACCCTTACTAAGAATCTAAGAAAACCCCTTTTCTATTTTTCCTTTCCCATTAATATTATAAAGTGTATGATGATTTATATATAAGGATATGCTATAGAGAGTAGTGGTTTTCTTTAAGAAAATAATATGTTTTTTTAATTTTATCAATTATATTATCATATTTAAATGTGTGTCTAATTTTCATAGACTATTAAACTATTCAATATGTTTGGAAACATAACCCAATGACTAAATTTGAGGATTAGTCTAATTATAGGATAATATCCTAATGTTTTTTGTTGATATTATATGATTTTATTAGAAATACATCCCTATTTGGATACTACAAGTGGATTGGGTCTTGAAATATATACATCTTGGTATAACAACCCTAAAAAGGGTTGGTCGAGTATATCATGGCCATTATTCCGGTGCACAGTGTCATGAACCAACCCGGGTCAACCCTGAACCGATCACCCGAGCCGGTCCGCAACATGACCCGAGAGGCGTTCTCGATCCTCCTAGGCTGGCGACAAGCACCAGGGCATCAACAGAGGCGGTGGGAACAATTTCTCCCAATAAATAAATAAAATAGCATAAATAAAACAGATCAGCGCAAAAAAATACAAAGAAAATCAAATAAACAAGAACAAAATAAAACAAAATAAAACTAACCGAAAGAGATAATTACTATCTCTGTGTGACCTCGTAGGTCACTCTCCAACTCACGACCAAACGTCGCCCAAGGCGAACGCACCCAAGATTTAGCCTGCACAAACAATAAAAATAGAAAAAAGAACTATAGGCGTGAGTACTAAAACTTAGTAGGTGTTCCCAACAAACTATTCCCAATGCATTACCTTTAAATAAATAAATTTATTAATTCCAGGTTTGAACAGAGTATACAAAATATTGGTTTTCACACACACACACTTTCATTTCTAAAACAAGTATCAGTCCATTTCCCTTTGTAATTTGAAAACAACTTTTAATGTTTGAAAGGAATAGGTGAATTGCATTTTAAAACATTTATTCGAACAATTAGAAAACCAAACTTCAGTTATTAGCTAAAAATGAAAACTACACATAACACACAACACACGCCAAGGGAAATGGAAAAAAATGGCACACACGAGCCAGCAATCAAATTAGACTTCTCAATCATGCGCCACACACAAATAAACACTAAATGAAACATGGGTCGAACCTAGGAGATCGTGAACAATCCAGAACGTACTATACATGTGACTCATCCTGAAGGCACGCCCTAACTCGATGACGTCATAATGCCCTAACGCCCGGCATAGCCCTGCATGTCCTAACCGAGGGGCCCAATCCCCATAGCAGCACTAACTCAGTATTCCCCTACTATGGGGCCACTAGCCAGTGCATAATCTAAACTAGTGCAGCAATCGTTCTCAGAAGATTCACTCACTATGTCAGGTTCCCATGTCAACACAAGCAATAAAAAGGGGTGTGTCCACAATGTAAATCAATCAATCACGATGCACAAACATCACATACAGCTCACGCAATCAACGCACACCAAAGATCACCCCTGAATGGGTTTTCCAAAATATTTTATTTTACTAAAGTTCCAAACGGGCCTTCACAACTTTTAAAGCAAAACCTCATTTTTCGAGAAATCCCAAAACACTTGTTCAGATGAAATCATTTATCTTTAAAACTAAAAGTACATTTGAAATTCCGTGAATTACGTTTAAAGGCCAAATGGGCATTCTTTCAATACTGGGTGTCCGCTCGTCAAGAAAATGTTTCAAGTGTTCAGTATAAAATAAACGGCTCTTTTCACACCAAATAATCATTTAAAAATTTATTATCTTATATTATTTCTAATTCAATAAAAATTAATAAAACAACAAGCAATTAATAAATTCTAAATCTAAAGGTAAGTGTAGTGGGGGACCTACCTCGACTCGCAACTCGGTAATGACGAAGATGCAGTATGTCACAACTTGCACACAAGCATGCGCCACTTGCCAACGACCATAATAACGCAGAAAAACCATGTCAAATCACTGCAACAATGCGAAGTATCTAAAAACACATAAACGCTGTCTTAAAATAATCCAAATTAATAAATAGAGTAAAAATCACCTTGAAACCAATGCGAATGAAATGCAACGAACCCAAAACATGCGGTAAAACAAGGTGTACCCCGCAAATAAAGGCGAACAATCCAAAGAAATCTAAATTGCTTCACCTTCAGCGGAGGCGGACACAGCGCGGTCTGACGTGGCCCAAGACACCCTTTGTGAACCCAGCAAGGGGATTCGCAGCCACATCAAAGAAACACCCTACAACAACCAAAAACAATTAATGCTAAAGGACCAAAGAACGACCTAAAGGTATTTGGGACTCACATAAACCAAATGCACACGTTATAACACACAATGAAATGATACCAAAAAAATATTTATATTCAAAACACACCCTAATCCATTTTAAAAACCAATAAATCTTTCTTAAGAAACTTACAAATTACACCAAAGACCAATTTTTAACCAACTACATCAATGCTAAAACATCATAAAACGATAGACGAGAAAATCATAGGGGTGTGATTTACATTTTAAAAAAATATCAAAATAAGATTTGGAACCTAAACAAACAAATCATCATAGACACGAGCCGACGTGAACCAGGAACTCACTCCAAATATATTTTTAACAACATCAAAAATATTCAAGAATACTACAAAAGGATTATTAAAGGCATAATAATGCTGCAAAACAAATTTTAAAACTAAATTATAGAGTGTGAGAATTATCGGAGTGCTCCAGAATGAAATACGCAAATTTTCCTAACTCGGTGGGGCGCGAATACAACAACACTTCAACGGAAGAGGGAAAAGGACTTTGCATACCAAACACATCCCCTAGCCACCAAGAAAAACATGCGAATAACAAACCATGAAAAAAAAATATTCCAAATTAGATGAAATCAAATATACCCAAATTAAAGAGGAGAATCTCACCTTCACTTTTTTGAGCATGAACAACTTAAACATTTCTATTTCAGATCAGAAATAAAAACCCCAAATTAAGAGAGGGTTGATGGTGCAAGTTGTCGAGGAAGAGGCAATGGAGTTCGGCTAGACGGAAGAAGGGGTCGTCGCGTGAGGGTGGTTGCCGAAGGGAGAGGGTGCGCCAAAGGAGGTCGTGCGAGCAAGGAGGGTGTGTCATCAGACGGGGTCACACCGAAGAGGTGGAGGCCGCCAGACCAGAGGGGAGGGAATGGTGGATGGCACCTTGCGCCGCTGGATGGAGGATATGGGAGGGGTGTCGCGCGCCGTGGGGGAGAAGAGGCTGCCTGAAACTCGGCCGCTGGAGAGGGTCGTGCAAGCAGCGTGGGGGGTGATGCTGGGAGCTGGGATGAGTGCCGGAGGTGTCTTGGCCCGAGCGTCCTAGTGTGTGGGAGCTGGTGCGTGCCGCAGCGTAGGGGAGAAGGGAGAAAAAACAGGGTTCGTGGCCCCTTCCCCCTAGGGTTTCAAAACCCTTTTGTTTTTTTTACTAAAGTTATACTAATAATGATAAAAATAAACGCAAATAAAAATCATAATAGTAATAATGGTAGTAATTATCATAATAATAATAATAATAATCATAATAATAATAATAATAATAAAACAACCAAAAAAATGGTATTATTATTATTAAAACTATATTATTATTATTATTTTATGCTTAAGAATTATTTTATCAAAATATATTCTATTAAAAAAATTATTTACTTCATTTCATTTCACTTGACCTTTAAAAAAAATTTAATTACTTATTTCGAATGTCGGGAAACCACACAGCTCGCGTGACGTCAAGTGCACAGTTGAGCGAGTTGCGCTCTAACCATGCCACCCAGAACTAACCACCTACAAAGTCAAACTATGTGTTGACGCACAAATTTATAAGTTTTGCGCAAGTCACACATCAAACCTGGTCGGGGTGTGACACACAGTGAGTGTTCCCTTTCCATTCACCTAGTTAAAAACTCTTAGGGGTGATATTCTTGGCTTAATTTTCATTTTTCTTACAAACAATTATGATTTGAAAATATTTTTATGATTTTAGAATATTCCCAAAGAAACCATGTTTATGATTCTGATATTATTTATACATAAATTTCCAATTTACATTTAGAATTTCACTATTTTCATAATTATACATTATGATTCAAAATGTTGTCAAAAAATATAGTGTATTCCATTTTTTATAAATGAAACATAACAGAAGGAATGGAAATAATGTCAATTGTTGGAATATATGTAGGGATTTCCCTCTAGGGAAATATAGTGAAGCTAGAGTTGTACATGGAGATGGAACTAAAAAATTTAAATGTATTTGGGGAGATGAATTAGGTTATGGATAATAAAAAATATCATATGGTGGAGCCTTCTAATCCACAACATGGTATAACAATGTTACATTGTTTCATGTGAGAATAATCTACATCATTTAATAGAACCAAAAATCCATTTGTAGATGGGCAATGGATATGTTCCTTTAAAATGATATTTCTCACTTTGGGAAGTAATTAAAGGAAAAAGGTATTCTTTAATTTTTATCAACTTATAGTGGATTTTAAAATATAGTTTTCATTGATTCAAAACAATAAGGATGATAAGAAAATAAAGAGATTTTAATGGAATGATTTTGGGGTACTTTTATTAGAAAAGTTTTTTTCTCATGAACAATGAGAACATATGGAGAGGAAATTACTAATTATAATAGAAAAGGAAGATGGAAATTTTACTAAGTATGAATATATCAGTAAAATATCAGCAATAAATGTTCGAGATTATGTACATAATCCAAAGAGTGTGAAATATCATTTAATTGATGGTATTAAAGTAATCAATAATAGTTAACTAGTCTCCTAAACATTCTCATCATATGAGTATATGGTATCACATGTTATCAATATTTAATATAAATTCTCAAATTATTATGGATTTAATTGAAATAAATAGAAGAATATAATAATAGAGAAAAACTAGAGATGTCAAATAAATGAAAGGTTAATTTTCCAATATGTGATACTCATGGAAAGAGACACCTTGGTGCATACTTAAAAAGAAATGTATTTCACTTAAAGTGGGGATAAAAATCCCATCATGCTCATGAATGAAAAGGTAAGGAATAATCCATCAAAGTACAGGGATTTAACTATAAAGAGATGGTACAATATTCTGACCAATGCCCCTAACTTCAAGGTAAAATACCACAAAAGATGTGTTGTGGAGAAGGCCAAGCTCAGAAAATTACTACAGTAGAAGTGGATGTTCCTAGAAACATGGTGAAAGGAATAATTATCATCCACCTCAAGATTGTAAATGTCTTTTTATTCTAGTTTTAGCTACTCATTCAGATCTGATTAATTATATATGGGTATCGCATCACTATATCGATGTCTAGATATTAAATTGGTGGTGAAAACTGTTAATGGTAATATGACCACATCTCATGTCTATAGCTCATATATGAAAGAAGTTTGTGGGAATTTTCTTCTTGTTAATCATGTTTTTCTTCCTGTATTTGAATTTGATGTAATTTTTTCTATGGATTGGAATCATTAATAAAGAAATAATATAAATTTTTGAGGGACAGAAGAAAAATTTTATATTATGAATAAACCTGCAATCATCTATCAATGTAAGGATGATCCAAAACACCCAGTATAAAGTACACCCACAATATGGGGTTCACTACCTATTTATGAGGGATATTTATCTTAAATGGTTGGGGAGAACCTCAAAATTAAAAATGTTCCTATTTTTTTGGTATATACTGATATATTTCTTAAGGAAATTCATAGTCTTATAATGATGTGGAGTTTTAAAAATAACTCATACATCATGCTACTCCTAATTGAAATATTGTATATAGAATAACTATTATTTAGTTGTAAGAATTAAAGAAATGACACCCATATAGTCTACATAATGGATTCATTTAGCCTAGTGATTCTCCATGGGGAGATCCTATTTTTTGTTAATATGGGTAAATGCATATTTAAATTGATTATTGAGAGCTTAAGAGGATCACTTTTAAAGACGAGTATCATCTACCCTATATTTATGATATCTTAGATCAATTACAAGTAGGTTTTTATTTTTCCAATTTTTTCCCTTGATCTAGAAATCATTAAAAAATTAAAAATGAGGATTATATACCCAATACAGCCTTTTGTATGAGCTATAGTCATTATGAATTTATAGTATCTCTATTTGGACTTTTTCCTGATTATGTTATCTTCATAAAATTTTTTAATATACTTTAGAGATTACCTTGATTAGTTTTTGGTAGTATTTATAGTGGATATTCTTATATATTCAAAGATATAAAAGACTATAGAGAATATATTATAATTTTTTATAAGACCTTGATGAAGGATTTGTTTTTTCTAAATATACCATGTGTAAATTTTGGCTATATAAACTTTCATTATTAGGTCATATAATCTCAAGTGAGGGTATATCCCTTCACATATATTGGTTATTAAGAAATAGAATAGACCAACCACTGTATCCAAAATATATTGTTTTCTTAGGTTATATGGATACTAATAACTCTTTGTGATATATATCTCATCACAGTATAATACACTCACTAAGATGACTTAGATGGGGGTAATTTTCTTATGGACAAATTAATCTGAATCGAATTTATATGAACATAATAGAAGTTTGATTTAATGCATGTTTTCACATTATCATATAGTGGATAAGGGTTTATGATGTATAATGATTAATTAATTAAGGTACTGAGATGTTTCCTCATATAAAATGACATGGTGACAACATATGCCTCTCACCAACTAAAAATTCATGATAAAAATTACCCAAATTGTGATTTGGAGTTATAAGGGATAATTTTTTCATTGAAAATGTGGAGTCATTATCTATAATGTGATTGGTGTAATATATATATTGGCCATAAAATCATGTATCATATATTAACACATAAAGTGTTAAATATGTTCCAATGTAGATTGTAGGAGTTGATAAAATAATCCGTTTTATTAATACATTTCCATCATGGGAATGAAAACAAGTTGGAAGTTACTTTGAGTCGGAAAGACCGTGATATTTTATCCATGATCAGAATTGAATGAGATCCAATATTTATATATTTTTAAAATATATATCTTGAAATCCCATGGAAATGGAAGTATATTATATTTCTTAGATTAATGTTCATCCATCCATCCAAGAGATGATTATGATGAATGAAAAGAAGATATAGAATTAAAAAATATTGGGAGGAATGTTTGTACATTCAAACATGATCATACTAGAATGATAATGTTTAATAATCAATTATGATTCCCAAAAATATATACTAAAAATATTGAGTTGTTGGATAAATCTCATAGTTAATTATTCATTATTCATTATTGTACTATGAAAATGTATAGAGATTTGAAAATACTTGTCTGGTGGGATAATATGAAAGTGGATATTAAAAATTATGGATCTTAGTTCTTTTCATGCTAAGAAGTTACATTTGATAAACTAAACTCTATGGGGATGCTATAAATTTTACCCATACCATAATAGAAATGGAAAAATATCACCATGTATTTTTTCATCGTACACCCCTAAAATGGAAAAAATCTATAATGAAATTTGGGTTGTAATAAATCAAATTAAGAGTTCAGTACACTTCATTTATATTAGAGAACATTTATCTCTTGATCATATTTCTAGAATATACATTAAGTAGGTTGTAAGGTTTCGTGGAGTACTATATTCTATTTTATCTAATCGGGATATGAGGTTTACCTTGATGTTTTATTTGAAGTCTTATATAAGCTATAGAAATATATTTAAGTTTCATAATTCCATATAATCCAAATAAAATATAGTTACTATCATAGGAACATCACTAAATAAATGTTGAGATATTTCTCTATGGATCGTAATAGTTTTTGCGATCAACACCATTCTTTAGTTGAATTTGAATACAAAAATATCCTTCACTTCAGTATTTGGATAGCTCCTTAGGAGGACCCCTATGAAAGGAAGTGAAGAACTACAACATGTTGGGATAAATATAGAGAAATATAGTTATTGGAAAAAATATATATCTTAGGAAATTTTGAAAATAATTATATCCATTCAACAACATATAAGGGTATATCAGAGTCAAAAAAAAGTTATGTTGACAATACACAGTGAGATATAGAGTTCAAAGCTGGTGAAAAGTTATTCCTATGAAAATATCCTTTGAATAAGGTTATGTGATTTGGAAATAAGGGAAAGATAATCCCCATATATATTGGTCCCTTTCAAATTATTGATCTCATTGGGATGGTAGATTATCTTGTGAAACATCTATATAATTTCTCTCAAGTTCGGGATGTGTTCCATGTATCCTTCTTAAGTACATACATACATGATGGTTCATATATAAAAAACTCAAATTTCATACCATTATATAATTATTATCCTTATGAGGAACAATCAGTGGAGATTTTTTATTATTGAGATAAAGTGCTATGAAACCAGACCCCTCACCTAGTAAATGTTTTTTGGTGAAACAAATAATGAGAATAAGTTATTTGGGAACCTATAGATGTTTTGAGTCAGAATTATCATCATTATTTTTTATTATAGTGAAAAAAAATTGAAGTATAAATTCCTACAAGGTGGGTAGAATGTAACACCTTGATATTTCAGAATATATTTATTTTTTCAGTATTTTTTTCGTTGATAGATTTCTTTACCCACAAAAATGAATTTAAATAAACTGAAATATGCTATTATTATTTAATATGAAAGTTATATCCTATATGTTACATTTGAAGGTAAGAATAGAAATAACTAAGTTATGAAAATTTTATGATTTACGCATGTATAAAATGAATTTATTAGTTATCAATTAATCAAAAATTAAAATTAAAGTCATTGAAAGTAAAAGAGTTCTCCTTTGAAAAAATTATTTTTATACATACAATTTTATTTTATTATAATAAATTTAATTAATAACTATTGATTAATTCCTAAAAAATCATATATATTATATATTCCATCACTTGTTTTAACATTCATCAAATTCTTCTACTTGGAATCGAATAAGAATAAATCCATTTTTAGACTTAAAAAACACTTTTCTAAAAAAAACTTTTTGATTCATTTTACATATTGGTATTAATATTGATTTTTACCGCTTATATAGATGGGATATTGAAAATTTTATACCATATTAGGAATGATTTGGTTAAAAATTTTCAAATAGGTCTCCTTTAATATTGCTCATAATAAATAGCAACCTTGGTGAAAATGTTTCACCTCGGTATGGGTAAAGTGGGTAAAATAGGGTTAAAACCATGAGATAAGGTTATAAAATCAACCCTACACATGTATTTTTCCTATAGGATGTGTGGAGTTCATTGATTTAATTCCAATTCATGAATATATGGCTTAATGGTTTCATTTTATAGGTTTATGACCTTCATATTAATTGAAGGAAATAATTAATGCAAATTGTCAATATCTTGAATTTAATATATCTAATTTTTTTAGATAGAAATAAAAATTATTCTAAGTTAATTTTAAATGTATATTTGGGATAAAAATTCATTTTTTATAATGGTAATTTATATCTAATTTTTTGTGATTAAATAATTTCTTTAAATTCTTACACAATGCAGATACATAGCCTATTCAATTAACTGAGAAATAAATTAAATTGTTTCAAAGAATTTAAAGTAATAAAATTGGGGAAAATTAATATGATCCATGGTTTTTTTAGATAAAAACAACATATTAAATATTTTTAAAATATTTTTATTTTAATTACATTCTTTCCATGTTGTTTTCAAAATTAAATTATATAAATTGTTTCTAAAATAATATTAATAGTATTTTATGTTAAAAATATTTTATTAAATTATTTATAACTCATAAAAATATTTAATTAGGACAATTATGATTTTTTATGGTCAATAATTTTATCCCTTTTTAATTTTTGATCCAATTTTTTAAATTATAAGTTAAATTATAACCCTTTAAAATGATAATATTATTACAATGTTTAAGATTAAAATTAATTTACTATGGGGTTAACCAAAATATATGGTTTTAAATAGAACAAAAACATATTTAAATTTAATTTTATGATTATATTTAGAAACATTTCTATTTTTTTCAAATGTGTGTCCATTTTTTTATATTTTCATTTAGAGTTAGTTATTTATGTTTAAATCTTTTTAATAATTCTAAGTGTTTCATTTCCATCCCTCGTAAAAGGGCACCCATTCTCTCTTTTAATTACTCCACTTTGATCCATATATCTCAAATAAACCATACTAAAATACCTATCCATAATCCATATAATTTTCTAGAGGGTTTTAATTACTAAAATACCATCCTTGGGGTCCTTAAGGTGTGATCTAAAGGAGTTCCTTTAATGAAGTGATAATCGCCTTAACCGATCATTTTATTTTTTACTTCATATTTAATTTTCTCTAAATATATGTTATTTTTAATAAAATAATAATTTTATAATACTTAATAAACTAAAATGTTATTATGACTTGGATACCACCACTATTCACTATATTTTCCATTAAATGGAAAATGATAATGTTACTAATGAGTACGTGTTGACTACCGCTTCCACGAAGCTATATGATTAATTATTTTTTTTCAATTTACATGGATTGTAATAAATATATATTAAATAGATATATATGATAAATTTTATATAATTTTTAATTTTTAAAGGTGAATTATTAGTTGACTCTCTTTAATTTCATTCATTGAAAAGTGAAAACATCATTTATGGGTACAAAAGGAATATTGTCTCCAGGAACAGTGTAATTAAATTCTCTATCTCTAAATTGTATGTATGATTATATATATATAATATATATATATATATAATATTTATATCATGATTAAAATTCTATAGATAATGGATCCATGATCAAATTATAAGGAAGAAAAATACCAAACCAAATCATACATAAAAAATGGATCAGTTATCTCCTGTAAAAGTGATTTTAATACAGAATTGTTAATAAATGGGTAATAAAAGTTTATTAGTAAATAATATATGGTGTTATATAGATGATTATAGTTATATAATATATTTATAATAAATATATATTTATTATAAAGTAGTTTCAATCACAAATAACGGAATTCATACATCTGGTAAGGGTTTACTTTAGAGTCTCATCATTATTAAAGATTATTTACGTTTAAGTATTTATTGGTGAAAGTATATGATAATTCTATATTAAACCCAAATTATTTTTATCTACTTTCGTTATTTCAATAAATTAGATTTTTTCCTTTCATTTTCATCTCTTTTATTACTCAGAATAATGTTATATTTTTTTATGGAAAAATGAATTTGATTTTCTACTCGGCTGGGAATATTTTTCTTACATATTCATATTTTACTTAAAATTTAATATATTTGTTTTAAAATTATATAATTATTAATTAATTAAAATTTTAACACATGTTTTACTATTAAAAAATTTGTTTAAAAGAAATATTATAATCTTTTTTGACTTTTTACTGAAAATGGGAATGGGGACATTGTTTTAACGTACAGGACATGAACATAATTTACCAAAATCATGAAAACCCAATGATTTTAAGATTAAATTAATATTTTTAGAGATTTATTTTAATTAAAATGGTTTCATTAATATTTTATAAATTTTTAGATTTTAAAATGTGTTGTTTCAAAGAGAAAATTACATTTTCCATAATAAATTTTCAAATGATTTTTTTAAATTAGTTTTTTCAACATCTTTTATTTAATATCCTGATTTACTAAGGATATAATATAATTATACCATCTTCCATATTTATTTTTATGGATTATTATCATTTTAACTAGGGAAAATATTGACATTTTGTATATCAGTTCTTCCAATATGGAGAGTTAATGATTTTTAAGGCATGGTGATTAATGTGTATTATTTATTCATATGAAAAATACATTGGACTTATTAAGTTATTGATTGGTATAGGTTAATATATTAGTATGGATCATTAGAACAAATAGGTTGTTTATTTAGATTAGGTCTTACCCATTTATATAGATGTTTTGGCATGAGGTCTATGTGGTAGGTTTAATATTTCATGCATTATAAATATTGTCATTATGAAATATAATATTAATGTAAATGTGATTATTTGAATAGTTATTATATCCATCAATATTTTTTAAGCTTATGTTATTATTTATAAGGTGTTAGTTGATCATAATTTATTTCTTACATATTTTCCAAGACTTATTTAATATATTTCTTCTTTCATTGTACACATGCCTATATAGAGAATCTATTCTAATGCTTTTAATTTTTTTATTTCCCAAGGATTCCATGAAGTGTATTATTTTATATATACAAGGATATACTTTAGGTAATAACATTATTCACTAAGAAAATAATATGTTGTATTTTTTTCAATTGTAATTTCATATTTTGTAACACCCTTACCCCAGAAGCCTAGAGCCGATGCATTATTTTAATACATTGACATGATTACATAGAAACAAATACCAAAGTCATGATCAGTTTATCACTATTGGAAAATAAATTACATTCATCAACAATACATTACAATTGAAAAAAACAAAATAGATAATTCTTTGATAACATGATTATTATCATAGCTTAACCGTGCATATGAGTCATAAAATACTTCTTGGCATCCTGGGAAAAAACATAAGAAAGGCATGATCTCAAGTTCTCAATAAGGATAAAAAATATATTAGAATCTAACATAAATAAGCAGAAACATTTAAGGTAAGGTATATAATTGAACGAAATTCTTTTAAACATAATCTTCAACATAATATAGAAATAATAAATAAAATAATACCATTTAAACATTCACATAGATACTCTACTACTCGAATAATAACATATAATATCAACAACTAATCTCATACTAATGGAATGCATAATGTCAGATATCATAACCACATTATCAAGGCTTCATGCCAAGACCATACTTATGCGAGTAAGAAGTTAGTCAAAACCTAAAATAGTTTTTCTTATTAAAACTATTGATGCATTGAGGGGCTTTCAATAACCATTCCCCAACCGGTAGGGATTTCATTAAGAGGTTTCCAACCTATCACTTATTAATTTTAATGCATTACCCATATGAAAAGGGTGAAACATAACCAATATAAACATTCATATCTAAAACTAGAATATGAAATATTAATACTTTATACATAAACCATGAATGGTATCAAAATAGAACACCCATAGTCAAAATTACCATAAACCATTCAATGAAATATGGAATATTGTATCATTATAAATCAACCTCAAATAATCATAAAATTGAATAAAGTATGTTGACATAGATGAAAATAATATGAAAAATCATTAAAACTCTTTGAGATAAATAACCATTTTACTTTGAAATCATTTAAAAGTCACATAATTATAAAACAAAACATTTATTTTAAAAATAACCCTATAATTTTATAAGGTAATATTAAAAATGATATATCTTCATGATGGATAAAATAGTTTCTCATGTCGTATAAGTTAAAAACATTCTTTCCTTAATTTTTTGAAAAGGTCATAAAGTACCTTGTTTGGAAAATGACGAAAATATTCCTTTAAAAACATTTTATAAGAAGTAAAAATTGGGTAAAAAACATTAAAAAAAATTGATAATATTTTTAAATATATTTTTATGAAACATGGACATGGATGAAAAAATTTTCCTAGTAGATACTTATGTATAAACAACCTTAGATAGTAATGAGAATGTGAAATTAACTCTTACCTTGTATTTTCCTTTAGTCGAGGGTGAGTTAATATCTATTATAGTGGTTAAAGAATGTTATTAAATTATAACAGGAACATATTCATATTTATTATATCATATATGATCCTATTATATTATTTTGTTAATAATATTTTAGTATTACTATTGTTTTGGGTGTTAACTGCTTCATTTTCATATACATGTTTTGTTATGAAAGTCATGTTTATTATGTATAGGATTTATTTTATACATATCCTGAATGATATTATGTTCTTAAATATTATATTTACTCATATTATAAATTTTATAATCATTATATAATTGTTAATGTGGAGAATTAATCTCACTGCGTCATGGAGACGGTAGGACGTACGTACGCACGAGAGACGGTTTCATTCCCCTCATGGTTAAATGGTATGTAATTGGATGGTATATTAATTATACAGAATAATTATCATTTTATATTAATTATTTATATCCATTATACTCATCATTATAATCATCCAAATAAATTAGTGTTGAATAAATAATTACACCACAGTGTGGATATTATAGGTTGTACGTACGCACACATGGTAATATTGTTTTTTATAGGATAGATAAAAGGAGGAATATGGTAGTAACATAATCCTAATAACATGTGAGCTTGTATATGATATTTTACATATTACTTAATCAAAAAAACAATCGAGTAATAGGAATTATAATAAGAAAAGGACTTTGAAAGCCGTGATAAAACAATCACCGCTTCTTCACGTATCTTCTTTTGATTTGAACAAAAAACTCCATAGGTTGGATTTCATCCAAATGTATAGAATCTAGAATGATTTGAGGGATTTTGATATGAGTTTTGGGTATGGGTTTTCCAAGACACAGGGATATATAGGTGTGAATAAAAGAGAAGAATAGGTGCCCTATTATAATAGAGGGGAGGGGCACTTTTGGAAAATCTAACACTATTAATTTAAAAAAATGAAATTTAGTTTAAAAAAGATCTAATGTGAGTTATTTAGATTATAATATGAGTATGGGTCTAAATCCTCTCAAGAAATGTTTTTTAGACAAGTTTGGATCAAAAAATTAACCTTCTATTTTTTATTTAACCCTTAGTTAAATCATTTAACATTGATTGTAGCAGTTTTTCCTTTTATACTATAGGGTTAATATAGTTACTATAAAATTCAAAAAGAACCCCAAATGGATAATTTTTGAAATATGTAACATTATACTTATTATTTGGATGAAATTTATATTTTATGAATTTAATAAATTTTAATAAAATATTATTTATTTAAAAGTATCATTTATGTGAATATCGATACTGTTCAATATTTTCATGTTTAAAAAAACAAAACCAACATGATAAAATGTATAAAATACTTAAAATATCTCACTAACATGTCTATGTTATCTATAAAATTCGTTTATTTCCTGATTAAGTCAAATTATATTTATTTTAATATTTTCAATATCATTTATTTGATATTTTTATTAATAAAATAATTTTTTCTTCACAATTTTTTCATCATTAATGGTAACTATTTAATCAATTAAAATTATAAATAAATTACTAGGATTTAGAAAATTATTTTATATTTCAAGATACGATTTATTATTTAACTTATCTCCTCGTGAAATCTATATTAAAATTATTATACTTATAATAATTGAGAGTATAATATTTTGTCGCATTCATTGATTTTAATAATATTTATGTCATGTTCATGGAAAAGTATTAATTAAATGATTCCATTTTCAACCATAGATAATATGAGTTTAATTTACTCATCCAATAGGATTTTTATAGGTGTTATGGTAATTTTATAATATTAATTTAACCTTTAATTACATGATATACCCTTAACTACGGTAATACAAAAAATTCTCAACTTACTATTTATAATATCCAAAATATAAAATATACCTATTAAAAAATTTGGACCCATTGATTAAAAATATGGAATACATTTATCAAAATTTAAAAAAAAAGAATTTTCAGTAATTAATTTAAAATTAATCACCATTTACAAAATGATAAAATATGTTTTTAAAAGTAAAAACCATCGAAACATTGACATGTCTTTATATCAAATTTATATGTGAAATTACTTTAAATGAAAAAAAAATTGTATTAAATAAAAAAATTATTAGACTTTAAAAAAAATTAAATTTATAATTGAACAATATAAATAAATTAAATGAAAAATAATTTTTTAATTAAAATGTAGTATTTTTTACTATTCGTTAAAATTTGAAAGTTATCAGGGAAAAACAAAAAAATTAAAAACTAGATTTTTATATCCATATTCCAAAAAATAATTTTACATTTTAAAATTAAATATATAAAAGTATCTAATATTTTGTTTAAAATGGGTTCTCTATTAATAGGAGGCAAAATTTCATTTTTTGGAAAATACTTCTTTTATCTAAAATATTGAATGTTTTCTTATATCATGTCTAGAAAATCCATAATATGGATGTTAAAATTATATGTAATATTTAAAATTAAAAATTTGGTTAATAATATTCATAATATCTAATTTAATGGCAAAGTTATATATTATATTAAATAATAATATTTTATAAATATATTTTTTTTCGGTAAAAATGGGTCTTGTGTGTAGAATAAGCATGACATGGTGTTTCTTAAAAATA
The DNA here is from genome assembly GCA_963277665.1 of Viscum album. Lineage (NCBI taxonomy): Eukaryota > Viridiplantae > Streptophyta > Magnoliopsida > Santalales > Viscaceae > Viscum > Viscum album. Next base: position 983,949,966 of record OY728128.1, read on the forward strand.
AAGAAAACCAAAAAATTAAATTTATTAAAATGTTAAAACATTGTAAACTCTCATGGTGTTACATTCTCCCCTCCAATAAATTGCATCCTCACAATTTAAACTCAGGATCGAAAACTAGGGGTTTGACATTTCAGAACATCATTGTTGAAATACCAAATCAGAAAATTGATTAATGAGACCCTGCTTTAAAATAAATAAAGGGAAGTATGAAGGTCGTTGAAGATAACACATGAAATGGTTCCATGTAAAAAAATGGAAAAGAAATTAAAATCTAACCATCATGTTCTGATGGAGAGTGAGAGAGAACATCGTTAGAATAAAGTTAACAATCACAAAGTTATAAATCTATGATGATCTAAGAGACTGTTGGATTCATCGGATAAAGTACTAGGATAACATTTTTGGTTTCAAGATAATTTCCCCATATATGTAGAATTAATTTACTTAATATATTAATAATATAAGAGAAAATAGTTACCTGATGAGTATAGTTCCATCCTTTAACCAATTTCTACCACAAACTCTTATTTCTCTCCAAAAGATAGTAAAATTAAACAATATTAGATTTTTATTAATCATATAGGGTTCAAAAATAATGAACTTATACTTCAACTATATTACCATTTAAATAAATAAAACTATGTTATACTCACTTGTACATCACGTAGTCTAGTGGTAGGTGATTCACCCTTGTCTCTCTTCGGTTGTGGGTTCAAGTCTCACGGCTTTACCGGAAGCGACGGGTTATCGCCTGACCTACATGTTTTCATTTTTCTAAAACTATATCATTATAACATTAAAAAATAAACATAAAAAACAATTTAACCTCAAAAAATACCATACAATATTCAACTTAATCCATTACAACCTTTAGACTTATCCAAAATACTTTTTTCCAAACTCACAATCCAAAAATTTATAAGGAGGGTCAAAAAATTTCTAAAATATATATAACATAATACAGATATTTTTTTATCACATGCCAAACATGTGAATACCTTCAGAATGTATTCTTCTAAAACATGTTAATACCATGAATTACCATAAAAACCTATTGAATATGTTCATGATTCTTTATTCCTTACGTAAAACATAGAATATTGTATATACTCCTTAAATCCAAAAATGTTGTAGACTCCAACAATGATTGAATAAAAAACCACTAATCAATTCCAAGGTAATAAATAATATCCAATATACTTTATACAAATCAATAGTCTCATTATTCCAACATCATTTTCCATATATCAAAAACATATCAAGGGTAATAAATCCCCCAACCATAGGTTTTTCAAAAAAGTTAAATTTACAACTATTTCACTTTTATTAGTACCATATAATCTCAAAAACTTAATAAAATAATACTATAGTACAATACTTATATACTCCATAATTATTATAACCAGTATATTGATAACAAAATATTCAACTGAGATAATTCTTGAATATGTTTATTAATCAGTCCTCTTCATCTGTGGAAGTATCATAACATGATCATTATCTAATAGCATCATCTAGTGTATATTACTTTAACAATTGGGACATTTATTTTCAAAGTATACTATATCCTTGTAGTTGAAGCATTGAACATTGAAAACCTTGAAATCCTAAACTTAGTGTCCTTTTTCTCCACACTTATAACAAACTCCCATTCCCATCAAGCATTCACTAGGGTGATTCTTTTAATATTTATCAGATGCGGTAAAATCCTTCTTTCTCTTCTTCCCTTTATCTAACTTTTTCTCTGACATCATCTTCCACTCTTTCTTCTCTTCAAAGCCACAAAACCTATAGAATCCTTTACTTATCTTATTAACACATGATAATATTTCCGCATATGGTGAGAATACATGAGAGACTATTCCCTTCAAAATGTTGTCTTAAAACCATGAAATATATGATCCTTATTAATCTTTGGATCATGTGCATATGTGGAGTTATTTTTCCTTCTACTAGGCACCATTTCTATAAGATGGCATATACTGGATTATCTTATAAAGTTATAAACTTTTTATAACTCTAAATATGGTATATCGCATAACATAAAACTATGCATCGTAAATTCTTGAATCATAAACTATGGTTACTTAGGGGTATATTTACCTTTAAATCCTCCATAATGGTAGGTAGATAAAATATAAATTATCCTAATAATGACCTCTAATAGTGCGAAACAAGGTTCATAGTAAGTCATGTTAATGTGTATCAGGTTACCCTTAGTCAATCCCAAAACACCTTGTCATAGTTATTACTCATAGTTACTTATATTCCAGAATCACGTTCACTTGTAGTATCTAGATAGGGATTTATTTTCATATAATACTTACATAATATCTATGTTAACAAAATTTTATGATGTTCCTCTATACTTATCCTCAAAATCATTATTAGGGTTATAATCCCTAGTCTAAGTTTTCTAAATATATTTCTAAGGTTGTTGCTAAAATTTCTTTGATACCAACTGTAATTCCCTGCCGCTAGAATCCCAGAGCCAGTGTATTATTTTAATACATTTTCATGATTACAAAAAATTAAATCCTGAAGGACCAATAGGTTTAGAAGTATTAGAAAATAGATTAAATTAATAAACATTGCATTAAAATTCAAAATATATAATTAAACATAGATAATTATTTGAGAACTCCATTATTCTCCTAGATCAACCCTGCATATCAGTCATAAAACACTTCTTGGAATCCTAGGAAAATAAAAAATAAGAAAGGGGTGAGCTCATATTCTCATTAAGGACAAATAATTTAGCAGAATCTATCATAAATAATCATAAACTTTTAAGGAAAGGTATAAAACTAAAATATAAACCTTTTATATATAATCATCAGCATAATATGGAAAGAATAAATTAAGTATTTGTCCTTAAACATTACATAATCTTGAATTAAATGAATAATTCACATTGAGGATCTTTTTAGGTTTAGAGTTCTATAGAATTAGTCCATAACTATTATATTACATCTCAAAAATTACAAAGTAGACTCTTCTACTCAGTTTCCATTTTTTCATTAAATAAAAACTCTTGAAAAAATATTCATGTCTAGTCCCATGTTTTAGACAACATGACTTTTCCTTGATCTCATCCTTGGCCCTATTTATCTTTAAGTCCTCTGAAAAACATTTCAAAACTTGGGATGAGAATAAAAAGATCAGTAAGGGTTATAAAAAAATAAAGAAAACATTAGTTAATCAATACATACATAACATAAGATCTTTAACATACCTCATGAAATCAAAAGATTTACATAGTAAACACAAATCATAAAGGTAACTTGTGGCATCCATAACATACTTACGTTATAGCTTTCACAGCTACGTAAGGAGTTACATTTGGAATACCCATCATAGTATATTCCCTAAATCTAATGGGAGAAACTTTAATGTTTACCTCTATCACGTTACCCAATGCATTGGAGATCTATCTCAGGCTCACCTGCCCTAGGTTTATCACGGAACCACCCATATACGTAAACAATGACCAAGAACTATAACATATTTATAACACATAAAACAAACAAAAAGGATAGATAACATTTCCACATTTCAATCATAATATATCATTTAAATATATTGACATAAAAAATCTATTATCAAAACCATTTTCAATACCAAAATACATAAAATAGTTTATGGAAGTTAATTTCCTTTTAAAAACATTACATCTTGTTAAGTAATCTAAAGATCAAATAATACTCACGGTAGTGGAAAGCTTTTTTTCACTGCGTGCGTTAAAAGAAACATTATTTTTTGTCATTTAGTAAAACTATTAGTAGAGAAAATATTCCTTTTGAATAAAATTAAAAGTCAAATGGGTTTATACACCATATAAAAAAATGTCATGAATAAAACAAAATATGCCTCAATGAAAGGAGATTGAGAGAAATTCCCTTAGCTCATGTTCGACTTGACCCGTTTGTTCTTTATTCTCTGAAATAATAAACTAAAGTTAATTTCTACTTTATTAAGAACCATTTTCAAGTTTCTCGTTCTTTTTAAATCTCTTATTACCGTGTTATAAACATTATGTAATCATTTAAGATAGTAATGGTTATTTTGTCGATATTTGGCACTTGAGTCAAAAATGGACTTCTTATAATTACAAGTTGTTCATGTGGTAAAAATTTCATTATATACATAATGATATTCATGATTTATATATAATATATATTATATATATCCATTATATACATGTATTTATAATAGTACATAACATTTCGAGGTTATAAATGAAATGCACCGTTCATGGAGACGGTAAGTCGTACGTACGCATGAACGCGACTTTCATTTCTATTTCATATTTAATGGAATGAAAACATAATGATACATAGGTATATTATATTTCTAGTATAATATAATATATATAATCTGAGTAACTTCAACCTTTATACGTTCCACGTATGGCATGAACGAGTCGTATCACTTTGAGGGAGCGGTAGTCCCCACTTCCTCAAATGAAATTATCATGTTTACCCATAATGAAAACCATAAAGGTATGATACAAATAGAAAATACAGAAGAATAAAAAAAATATAAACATAATATATATCATATATATAAATACATTTCCATCATAATGGCCACCATAAGAGGTGGTAGGAGAAGCTTGAACAATCATCGTTTCTTGAGGTGTTAGTTTTCCGTCCACAGAAACAGTATGCTCTTTACCCATTAGATGGAGGTGTGTGTAAATATAGTTAGAATACTTCTCATAAAAACAACCTAGTAGATTTAGGATACTAGTTTTGTTATAAAATTAAGTAATAAAAAGATTTTAGGGTGTTGGATAAGTAAAATAAAACAAAAGAATTTAAGAGAAGACGTTACCTTTAAATCGAGTAACTCCCTTTGGTTTGAACAATAAGGGTTTCTTGAAGTGCCTTCTCCCAAAGGTAAGAATTTTAGGAGGAATAGAGTGATCATGAGAGCTTATTTGGGCAGATTTTGGATGATACAAGGGGCTTGAGATGTGTGAGTAAGGGGTTAGAGGTGAGGGCTTTTTATAAGGGGGAGGAAGGGCTCTTTAGGAAGGTGTGAAAATATTATACTATTATATAATGATTTTCGGTTTCTAAATGTCCAAAACTTATTAAAGTCGAAGATAAGATGACTAATGGTAAAAATAAAATCACCCAATAAGAATTGGACTATTTTGGATATTATTTTAATCTTTATAATCTTATTTATTTAAATCATTTATTAATGAGGTAAACACTACATTATTATTGTGTAATTAATAATTTAATTTATTTGATGTCTAAATATTATAAAACAAATACCATAATGTAGGAAATATTTTTAGATTTCTAATTAATATTTGTGGTCAAATATATCAACCATATAACCCCACATTAAATTTTTTTTATCAAAATAATACATGTATATGATATTTTTATTTTTACTTTAAATAAAAAGTTATTATTATCATTATCTTACCCAAGTGGATTTAAAAGGCCAAAAGTCTCACCCAAGGATTTTCTTGGTCTTATATTACTTATCCAATAAGGTTTGTAAAAGTGTTAGGGTAATTTTATATTATTATAATATTTTTTTTACCTTGAATTACCCTATTTACCTTTAACCGCAGTAAATAAAAGTCAAAAGTTTCTATTCAACAAAAAATATTTTCATCTTATTGAACCAAATTTTACTTACTAATAATAACCAAGTAAGTCGGATTTCCAAAATTCAATTCAAAGAAGTGGTTAATTTTCATTTAAATGAAAAATTCAGCTTTTTAACTACTACTCAGTGTTTTCACTATTCATCAAAAATTAATGTTTTTCAGAAAAATATCAAAAATTCAGCCTAATATATATTTGGTATTCCAAATTTGAAAACAATGTCTATTTTTAAAAATTCAATACATAGAAGATTCATTAATTAATTTAAAATTAATTCCAGTTGTCAAAACAAAAAACGTGTTTTTAAGAAATAATAACTATCAAAAGATTGACACTTGTTTATGTCCAATTTCAAAGTGAAATTACTTCCAATGAACAATATTGGATGAAATGGTAAAAATATAATATAATTACACTTTAAAACAAATTAAAAATATAACCTAACCATATAAATAAATTATATTAAAAGGATGTTTGGAATTAAAATACTGTATTTTTTACTATTCATTAAAAAATGAATTTTATCAGAAAAATACCAAAAATTTACCCAAAGTGAATTTTGATGTCCCGATTCTAAATAAGAATTTTATTTTGTCAAATAGAATATATAAAAGTGACCAAAACTATATTTAAAAAAAAATTCCATTAAAAGGTGTTAAATCAACCTTTTAAAGAATTTTAGAGTATTTATGCTTAAAATTATATTAATTAACATTTTAAGCCTCTAACCTTTATTTTATAAATGTAAAAACATTTAACAAACATGTATAATCATATTGTAGTTAGTTCTGTTCATTCCCTCTATTACAATGTCTAGGAGTTAACTACCATTTAAAATAATAATATTATATTATTATTATTTTAGTATGACTCTGCCTTGTGTGCAATGTAAGATTTCAAAGAAACTCATTGTTGCGTATCGGGTATTCCATCAAACATAGAAATCCCTTTAAAGTAAAATTAATATTTAATTCACAAATATTATTAATTATAAAAATGTATTATTCTTTATTTACTTGGCATGTTACATCCTTCCCCCCTTTTTGAAAATTCATCCTTGGACTTTTTATTCACTTATCAAATAAGTGGTGATATTTCTCCTTCGTAGCATTTTTAGATTCCCACGTTTCCTATTCAACCATATGGTTTTTTCACAAAACCTTTACTGGGTGAATTAATTTATTCTGAAACACTTTCACTCTTCGGTCAAGAATATGGACTAGTTGTTCCTCATAAGAGAGATTCTCTTCCAACTGAACTATATCTAGGCTTAAAACATGAGATGGATCTGGCATATACTTTCTCAACATTGAAACATGAAAAACATTGTGTACCTGGGATAAACTTGGACGTAAAGCTACTTTGTATGCAACTGATCCAACTTTCTCTAGGATTTTATAAATTCCAATGAACCTCAAAATCAACTTTCCCTTCTTACCAAAATGCATCACACTCTTCTATGGAGAAACTTTGAGAAATATATGGTCACCTACCTCAAAAGAAAGATCATTCCTCCGGTTATCTGCATAACTTTTCTGCCTAATCTGAGCTATTCTCATGTGTTTCTAAATCAACTAAAAAATTTTTCCATCTCTTCAACCAATTCTGGTCCCATCAACTTACTTTCACCTACTTCAACCCAAAAAGCTAGAGTTCAACACTGCTTCTCATATAATTCCTCAAATTGATCCCTTTGTATACTAGAATGAAAAATGTTATTATATGAAAATTCAACAAAATAAAGATGTTGGTACCACATTCCCTGGTAATCCAGTGAACAAGCACATAGTGTATCCTCCAAGGTCTGAATTGTTCATTTTGAATTCCCATCTTATTGAGGATGAAAAGTTATACTAAAATTTAATTCAGTACCCAACAAATTTTGAAGGCCTTTCCAAAAGATAGAAGTAAACCTGGGATCACAATCTAATACAATGGATAGGGGAAATTCATGCAACCTGACTATCTCTTTAATATACAACCGGGGAAGTTGATCTAGAGACAAAGTATCTCGAATAAGAAAGAAATGAGTAGATTTAGTCAATCGATCAACAATAACCCATATTTCATTATTACCTTGAGTTGTCTTCAGTAATCCCACAACGAAGTACATGGATATATTTTTCCATTTTTACTTTGGCACCAGTAAAGACTGAGGCATCCCTATAGGTAATTTCCACTCTAATTTAACCTGCTGACAAGTCAAACACATCACAGTAAATTCATCAATATCTCTTTTCATTCCATCCCACTAGTAATACTCCCAAAGATCTTTGTATATTTTAGTACATCCAGGATGAATTGAAAACGGAGAACAATGAGCTTCACATAACAACTCATTCTTCAACTATGAATCACAAGTCATGCATAATCTCTTCCCAAATCTCAAAATACAATCATTATCAATGTTAAAATCAGGAAACTTACCCTTCTTAACCAACTCTACCTTTTTATGCAACTCACTCTATTTCATCTGCGCTTGCTTAATTATGTCTGATAGAGATGATCTCCTAACACCTGAAACAAAATAGAGGAATTTTCTGCACCAACAACTTCTATTCCAAAGTTCATCAAATCAAAAACCAAAGGATCTCATTCCAAATGCAGCATGGTTAATGAAGCAATACTTTTTCAACTCAAGCATCATCCACTTTATTTGATTTTACAGGATGGTAATAGATCATGAAATCATAATCCTTGATTAATTACAACCATCTCCTTTGTCTCATGTTCAATTCTTTCCGAGTGAATATATACTTCAGGCTTTTTTTGTCAGTATATACTTTTAATTTTAATCTATACAAATGATACCTCCAATTTTTTAAAGTAAAAAAACAACAGCTCATTCCAAATCATGTGTAGGGTAATTTAACTCATGAGGTTTCAACTGACATGAAGCATAATCAATTGCCTAATCATTCTGCATAAGGACACAGCCAACTCCTTTCAACAAAGAATCGATGTAGACAACAAGGTCACCATTTCTAGAAGTTAGTGACAAAATTGAAGCATTCACCAATCTTCTTTTCAATTCCTAAAAACAATCATCACATTATTTTGTCCAGATGAACTTAACCCCTTTTGAGTTAACTTAGTCATTGGACTAGATAACTATGCAAAATTTTCAACAAACCTCCAGTAATAACCTACCAACCAAGAAAACTATGGATCTAGGTTATATTTATGGGTATTGTCCATTCTTCAACAGCTTTTGTTTTAGTAAGATCAACAGTTATGCCATTTTTTGAAACAATGTGACCAAGGAAAGAAATTTATTATAACCAAAACTCACACTTTCTAAATTTCCGATACAGTTTCTTTTCTTTAAAGGCTTTCCAGACAACCCATAAATAACATTAATTCTCATATTTACTTTTAGAATAAACCAAAATATCATCAATGAACACAACCACAAAATTCTCCAAGAACTCACGGAAAATTCTATTCATAAGATCTATGAATACAACAGGTGCATTGGTTAACCCAAAAGGAATAAATACATATTCATAATGGTCATATCTAGTATAAAACATTGTCTTCTGAATGTCTGATTCCTTTACTTTCAACTGATGGTACCCATACCTCAAATCAATCTTCGAAAAATACTGAGCTCCCTAGAGATGGTCAAACAAATCGTCGATATGAGGCAAAGTATACTTCTTCTTAATATTGATGTTATTAAATGTTATATAATCAATGAAAAGTATCATTGAACCATATTTCTTTTCAATAAATAAGATAGGATCACCCCATGGTGATGTGCTAAGTTGAATGAAACCTTTTTCTAATAACTCCAGTAATTGCTTCTTTAACTCTATAAGATTAATTTAAGCTATGATAAGGGGGTTTTGAAATTGGCATAGCATCAAGAACTAAGTAAATAGTAAATTCAACTTCCCAGTCAGGTATAATATCAAGAAACTCATCAGGAAAAATTTCAAGATACTCATTTACCACTGGCACGTCATTAATATGAATAGTTCCTTTGTTTTCAACAATACGTGAAAGGTAACATTCATTTCCATATTTTACTAGTTTCTCAGCTTCCTGATATCTATTCAAAAGTAAGGGTCCATTATTGTATACAAACTGAAAATAATTCTAAAAAGAAACATCTTTAACTCTACAGAAAATCTTAACATGATATATAGAAAGACAATCCATACCCAGAATAACATCAAACTTTACTAGAGGCAAAACAATAAGGTTTGTAGGTATATTCTTTCTGCACACAAGGATATGAAGGTTCTTATAATTTCTTATTGTCTCAACATTTACCCCCAGTGTTTTTACCAAAAGTTAAGGATTCATATCTGGAGATGGATTTCACAATTTACATGAAAACTTCTCCAAAATGAATAATTGTGTATACCCCGAATCAAACAACACATTGGAATAATCTAAAAAAACAAACAGTGTACCTGATACTACTTCATTTGATGGCCCAACATCTACTGAAGTAGTTGCAAAGGATTTCACCACCCCATTCTGCTTGTAGTCTGGTTTCTTTCCCACAGTTGAGTTCTTCATTGGACACTCATTTTCATAATGACCCATTTCATTACACTTAAAACATTTTACTAATTGTAAACCAGATGTCGTCTTACCATTACCTTGATCCTTTTCAGTGTAATTACGAGCTTTATGTCCCATTTTACCACATTGGTTGCACTTACCGGAATTTAAAATACATTCCCCAACATGATTTTTACCACAATTTTCACAAACTGTAAACTTAAGTTTCTTACCATCATACTTTTTTGAAGAGTTATTCCCTTTCGTCTTCCTCCTAAACCTCTTATTATGTTGTTTGTCAAAGAATATCTAATCATCGCAAACTCAACTTCCACCTTCTTCGTACATCAAAAAAAAATTCATAACTTTTGAACTCATGAGAAGATAAATCCCTTTGTTACATTATATTTAATCCTGAGTAAAAATGGTTGATTTTAATATCAAGATCTCATATGAAATTTGAAGAATACCTTGCCAATCAAGTGAATTTTGCTTCATAAGTATCCACTGAGTCATCATCCTCCCTCAATTCCTGGAATTGTTTTTCCATCCTAAGATGAACAACCTTAGGAAAATATTTCTCAAGAAACCTACCATTGAATTCATCCCAATCAAATGCATCAATCTCCTCACTATCCATAATATATTTCACCATCGAACACAACTGATCAACTTCACCTTCAACATAGTAAATAGGGAGACTAACCTTTTGATGTTTTTAACACCCCATGAAATCAAAAATATTCTCTAGTGATTTAATACACCATTCATCTAACACAGGGTCAGATGATCCTATGAAATATGGGGAATGTTGCCTCATGAAATGCTCCACTACTGACATGTTCCTCTAAGGCTGATCTGGATGATCTCATACATTGATAAGACCATCATTTATATCCTGAGTCAATTGTGTCATCACTGCAACAAACTATTCAGTTCCTATTCCAACCATCTCAGGATGCTGATTTGGAAGTTCATTTCCCTCTGTATGCCTTTATTACACAACTTCTCAATTTCCTCTATGGAAAACCATACTGAACACAGAAATATCTTTGGAGAAGAAACATGGTAATATATAAATTCTATATCACTTCAATATTACCATAAATTAATTTAACAATATTCTAACTCCTAAAGTTTTCTAAACCGACCTCTAATTCCAACTATAAGGACCTAGCCTTAAACATTATATAATCATGATTTAAAAAAATAATTCACATTAAGGATCTTTTCAGGTTTAGAGTTTTAGAGAACTAGGCCATAACTATTACAATACATGTCAAAAATTACAAGGTAGACCCTTCTACTCAATTTCCATTTTTTCATAAAATAAAAACTCATGAAAAAAAGAGTCATGTCTAGTCCCATTTTTTAGATAGCATGACTTTTCCTTGATCCCATCCTTGACCCTATTCATCTTTAATTCCAGTGAAAATCATTTCAAAACTTGGGATGAGCATAAAAATCTCAGTAAGGGTAATAAAACAAAGAAAGAAAACATTAGTTCATTACTAAATACATAACGTAATCTCTTTAACATACCGCGTGAAATCATAATATTTATATAGTAAACACAAATCATAAATGTAACTTGTGGCATTCATAACATTCTTATGTTGTAGCTTTCACAGCTACATAGGGAGTTGCATTTGGAATACCCATCATAGTATATTCCCTAAATATCTTAGGAGAAACATTCACGTTTACCTATATCATGTTATCCAATTCATTGGAGAGCTATCATGGGCTCACCCACCCTAGGTTTATCATGGAACCACCCGTATACGTAAACAATTCCCAAGAACCATAACATATTCATAACACATAAAAAAATAAAAGAAAGATAAAATTTCAATATTTCAATCAAAATATATCATTTAAATATATTGATATAACAAATACATTATCAAAACCATTTTCAATACCAAAATACATAAATAATTATATGATATTTATGTTCCTTTTAAAAAAATTACGTCTTGTTAAGGAATCCAATGATCAAATAATACTCGCAGTGGTGGAAATGTCATTGTCATCGCATACGTTAAGAGAAACATTAATTTTTGTCATTTATTACAATTCTTAGTAGAGAAAAGATTCCTTTTGAATAAAAGTAAAAGTGAAAGGGTTTTATACACCATATAAAATAAATTCGTGTATAAAACAAAATATGCCTCAATGAAAGGAGATTGAGACGAAGTCCCTTACCTTGTGTCCAAATTGACTTGTTCATTCTTTAATCTCTTGAATAATAAACTAAAGTTAATTTATACTTTCTTAAAAACATTTTTAAAGCTTATAATTCCTTTTAAATCACTTATTACCATGTTATAAACATTATGTAATCATTTAAGTTAATAATGTTCATTTTATCGATATTTAGTACTTGAGTCAAAAATGGATTTCTTATAATTACAAGTTGTTCATGTGGTCAAAAGTTCATTATATCCAAAATTATATTAATGTTTTAGATATCATATATATCATATATATCCAGTATATACATGTATTTATAATAGTACATAACATTTGGAGCTAAAATGAAATGCATCATTCATGGAGACGGTAAGTCGTACGTACGCATGAACGCTACTTTCATTTCTATTTCATATTTAATGGAATGAAAACATAATGATACATAGGTATATTATAATTCCAGTATAATATCATATATATAATCTCAGTAACTCCATCCTTTATATGTTCCATGTATGGCATGAATGAGTCATATCACTTTGAGGGGCGGTAGTCCACACTTACTCAAATGAAATTATCACGTTTACCCATAATGGAAACCATAAAAGTATGCTATAAATGGAAAATACAGAAGAATAAAGAAAATATGAAAATAATATATATAATATATAAATATAGTTCCATCATAATTTCCACCATAAGAGGTGGTAGGAGAATATTGAACAATCATCGTTTCGTGAGGCGTTTGTTTTCCATCTACAGAAACAGTATGTTCTTTACCCATTAGATGGAGGTGTATGTAAATGTAGTTAGAATAATTCTTATAAAAACACTATAGTATATTGAGGATACTGATTTTGTTATAAAATGAATTAATAAAAAGTGTTTAGGGGTTTGGATAAGTAAAATAAAACAAAAGAACTTAAGAGAATGTGTTACCTTTAAATCAGGTAACTACCTTTGGTTTGAACCAATAGGGTTTCTTGAAGTACCTTCTCCCTAAGTTAAGGATTTTAGGAGGAATAGAAGGATACTAAGAGCTTATTTGGGTAGATTTTGGATGAGCCAAAGGGCTTGAGGGTGTGAATAATGGGTTAGAGGTGAGGGCTTTTTAAAAGGGGGGAGGGGCTCTTTAGGAAAGTGTGAAAATATTATATTATTATATAATGATTTTCAGTTTATAAATGTCCAAAACTTATTAAAGTAGAATATAAGATGAATTATGGTCAAAATAAAATTACCCAATAATAATTGGACAGATTTTGGATATTATTTTAATCTTTATAATCTTATTTATTTAAATCATTTATTAATGAGGTAAATACTGCATTATTATTGTGTCATAAATAATTTAATTTATTTGATGTCTAAAAATTATAAAAAAAATTACCATAATGTGGGAAATATTTTAAGATTTATAATGAATATTTGTAGTCAAATATATCAATTATATTACCCCACATTAAAATTGTTTTATCAAAATAATAAATGTTTATGATATTTTTATTTTTACTTTAAATAAAAAGTTATTAATATCATAATCTTACCCAAGTGGCTTTCAAAGACCAAAAGTCCCACCCAAGGATTGTCTTGGTTTGGAATTACTCATACAATAAGGTTAGGAAAAGTTTAAAGATAATTTTATATTATTATAATATTCTTTTTACCTTGAATTACCCTATTTACCTTTAACTGTGGTAAATAAAAGTCAAAAGTTACTATTCACCAAAAAAAATATTTTCATCTTATTGAACCACATTTTACTTACTAATAAAAACCATGTATTTCATATTTTTGAAATTCAATTCACATAATTGGTAAAATTTCATTTAAATGAAAAAGTCAGTTTTTTACTACTACCCAGTGTTTTCACTATTTATCAAAAATTGATGTTTTTCAGAAAAATACCAAAAATTAAGACTAAGCTATATTTGATATTCCGAATTCAAAAATGATGTCTATTTTAAAAAATTCATTACATAGAAGTTTCATTAATTAATTTAAAATTAATTTCTGTTGTCAAAATAAAAAAAAAGCGTGTTTTTAAGAAATAATGACTATCAAAAGATTGACACTTGTTTATGTCCAATTTCAAAGTCAAATTACTTCCAACGAACAAAATTGGATGGAATGGTAAAAATATAATCTAATTAGAATTTAAAAAAATAAAAATATAATCAAACCATATAAATAAATTATTTTAAAAGGCAACTTTGAATTAAAATATAGAATTTTTCACTATTTATTAAAAAATGAATTTTATTAGAAAAATACCAAAAATTTACCCAAAGTAAATTTTGATGTCCCAATTCTAAATAAGAATTTTATTTTGTCAAATAGAACATATAAAAGTGACCAAAACTATATTTAAAGAGGTTTTTCCCTTAAAGGGTGGTAAATCGACCATTTAAAGAATATTAGAGTATTTATGCTTAAAATTAGATTAATTCACATTTTAAGCCTCTAAATTATTTTGGGTAAATGTAAAAACATTTAAAAACATGTATAATCATATTGTAGATAGTTATGTTCATTCTCTCTATAACAACGGCTAGGCGTTAACTACCATTTGAAATAAAAATAATATATTATTATTTTTTTAGTATGACTCAACCTTGTGTGCAACGTAAGATTTCAAAGAAACACGTTGTTACGTATCCGGTACACCATCGAACATAGAAACCCCTTTAAAGTAAAATTAATATTTAATTAAAAAATATTAATAATTATAAAAATCCATTGTTCTTTATTTATATGGGATGTTCCATCCTTCCCCCCTTTGGGAAAATGATTCCTTTCAATTTTTATTCACTTATCAAATAAGTGGGGGTATTTTTCCCTCATATCATTTTCAGATTCCCACGTTGCCTCTTCAACGATATGAAATTTCCAAAAAAAATCTTTACCTATTGAATTACCTTATTCTGCAACACTTGCTTTCTTCGGTCAAGAATCTGGACTGGTTGTTCCTCATAAGAGAGATTCCCTTCCAACTGAACTATCTTTGGGCTCAAAAAATGAAATATATCTGGAATATACTTTCTCAACATTGAAACATGAAAAACATTGTGTACCTAGGATAAACTTGGAGGTAAATCCACTCTGTATGCAACTGATCCAACTTTCTCCAAGAGTTTATAAGGTCCAATGAACCTTGGACTCAACTTTCCCTTCTTACCAAAACGCACCACACTCTTTCATAGAGAAACTTTGAGAAAGACATGATCACCTACCTAAAAAAAAGATACTTTCGTTGGTTATCTACATAACTTTTCTGTCTACTCTGAGCTATTCTCATGTGTTTTTGAATCAATTGAACTTTTTCTACCATCTATTCTACCAATTTTGGTCCCATCAACTTCCTGTCACCTACTTCATCCCAAAAAGCTGGAGTTTGACTCCGCTTACCATATAATTCCTCAAATGGAACCATCTATATACTGTAATGAAAACTATTATTATATAAAAATTCAACCAAAGAAATATGTTAGTCCCAACTTCCCTGGTAATCTATTGAACAAGCACATAGGATATCCTCCAAGGTCTGAATTGTTCGTTTTGACTACCGATCTGATTAAGGAAGAAAAATTGTACTAAAATTTAATTCAATACCCAACGAATTTTGAAGGTCTTTTCAAAAGTTAAAAGTAAACCTCGGATCACGATCAGATATAATAGAGAGGTTAACTTCATGCCACCTAACTATATCTTTAACATACAACCGTGAAAGTTTATCTAGATAAAACGTATCTCGAATAGAAAGGAAATGAGTAGATTTAGTCAACCAATCAATAATAACCCAGATTGCATTATTACCTTGAGATGTCTTCAGTAATCCCACAACAAAGTCCATGGATATATTTTCCCATTTCCACTTTGGAACTGGTAAAGACTGATGTATCTCTTTTGGTAACTGCCACTCTACTTTAACCTGTTGACAAGTCAAACACCTCATAGTAAAGTCAGTATTATCTTTTTTCATTCCATCCCACTAGTAATAATCCTGAAGGTCTCTGTACATCTTAATACTTCCAGGATGAAATAAAAACGGAGAACTATGAGCTTTACCATAAAAAATAATTCTTCAACTGTGAATCACAAGGCATGAATAATCTCTTCCCAAATCTCAAAATAAAATCATTATCAATGTTAAAATCAGTAAACTTACCCTTCTGAACCAACTATACCTTTTTCAGAAACTCACTGCCTTCCTTTTTCACTTGCTTAATTCTATCTGATAGAGATGATCTCACTGACATCTGAAACAAAATAGAGGAATTTCCTACACCAATAACTTCTATTCCAAAGTTTATTAAATCAAAAACCAAAGGATCTCATTCCAAACATAGCATGGTTAATGAAGCATTAATTTTTCGACTCAAGCATCAACCACTTTATTTTCTTTTCCCGGATGGAAATGGATCATGGAATCATAATCCTTGATTAATTCCAAAAATCTCCTATGTCACATGTTCAATTCTTTTTGAGTGAATATATACTTCAAACTTTTGTGATCAGTATATATTTCACATTTTACTCCATACAAATGATGTCTTCAGAATTTTAAAGCAAAAAATCAAAATCAGTTAATTCCAAACCATGTGTAGGGTAATTTAACTCATGAGGTTTCAACTAACGTGAAGCATAAGAAATTACCTGATCATTCTGCATAAGGATAGAGCCAATTCCTTTCAACAAAGCATCACTGTAGATAACAAACTCACTATTTCTAGAAGGTAGTGCCAAAACTGGAGAATTCACCAATCTTATTTTTAATTTCTAAAAACAGTCATCACATTGTTTGGTTCTGATGACCTTAACACCTTTTCGAGTTAACTTACTCATTGGACTAGATAATCGTGCAAAATTTTCAAAAAACCTCCAGTAATAACCTTTCGAATTAAGAAAACTAAGGATCTTGGTTATATTTGTGGGTCTTGGTCATTCTTCAACAACTTTAGTTTTAACAGGATCAACAGTTATGCCATTTTTTGATACAATGTGACCATGGAAATAAATTTGTTGTAACCAAAACTCACACTTGCTAAATTTCCCATAGAGTTTCTTTTCTTTTAAGGTTTGCAATAAAACCCTTAAATGACTTTCATTCTCCTCTTTACTTTTATAATAAACCAAAATATCATCAATGGACATAACCACAAACTTATCCAAGAACTCACAAAAAATTATATTTATAATATCCACGGATATAGAAAGTGCATTGGTTAACCCAAAAGGCATAACTAAAAATTCATAATGGCCATATCTAGTATGAAACGCAGTCTTTATAAGGTCTTCTTCCTTTACTTTCAACTGATGGTACCCAGACCTCAAATTAATCTTCGAAAAATAATGATCTCCCTAGAGCTGATCAAACAAATCATTGATATGAGGAAAAGGATACTTTTTCTTAATAGTGATGTTATTCAATTCTCTATAATCAATTTAAAGTCTCATTGAATCATCTTTTTTTTAACAAATAAGATAGGACCACCCCATGGTGATGTGCTAGGTCGAATGAAACCTTGGTCTAATAACTCCTGTAATTGCTTCTTTAACTCTAAAAGTTTAATTTGAGCCATTCGATATAGGAGTTTTGAAATTTCCTTAGCATTAGGAACTAAGTCAACAATAAATTCAACTTCCCATTCAGGTATAATATCAAAAAACTGAATAGTAAAACATCAAGATACTCATTTACCACTGGTATATCATTAATCTGAACAGTTCATTTGTTTTCAACAATATGTGCAAGGTAACATTAATTTTCATCTTTTACTAGTTTATCAGCTTCCTGATATGTTATCAAAAGTAAGGGTTCATTCTTGTATACAAACTGAAAATATTTGTGAAAAGAAACATGTTTTCCTCTGTAGTCAATCTTAGTATGATAAATAGAAATCCAATCCATACCCAGAATAACATCAAACTCTACTAGAGGCAAAACAATAAGTTTTGCTGGTAGATTCTTTCCATACACAAGGATAGGAAGGTTCTTATATTTTCTTTGTCTCTCAAAATTTCCCCCCAGTGTTTTTACCATAAGTTCAGGATTAATATCTTGATATGGAAATCACAATTTACTAGAAAACTTCTCAGAAATGAATGAATGTGTAGACCCCAAATCAAACAACACATTGGCATAATCTGAACAAACAAACAGTGTACCTGATACTACTTAATTTGATGGCCTAACATCTGGTGAAGTAGTTACAAAGGATTTAACCAACCCTTTTAGCTTGTAGTCTAGTTTCTTTCCCTCAGTTGAGTTCTTCATTGGACACTAATTTTCATAATGACCCATTTCATTGCACTTAAAACATTTTACTGATTGTAAATCAGATTTTTCCTTAATATTACCCTGATCTTACTCAGTGAAATTATGAGCTTTATGTCCCATTTTACCACATCGGTAGCACTTACCAGAATTCAAAAGACATTCCCCAAAATTCTTTTTACCACAATTTTCACAAACTTTAAACTTAAGTTTCTTACCATCAGACTTTTTTGAAGAGTCATTCCCTTTCATCTTCCACCTCGACCTCTTATTCTGTTGTTTTTCAAAGAAGACCTAATCATCAGAAGAATCCATTTCCACCTTCTCTACACATAGAATAAGTTTTTCAAAACTTTTTAACTCAAGAGAACCTAAATCCATTTGATACTTTGGATTTAATCATGAGGAAAAATAGTTGACTTTACTATTAAGATATCGTATGAAATTTGGAGCATACCCTGCCAGTCGAGTGAATTTTTCTTCATAAGCAGCCACTGAGTCATCCTCCTACCTCAATTCCAGGGATTTTTTACTATTCTAAGATGAACCACCATAGGAAAATATTTCTCAAGAAACATACCTTTGAATTCATCCCAATCAAGCACATTAATCTTCTGACTATCCCTGATATTTTTCACCATCGACCACCACTGGTCAGCTTCACCTTCAAAACGGTAAACAGCAAGACTAACCTTTTGATGTTCTGAACACCCCATGACATCAAAAATCTTCTCCAGTGCTTTAATCCACCCTTCAGCTAGCACAGGGTCAGATGATCCTCTGAAATATGGGGGATGTTGCCTCATGAAATGCTCCAATTCTGACATGTTCCTCTGTGTTTGATCTGGCTAATCTCGTGCATGGATACCACCACCATTTATAGCCTGAGTCAATTGTGCCATCACTACAACAAACTGTTCAGTTCCGATTCTGAGCATCTCAGGATGCTGATTTGGAAGTTTATTTCTTTATGTATGCCTTCATTGCACAACTGCCCTGTTTCCTCTACAGAAAACCATTCTGAACACAGAAATATCTTAAGTGAAGTAACATGGTAATCTGTAAATGCTATATCACATCAATATTACCATAAATTAATTTATCAATATTCTAACACCTAATGTTGTCTAAACCAACCTATGATACCAACTATAAGGACCCAACCTTAAACATTACATAATCTTGAATTAAATGTATAATTCATATTGAGGATATTTTCAGGTTTAGAGTTTTAGGGAATTAAGCGTTAACTATTACATTACATCTCAAAAATTACAAGGTAGGCACTTCTACTTAGTTTCCATTTTTTTCATAAAATAAAAACTCTTAAAAAAAAGAGTTATGTATAGTCCCATGTTTTATACTGGATGACTTTTCTTTGATCCCATCCTTGACCCTATTTATCTTTATATCCTGTGAAAAACATTTCAAAACTTGGGATGAGCATAAAAAAGCTCTATAAGGGTTATAAAATAAAGAAAGAAAAAATTATTTCATCAATACATACATAACATAAGATCTTTAACATACCTCGTGAAATCATAAGATTTACATAGTAAACACAAATCATAAATGTAACTTGTGGAATCCATAACATACTTACGTTGTAGCTTTCACATCTACGTAGAGAGTTACATTTGGAATACCCATCATAGTATATTCCCTAATTATATTAGAATAAACATTCACATTTACCTCCGTCACATTACTTAATGCATTGGAGAGCTATCTCGGGCTCACCCGCCCTAGGTTTATCACAGAACCACCCCTACACATAAACAATGCCCAAGAACTATAACATATTCATAACACATAAAACAAACATAAAGGAAAGATAACATTTCCACATTTCAATCACAATATATCATTTAAATATATTGACATAACAAATTTGTTATCAAAACCATTTTTAATACCAAAATACGTAAAATAGTATATGGTATTTATTTTCCTTTTAAAAACATTACATCTTGTTAAGGAAGCCAAAGATCAAATAATACTCGTGGAAGCGGAAAGGTCATTGTCAACGCATACGTTAAAAGAAACATTATTTTTTGTTGTTTAGTAAAATGATTAGTAGAGAAAATATTCTTTTTGAATAAAATTAAAAGTCAAAGGGGTTTATACATCATATAAAAGAAAGTCATGTATAAAAAAAATATGCCTCAATGAAAGGAGATTGAGATGAAGTCCCTTACCTCATGTCTGACTTGACCTGTTTGTTCTTTAATCTCCTAAATAATAAACTAAAGTAAATTTATACTTTCTTAATAACCTTTTTCAAGTTTATAATTCCTTTTAAATCCCTTATTAGAATGTTATAAACTTTATGTAATCATTTAAGTTAATAATGGTTGTTTTGTCGATATTTGGTACTTGAGTCAAAAATGGACTTCTTATAATTACAAGTTGTTCATGTGGTAAAAAGATCATTATAAACAGAATGATATTAATGATTTAGACATCATATATATAATATATATCCAGTATATACATGTATTTATAATAGTACATAACATATTTAGGTAAGAAATGAAATGCACCATTCATGGAGACGGTAAGTCGTATGCACGCATGAACGCTACTTTCATTTCTATTTCATATTTAATGGAATGAAAACATAATGATAAATAGGTATATTATAATTCTAGTATAATATCATATATATAATCTCAGTAACTCTATCATTTATATATTCCATGTATGTAATGAACGAGTCATATCACTTTGAGGGGGTAGTAGTCCGCACTTCCTCAAATGAAATTATCAGGTTTACCCATAATGGAAACCATAAAGGTATGATATAAATGGAAAATAAAAAAGAATAAAGAAAACATAAACATGATATATATAATATATAAATACAATTACATCATAATGTCCACCATAATATGTGGTAAGAGAATATTTAACAATCATCATTTCATGAGGTGTTAGTTTGTCATCCACAGAAACAGTATATTCTTTACCCATTAGATGGAGGTGTGTGTAAGTGTAATTAGAAAAATTCTCATAACAAAAACCTAGTATATTAAGGATACTAGTTTTTTTATATAAGTAATGAATAAAAAGAGTTTAGGGGGTGGATAAGTAAAATAAAACAAAAGAACTTAAGAGAATATGTTACCTTTAAATTAGGTAACTCTATTTGGTTTGAACCAAAAGGGTTTCTTGAAGTGCCTTCTTCCTAAGGTAAGGATTCTAAGAGGAAGATAGGGATCTTGAGAGATTATTTGGGAAGAGTTTGGATGATACAAGGGGCTTTAGAGGTTTGAGTAATGGGTTAGAGGTGAGGGATTTTTATAAGGGGGAGGACGGACTCTTTAGGAAAGTGTGAAAATATTATATTATTATATAATGATTTTCGGTTTCTAAATGTCCAAAATTTATTAAAGTCAAAGATAATATGACTTGTGGTCGAAATAAAATCATCCAATAAGAATTTTATAGGTTTTGGATATTATTTTAATCTTTATAATCTTATTTATTTAAATCATTTATTAATAATGTAAACACTGCATCATTTTTACGTCATAAATAATTTAATATATTTGATGTATAAAAATTATAAAAAAATAAAATAATGTTGGAAAAATTCTTATCTTTCTAATTAATATTTATAGTCAAATATATCAATTATATAGCCCCACATTAAATTTTTTTTAGCAAAACAATACATGTTTATGATATTTCTATTTTTACTTTAAATAAAAAGTTAGTAATTACATTATCTTACCCAAGTGGCTTTCAAAAGCCAAAATTCTCGCACAAGGATTGTATTGGTCGGACATTACTCATAAAATAAGGTTAGTACAAGTGTTAAGGTAATTTTATATTATTATAATATTGTTTTTACATTGAATTACTCTATTTTCCATTAACCGCGGTAAATTAAAGTCAAAAGTTACTATTCAACAAAAAATATTTTCATCTTTTTCAACCACATTTTACTTAATAAAAACAACCATGTATTTCAAATTTTTGAAATTCAATTCACATAAGTGGTAAATTTTCATTTAAATGAAAAATTCATTTTTTTAACTACTTCGCAGTGTTTTCACTATTCATCAAAAATTAAAGTTTTTCATAAAAAATACCAAAAATTCAGCCTAATCTATATTTGATATTCCAAATTCAAAAATGATTTCTATTTTAACAAATTAAATAGATAGAATTTTATTTATTTAATTTAAAATTAATTCCCATTATCAAAACAAAAGGCATGTTTTTAAGAAATAATAACTATCAAAAGATTGACACATGTTTATGTCCAATTTTAGAGTAAAATTACTTATAATGACCAAAATTGGATGAAATTGTAAAAATAAAATCTAATTACACTTTAATCCAAATTAAAATAAAATCAAACCATATAAATAAATTATATTAAAAGGTAGTTTTGAATTAAAATACTTTATTATTCACTATTTATTAAAAAATGAATTTTATCAAAAAAATACCAAAAAACTTACCAAAAGTAAATTTCGATGTCTCGATTATAAAGACTAATTTTATTTTTTCAAATAGAACATATAAAAGTGACCAAAACTATATTTAAATATGGTTCGCTATTAAATGACGGTAAATCGATCTTTTAAAGAATATTAGAGTATTTATGCTTAAAATTAGATTAATTCACATTTTAAGCAAAAAAATCTTTTTAAACAACCACATGGATATTCTACTAGTCTAATAATCATATGTAATATCAATAACTAATCTCATAATGAGATAATTCATAATTTTAGACATTGTAACCACATTTTCAAGGCCTTGTACCCAGACCATACTTATGTGGGTAAGATGTTAGTACAAATCCCAAAATAGTTTGTCTAATGAGAACTATCGATGCATTAAGGGCCTTTTATTAACTAGTCCCAAACCAGTAGGTCTTTCATTAAGCGGTCCCCAACCCATAAATTACTATTTCCAATGCATTCATCATATGAAAAGGGTGAAACAAAACCAACATAATTTTTATTAAAACTTGCAACAAAATGTTAATAATTTAACCATAAACCATGAATGGTATCAAAATAGAACATCTATGGTCAAACATATCCTAAACCATTCAATACAATATCAAAGATTTTATAATAATAAATCTACCTCAATAAAGCATAAAATCTAACAAATTATGTTGATATAGATGAAAATATTCTAATAAAATCATTAAAACACTTTGATAGAAATAACCCTTTTTTACATTGAAATCATTTAAAAGTCACGTAATTATAAAGTAAAACATTTATTTTAAAAATAACCATGTATTCTTTTAAGGTAATATTAAAATTTTTAAGGTCTCATAATGTTTTAAATAGTTTCTCGCACCATATAAGTTAAAAAACATTCTTTCATTAATTTGTCGAAAAGGTCATAAAGTACCTCAATCAGAAGAAGACATAAAGATTCCTTTAAAAAAGTTTTATAAAAATTAAAACATGGGTAAAAATGAATTTAAACAATTATTGATAATATTTTGAAATATATTTTTAATAAACATGTACATGGTTGATAAATGTTCCCCAGAAGATACTTACATATAATCAACCTCTGATAATAATCAGATTAAGAAATTAACCCTTACCATGTACTTTACTTTAGTTGAGGGTGAATTAACATCATTTATAATTTTTAAATTGTTTAATTAAATTATAATAGGACTATATTTATATTTATGATATCATATATGATCCTCATATATCATTTTGTTAATAATATTTCAATATTACCATTATTTCAAGTGTTAAATGCATCATTTTCTTTTACATGATTTGTTATGTAAGTCATGTTTCTTATGAATAGTATATATTTTATACATATAAAAAATGATATTAAGTTATTAAATATTATATTTACTCATATTTTAAATTTTATAATCATTCCTGAATGGTTAACGTGGATAATGAATCTCATCATGTCGTTGAGACAATAGGTCGTACGTACGCACGATCGACGGTATCATTCCTTTGATAGTTAAAAGGTATAGAATTGGATGGAATATTTATTATATAGAATCATTATCATGTTATATTAATTATTTATATCCATTTTAATCATTATTATACCCATCTAAATAAATTAGTGTTGAATAACAAATTACACCACGGCGTGGAGTTGGTAAGTTGTACGTACGAGAGTATGGTGATATTATTATTCATGGGATTAATAAAAGGAGGAATATGGTTTCCCCATAATAATCATACTAACATCTCATAATGTATATGATACTTGAGTTATTACTTGATTATAGAAACAAAATAGGAAGATGAAGTAGAAGAAGAAAAGGACTTTGAAAGAGTTGATAAAACAATTACCTCTTCTTTGGGTATCTCATTTTGATTTTCACACAAGAACTACTTAGGTTGAATTTATACCCAATGTATGTCCTATAGGATGATGTGAGGGAAGTTGGGAGGATATTTTTATAGGTCTTGTTTGATACAAAGGTCTTTAGAGGTGTCAATAAAAGTGAAGAAGATATGCTCTTTTATAAGAGAGGGGAGGTGCACTTTTGGAAACTCCAAATCTATTAATTTAAAATATAATTAATTTTGATTTAAAAAATATAAAAATTGAGTTATTTATAGTATAATATAAGTAGGGGTATAAATCCTCTCAACCAATGATTTTCAGACAATTATAGGTCAAAAAATTAACCTTGTCTTTTGGGTTTAACCTATACTTAAATAATTTACCTTTGACCTTGATAGATTTTCGTTTTACACCATAGGGAAAAAATAATCACAATAAAATTCCAAAAAAAACCCAATTGGATGAGTTAATAAATATATAACCATATCCTATTTATTTATCTGATACTTATATTTTTTTGAATTTTATAACATTTAATAAAATATTATTTATTTTAAAGTATCATTTATGTCAATTCTGATTCTGATACTATTCAATTTTTTTTATTTTTAAAAATATAAAACAAACATGATAACTTTAAAAAAAATATAAAATATTTCAATAACATGTATATTATATCAATAAAATTATTTTATGTCATTTAATACGTCAAATTATATTTATTTTAATATTTTTAATGTCGTTTATTTAATATTTCTATTAATAAAATAATTCTACTTCATTATTATGTCATAATTAATGGTAATTATTTAATCTATAAAAATTATAAATAAATATCTAAGATATATATAATTCTTTTATATTTCTAAATATTATTAATGATCTATGTTTTCTCCTGTTGATCACATTATTAAAATTATAATACTTATAAGAATTAGGAGAGTGACATTTTTTCACATTCATTGATTTTAATAATATTCATGTAATATTCATGGAAAAGTGACCATTTAAGGAAAACTATTGAATATTAGTTGATAAGGGTATAATTTATTCATCCAATAGAATTTTTATAGGTTTTATGGAAATCTTATAGTAATATTTTTCACTTTAATTACCTGATTTACACTTAACCGGGGTAATACCAAAAAATTACTAAAGTTGTTATTCATAGTATCCAAAAAAAGTATCCTATTAACATAATTTGGACCCACTAAATCCATATATGAAATCCATTTCTCAAAATTTAAAACACATAAGTTTTATTAATTAATTTAAAATTAATCTATTTTGATAAAACAAGAAAAGAAGTTTTGTAAAAGTAAAAACCATCGAAAGATTGATAGATGTTTATATCAAATTTCAATGTGAAATTACATCAAATGACCAAAATTGGATTAAATTATAAGAAAATAATCTAATTAGTCTTTAAAACCAATTAAAAGTATAATATATAAATATAAATAAAATAGATGAAAAATAAGTTTTGAATTAAAATAAAGTATTTTTTATTATTCATTAAAATATAAAAGTTATCATAAAAACACAAAAAAAATATAAAAACTAAATTTTGATTTTCCAATTAAAAAGAACAAGTTTATTTTGTTAAATTAAATATATAAAAGTTTCAAATATTGGTATTAAAATATTTTCACCAATATAAGGTGGAAAAAACAACATTTTTTTAAAAATTCTTATTTTATCTAAAATAAAGAATTTTTTCTTATATCATGTTTAGAAAATACATAAAATGAATGTTAAAATTATATAGATTATATAAAATTTAAAATTTGGTTAATATTATTCATAAATTCTAATTTAACTACTAGGTTATATATTATATTAAATAATAATATTTTCTTAATATATTGTTTTTCAGTAAAATTGGACCCTGAATGTAATGCATGCCAAATAATTTTTGTGTGTAGCATAAGTTTAACATGGTTTTGAATAAAAATAAATCATTAAATTAAATTAAATTTATTCAAAAAAAGAAAATATTTTATAGTCTCGGGGTGTTATATTCTCCTCTTCTTTAATAAATTGTTCCCTCGTAATTTAAACTCAGGATAGAAATCTAGGGGTTTGAAATTTCAAAACATATTTGATAAAATACCACATCAAAAAAATGATTAATGAGACCCCACATTAAAATAAATAAATGAAAGTATGAAGGTTACTGGAGATAACACATACAAGGGTTCCATGTAGTAAAATATGGACATATAAGAAACATTTAACTATCATGTTCTGATAGAGAGTGATAGAGAACATGGTTAGGAGAAAGTTAATAATCACAAAGTTGTAAATATACAATTATCTAAGGGACCACTTGATTCATCAGAATAAACTTATATGATAGAATTTTGGTTTTCAAGATCCTTTCCCTAGATTTGAATAATTAATTTACTTAATATACTAACAACATAAGTAAAAATAGTTACTTGAAGAGTAAATCTCTATACTTTAATCAATTTATACCATAAACTCTTCTTTCTCTCAAAAATATAATAAAATTCATCAATATTTGATTTATCTTAATCTTATAGGGTTCCAAAAAAATTATAATTCATATTTCATTTTATTTAAATAAATTAAACTATGTTATACTAATATAGACATCGTGTAGGCCAGTGGTAGGTGATGCACCCATGTCACCCTTCGGTTATAGGTTCATATTTCACGGCCTTGTCGGATGTGATGGGTTATCGCCCGACCAATGGGTTGTCATTTTTATAAAACTATATTATTATAACATTCTAAAAAATCTTAATAGATTCTTTATCCTTAAAAAATACTCTTCAACTTTCATCTTAATCCATTCTAATCTTTATACTTATCCAAAATACTTCTGTCCAAAATTGTTGTCCAAAATTTTATAAGGAAGTTCATTAAATTTCTAAAATCAACATAACATAACGCATATCTTTTTTATCACATGAAAAGAATTTGAATAAATTCATAATTTATTATCTTAAAACATGGTAACACCATGAATTTCAATAAAACCTTATTGAATACATTCATTATTCCTTATTCCTTACATAAAACATATAATATTAGATATACTCCTTAAGTTCAAAAATGTTGTGAACTCCAACAATGATGGAATAAAAAACCATTAATCAGTTCCAGGGTAATCAATAATATCTGATATAATTTATCCAAATAATTCATCTCTTTATTCCAACATCGTTATCTTAGTATCATAATCATATTAAGGGTTATCTTTCCCTCAACCATATATTTTCCAAAAAGTTTAACATGAAAATGTGTCACATTTTTTGGTACCTTAAAATATTAAATCCTTAATGAAATAGTACTGAAATATAATCCTTATATAATCCATAATTTTTATAATAATTAAATTTATAATAAAATAGTCAAATGACACAATTATTGAATAGGAATATTAATCATTCATCTTCATCTATGGTAGTATCATAACTTGATCATTATCTAATAACATGATCTGGGGTATATTCCTTTCACTATTGGGAAATTGATTCCCATAGTGTCCTATCTCATTATAGTTGAAGCATTGTACAATGGAAACATTTTTCTTATCATTGAAATCATGACCTTAGTGTCCTTTTTCTCCACACTTATAACAAACTCCAAATCCATTCAAGCATTTACCAGGGTGATTCTTTCAATAGTTATCACATGTATGATAATTATTCTTTTCCTTATTCCCTTTATCCATAACTTTATCTGTAATCCTCTTCCTCTCTTGATTCCCTTCAAAGAAATAGGACTCGAAGAATTATTTACTTAAATTATTAACAAATTATATTATTTCCTAATATGATAAGAATACATGGGAGATTATTTACCTTCAAAATGTTGTCTTAATTCAATAAAAGATATGATCTTTCATACTCTTTGGATCATGTGCATTGGTGGAGTTTGTATTACTTCAACTATGCCCCATTTATTTAAGATGGAATGTACTATATTATCTTATAAAGTTATAAACATTGTATAAATCTAAATATGGAATAGCACATAACATAAATTTATGCATCTTAAATCCTATAATAATAAATTTTGGTTAAATTGGGGGTATCTTTAATTTTAAATCCTTTATAATGTTAGGTAAAGAAAATAAGAATTACCCTAAGAATAGAATCTGGTATTGTTAAACCAGGAGCACAATAAATCCCTTTTTTATGTACCAGGTTAGCCTGAGTCAATCCCATAACACCTTATTAGAGTTATTATTCCAAAGTACATCTGTGTCAGAACCAATTTCACATGTTGTATCAAGACAAAGATGTATTTTATAATAATATCCACTTAATATCTATATTAAAAAATTATATGATGTTCCTCTATACTAGTCAAAAATTTATATCTTAGGGTTATGATCCCTAATCTATTTTTCTAAATATATTTCCAAGTTTGTTTCTTAACTTTCTTTGATATCAACTGTAATGACCCAACTACATAAGCCTGGAGACAGTGCATTATTTTTATACATTCAAATGATTACAAGGAATCAACCCCCAAACTATTGATCAATTTAGTAGTCTTAGAAAATAAATTAAATTCATCAAACATACATTATAATTCAAAACATAAAATGAAACATATATAATTCTTTGATAATTTCATTATTCTCCTAGCTTAACCCTACATATCAATCATAAAACACTTCTTGGCATCCTGGGAAAAGAAAACATAAGAAAGGGGTGATCTCAAATTCTCATTAAGGATAAAAAATATATTTGATGCTATAATAAATAATCATAAACTTTTAAGTTAAGGTATAAAACTAAAACAAAATCCTTTTAAACATAATATTCAGCATAATATAGAAAGAATAAATCAAATAATTCCATTTAAAAATTCACATGGACATTCTACTAGTCAAATAATCACATATAATATCAATAAATAATCTCATAATTAGGGAATGAATAATTTTGGACATCATAACAACATTATCAAGGCCTCGTTCTAAGGTCGTACTTATGTGGGTAATATTTTAGTCAAAACCCAAAATAGTTTGTCTTATGAGAACTACTGATGCATCAAGGGGATTTCATTAGCTGATCCCCAACCCATAGGGGTTTCATTAAGTGTTCCCAAACCCATAACTTACTATTTCCAATTCATTCCTCATATGAAAAGGGTGAAATATAACTAACATAAACATTCATATTAAAACAATCATACAAAACATTAATACTTTGACCATAAACCATGAATGGTATCAAAATTGCACATCCACGGTCAAACATATCATAAACCATTAAATAAAATATGGATAGTTGTATCATAATAAATCAACCTAAATGATTCATAGATTCAAACAAAGGATGTTGAAATAGATTAAAATAATCTAATAAAATCATTAAAACTCATTGAGAGAAATAACACTTTTTTATATTGAAATCATTTAAAATTCGGGCAATTATAAAAGAAAAAATTTATTTTAAAAATAACACTATAATTTTATAAGTTAATCTTTAAAATTTAAGGTTTCGTGATGGTTTAAATAGACGCTCATGTCGTATAAGTTAAAAAACATTATTTCCTTAATTTGTGGAAAAGGTCATAAAGTACCTCGTTTGAAAAAACGATGGAAAGATCCCTTTCAAAATATTTTATAGAAAGTAAAACATGGGTAAAAATGACTTTAAACAATTTTCAATAATATTTTGACATACATTATAAAGATACATGGACATGGATGATAGATTTTACTGGTAGATACTTACATATAAACAACCTCATATAATAATGGGATTTAAAAATTAAAGCTTACCTTATACATTCATTTAGTTAAGGGTGCGTTAACCACATGTATAATGGTTAAATACTGTTATTAAATTATACCAGTAGCATATTCATATTTATTATATCATATATAATCCTTTTATATCATTTTGTAAATAATATTTTAGTATTATTGTTGTTTTGAGTGTAAACTGCTTCGTTTTCTTATACATGTTTTGTTAAGTAAGTCATGTTTCTTATACATGTGATATATTTTATATATATCTGTAATTATATTAAGTACTTAAATATTATATTTACTCATATTATAAATTTTATAATCATTATTTATGGGTTAACATGGAGATTTAATCTCACCGTATCGTGGGGACGGTCAGTCGTACGTACGTAGGAGTGACATTATCATTCAATTGACAGTTAAATAGTATGGAATTTGATGGAATATTAATTATAAAAAAAACATTATCATGTTAAATTTATTATTTATATAAATTATAATCATTATTATATCAATCCAAATAAAGTATTGTTGAATAAAAAATTACACCACGGCATGGAGACGGTAAGTCATACGTACAAACACATGGTGATATTGTTATTAGTATGATTGATAAAAGGATGAATATGGTTATACCATAATAATAAAAACATATCATAATGTATATGACAAAGGTTTTATTACTTTAGTATTAAAACAACACAAGAAGAGGAAGTATAAGAAGAAAATGAATTTGAAAGAGTTAACAAAACAATTACCTCTTCTTCTGGTATCTTTTTTTGATTTTTACAAAAAAAACTCCTTAGGTTGGATTTATGACCAATTTATGGACTATAAGATAAACTTATGGAAGTTTGGAGGATATATGGGTTTAGTTTTTCCAAGCCAAAGGGCATTAGAGGTGTGAATAAAAGAGAAGAAGAGGTGACCTTTATAAGAGAGGGGATGGGGACTTTTGGAACTCCAAAACTATTAATTTAAAATAAAATGATTTTAGATATAAAAAAGTGCCAAAGTGAGTTATTTAAATGATAATATTATAATGGATATAAATCCTTTCAACCAGTGACTTTTAGATAAGTTTATATCTTAAAAGTAACCTTATATTTTGGTTTTAACCCTTTGTTATATAATGTAACTTTGACCATTACAAATTTTCTTTTTCACACTATAAAGTTAATATAGTTACTATAAAATGAAAAAGAACCCCTATTTAATAATTTATGAAATATTTGACATTATCATATTTATTTTTCTTATACATATATTTTTTTTAAATTTTATAACATTTAATAATTTATTATTTATTTTAGAGTATTATTTATGTCTATTTTTATACTATTCAATATTTTCATTTTTAAAAATATAAAAACAGCATGATAACTAAGAAACAATACTTAAAATATGTCACTAAAATTTCTATGTTATTTAAAAAATTATTTTAGTCCATTTATTAAGTCAAATTTTATTTATTTCAATATTTTTAATATCATTTATTTGGTATTTCTATTACTAAAATAATTTCTGCTCTACTAATGTGTCATCATTAATGGTAATTATTTAATCTCAAAAAATTATAAATAAATTATTATGATGTAGATAATTATTTTATATTTCCATATACTATTTATGATTTATGTTATCTCTTAGTGATTTCTATATTAAAATTATTATACTTATAAGAATTGAGAGTGTGGCGTTTTGTCACATTCATTGATTTTAATAATATTCATGTCATATTCATGGAAAAGTGTCCATTAAATGGTTTAATTTCAACACATAAGATTATAAAGGAATTATTTAGTCATCCAATGGTATTTTTAAAGGTTTTAGGGTAACTTTATAATATTATTGTTACCTTTAATTACCTAATTTACCCTTAACTGTGGTAATGAAAAAATTATTTAAAGTTACTATTCATAATATCCAGAAAATAAAAAAAAATATGTTAAAATAATTTGATCCAATGATTCCAAACATGGAACAAATTTTTCAAAATTTAAAAGACAAAATTTCAGTAATTAATTAAAAATTAATCCCCATTTACAAAAAGAGAAAACATGTTTTTTAAAAGTAAAAATCACACAAAGATTGACATGTGTTTATATCAAATTTTAATGTCAAATTACTTCCAACAACAAAAATTGGATTAAATGATAAAAAATTAATATAATTATACTCTAAAAACAATTAAATGGATTATCTATCAATATAAATAAATTGTATGAAAAAACGGTTTTGAATTAAAATGTTGTATTTTTCCATATTCAATAATATATGAAAGTTATCAAAAAATCACTAAAACATTACAAACAAAATTTTGATATCCCACACCCAAATAAGAATTTAATTTTGTCAAATTAAATATATAAAAGTATAAAATATTTTATTTAAAATGGGTTCTCCATTAAAAAGCGGTGAAACTGTATTTTTTGAAAAATACTTCTTTTTTCTGAAATATTGAATTTTTTTTATATCATGTCTAGAAAATACATAAAGTGAATGTTAAAATTATATGGAATATATAAAACTAAAAATTTGGTTAATAATTTTCAAAATTGATAATTTAACGGCTAAATAATATATTATATTAAATAATAATATTTTATTAATATATTTTTTCTCGGTAAAATTGGGCCTTTCATGTAACTCAAGACAACTCATTGTTGTGTGAAGCCTTTTCTTGACACGATGTTTCCTAAAAGGAAATCATGCACAAAAATTAAATTTATTTAAAAATAAATATATTTTAAATTCTTAGGGTGTTACATATTTATGTATGTATCTAGTTTTTCAACACTACTATATTATTCATCCTTTTGGGATGGGATTGAAAATATCAAGTAATAATGTAAAAAATCCACCACCAGCTCAGGGATTATCACGTTGGGGTATTTAAATATATGAATTAAATTCATAATCTATTAATCATGGGTTATCAAAAAAGTTCACTACAAAGATAAGTTAGAATCTATCAATGATTTTATTAAGAAGATCAATCCATAAATTGGAAAAGAAGTGTAGTTGAGTTGATTCTCAGTGATCATACATTACATAAATTGATTGGTTATTTTATATTATTGTTAAAAACAATTGTTGATGAGAAGTTTTTTCTAAAACATTTTTATAGAGTTCTTAAAGTTATCTACTGAATATCTTGTAAAGCTAACTTTAAAAAAAGTAACAAGGTGGTAGAAGTATGGTGAAACAATCTATTGACATATTAAGTAAAAATAATGCCCCAATTAGTTTTGAATATATCAAAGATGAAGGTCTGAATAATATGGTGTCAGTGTTGCACTATAGATACGAGAAAGCACAAAAATGGATGGGGGTCAAGCCCCCTTTATTGATCATGAAACAAAATACCTCTTTTAGCACTTGGAAAGAGGAAAACCTTTACAATAAGGGAAAAATCTTTAAAGCATATTCCAAGAGGATCCAATAAGTTTTAAAGAAACAAAAATCCAAGTATGCACCAAAAAATCGCATTGCCCCCCTCGCCAGATAGTGCACCAGTGAGATCATTCAAAAGACATTAAGTATTAAGATGAAGTTTTTTGAAAATACATGATAAATTCAAATGGTTTTTAAGGTGTTTTCAGTATATTTTAGAAGAACTAAGATGAATTATAGAGTTTCTAGAGTTATTTGAATAAATATTAGAAATATATGATTAAATTAAAAATGCAGAATTCATTGATAAACCCTATATTTCATAAGGGTAATCAAATAAGTTGGCTATCAAATTCACAAATGATTGAATTTTCATAAGGGTCATATTGATTCAGTAATTTCTATTTCATACTATTCATGATTCATTTTAGATTTTGATGAAAGAATGAACAAAATAATAATATAATCATAAGATTCATTTGAATTTCCATAAGATTCATCATATATTTCCATAGGATTCCTTGATATTGTGTATAATCAGTAAGACATTACATAGGAGTTGTAATGAAAACCGTAATATTAATTTTAATCTATTTAAAATTTATTGGAATTTCTATAAGAGTTATCTAATTTTATAAGGGTTGTTGATGAAATAAAAATAGAAAAAATAATTGATATTTCTTGTATTCTATAAGGGAAATTGTATTATATAAGAGTCGTTTATGAACCTTAAGAGTTATTTATTCTTATAAAAATGAATATTTTATATAATTTGAAAATTTTAGAGACTCACCCCAAGGAATGTTAGTCATTTTTTTCTTATATAATTACCTATTTTTGGAATTTTGAAACACTAAAAAAACATTAGATTCATTTATTTTATGAATCCAAAAATGAAAAACACGTGAAATTAATAATATTGGGAATCATAGAGTATAATACCCCCATATCATAATAAGTGATATGTTTACTGAAATTTGGTGGTGCTAGTACTGGATATCAATCGACTAACTATCTCAAATGGATTTTTGATTAAATAATAACGAAAGAGAAAATGGTCATCATGATTATGAAGAAAAATAAAAACTGCTATGGAATCTTATTATTATAGATTTAAGAGGGATAATTTATTAGTATTTTAGATTCCCTCATTCCATGAAGAAATGTTCCATGTCTTAAAATTAATATTATATCTTTTCATATATATGGAGAGATTGTCAATTTTTTTATTTTATGGGAATATTTTAAGGAAAATAATCTAAACCATTTTGATTGAGTTAAATATAAAGTTATTTGGTTTAGTTTAAATTATTTTAATATGATATAGAAAGAGAAAATTTTATTCTCAGAAACTCGTTGAGGAAAAGAAGTTATAAATGGGGGAATATTCTATGTTTGTTGGAAAACAGACACATCATGCAGTTTAGAATAATGAGTTAAAAGGATCATGGAATCTTCATTATTGAAATTACATTCAATATTAAAAATATTGAAAATATATTTTTTATATTCAATATACAAGATAATAAGAAGAGAAACATTGAAGATATATTTCAGAGAGGAGAAAAACATGATACAAAACTGAAGAAGAATAACCTTTGTAGTTATCAAAGAAGTAGATGAAAATATTATAATTCAATTGATCGAATCTATTCTGTCGAGGAAATAATAACTAAGAGAATCATGAAACATGACAAAGCCTATGATATCCTTATATTATAGAAGTAAATTAGAAAATAAGAATAACTTTTAGAGATAGAGAAATACTATTTTTGTGGTTCTTGATCTATGTGTCAAGAATTTAAAATTGAGGAGATATAAATTATTGATGATCACAAGAGATCGATTGTGAGGGAATCATATGACCATATTTCTAGTAATATCTTGTTATTTTTCTATTTAAAAATAATGAGTTGTATAATGTTTCCAAAAATATATATTGGCAGCCAAATACCCTTTTAAAGACATGGATCTAATTATTGGATGCAACATCATCCCAAAGTATATTATTGATCATATTCATGGATATTTGAAATGCGTACCATTTAAGAGTGGTGGTTCTATTATTGAAAATTTCATTAAGATGTTTGGAAGGAAATATTCTAATATAATTGAGAGATACTTAGTTCTTCTTGGGAAGTAGATGTCGAACAATCCCTAAGGTTCCCTCAAGTGTAAAATCAAACAATGTAGGTGTTGATTATAGTATGATAAATTATCATCCCAAATTGTAATAAATTTTATGCACTATTAATAAAATCTATGTCTTGGTATAGTAACCAAACACAATGAGGAGAATTTATTCCAAGATGGAGGTAAACATTGTAAAAACACTCTGTACTTCTCTTTAAATTTAATTCTACATTCTAGGTGGTTGTTGTGTACTAGGTAAGATCTAAAAAAAATTAGTTATATCTTAATAGGTAATAGGGGTTTAGATATTAAGAGATATCATTTAAAGGGTTGAATGTTTAAGTGGATAATAATTTAGTAAAAAATTTAGTCACACCTAATTCACCCCCAGGTGATTTCACATGCTTATTTGGGAATCTTAAAACCTCATATGGAAAATAAATCACCATTACATCAACATAATTCATTTTTAGTGGTCTAATCCTAAGTAAGATCGGTACACCCCTACCCATGAAATAAACTCCATTTCACATCACCATGACCATATCCTCTTTCTTATATCAAGGAAAAACTTTAATGGAAGCACATAACCACTCTATGCTAGGCTCTATAAGAAATTACACCAAAAAATCTATGATTTATATATCACCCACCCTCATGGGATTAAGTAAATATTTGAAACACTAACATATTTCTCATATTGGTTTAATTAAAACATTATCACTAGTGGGACTATATCTATCCCCACTATTAAAGAGTTTCTTTTATGGGTATCATATTGGTTCGACCCTTATATACCATATTCCATTATTGACCACTTCATAATGATTTCACACTTACACAGAAAAAAGTTTCCTGGTAGAATTTTCATACAGATCAACATTAGTTCCTCCAGCATGTCCTACCTACAGGAACAAGAATCAATATCATTAGGTTGTGAAACAAAAGGTGACATAGTCATTCTTCTTCAACCTCCTCACAATAATATATAGGAATCCCATCTATATATATATCCAAAAACCTTCCCTCTATGATCATAAATAATCTGGTTTTATTTTCCACACTCCTTTTTGAATATTACCAATAAAAACATCTATAATAACACAAAAACCCTCCAACTAATTATCATCACACCACTTCCCATTGAGTGTCCTAATAAACCATATTCTAAATAGGACAGTCATAAAAATTAAAATGACCATTCTCCACCACCTCTAGAATCTAGGATAACAATAATGGAACTATATTGATTGAAAACCAAAATTGTTTATAAAACCTCCTCTTCTACTACCTAACAATAGTTTTCAAGTGATGGGGACACCCACAAAGATCTACTGGATATACCTCACTTGATTCTATGCCTAACTAGAGTATTATATGCATAGAATTTTTATCTTTATATTTAATACAACCATAATGTGAATACTATTATCCATGTGAGGGTTTATTTTGATGTTATCACAACTTTTTTGTGAAATTCCCCAAGCCTTTCTCTTGAGAACGTCTTGTCACAAAGTAGTACGAAGAAAAAAATAACCATTTCTAGAATCTCTCAAAGTATTTAATGTTATGGGGATACCACTATTGATAAAAGGTGAAAAACATATCTTTCTATAAGAAATAATCAATCACTCTAAATCAATATGCTCTTGTTCCTTATCTATTGTTCAGAGAAAGTATCCTCTATTAGAAGTTTCAACCACCACACCACTATTATGACACTGTGATCTCATCATTCACCATAGATTAAACTTTCCAAAATCCAATGCTACTCCATTAATCAAGATCACACACAATGATACTTTAATGAATAGATAGAACTCTTTGGGTAAGGGTAGTGAAATTCA
Organism: Viscum album; assembly: GCA_963277665.1. Lineage (NCBI taxonomy): Eukaryota > Viridiplantae > Streptophyta > Magnoliopsida > Santalales > Viscaceae > Viscum > Viscum album. The sequence continues at coordinate 983,988,018 of OY728128.1, forward strand.
TTGAATGTATAATATCCTTCTCTAAAAACTGACACATAGAAATATTTATGGGAATTAGCAGTCCATTATTTCACCCAAAAAATATTAAAAACACCCCCAAAATACAATTTAATTGATACATCGATATCCCATTTAGGTATAATTATAGGTTTCCCATTGATGCATCTAACATTAATCTAGTTTCATGGGAAGTGAGTCCTCATCAATGATCATTTTGAATAAATCCAAGATTATAGTCTGATGGGTAATTTGTTAAAATTTCCTAAGTCTGAGTTCATAAAATGAATCCTAATTTCTCAGATTTTTAGTGTGTATTTTTTGGTCGTTGGAGGGGTTGAATGAAATTTAGAACATAGATTAGGAGGTGGAAGTGAGATTTTTTCTTATGTGTGTGTGTCATAGTTTGGTCTTGATTGTTAGTGCATGAAGAGGCATCTGTAGAAAGTGGATTTTTATAGTTAGGTTTCTTATTATATGAATTCATTAGACATAGTGTGGGATTTTGTTTCATAGCATCAGGATATATCATGGATTATAGGCATAAGACATGCGAGTTAGAAATTGTATTATTTCATGTTGGAGTTCTAGTACTGTTTTGATCACCTTTTTTCATTACATGAAGGGTTCAAAGGAGGATATTGGAAAATAAAAAAAACATTAAATATCAAAGGAAGAAACTTATGTATGGATTTTAACTCTAATATATTTCTTGTTTCCCTTTTTAAGTCCTAAATTGTGGGTTTTTGGTTGTAGAATGAAATGGTTTCATGGGAGTGATTGTTTTTCATGGGTGTTAATTGTGTAATAAAAATGGATATAATGTAATTAATCCCTAGTTGAGTGATTTAATAGATCTTACATTCCAAGAACTGTTACACAATAGAGATTTATTATTCCATGGCTTGGATTGAGGTCCTCTCTATGATATTTGGTATTTTAGATTTCATTTAATAGTTAAATTAATTACATCATGACCTTCCTTTATTTTATAAAATTATGAAAGGTTGAACAAGTTAGAAATTGGGGAAGGTGGAGTAGATCATGGGGTGAATTTTAAAGATTTTTTCAAACTAGATTTTTCATGGTGTGAAATTTCTGGTCATGTTGGAGACCATGGATTTTAATTCTATTATAAATTCAAAAGGCCATCTAAATTATTAATTTTTTATTTTTTCTTAAAAACTAAGATGTCCAGATAAGATTATTTAGAGAGAATTGAGTTTCCCTAGATTAATTTTTTCCCTTGGATTTAAGAGATTAACTATTTTTTATCTAAGGATATTTATGATTTATTTTATTATGATTTATTATTATTCTTCCTTCCTGGGTTTTTGTTTGGAAATGGTAGTTCTTTAGTTTGAGTGGTGTTGGGATGAGTGGTTGATGGGTCCTATATTGATATAGGTATTTGAGTTTTCTTTATGTGTTATTTTTCTTGTGATCATTTTACTCTCATTGTTCCTTCAAAATAGCTGATTAAAAAATTGGATAACCTATAGGATTTGAAACTCTGCCTTCTTATTTATGTGAATTTATTGAATTATTGGGATTTTTTTCTTAAGGTGAATAGAAATTATTAACAAAATAAATATATTAAATTTAATTAAATGAAATTATAAGGGGGTTTATTTTTATAGGATTTATATAATCCCATGTTATATCTTATTTCTATAACATTTCTTTATTTTTACTATGAATTTAATTCATGGTGTGATTTATGTGTTCTTTATATTATTAAATGTTTGGAATCATGATTCATATAAATTTAATCATTTAAATATGTTAATTAATTTATTGTGTGAAATATGGATTTGAGATAACATTTTCTATACAATATATATTGAATTTAAATAAAGGCATGTTTAAAATTTTGAACTTATTAATGTGTTTCTCAATAAAAATTCGGTGTTTATTATTTTTGTTAGGTTTTCTTTCATCGCTTTTATTTGTACAGTTTTAGTAGTTTTTTGATATATTGAGAATTGTGGTGTTGAAATGGTAAGGATATCATGGTGTAAATTGGAGTGATGATGTTTCAGTGTTGGTCAGGGTTTTGGTGGAGTATTCATGCATTGTGTGGAAGTAGTTATGGACAATTTTCCCTAGATGGAATTAGAGAGATTTTTTTATTAATTTGGTAGTGGTGTATAGTATGTTACCTGGGTTATAATGTTCTTTTGGTTAGTTATGTGGAAGGAAATGTTTTTTTTTGATATTGCAGTGGATGGATTTATGAGATTGATGTAGAAAGAGGTGGATGGTATGTTATATTGCAAGGAAGAGTTATGTGTGGTGGTTTTTGGTATTAACATGTGTGATGGTTAATGTGATGGTTGTATGGTGTGTTATAGGTTTGTGTTGCAGTTCCCAATAGTAGGGATATGATTGGTAGTGATGAATATAGTAGTGGGGTATAGGTGGTAATAATGAATTTTTTAATGAGTAATGGGATGTTAATGAATTATAAATGAATGAAATGAATGGGTAATGGTTGAGATGAACATAAATTAGGGAAAATGAATTATATGACATTTAATATGGATAAAGTAGTGGTATAAAGAACATAATTTAGGTAGTATGATAGTAAATCCATAATTGGATAATGATTTTCCTCAATTGGAAGTTGTGAATATTGATATAAATATTTAATGTGAATAAGTAGGGATAGTTTGTGTTGTGAATGCGGTAGTGGTTATTCGATTTTTGAAGTTATAGTGTGTTAATTGTGATAGGTGTTGGAAATGATATTTTGTATGAAATTTGGGTTGGTATTTGAGTTCAAGGATAATATATATCTATAATGTATTTATCTTATGATTTTTTTTCACACCACCAAATTTGAGTAACCTTAAAGATACCCATTTTTGAGTTCTAGGAGTTTTCTCCAATAGTCATGTCAGTGAGGTAATGAATGGATAATTACATCCTCCTTCCTTGTATCCCTTATGATGTAGTATGGACAATAATGGTTTAGAATAGGTATAAGTACTATAATGGATTAATGTTATTTTATATGTTATACCAGATGACTTGGTTATGTGGTTATTCTGTGATGATATATAGTGGGGTAGTTCTTTGTAGGATGATGAAATGATGTTGATGGAATTTATGTTCACAATTCCCTACTATGATGAGTTTTTGGTATGTGGATATGAATGTGGGGTTCAAGTTTATTGTATGTAGTATGATATGGTATTAGGTGTGGGGTGATTTTGATTATGTGGTTGTGGTGGTGATGTGAGATGTGAATAAATAGATATATGGAAGGGAAGAAAGCACATGGATTTAATTGATGGGGAATGAGATAATAAAATGGGGAAGTGGTTTTGGGGTAACATCATTCTATATTATTCAATACTATGTTATTATACATGAATGTGATACTGGGTGAGTGATCCTTGGGGATAATGGGTGACATATGGCATGAGTTTTATTTCTTATTCACTAAGGTATTAGTATGATTCTTATTATTTTGCAAGATATGTATTGAGGAGGATCCTACCAATTATTCATGTATAATCATTACTATATATATATATATGGGTTTGTGGGTGTTTTATAGGTTGTTTTAGGGATTTTGTTGGTGAGATAGAAATTACGAGATTAAGGCTTGGAGCTTATGTCAGATTTCCCATTGTGGTTCATTATTTTTGGTATTTCATTTTAGAGACATTTAATTTGAATGAAATTTCATGTATTATGGAATATTGGGTTTAATTTTACATTATGGAGTTTATTTGTGGTTTTTATATATGTTATTTTTATTTTTGAGTTTAGTTCCTACCATTTTTATGTTTTATACCCATTGTCCTAGTCTCTAACCTATGACCTATTCAGGGTGATATTTTAGGGTTACTCCCATATTAAATATAGACCCATAATGTGTTCCCAGTTGATGTTGTTCATGAATGATCTGCTTACCACAACTAATGTAATTTCACTCACATTTAATGGTAGACCATACCTTATTTACACAACTATGCTTCATTACAAAAAAAATATATTTAGAACTTATCCATACCATGATAGGTACCCCTCTATCTCATGTCTTCAATAAAGAAATATCATAAATGACTGATTTATCCACTAATTATAAACTCAATCACTATATTAAAACTAGTAATTAGCATTGTTTATACATTGGTTTCATAGAATTTTTTACCACGACTATGTTTTTTGAGATAATTATTAAAAATTTCAACTCAATTCTGTGTTTCTGTATTTTTATTGTGGTTATACTTTTTTAAAAAACTATTTTGTGTAATTTGTTAAAATATTATTTATAGGCATTTTCAAAACAACAACTATTAAAAAAATATAAAAAGTTTTTCTCTTATCCATTGCGAAATATCAGAAGTAAATATTTTAATAACTATTTATTAGTGGTTTCATCAAATTTTTTGGTGGTTATTTCTAATTTAATATCATTTTTAACCACTTTTATTTCAATTTGTCGATGTTTTTAAAATCACCTATAAATATGGTATGTTTATATATCTTACCATATTTATTTGTGGTTATAACCAACTATGGTCATTTAGTAGTTGTAAAAACTAATGATTATTATTTCCATTGTGGAAATGTACGAGTGAATGAACCTCTATCCTATGCCGATAAAAAAATCCAATATAAAAAAAAAATTATATCCATACTATATGATAATAATAATGATGATGATGATGATGATGATTATTCCCATACATCAAAAACAACATTATACTTAATAAAACATAATGGGATAAAATTATAATTTAAAAAATATTAATAAAAGCACCATATACACATAAAATATTAGATACCACTTTAGAAGATAAAATTACAATTAACAAATTGTCTATAGAGTCATAATTACTCAATTATATTCTCTAAAAAAAGAAAATGCCTCACTCTACACTACAACATCATGCTACAACTCATCACCCCTACCTTTCTTCCCACCACAGGTGCTTATATTTAAAGTATTTAACCACTTACTAGTAATTAAAATATTCATCAAATAATAAATTATGTAAAATTTGAAGAAATATACTTATAATTTAACTACTATAGAATAAAAAACGCAAAATTTATATGTTAGAAACACAATTTTAAGGTAACATTTTAGAACATAATAAACCAAGATCGTCTTTCATTGGTTAAATGAATTCTTTCCATAGATGAATATATATAAAAACCATTCATAAATTTTGATATCATCACATTAAAAAATATTATAATTGGATATATTTACATGCATGAATATATTTAATGAAATTTAATTTTTATATATTACTTTTAATTCATTAACTAAATAAAAATTGGAAAATAATAAATAGTTGTAAAAAACCATTAAGATTTTATTGTTTTTAACATTAATTTGGTTTATTGAGATTCTATTTAGATGTTTACTAAATTAAAATTTTCTACTAAAATAAATATAAGTTTGAATATAAGAAATTAACAGATGATGAATCCCATATGAGTATTGTTATTTCTTTATAAATACTATCAGTAATCCTCTAAAATAAATTAGTCAATGAACTCTCTAATTTTTAGACCTAATAATTTTATGTCTCAATAAGTGTTCTTCATATTTAAATATATCTTTTAGTGCATGAATTTCCTTTTTTTCACTAGTATCACAAAATCTTACAATCCCTTAGCTGCTGACATTGTCAAAGAGTATGTATGAGACCTATCAAAGACCCATGATAGATATGGTCTACAACCCATCCCCCACACATTAACATTATTTTTTTCCTTATGAACTTGATTAATAGTTTCCTCCAAGAATACCATCTATGAAATGAAAGGTTTGGCATACCAAAATTATTTGATTTTACACTTTAAATTGAATAATATTAAATAATAATGTACTTTTGTAACATCGAATAATAAATTAATTTTTTATACACCAATGGTTTTTATAGGTTCATGGACATAAGTTTCTTTATTTTTGTGAAAATCAATCCACAACTCTATCTTTTCAACATAGTGGACTACCTCCATCACCTATTATAAAAATGTATATAACTATTATTTTATAAAACTAAATTATTATAAGTATTATAGATATATATTGTAATAAATTAAATTTAACATTTCCACCTCATTTCCTTGAAAAACACATTGACACAAGTGTGTGTGGAATCACTTCTTTTAATTAGTATAATTTGTCATATAAAGAACCTAAATAAATTATATATCAATAACATATGAAACATTATTAAGATAGTGATATTAGTTAACTTAAATTTAATAAAACACCTAATGTGAATAACATGATGATGGTTAGTAAATGTTTTCCACTAGTCCATAGGCACACTATCAGAGACCATTTTATACATTTGTGATAGTAATATAGATGTTCCATTTAATTCACTCCACAATATCCCCTAGAAATCATTCCATTTTTTACTAAATTTTTTAAAATCTATATATGTGACATTGAATCATGAACGTCAAAATAGAACCTTATATACAAGTAAAATACATGAAATTTAATATATTATTAATATATTAGGTAATAATGTTTAATTTAATTGCATATGAATAAATAATTATTGTAGTACATTTATCTGAGTATCCAACAACTCATTCTTCTATGCTAATGGAATATAACTCCTATGTAACTAATTAATAGGGTGGGATCCCACTACACATGGAAAATGGCCTATGAACAACCCAAAAATACATAATGCATCCTTAGTGGGTACCCCATATTAATCAAAAGAAAAATAACCTTTATGATAGTGAAATTGAAAACATAATGATTTTTTATGTTTGACTCCCTTATATTATTATTTGTATCTATTTATTACATGTATTAAGAAATTTTTAACAATATTTAAAAATGTAGTTTTTTCACATTGAATTACATATTAATGACTGTTAATTTTTAGTAAGCTATCAATGGTAATTGAATGTCGGTTGGTATGCCAGATGGATCCATCATATTTGTTCTATATAATCCCTCAATATTAATAGTATAATTCATACATGTGGTGAAATCATACTAGGTTAAGATAAAATGATACATAAAAATAATGTAAGGTATGTGATTAAGTACACATGGTGTTATAGTGGTAGAATGAGGATCCTATGATGTAGAGTATGGTGCGTCTAACCTATGATAGCATAGAATACCTACAAAAAATATAAAAAAAAACTCCCTAAATTAGACCTACAGTTCAATTACATAAAATTACATTTACATTTATTAAATTAAATTATAAACAAAAAATACACCTCAAATTTATTAATATTAAAAAAACCAATATTTATTATTCTTGGTTGGTTATATTATTATCTATTTCCAATATCAAAATTACATGTTCTTATTTTATTCATTATTTAACTTTATCTCTCCCACTCACAAGACTATCATTTTAAACATTACCAAGTATAAAAAAAATCAGTTTGTTATTATTGATGGGGTTTACTATCAAATATTACTCCACTTTCATAGCCTATATCATACATGCCTCTCATTTTTATGTGGAGAACAATAGTTTAAATTTCAACAACTATATTATCAACATAATATACCTTTTTTTACTTGGGAATCCATGTGTTATCATTACTCTCCAGTGTAGATAAACCAAGATAAATTAATAGAATTAAATTTTAATGATTCATTCTTTAGACCGATCATAATATTTACCTGATTACATATAAATAAAACAAATAAAAATTTCACTTAATAATTAAACATAATAATTTCAACCCACTTCCCATATTATCCCCAATCTGCAACTATAAATATATCTTTTTTTTCTTTTCAAACTATCCATGTGATTAATAGTATGAAACTTGAAACCATTAATATTGTAAGTTCCAAACCTCATAACATTCATCAAAGTTCATTGAGTAAAATACTTAAAATATTTAGATAGTTAATCTTGATTATCATCATTTATTTCTTATATAAGTTTATATAAACATTTCTCTTTAATGTAGATAATTGCCAAAATATTCAAACTAAACATTAGATTAAGAATATAAATGAGGTGAAAACTAGTAAATAATTTCATTATTAACATTTTTATCTCTATCTCATTCTGAGTTTGACTCCATTGGGGAATTTTATTTGGGTCCCCTAATTCTATGAGAAACAGGTCTAAAATGTTAGTATTTAGTATCACATAACTTTTTACTTGTCTTAATTATTAATTTTTCAATGATAATATAGAGGATTTTATAACTTCTAAACCCAACGTTAGAAACATTGATGATTCTTTCTTAGAAAAAAATTAATTTTATTATAATCAATTCATCACACCCAATTGAATCCTATATCTATTAAATTTAAAATGCCTTGAACATCAAGTTATAACCTCTTTGGAAAGGTAACCACCCACAATAGAATCTTCTATGTGACTTTTATTTTTCAAAAAAGACATCAAATGATGATGCTACCTAATGGTAAGAAGATATAAGTTAATAAATAATTTTTATAATTACTAATTTCGAAAACTATAATTATTTTATGGAAATAAAATTAAAATAATTTTCCTCTCTATGGGATATGTCAATCCATAATGTATATGAACTCAAAGTGTACCCTGTTCAAAAATAAACCACAAGATGAATCATCATTGTAAAATATGGTGGTGAAAGACCATATATAAATGAAATATCATCTATAAAATTATTTTTTGAATTTTATCAAGTTAAATGGGGTTTAATGACTTCTAAAAAAGTTAACTAGAGAATGTGAAAATTTTTATTAGAAAAACAATTATTTATTTTGGTAAAAAATTACTCACTTATAATGGTAGAAATTTATCCATAAATACATGCAATTCATTATTATTAAATAAATGTATTATATAGTGAATCAAATAAGAAATATTTAAATATTACAAGAATACCCATCAGGTATATTCATATTTTTTAAGCTTTGAATGAAACATTATTCATCCCAATTTATCATTGTGAAAATAACTCCTTGATAGCTCTCATTATGTTTTCCCCATAGATCATATGTAATATTAAGTTATTATTTGTCCTCACTATCATTCACATTTTCCTTTTATTTTCCCTAACCATTATGAAATGTAAAAAACACATTGTCACACCCATTCTTCTTAATGTCTATACTGGTAAGATCATGAAAAAACAAATTAAACTTCCAATATGGAATCATGAAAAATATTCTCTTTTTATTATATTTTTTCACTAATTATATGTGATGGTGCTATAACTCTTTTCCCAATATAATTTAGATGAAAATATGTTTCACACTTTGTACCAATAATTGATAATAATGACAATATTTGTAAACTCGATAATAAATTTTTTGAAATCCTCAAATATGTTTTCCCATTGAAACATGTCTTGATAATTAAAATTTATGAGATATATCATGGAAAATGAAAATATAATTGAGAAGATAATTTATATAATATGGTTGTAATTGAGGTTAAAAATCAATGTTACATATTGGAAAAGAAAAATCAGTGTGTGTGTTCTGAAAAAAAAAATATTTCATAGTCTATGAAATTCACTTGTGGTCCATGTAAGGGAAGTATTCATATTGATCATTTTGAATATAGATGCATAATATGTTTATAAAAAATTATTATTTAACTCTTTTAAATCTTAAATTAGTGGCTAAATGTTGAAATTAATATAATTTTAAAAGATTTTTTTATATTTTTATTCATCAATATGATGAATGATTTCTGTTGCATACACATTCAATGAGGAATATTATAAGGGATTAAAAAATCATTCATATACTATAATTAGTATTTAAAGTTAAAAATAGATTGAAACCATTAGCTTCCAATACCATGTACACATTTGTAGGATCAAAATAAAAAATTAGTATATTGAATCAAAGGTATTCTATTCTTTTTGAATCTATAAGATGTTTCACGAAATCATTATAGTTATTCTTAAAATGATAACACTTTATATATTCAGTGGTTATTGAGGAGATAATCTATATTTTCAATCATGGTGGTTTGATGGTATTCGACAATCATTAATGATTTCATATCACTTCCTCATCATCATTATCCCGCACTGTTATCTATTCTGGATCTAGATTCCACCTTTCTCTTTAGGGTGGAGCTACACGGTGGCCTTCAAATGTCTTTGGGATGTAAGTCTAGATGGGTGGCACTATGAGGTATATGTAGATGATAAATCAACTATTGATGGCATGGTTATGATCGACTCCAGTGAGATGTTTTTGGTGGTTGATGTTGATGAATCTGATAATGGTAATGTGATGATGGCGGTGATGTGTTCGAGGGAGGGTTGGTTTCTCAGGAATTTTAACAGAACATGGTCTGTATTAGTTTGACATACTTTTTTTCAGAATTTTAATTTTAAAAATATTTTGGGTGTGGTTCAGTAATTCATTTGTGGGCAGTGATGTTTTATTTCCTGGATGGTTTAATCCGGTGGACTTTTGTTAGGGTTCACATTTTCCCCTTAAAAGTTTCATTATAAAATTCAAAAATATAGATGGTTAGGCAATATAAAACCTCCAAAACTCTTTTATTTTTCTATTTTTATATGGTGGTGCATAGATTTAGAGTGACATAATTATTTTTTGAATTCTATATAGTAGTAAATAAATTTATTACAAATTTCTCTATTCTAATGAATCATTAAATCATTGGTACATTAATGTATCAATATATAATCAAGAATATGATTGATAATAACCTTCTTCATATCATTAAATTATGTAGAGATATTACCTTAACAAAATGCATCAGACAAAAAATCCACTTTCATGGACATTAAGTTTTTGTAATTTTATATAAGAACATGATGTGATAGAACTTCAGTAGAGAAATAAAATTTTGAATATTTAGTACATCCTTCATGAAATTCAGGATTTCCATCTATAACTAACATAGAAAATCAAAAAAATTTAAATTATGTTTTCCTTATATTAGTCTCCTCAACACAAAAAAAATAATATGTCATCAACAGAAACAGATTATCCTATAGTTATAAAAGCATCATTAATATTTGAAACATCAATGAGTGGATCATCAGATGTGATACATCGTTTATGTTGTTTTCCTACTCTATAGAGAGAATCATTTATCAATTTTTGAACGTATTTATCCAATATCAAGGAATTAAATTTGTTCATTTTAAATTTAGATGATTGAAAATTGTGTAATATTTGATTCTCCATTCCTCATCTAATGAACATAATGAGTCTCAAATTAATCATCCCTCTCCAATAATCTTCAAAATTTACATTTAAAACATGGGAATTTGATTCTTCCATCCACATATCTATTTGGAAATTAAAAAACCAATTACATGTTCAAAATCATAACATATTGATATTTATTCTATGGTAAGGTAATCTAACTCTTATCCATACACAGTCAATTCCCTACTCCTTAAAATTAAAATTGTAAATATCTAAGTATATATAAAGTGATTATTTCAATCATAATAAAACATTCAAATAACTTTCATTTTCAAAACCTCCCTTCAATAACATGTAGTAATTTATGATAACATATCAAAATTAAAAATATCTATTAGAAATTATTTTTTATTCAAATTTTTTAAAATTAATTCAAAATAACCTTAAAATTTTAAAATCAAAACAAAAAATTAGTGGTACCTTTAATGATTGATTAACTCTTTAAAATATATAAAACCTAATTTCTTTAATTAAATTTAATTAAAATCACATATTTTCAAGAACACTTGAAATCAATTTATACCTAAACGATATACCAAAAAACATAATTTCCTATAAAATTACCACTATAAAGATAGTGTCTAAACACACAAACATGCATATCTTAATCTATTTAAAATAATTATCAAGGAAATAAACTGTTTTCATGAAAAACATAAATAGAAAATGATAACCACTAAAACTATACAAATTAAATATCAAAAGAATGAGAATATAATCATAAAAAATTATATAAATTCATACAAAAGGCATTCTTATCAATAAAATGAAATGGTAACTACTCACCAGTTATGTCACCATGGAAGTAACCATTTAACCATGGTTGTATGATTATTCCATGATGTTTAAATTAAGTTTTTTCCATTAAATTTGAGGGATATGTTGAATAAATGAATAATCCTATTAAATTTATATCTCACTGAAATAAATATTTATACCAATCACAACACAAAAAATTCCCCACCTCTAAAGGAATAAAAACATGAATGAGAACTATTAATTATTATAAAATAACATAAAATCATTTATCGAAATTACATAGAGTCGAAAATTAAATAAATTCCATTAATTTAATTTTAAACCTCATGTTTCCAAACCAATTTTGGAAATGATATCTCAAAACATTTTGATTTAGTATATTTTTAATGTATGATAACATAAACATTTCAATTTAATTATTCATTTCTGAAACATCATACTCATTATAAAACTTTTGGGTCCAATGTTAATTTTATTATTTATAACTGCAAAACCTTGAAAAAATTATTTAAAATATAATTTAATTTCTATTCCATAAAAATCCATTTACATTGAAATCATTTTGAAAATAGGTTCATGATAATGTTTAAACATCAAACTTTTTGAATTCTTAAAATACTCATTTGATATAGATCCATCACAACAAACATTAAAACTAATCATTATAAGTCACTATTCGATCATTAAACATCATACATGTATTATATAATGATCAATATGAACATATTAAAATACATTATTAAATAAAAAATCAATAATATTATAACTATCGAGAACTCTGTGAAAAATGAATGGTTATTAAATACACCTAATAAATAAAAATAATTTGTGATATATGAAATGAAATGAAAAATAAATTTTTTATACTTTTTTTTAAATGTTCAAGGTACCTCAATCAAGAAAAATGAAGGAATTTTCAACCAATTAAAGGGAATACAAACACAAATATATCCTAGAAATACAAAATACCTTGAGTTTATTGATGATCATCAGTTGTGTATCGGAGGTCAAGGATGACGAAGATCAGGGCTTGAGGGTCGGGTATCCACACCATCAGTGACCATAGTGAAATGTTATGCTGATGGTCTATGATTTAGATAAATATTTTCCAGGAGTGGTGTGGGTGTCAAGTATTGGGATTGCGGTTGGGAGGAAACTTGGATTTGTTTTAAATAGTTAATGGTAGTTTTGACTATAAATTCTTCGATATAAGAATTTATATCTAGTTTTAATTATAATTTCCATTAAATATAATATTCTATGACACTTTTTAAAAGAACCACTAAAAATTCACAAAAAATATATTATTTTTAGGTTTTAACGATGGTTTTTGAAACCACTAATAATAACTACTATAATTTACTAATAATCTTGTAGTGTGTTCACTTGAAGTAGTGAGGTAAATATGGTCCCCTTGAGTGGAAACACAATAGTTAAAAAGGGTATGGATATGGGTTCCATTAGAATCTAGAAATCCTAAATATATAATTCAAAAAAATTAATAACTTTTACCTATTTTATCTATAATGAGATCCCATGAATATAGGGAATGAATCATACTCAAAAATGCATATGTTAACACCAGACCATAGTCACCCCTTTCATATGTCCTAAAAACTCTAACTTTTAGCACCCTATAAATGACTAGAACTAACCAAAGGTGGAAATTATTGGAGAGAATGATATCATTTTCTATATCCATATTCTATTTTAACTACCTACATTCCAACCAAAACCACTCTTTTTTATGTTATAGGCCTAGAGGGCATCGTTTATTCTTTACAGGTCAATGTAAACATAAATTTATAAAACTAAAAAAATTATACTAAATTTATTTAAAATTTTGTACCATAAAAATTCAATGTTTAACCCACAGAGATAATAAATTGGTTTATTTGGGTTTTAAAAAGTTTTTTATTAGATTGGATAAATTGTTGATAGAATATTGGATTGATTAATTTTATAGAAGGAAAGAATGAAAACAAATCCAATTGATTGGTTTGTTTGAAAAAAGATTTTGAAATCAATCTAGGGTTTTGTAATTTTAGGGTTCAGGTGTATTTAGACTTTATAAAATAGGTTTATTAATTCATGATTGATAATGGATTCAAGGAGAGGAAGATCCAATGGTCATGGTATCTCTTCCTTTAGGTGACAACCCCCTATTTCCCTTGGCTTGGTAATTTAGGGTTTCATAGAATAAAGTTTGTCTCGATACCACATTTAAACCTCATTTTCTCTAATATTGAAAATGTTCATGTGTTCTTTAAGGTTGTGTTTCACAATTTTAATGTTCATTTTTAATTCAATTATCAATAGTTCTGATAAAAGTAAAAGAAAAGGGGTTGGAAGATGAAGATAGAAATCATATAAACCAAATACAAGAATAATGGAAAATAAATCAATTCAATGCACCTTCCCCCTTCTATTTACATCACCCAAGCACATTGTGGGTTTATCCCCTCATCCTAGTTATGATATTATAAGAGGGAAGGAGAAAATTATGCATAATAAAAATAAAGTATAACTTGGGGAGGACAGTGCAAGACCCTACTTCTCGCTCTAAGATTTGGTCTTTGTTGGATATAGGTCTAAATGACCCCAATAGTAGTAGTCTAGACCTCATTTTTTAGGCACCATATGGGATCCTTTATTAATTAATTACATAAATATTTGGTTCATAGGTGGTCCTAAGTGGGTCCCTTATAACAGATTTGGTAAAAAAGAAAGGATACTATGAATATGGTTTTTTAATCCCATCTCGTGAATTTACATGATGTGTAAATGGAATACCAAGCCTATAATCTCAAAATTTGTAGGCATTACAAATTTTTGTGGATCTCTTCCAAAAACTCATCCCTAAAAAATTGATATCGTATAATGAGAACTCGCAACATGTAATTGACATGTACAGTGTGTAATCTGGTCAAGACTTTTACTGGCGGTTATAGATTCTTGATGAATTCACATCATGTAATTGTGTTAAACATCATATAATTGTTCTAATATATTTTTCTAGTAATTTTTCATCCTTAAAATTTTGGTGTCACATTGCTTCGCTTCACTCATGGCGTGAAGTTTCATTAAGCTCCAAAATTTTCTTCCTTTTCATTCTTTTTTTTTAAATATTCATTATATCCTTCTATAAAACACAAAACATGTTAAATTGTCCAAAATTTCATAAGAATATTCATTTAAATACATAAATCAATACATTATAATAACATAAAATATATACATGAAATATACTTATTAAAAACCCCCACACTTGAATTCATACTTGTCCTCAAGGATGGCATATAAACATACTACAAAGGATGTTCACCTTACCATTCTTCAAATTCAATTTCAATAAAAACAATTGATCAAATGTAAAATTAAATTTTCATGAATCACACATAGACATTTTATCAACACCTCACTTTTCAACGAATGCAAATCAACCATGTATTTTACTTGTCTACTTTTATAATAGCACATCATTTTCATTCATCCATTTTAATTTTTTAATTCATCATTATTATGAATTCCATTTAAAATTTACCTCACTGTGAATTTTTTCACTCATTATTAGGGTACAAATGAATAGTGTGATTCACATACTTCAAGAATATGTAACTTTCATAGGCTTGCAATGTATCTAAAATTTCCACTATGTAAAACAATAACAAATAATCATGAGGTCTTTATGACTAAGGGTCAAATGAATCTGAATCTTAGGGAAGGTAGGTAAACGATGTAAATAAATTAAGGAAAAAACGGAGACTCAACTCTAAAGTAATTTTCATGATAATAAAAAATAGCTCAAAGAAAGTCTCCTCTTCCCCCAATATCTCAGATAAAACCTATAAAGAGATGAAATGAAATAAATGAAACACCCTATTTTATTTTTATTTTTCATTTAATTTTTTTAATGTTGTGTTTGGGTAAATTCTCACATCCCCCACCCAACCCCTAATGATCTACTCGTGACACAATTTGTAATATTTAAAATAATCATCGGTCAATTAAATGGTGATTTTTAAATATCCCTATACACAACCCACATTTTTCCATTTTTTATTATTTTTTAAGGGGTGTGAAATAAATACAAAGAATGTGACTTCCTCATATCTCAATAAATCTCCCCTATACATATAAAACACAAAATATTCATCCCTTCCACCATTCCCCATTTCCCCTACTCTTATGTTTTAAAATCAAGAAAAATATTTAGAAGAAGTTAGAAATGGATAATATGGGCTTGGAACATGTCTCATTTACTAATAATGATATTCATGGATTGTACTAGATTAAAAAAAGATGAATTTACAATGAATAAATGGGTAAAGTGATAACCAAGATATAGCCTCGATCATTTAAAATTTGATTCTTTTCAGTCATAGATTCAATAAGATGCAATGAAAGTTCTGAAAGAAAACATGCTCAAGATTCTCAATAAATATACAAAATAACAAATGGGAAATATTAGGCTCATAGGATGTTCAGGAATGAGGTGAATGGTTGGGACAATTACTCATGGAAATGCATACGAACAATTATATCAATTAATACAAATATCAAAAATTCAAAGCATGGACATCTCTTAGAAAAATTTCATTTACAATGGTCAACAAGATTCCCTAAATCGTGATTTTTCAAATATTAATCCACATGCCTATCTATAAAAATTCTTTTCCCCATTTTTCTTATTCAAATTTATTTAAAAATTAATTTAATATCAGGGCATAATAATTATTCTAAGCAGTTTCATGTCTTCAAGTTGAGTTGATTGAAGTAATAATGAAGTGCAATAATGAAGATGAGAAGTTAAAAACTAAAATTTAATGTGGGGAATAAAATAGAAAATTGAAAAATTGAAACTCATACTCCCCCTATAATTGGTCATTCAATGTTGGGATTTACAGGTTCTACCTACAAATTTTCAAGATGTGTAAATTACCTTCACAACATGTAACTGTTTTGTAGCTTCTTTTTTTGATTATTACTACTTGATTATACCTTCAATCTTGATGTTCTTACAAATAGAAAATATAAAAGTAAAATCATAGTCCATTATCAATGAATTTTGAAATATTTGTAGCAAGATAATGTGTGCCTCTAAAAAATAAGTAAATAAAAAAACTTGGGTACCTCCCAAAGGAACAAGTGTTTACCATCATTGGCTAAACCTTACCTATTTTGGATTTAGGTCATTTGAGGGGTGATTGAAATTTTTTTACTTGATAAAGGTCCGTGAACGGTCTCAATTGGGTCTTATCCACATAGGTTGACCCATATCCTTCTTCTATAAGAAACTTAATTCTTCTGTATAGTAGTAATTTCTTGATCTCCATTGGACAGACCCACCATTTCTTCCTCAATCCCAATGAAATAAATATATTTTCATGTATCATACATACTTTTTGTCATTTATCAAATGTAGTGGAGTTAGTTTATCATTTGGTTTTATCCTTTTGTTCATTATCTTCCCTTTATTCTTCAGTTGTACATCATCTTCCACAACAACATCTAACTCATGTACAACTTCAATTTCAGAAACATTCTCAACTTAGGGTGTATTTTAATTTCAAACTCAGTTTCCACTTTCACATCATAGTTCTTCATTTCCCAATGGATGTTGAAACTAACATTATCGCTTTGAACTCTTAAACAGAATTCCCTATTTTGAAAATCAATCAGTGCATGCCCTTTGGTAAAAAATGGTCTTCTTAAAATTAGTGTATTTTTCTCCTCTTAAATATTTATCATGAGGAAGTTGATGGGGAAGAAGAATTTGTCGACTCTAATTAGTACGTCCTTGATGAGTCCTCAAGGATTATTCACTATTTATTCTTCTAATTAGATTGAAACTCTTGTTTTATTAAGTCCATATAGTCCCAAACATTTTAATGTTGCACACAACATGATATTGGAACTTTCACCTAAATCACGGAAATATTTTCCACACTTCTTAGCTTTAATAAATATGGGAATTGAAAATATACCTAGATAAATTTACTTTATGGGTAGGTCTTTATATACCACATCCAAGAAATCCCATGTGAGTAGAATAGTACCAATATATTTCATTTTTTTATTGTTTCCTACTAGCTATTTCATGAATTTTTCATATGTTGGCATGCTCACGAGATAATCTAAAAAAGGTATATTAATATGATGTTTTTTAAAGTGTTCCAAAAATATTCTTTTCTAAACGTTTTTCTTCCCTTGTTTAATTCTTTCTGGAAAATTATGTCGTGGCTTGTACTGAGGTGGTTCTTCTTCTTCTTCGTTAGCTACTAGTTCCTTGTTAGCTTCACCTTCTCTTACTTCCACTTTTTGTTTTCAAAAAAATTATATAACACTTTATTTTGGTTTCCATACACTTCTAAGACATATAACATTCAAATCTTCACATTGGTGTACTTTTGGGAATCTTGGTAGTGTTCCTCTAGGTCTATCTCTAGATAAAAAAATTTGGCTAACATGATGCTCAAGATTCCTTAATGTAACCTTTTGGTTTAATGTTTATTCTATTATTTCATTGAGTATATCCCTAGAAGGGGTCATGAATGTTTCTAGCATTTCATAAAATTTATGGGTTTGGATTATCAGTGTTGGACCTTGAGGTTATTTTTATTGGTATACATGGGGAATTTATTGAAGTCTGTGTCCCTGTTGTTGTGGTCTCCATCCCTAAAATTGATTACCTAGATTGTAGTCAACATAATTGGCATCTTCAATACACACACCTTGGTTTTTTTTTCTAGACCATCATGATGTCAATTGTATTGGTTAATTATTCCATCTATGATGAAATACAGTAATTATTATTGAATATGTTAATTCTTTTCTATTATGTCCCTTATCCTTTCCATTGGAAACTATTTCTCACCATTTCATCTACCAATTTGTATCTCACTTATGGTGATTTCTTAATTAAATATCCTCTAGCTAAAGCATCAATAATTGATATGTTTCCCTATAACAAACCATTATCGAAACATTGGATTATAATCCATAGCTTTATACCATGCTGAGAAAATTTTCAAGTCATATCATTGTAATGTTCCCATGCAGAATATAGTTATTCATCATCAAATTGAAAAAAGTTTTGAATGTTTACTAGTATGTCCACTGACTTAGAAAGATAAAAGAAGTGGGTGAGGAAGTTTTGTTCAAGATCATCAAATGTAGTGATGGAATTTGTAGACAGGTATTGAATCCAATCTTGATCTCAATCACATAATGAAAATCAAAAAATTCAAAGTCTTACCACATTGTTTGAAAGATTTTGGAATTGTAATGTGTCACAAATCTCAAGAAATCTTCACAAATTTTTATTTGTATCTTCGTGTGGAAGTATTGTAAATTTTACGTTGTTTGATATCATTGAAATTATTGCAGTCTTTATCTCAAAGTGGTTCGTAGCTATGGTTGGTTCTAGGATACTCGGTTTCAATTATATGTTTTATTGTCTTTCATAGTCTGCATGCTTCTGAAGCCCCTGATCACTTTGAATAACCCTAGCAGGTTGATTTTGTTCATCTCCTACTATGGTTGTATTGATTTTAATCTTTGTAATTGATTCATAATTGAATTTTTTTCTTGATTATTTCTTTTCTCTTTGCACGAGTGTCATAATTGTGCATTCAAAATATGAGATCCACATAAAAAAATACCAAATGAAAAAATAGAAAATTAAATAAACTAATAAAATAAAATAAAATAAAATTGGAATCTTTAAAATTAAAAAGTAATTTTCCCTGGTAACAGTTCCAGTTTTATAGGCCCATAGGACGTCGTTTATTCCCTATGGGTCAATGAAAAAATATGTTTATAAAACTCAAACTATGCTACTTAATTTAATTAAAATGTAATATTATGAAAGTTTGAGGTTGAACCCACAAATATGGTGAATTGGTTTATTTAGGTTTTCATTAGTTTTAATTTTATTATATTGGAGAAATTTGTGATAAAAGATCGGTTTGATTAATTTTATGAAATATAACAATGAAAATGAAGAAGAATGATTGGTTTTTTTTTTGAAAACAGATTTTGAAAGCATGCGAGGGTTTTATATTTTTAGGGTTCGGGTGTAGTTGTATTTTAGAAAATAGGTTGATTAATTTATGATTGGTGTCAAAGTTGATATGAGGAAGATAAAATGTTCATGTAACCTCCTCTTTGATTTGGAAACCCCTTATTTCCCTTAGTATGGTAATTTAGGTTTTCTCAAAATTAGGTTGGTCTCAATACCATGTTTAAACCTGATTTGTGTGAAAGTCGAAAATGGGAATGCCTTCTTTAGGGTTGTTGGTTTCTTAATTTTAAAGTTCCTTTTTAATTCAATTATCAATGGTCATGATAAAACTAAAAGAAATGGATCGGAAGATAATAATAGAAATCATGCAAACCAAATACATGAATAATAGAAAAGAAATAAATCCAATGCACTTTTCCCCTTTTATTTAAATCACCCTAGCACATGGTGGTTTTACACCCACATCCTAATGATGATAAAATAAGTGGGAAGGAGAAAATAAATCATAAATAAATAAAAGTATAACTCAGGGAGGGACCTACATGGTACAAATTCTTGCTCTAAGGTTTAGTCTCCATTGGATCTGGATCTAGATGACCCTAATAGAAGTAGTCTTAACCTCTTTTAATTGGCTCCATATGGGCTCCTATATTAATGAATATAATAAATATTTAGTCCATAAGTGGTTAGGGGTAGGCCATATGTAACAGATTTGGTCAGAAACCAACGATACGGTGAATTTGGAAATTTTAATCACATCTAATGAATTTACATGATGTGTAAATCGAATTAATGATGTGTAATCTCTAAATTTCCAATATTCATGAATTTCATTAGATCTCATCCAAAAAATCATCCCAAAAAATCTCACATCATGTAATGAGAACTAATGACATGTAATTAACTTTCACAGGGTGTAATCTTTTCATGAATTGTACTAGCGGTGGCATCTTTCTGATGAATTCATGAAATGTAATTATGTTATACATCGTGAAATTGTTCTTCTCCAGTTTTCTAGCTCCACAAAATCCTTAAAAATTTGGTGTCATTCCACTTTACTTCTCTCATGGTGTGAAGTGTTTTTATTCTCTAAAACATGCCTCATTTTCATTCGATTTCCAAATATTCATTGTATCCTTCCATAAAAGACAAAAAATGTTAAATTTTCAAATATTTTGAAAGAATATTAATTTAAATACACAAATCAATACATTAAAATACCATAAAATATATATATATAATATACTTATCACTAGGTCACAAGCATTAAATGTATATTATTTTATTTGAGTGCTATGTTTGTTATGAAAATATATCCACAACACCAATCCAGTGTTCTTCAAGAGAAATTATAGTCAACTACTATGTCTAGGGTGAACCCCTTTCAAGAATTTTCAATCTTCTGATCTTTGCATGGGTGACTCTGACATAGATGGTATTTATAGAAAAAACAAACCAATTTATCCATATTATCTTCTTAATGCACTATGATAAAATAATTATACCATAAAACATGTATATGTAAAACCTCATAGTATCTTTATTCCACAACAAGTACTCTAACATGGCTACACTAACCTGTGAAGGGTACAACATCCTTGATAAAAAACTATATCCTAAACAAGTGCTCAAACTCAAGTCATGATATTTCATTCTCATGATGAGTTTGTAGATAAAATCACTAGTTAATATCTCAATATAAAATTTAGGGACCTCTATATAAGAATTTAAATCTAGTTATAAAATTCTTAAACTAGATGGAAATTTGAGTATCATAATCTGGCTGAATCTCTACCTCCTTAAGATTAGGCTCACTTCACAAACCCATGAGGCCTATGTTATCAAAACACACACATCATAAACAAACTATGGGTTGTCTCATCCAATATAATATAAAACATAATCCACTTTAAAATAATATATTTACTAAGAATAATGGGTATAGAAATTTCCTCAGATCGTATGGTATGTATATCTCTTAACCAAATCTATAAAATAATGCCTCATTTCTCACTGACTAGTGATGATAGGCTTGACTATAAACCTGATATCATCATGAACCTATTTCATTACACAATATATATTTCATTGTGTATTACCCTTCATTTTATGGGATAGTACCTCAAGGATTAAATAATATCTGTAAGAGATGACACAGGGATCACATAAAAGATCATAATTGACTAATAGATGATACTTGTACCAACTTGATTGTACCGTAAAATAATGTATTAGAGCTCTAGGTCAACTAACATATTATGATAGTCCCATTTAAATTATACATTTTTCCATATCACATAATATGGTCTCACTGTACTAATAACCAAACTCAATACCTTTTTAACATTTCCACCCTAAATTACCAAACCAGTCCCTACTGGACTACTAACTCTAAAGTCCATCCCTGTTACCTGACTGCTTTAATACCACTCTAAAAATACCTGACCCACCAGATCCCAACATTTGATATTATTAAACTGAGTGTTCCATCCTAATTTTACATTAAATAAGCTAGGGGAAAGTGTCTAGCACTAAGTAGGTACATCACACAATTTGGGATGATTTCTCCAATATCAACTTTTAAGATACACATATCTCTAATGATGAAAATAACAAACAATACCAATAGTTTGTGTGTTGATATATATATAAAACTAAACTGTATATAATTAATGAATGAGACATCAAATATAATAACAAAACAACATATTCAAATACAAATGGAACTATACATATGAATATCCTTTGGAAATGACATGCACAAGACACCAAAATGCTCCTCCTCACTATTTGTACTCATGGATCGATCTCCAGCCACAATGGTAACCACCACCATCATGAGACAGCATGATAAACTATAAATAACCAAGATTTACCAAGAATCGGCTTCAAATAATCCCACTAACTCCATCTCAACTATGACCATATCTGAAATATGCTTATTTTTTATCAACACAACAAGTGTGGGAACAAAGATCATGCAGGGGTGAGTATAAACACACTCATAAGGATTACCAAAAAACTATAAATAAATGAAAAAAAATTAGAACTCTCAAACCATGGTATATAAATGTTACCAAGAGAAGATAAGGAATGGTATATATATTATCTGATAGTGGAAATCTCAAAGAAGTAGAGAATTAACAATCATTTCATCTATAATCTTGTATTTTCATACCTCATGGGTAATAAGGGATACTCAAAACACCACTAATCACACATAGCCTTAAGTCAATTTCTCTATTATAGGTCGCATCCCAAAGGAACTCAATGATTCATTGAGGTGTTTTAAGTATCAATGTATCTTATCTTGTTAATCATTCTTCTACACCACTAGAATAATCCACTAAGTAGGGAATATTTCTTTCAAGTGTATTCACGGTCATCGAGGGAGTATTTATAACACTTTAAGATATTAGAATAATTTACCCTTAAATAAATTTTATGTTTTTTATAGATTCTGAAGCATGAAACACTGAACTTATTTTAAAAAATATTATACATAATAAAATTGAGAAGATTATATGACATTTAAATAAATTATAATTTTCCAAAATTATTTATAATTCTCTTCATAAATACTACTAATCGCAATAATTTTTTTTGAAATGTGTTGTTATTGAGAATTTTTTATTTATCACATATGTTTTATTTAAAAATTAATTTAAACTATTAAACTTTGGAAAAGGTATTGTATATACTTATCAAAAATTAATTATTTTTTTATCAATTGGTTCAAAATGATTATAAATTCATTTGAAGGTAAAAGGTGATGTTTCTAAAAAAATTACTATTATGAACACAAAGTAATTTTATATTAAAATATTAAGTTAATAATTTTATTTAATTTATTTTAATGTAATGAGTAGGTAATATATTCAATTAAATAAATTGACCTTCATCTAATGATGATTACTAGGTAATGAATTGTAGTAAATTTGTTTCATGCTTGAAGCATTCATTTTTAAAATAAATATTTTTGTCACGTATTAGGGGTTTATGTGTCAATTAATTTATACCACATATAGGAATTGAATTTAATAACATGTTTTTAATATTTTAGATCATCATGTTCAAATTTGTTAAATAGATCAATAGTAATTGAGGTAAAAAATCATTATGAAAGTAAGGTTTAAAAGGGTTAATGAGGGGTTGAAACAAATAAATTTAGTTTAAATAACATAAGAACTTATCTAAATCATATTTTTGAATGGATATAGAACCTATATCATCCCATATCAAAAATTTATCATTTTGGAGCCACTTGACCATGAAATTGACATTATATTTTTTAAAAAGTTAGAATAATTAAAAATGTGGTATTGTCTCCACTTAAAAAAAGGGGCCTCATACCCTTCTTATTCACAATGTATTGAGCCACTTATACTAGCTAGACACTACCTAAATATCATATAAAATTCCACATTAATATTATATAGGATTTTTTCTTAATAGGATATCCATATGAGGTTTCTCAAAGAAGAGGTATAACTCTTAACTGATTTCATTTGTTTCTATTTATTCTTATACCCGATTCAAACAAATCATAAACGTGCTATAATAATAACATCAGTAAAATAATGTGATGAATTTTCAATATCTTTATGATAAACACTCTATTTATCTTCTTTTCCATCCAATATGAAATGAAAATATTTTTCATTTGTATGTGTAGTTTTCCACCTTCATAAAGCGATGTGTTTTATTTTTCACCACCATCTCTCATGGATGGTTATATAGGTAGAATTAATAACTTTATGTGATATTTGTGTTATAATTATTACTATTAAAAATTTGAATTATTAGTTACCTTTATTCCATTCAATCTATTGAAAAGTGGAAACATGACTACTACGTATGTATGAACTAATGTTTCCACTAAGTGGTGTAATTAATTTTTTATTACCTAAAAATAATGTAATGCCCTAACCCCAATTTCCCAGAGTTAGTGCATTATTTTATTACATTTGCATGATAACATGAAATCAATTCTAGAAAGACCAATTAGTTTAGTAGCCTTGGAAAAACAAGATACAAACATAAGTTATACATTAAATCTTGGAATGAAAAAAAACATAGTGTCTTCTTTTAAAACACTCATATCCCTTAGATTATCCATGTAAGTCAGTCGTAATATAATTCTTCACATTCTAGGGAAAAATAAAATATAAGAAAGGGGTGACCTCAAATGCTTAGTAAGGAAAACAATATAGAGGAAGCTATCATAAATAAGCATAAATTTTAAGGCAATGTATAAAACTAAAACACAAGCCTTTTAAACATAATATTCACCATAATATGGAAAGAATAAATCTAATAATTCCATTTAAAAATTCACATGGATATTCTACTAGTCGAATAATCACATTAAATATCAATAACTAATCTCATAATGAGGTAATACATAATGTTGGACATCATAAACACTCCATCAATGCCTCATTCCAATACCATAAATAAATTGGTAGAAACCCAAACTAGTTTGTCTCATGAGACCTACCAATGCATAGAGAGGCTATATAGGGCCCTTCTTATCACAAACTAAGTCAAATTCATTCCTCTAATGAAAAGGGTGAAACATAACATAAACATTCATTTTAAAACAATCATACAAAATGTTAATGCTTTTACCATAAACCATGAATGGTATCAAAATAACACATCCACATTCAAACAAATAATAAATCCTCCAACACAATATAGAAGATTGTATCATAATAAATCAACCTCAATTAATGATAAAATACAACAAATTATGTTGGTGAATATGGAAATCATCTAAAAAATCATTAAAACTCTTTGAGAGAAATATTCATTTTTAATTTGAAATAATTTAAAAGTCGTGCAATTATAAAAGAAAACATTTATTTTGAAAATAAAATTTTAATATTGTAAGTGAAGAATCAAAATGTTAAGGTAGCATGATAGAAAAAAATAGCTTCTTATGCTGTATAAGTTAAAAAACATTCTTTCCTTAATTTTTTGAAAAGTTCATAAAGTACCTCATTTGGAAAAAAAATAGAAAGACTAATTTTAAAACATTTATAAATAGTAAAAAATGTGTAAATTTGTCTTTAAAAATTTTTTAAATAATATTTTAAAATAAATTTTAATAAACATGTACATGGATGATAAAGATATCCATGTAGATACTTACGTATAAACATCCTCGGATAATAATGAGGTTTTGAAATTAACCCTTACCTTATACTTTCCTTTACTTGAGGGTGAAATAACCTCATTTATAATTTTTAAAACATGTTATCAAATTATACCAGACCATGTCCATATTAATGATATTATATATGGTCCTTTTATATCATTTTATTAATAATATTCTAGTATTACCATTGTTTCGGGTGTTAACTACTTCTTCTTCCTTTGCATGTTTTGTTGTGTAAGTCATGTTTGTTATAAATATGATGTAATTTATTTATATATAGAAATATATTAAGTTCATAATTATTATTTTTACTCATCATATAAATTTTATAGTAATTCTTGAATGGGTAACGTGGAGAATAAATCTCACCGCGTTCTAGAGAGGGTAGGTCCTACGTATGCACGAGCGACTAGTATCATTCCCTGAATGGTTAAATGGTATAGAATTGGATGGTATATTAATTAAAAAATATAATTATAATGTTATATTATTTATTTATATCCATTATAATTATAATTATACCCATCTAAATAAATTAGTGTTGAATAACAAATTGCACCACGATGTAGAGACGGTAAGTCGTACGTACGCATGCATGGTGATATTGTTATTCAAAGAATGGATAAACGGAGGAATATGGTTGTTAAATAATTATAATAACATATAAGCATGTATATGATACTATATTTATTAATTTTTATGGAAAAATATTAGAATATGAAGTAGAAGAAGAAAATAAATTAAACAGAATTGGTAAAATAATTGCCTTTTCAGTGAGCATCTCCTTCTGATTTTCAGAAAATTACTCCTTAGGATAGCTTTATTCCCAATGTATGGCCTCTATAATGAAGCTGTGGAAGCTAGTATGATGAGTGGGTAGGTTTTTTCTAGGCAAAATGGCTTTAGAGGTTTGAATAAAAGGGATGGATAGGTGCTCTTTTATAAGATAGGGGAGGGGTACTTTTAGAAACTTCAAAATAATTAAATTTTTAAAAATTGATTTTAAGTTTTAAATAGCTCCAATGTAATTTATTTCGAGTCTAAGTTGAGTTTAGGTATAAATAATCCCAAAAAATTATTTTTATAAATGTTTAGGTCACAAAATTAACCTTGTCTTTTGGATTTAACCCTTAGTTAAACAGTTTAACTCTTACCATGTTTACTTCTATTTTTATAATATAGGGTTATATAGTTAATATAAAATTCCAAAAGAACCCCAATAGGATCATTTATGAAATATTTATCATTATACTATTTATTTTTAAGAACCTGATATTTTTATGAATTTTTAAACATTTAATAAAATGTTATTTATTTTATGGTATCATTTTTGTCAATTTTAATACTATTTAATATTTTAATTTTTAAAAATATCATACCAACATGATAACTTCAGAACAGTGCCCTAAATATTTCATGAACGTGTCTATTTAATCTATAAAATTCGTGTATTTAATTAATTAAGTCAAATTATATTTATTTTAATATTTTTAATATCATTTAATTGATTCTTCCTTTAATAATTCAATTATTGCATCATTATTATGTCACCATTTAATTTAATTATTTATTTTATAAAATTATTAAAAAATTACCATTATTTAGATAAACATTTCATATTTCTAAATAATATTTATCGTCAATATATAACTTTTATAACCTCATATTAAAAATGATATAGTAACTAAATTTTCAATATGACATTTTTAACTCTTCTTTAAATAAAATATAATAAATTTCCTAATATAACCAAAGTTCCTTAAAAATAATCAAATTTTTACCTAAGGTTAATTTTTCTCGAACAAAAACTTGTCCAAATAAATTAGGAAAAGTTTTAAGGTAATATTATAGTATTATAATATCATTTTTATCTTTAATTAACCTATTTACCTTTAATCATGGTAAATAAAATTCAAAAGTTATTATTCACCAAAAATAATTTTGATCCTATTAGACCAAATTTTTCATAATGATTAAAACCATTTTTTTCCATTTTTTTTAATTCAATTCATAAAAGTGGTAAAATACATTTAATGCAAATCTCGTAGATGAGGTTAGAAGATGGGTAAAAGAGACGTTCAAAAGTTCAATAAATAATTATAACTAATTCTATTAAAAATCATTCCAATGAAATATATTGGATTAATATATGTATTATTTATCTATTTTTAATTTAAAATCAATTTATAGTAAAATAATTATTTAAATGAAAAAGTCAGTTTTTAACAATAATATAGTATTTTTCATAATTCATCAAAAATTGAAACATTTTTTAAAAATACCAAAAATTCACCCTAAGATAATTTAGATGTTATGAATTAAAAAATGAAGTCTAATTTAAAAAATAAAATTTATAAATTTTATATTTTCTTTAATACTATTCATAACTACTTTTTTAAATGACTAGTTTGACTAGTCATGGTGTGCTCGAACTCGGTGTTGCATTAATCGCAAGCAATTAAATTATTTAAAAACAATAGCACCATGGAAGCTTGAGGTGTTACATATATGGATGGTTTTAAAAATTTATAAAATGAAATAATATTATATTTATTACATGAGTATTATATTTTAGATAACGAATCCATGAACATGGTGTAAGGCACAAAACAGTTGAACAGAAACAAGCATGGAAAACGGACTAGTTTTTATTTGAATAATGAATATAATGAATAATTATTAATAAAAGGGTAATTGATAATTATAAAATAATTATATATAGTTATATATATTTGAATATGGTTTGGTAATAAATTTATAAAAAATAATTATTTTTATAAATGAGGTTTGAATGCATAAAAATCAATATGTGACTTAATGTAACGGTTTATGTTACAATATCTTTTCCTTTCAAGATTATCTATTTTAAATTTAAATTTAGTGAAATTATATCATCCTCATCCTTCAAAAAATTAAAATTATTCTAATATAGTTATTTATGGGGTATTAATTTTTTCCTTGAATTTCCCTCTTTTTTGTACTTGAAAATATTAATAACATGTTTTTATGAAAAGCTGACATTATTTCTTATTTTAAGTCAGGAATCATTTTCTTCCATATCAATGTCCTTGAAATTTTATTATATATGTTTTTACCTGTATCTGAAATGTTTTAATATTTTAATTTTCAATAACTTTACATTATTTTCATTTTTTAGAAGGAATCTTTTTAAAAATATTTCTGAACATGTTTTATTTGATGTTTAAAAAAGAGTAAAAATGATGTTATCTTTTAATGTATACGGTAAGAATATATTTTCATACCATCGTGAATTTTATTTTCATTTAATATTCATTTACATGTTTCCATGGTTATTTTAAAATATATTCATTTTAAAATTATGTGAATTTTTATTTTTTAATGATACAAAAATATATTTATATTTTCCAAATATTAATAGAAATATTCAAATTATCTTTTAAAGGTATCTTTCATCAATTCCAAAATTAATTCATATTTTTATGATCATTTAGGGATATGTTTTAATGATACCATCCATATTATTTTTCAGGAATTCTTATGATGGTGGTTTTTTAAAGATGAGTCCATAAAACATATTACTTTCCCAATGGTTAATTATGTTGTGAGGAAATCCTTATGAAACACATTTCTTTTCCATATGTTATGTTATGATAAATTTTTTTATGATATTATGGAACACTTATATAAGGTTTTAGTTATGTGACTTGTAGTACAATAATTATATATCTCCCCAATGCATTAGTTAAAGAATTATATCTTATAAGATAATATGAATTTAAATAGGGTGTGAACCTAATTTAGTAAGGGAAATTATCACATTTGATAGTATTGAAAGTGATCCTTGACTTAAAAAAAATGTGGGAATGGATTGTGAACCTAATCCAAAATGGGACTTTTTATACTATGATAGCCTCAGTAGTGATCATTGACCTAGGAAATGATTTTCTCTACTTATGTGTATGTCACAAACTATTTATTATGCTACTGATATATTTTCATGGATCGGGATTTATTATTGATGATGTTATACTATTATGGCATATATATCTTTTTATGAAAAATCCTTAAGTCATAGAACATGATTAATGATATATGACTAATTGGGTTTGATTTTCATAAATAATTATCATTATTTCATTCATATATGGTTATCCTATGCTCACTTATTATCATTGTTTGATATCAGGTATGTTTACCATTGTCTATTCCCAAATCTCACCCTTTATTTTTTTTCATTTTTCCTAGGTTATGAAGAATGTTTTTAAGTATTTTATTACAATAAAGGGTAATTTCTTAGAAGAACTTTGTGGGAGCTTTTAAAGATCATTCATGAAATAAGTTGATTATGTGTCTAGTTTCTAAATCCACTAATCCTTTATATATATTGGGTGTGTATTATTATGGGATATATTTATTATTAATCAAAAAATAATGTAATTTATTTATATAAAATTTTGGGGTCACCTCATTTTTTATCATAGTAGGATTTAGTTATTTTTATATATTAGTTTATTTGGAAAATATGGATATAACCTATGATAATTTATGATGAACAGAACGTGATATGGAATGAACCTAAAGATCCATATAATAATTATAAGGTTTCATAGTTTACATAATAATTTTAATTGTTTTTATAATAATATGATTTATCAATATAATTCTTGATTCTTGATTCTCACACTATGTTTTTTAGTTTTAGTCCATGACTGGAACCTACAGGATTCATGTGAACCAAAATTATAATGACCAATGGAATGATTGTCATCATAATAAACAAAATTAAATATGGGATTTGATGTGAAATATTATATTTATAATCACTAAGATCTATGACTATATTAATGTTAACATGATCTATGTTGAATTTAAAAATGGAAAATTGAAAAAATGACTCACCACTAAGTCTGTTATATTGGATACATACACCTTTTTAATTGGTTCCTTAGAAAAACTTATTTTTTTTCAATGGATCATTTATATATATAATATATTAATATTTTTGTTCTAGTACCATGAGAATTTTTTTTCATGTACCATTTAGAAGTTAAATTTGATCAATGATGGACTATTATTAAGAATATGAGGAAAAAATAAGGAAACTGACTCCCTAAAATGGGAACTATTTAAGAAGTTTTCTTCTTGTAAAATTCTCCTAAAAATATACTTACTAAAATAGAGAAGGAATTTCTTGAACTAATAAATAAGGAAGGATAATCCATTAGTACCGATGAGGAAAATTTAACTATAATTACAAGGTATTATTTTTGATTTTAGCATCGACCCTAAAAGAAAAATTAAACAATTTTTTCATGTATAAATACCAAGTCTC
This sequence comes from Viscum album, assembly GCA_963277665.1. Lineage (NCBI taxonomy): Eukaryota > Viridiplantae > Streptophyta > Magnoliopsida > Santalales > Viscaceae > Viscum > Viscum album. The sequence continues at coordinate 984,019,450 of OY728128.1, forward strand.
TGAAAGGAGTTGGATATAAGATACATTGATCAATTTGAAGAAATAATTTTATGTTATCTAAAACTATAAATGGATATTGGTTTCCCTCATTGTTCTCATGGTTTTGGGGAAAAGAAGATAAAGATGTATTTTTCATGTAAATTCTAATAATAATATCCATTAAAAATTGAGAATTAATCTTCATTCGTTATTGAAATATAGAAGGAATCATGAGGAAATTTACTAATAGGTTCTGGTAAATTTTTTAAGTGTGTAAAATAATTCCATCAAGAAAAATAATTCCAAAGTTATGTGAAGAAGTTAGAAAATTAAATTTATATATAGAAATATAATTTGAATATTCCACCCACACATCAATTCTATAATCAAAAGAAGTATAGAAATTATACCAATCATTGCATAGATCCAATTATTAATGATAATAATCAGTTTTCACATACTTTTAGTCTAAGATATGAAGGTAATTCTCATATAAACATAACTACTGGTGTGGATCATGATAATGAAGTTGTGAAAGGTTCACTTATCATAAACTCTATAATGGAAGATGTATTATTTGATTCAATATATAACAACTCTATTATATGTAAATAATTTTATAAGGTTTTCAAATTTGATCCTCAATGATTATATATTGATTTAGTAAAAAAATCCTAATTGTATGATTATTGCATCTCATGTCAATAACTTATCTCTAATGTATGTTTATGGGAATATACTTTTGATAAATCTTATAATTCTCCCTCTAGTTGAATTTGATGTTATTTTGGGTCTGGATTAGATTTATTTACATATAATATACATCAATCACTAGTTATGTGATGTTACATTTGACATTATAAATCAACCTATGATCACCTATCGGTGTGAAGATGAATATGAGATTCTAATGGAATTTATTTCTCTTGTATTTATCTTACTACCTATTAAATATTGATATTTATCTCAAATGGTTAGAGAGAATCTCAACATAAAATATATTCTTATTATTCATAATATATAGGTGTATTTACTAAACAATTTCTTAGCCCTCCCATGAATTTTTAAGGTGATTTTTCAATATAACTCATATATAGTGATACACTTATTTCAATGACTCATTATATAATGTCCCCAATTGAGTCACAAAAATTGATCAATATACTCCAAGAGAATCCAAAAAAGGGATTCATATGCTAGAGTGCATCACCTTGGTGTGAACTTATTATTTTAGTTAATATTAATGATGGTTAAATGAATCTTTTCAATTATTATTGATAATATAACAAGGACACTATAAAGAACAAGAATGTGCTTCCTTATATTGATAAATTATTCAATCAATTATTTGAAACTCAATGTTTTCATTGTATTCCAATAGTTCTGGATATCATCAATTGATGTTCGTGAAGGAAGATATACCCATGATATCCTTACATATGAGGTTTGAATATTATAAATTTATAATTATTCTATTTAGAATTATTAGTTCCCCCGCTATCATTATGGATATAATTAATGTATTATTTAGAGATTATAGTTATCAGTTTATAGTAATCTTTATAAATGATATTTTATATCTTCAATAAGAAAGGTAGAATATGAAGATAATTTTGGAATTGCGTAGTATTCCCTAAGGAAGGGTATATTTTATTCAAAATTAACCAAGTGAGAATTTTATTTTTAGAATGTTTCATTATTGGTTAATATAATATCAAGAAAGGATATGTTGATGGATCATTCAAGGAAAGAAGTTATTGAGATTTATCCCAACACAACTACGATGTTCTAGTTACATATTTTTCTTAGGTTGGATAGATACTATCAAAACTATTTGAGATATTTCTAATAAAAATATCATTTAATAACCAAGTTTACATGAAATATATCAATTTTCCTTTTACAGATGAATGTGAGAAAAATTTAAATGAGATGGAAAGAAGGATGGTCAGTGCATCTGTACCCACACTAAATTGAAATGGAAAATGTTTTCTAATCTATAATGATTTATCAAAAGATATATTGGGATTTGTTATTTTTTATAATGGTATAGTGTAAGGAACTGCTTTATGAAAATTAATTTTTCATGAGAAAAATAAACTGACTCATGATTTAGAGAAATAAGTGGTAATTTTTCATTGTAAATATTTATAAATTGTCTATATGGTGAAATATGTGAAATATATAATGATCATAATAGATTAATGTATATATTCACAAAAAAAGAGTTGAATATGTTCTAAATAAGTTGGTTGGAGTATATAAAATATTATAACTGCTAGATACACTACAACCCTAAGAAGGAAAACAAGGTTATTGATACTTTGTTTCGACGGGAAAATTCAGGTTTTTCCATTATATAGGTTTAAATATATTAAATAATTAATATATTTTATAATATAAAATATAAAATCATGAGGAAAAAAGAAAAAATTATGTCTTTATCAGATGAGTGTTCAACCATCCTTATGAAGATTAAAGTGTTGTAGAATTAGTGTAATGAACTAAAAAATAATGTGATGAATGTTCTTGATTTCATCCATGATTATGATAGAAAGATCATGTATAATAACCAAGTATGCGTCCCATAAATACCATACATTAAGAAGGATTTTTTTGATGAAGCCTATAGTTCAAAATTCTCTATCCATCATTGACTTATAAAGATGTATAGATATCTGAACGATTATTTTTTATGGTAAATATAAAAATGGATTTTATATTGTATGTATCTCTATGCCTAGTTTTCCAGTAAGTAAATTATGAGAGACAGAAGTCTAAGGGGGGTGTTAAAACCATTACTCATAACAAAATGGAAATTAAAAAACATTTCCATGTATTTCATCATCATGCTCCCTAAAACATATATAGGCCTTAATGCTATTTGGGTTATAGATGATCTTCTTATGAAGTGAGCATGTTTTATGGAAATCGAAGAATATTTTTCTATTGATTGGTGTAATGAACAAAAAAATCACTATATATTCTCCTTAAATAAATAATATATTGAATATCATGCTTCACATAGTATAAAAAGTGAAAATAGAAAATCTTGACGTATTTGGAATAATAAACAAAATCCTTAAAACATAGCCATTATATTAGTTGGTATAAAATGATGTAACAATATCACAAAATCAATAAATAATATAAGACTAAAAGTCATCAAGAATAAGAATTCATCCACATGAAGCCCATTTTTTTATCTTGGAAGATATGTAGAATCATTGGGGTTTTCAATAGAGAAATTCCAATCTAAAATCAAGTAATTACGGTTTGAGGGAAACCATATACAGGAGTTGTTCAATATTATATAGATTTTTATAGGATCTAAGCTAACTAAATTTCTACACAAAACTGCAACTGGAGATTTTTTTATTCTAGGTATTACATATAGATAATACGGGTTTATGAATAAGAAATTAGAATTATATAAATATGCAATAATATATATATATGGATATATCATATTTTTTAATTTTTTAAAGGCCATTTTTTCTCAAATAACTTTATGCTTAAAGTTGTATTGTGTAGAAATTGGTGTCTTATTTCAAGGAATTATGTTTATCATGAGGGAATAACAAAAATATAAATTGATCATGAGTATAATAATTTAATATTATATTAATTAGTAATTTAATTCAAAAATAATAGTGTCACGACCAAACCCTAACTAGGGCTCCAACTACAACTACCTTAAGCCCGCCTCTATTGGCCAGGAGCTGGTGACCATCACTAAATGCACAACTAACATGGGGATTCATTTTACTAGAAACATGAAAACACACACAAATATATCTCAATGCATAAGTAGAGAGGAATCATATTAAAATATGTAAAAAAAATACTAGGGGAAACCATACAAGTAAAACCTTTAGAAAATATATGAGTAAGGTAGTGTAAACTGAAAAGTAAAGGGGAAAAATACATGCCCAACCAAAAAATGTCCCATCCTAAAAAAGCTAGAAATTAAAATGCTAGTAGAGCATAGAACCTAATATCTAAGCTGTGAACACCATATGTGGTCCAAAGTACTAGGTATCCCTAAGCTCCATTGTAGTCACCGTCGACATGTTCATCATCTCCATAAGATAAGATGTGTGTTGGCAAAGCCCATATAAGGATGAGTATGCACATACCTATTAGGATTCCCCAAAATATGAAGGAGAATTAGTAAGATATAAAATAGTAATAAAAAGATAACAGATAGTAATAAGATGCATCTAAACCCAATGAAATATAAATAGTATCCTCATCTAAGAATAAGGGGATAAACACCGTGTGTAGATGAACTAAATGGTGAGTATTTTCCCCCCATAGCAGGATATTAAACTCATCCAACAATGAGAAACAAAACACAAAAAGAATATGGAGCACCCCATAAATCATTAAAACCCATATAAAGAGATTATACAAATCCAAAGGTATTGATGTTGATGTATATATATATATGCTCTGTCAAAAGAAGCCTAGAAAAGAGAGTAAGGGTATCTCTATGTCACAACTCAAATAGTTTAATTAAATAAGGATTAATATACAAATTAATAATTCCTACCTAGATATTTGACCATTCATCATGTAAATATATTGTTTCAAATGAATGGAATAATTCATTGTGTTCGTTGCTTCCCAATCCACTCTGATCTCATGTTTCATCATTGTAGGATGTGATTTTCCAATGAAAGGGGAGGAGGAGGAAGCTATCGATAGCCCCAGGATTATGAGGTTAACCTAGGGAAATTCTCCATAATAATGAATTTATAGGCTATGATTTTGGTTAAATGACTTAATTAATTAATTTAAATAATCAATTAATCCACTAGATGTACCACCAATGGGCGAAATATGTGAACACCCAACGCCAACCTATTTTAGGTCTTGCCTAGGGTAATCATCACATTTTAGATTGAATCGTGGTCTCAGATTTTTTATCTGATTTTCTCTTTAAGAGTTATACTATTTTATTTAAGAAACTGCTTGTGTATAACATAGAATATATTTAACTTTTTTATAAAATTAATTTTTGTATCACCATGTCTTGTAATTTCATACTATATTAGTTATTGGAGTTGAAAATATATGTAGAAATATTTAAAAGTCTTAAAAGAAAAAAACTGAGCCACTACATCATTCCCTGAAAAAGTTTTGTTTTGGAAAAGAAAAACTAAATAAAAAATCTGGATATTGAACCTGCATCTTGTTCTCCCACTTTATAGATCTCTCTAACACATTCTTGTATTGCCACAACACTTGAACCAAAGGGATAATCCACCCATATAGGGTCCTCTCTTATCGATCGTCGATCAAAACTGGGTGATCTACAAAGGTAACTCCATCCATGATGTCTAGCTCACCCTAGTCGATGACATGCATTGGGTAATGCTTATATATCATCAGTTGTGACACGTGGAAGACATCTCACACCTGATATAGCTATGGGGATAGGGTGAGGTGGTATGAAACCTTTCCAACCCTCTGTATGATATTAAATGGTCTGATGAATGTTGGGGATATCTTGCCTCCCCGTCTAAACCTCCATAATACTCATCATAGAGAGACTCTCCAGAAAATATTTTCTCCCTAATCAAACTCTAAGTGACTATGATCATGATCTATATAAGATTTATTTCTGCTTTGGGCCATCCTAATCCACTTCTAGATGACTTGACATTCTCTGTCATCACCTCCACCATCTCTAGGCCTAAAATAGGTGTCTCACTAATCTATTTCCAGCATAATGGTAAACTGTACGGTCCCTCATACATGTCCTAAAAATTAAATATGTTAATGGTTTATTGGTACCTATTGTTGTACACAAACTCCACTAAGGTAAAGTGATCCTCCCTGCTCCATTAAAAGTCTAACACACAATCCATAAACATATCATCAAACACCTGGATAGTGTGTGTGGTCTAACCATCGACCAGGGGTGAAAGTATGTACTCATCCTCATATGTGTCCCAAATTCCTCTTGTAGTCCAATATATAACCATTATCTAAACTATGTATCGCAATTGAAGAAAATGGTGGAGGGAATCCCATGGAAATGAATGATCTCTTGTACATAAAACTACCCCAAACTCTCCAATAATCTCTCCTCCCTGATAGAAAGGAAGTTTTTCAAATTCGTGAGTTAGTCAACTATCACCTAGATGGAATCATAAACCTTCACTATCGATAGAAACCCTGTTAAAAATTCCATCGATATGCCATCCTACTTCCACTCTAGGATTATAATAGGATGCAAAAAACCTTCCAGAACCTGGTGTATAGCCTTCACCTACTGACAGGTGACTCACCACGATAAAAAGTCAGAAACACTCAGTCTCATTTCAAACCACAAAATCTAAATAACAAACCATGAATGAAGTATATGAATATTACATCTTTTTAGATGAATATTCATTATATTTTACAAATTAATGCATGAGGACTATAATAGTTTAGTGCCTTAGGAAACTTAGAATACATTCTTCTAACTTGTGAAAGATCTTCCCCTTTATTACTCCTACTTAAATGGTTCCTTTATAACCCAAGTAATAGAAACATAATAAAGGGTGACATTAAATTCTCATTAAGGGTAATAAAACAATATATGAATGTAAAAAAACATGAATAGAACTTTTGAATATCAAAATCTTGAGTCATGAAAAAATTATTAGTAGTTTGTAAGGAATAAATCATAAAGGAACATTAACCATGATAACATAGAATTAGAAGAAAACATGAACTTTTGGAAAACACATAAGAATAGAAAATAATTTCCATATTAGCCAAGGCTCATATCCAAGACCATTATAGTGAACAAAATCCATTACTAAACTGGGTTTACTTGTCATTCTTGACCTATATTACTGAACCGGATTTACTTGTAGTTCCAGAAATGTCTATCTCATGATATGTAAATCATTACCCAATATATTGGAGGGAGATATAGGTCCCACCCATATCATAATAAAATCATTTTTACATGTGCCACAAAAACATAAATCATTCATCAAAACATAACCCAAGAAATAAAATGGGTTTCTTAAACATCATTTCATCATAACATAATCCATATAAAATATCATTCCATCATTAACATAATAAAATCATAGTAATAATAGTGATATAAAAATAATACTATTTCAATATTGTCATCTTAGATGGAAAATAATTTTGATGAAACACTTGAACTTAATTCTTGAGGGAAATAACCTTTCTTCTTCAAAAACATTTGCTTCCCTCAAAATGTCGTGAAATTTTAAATGAAAGGAATTTAGTTGAAAATAAATTTGAAATAGTGTAGAGGAATCTTAATGGGAAAAAATCATTAATAATATGTAAAAATCCATTCATGTTCTATAAGTTAAAAAACATTCTTCTCGTACTCTTGTTGGAAAAGTCAAAAAGTACCTCGTATGGAAAACGAAAGAAAGATTCCTTCCATACCGTTTAATAAAAATTAACCAATGGGTAAAATTAACATTAAAAACAGTATAATAATAGAAATATTATTATATATTTATGAAACACGGATGTGGATGATAAATATACCCCCTTAAATACTTACATATAAACAATCTCAAATAATAATGAGATTTCAAAATTATCCCTTACCATAAGTCTGATATCCTTCATATGTATCTAAACCTCTTGTATGATGATTTAAATAATTTTATGGACTTATTACAGAATAATAATAATTTTTATGATATCATATATGATTATATTATCATCCATTTGTTAGTAACATTTCATTGTCACTCGTTATTCAGATATTAACTACTTTATGTTCTTATGTATGTTTTGTTGGATAAGTTCATGTTACACTTCTTATTTTATAGTTATATAATTTATAATATGATATTATTATAATATATATCATATTTATTCATTATATTCATTTATATAATCATGGTTTAATGAATATCATGTAAAATGAAGTGCATCGCATTGTGGAGATGGTAGGTCGTATGTATGCATGAGCAATTATATCATTCAATTGATGGATAAACGGTATGGAATTGGATGGTATATTAATTATACATAGTAATTATCATGTTATATTAATTATTTAAATCCATTATAAATATCATTATACCCATCCAAATTAATTATTATTGAATAACAAATTACACCATGGCGTGGAGATGGTAAGAAATATGTACGCACGCATGGTGATATTGTTATTCATAGGATGGATACAAGGAGGTATAAGGTTTTCCCATAATTATAATAAAATATCATCATTTATAATATACTGCATTTATTAATTTAATATGGAAACAACATAACAAGAGTAAGTAGAAGAAGAAAAGAATTTTGAAAGAGGTGATAAAACAATTACCTCTTTTTCGAGTATCTATTTTTGATTTTCACAAAAGGTCCCATTAGGATATATTTATACCCAATGTGTGGTCTCTAGGATGAATATAGGGATGTTTAGATATTATTTGATCTGAATCTGGGTGATCCAAGGGTCTTGAGAGGTCTGAGTAAGTGGGTAGAGGTGGTGGCCTTTTATAAGATGGAGGAGGGGCACTTTAGGAATGTCTTGAAATATTATTTTATTATAAATTGATTATCATATTATAATAGTTCAAAAGTGATAAATTTAGATTATAAGATTATTATTGGTCTCAATCCTCTCAACCAATAGTTTTTAGACATGGTTAGGTCACAATTGTAACTTTATCTTTTGTCTTTAACCCTTAGTTAAATAAATTTAGTCTTACCATGTCTTCTTGTATTGTTACACTGTATGGTCAATATAGTTATTAAAAAATGACAAGAGAACATAAAGTTGATAATTGATGACATTTAAAGAATTATATAAGTTATTTGGATAGTTATTATATTTTAATGACAATTATATCATTTAATAAAACAGTATTTGTTATAAAAACTCATTTATGTCAATTTTGACACTATTTAGTAATTTATTTGTTTTAATCAATAAAAATTTAAATGATTCAAAAAAAAATTAAATCAAAGATAAAAAGTAATAATAATACATAAAATTCGTGGATGTCATCCAATATTTCAAATTAAATTTATTTTAATATTTATAATATCGTTTATTTGAATCATTCGTTAATAAGATAATCAATCCATCGTCATTATGTCATAAATAAATTTATTTATTTAATGTCTAAAATTATAAATAAAATACCATGATGTAGGAAATATTTTTAGATTTATAATTAATATTTATATTCCAATAGATCAATTATATAACCCCACCATAAAATTGTCTTAATAAAAGATACATGCTTATGTTATAGTTCCTTTTACTTTAAATTAATTATTATGACATGTCATTTTCAAACCGAAGTGGGTCCCAAATGCCAAAAGATCAGACTATGAATTGTTTGGTCACCCATGACTTATAAAATAATGTTATGATGTGTTTTAGGATATTTTTATATTTTTATAATATTTTTTTACCCTTATATACCGAATTTACCCTTTAACTGTGGTAAATAATAATAATTACTGAAGTTACAATTCATAATGTCCAAAAGTAAAAGGAACCAATTTATATAATTTGGACCTTATAATTACAAATATGGAATCCATTTCTCAAAATTCAAAACACATAAGTTTCATTAATTAATTTAAAATTAATTCTCATTGTCAAAACTAAAAAGCGGGTTTTTAAGAAGTAAAAACTATCAAAATATTGACATGTGTTTATGTCCAATTTAAATGTAAAATTACTAAAATGAACATTATTATATTAAATGATAAAAAAATATATAATTAAAGTTTAAAACGAATTAAAATGATAATAAATATATAAATAAATTAGATAAAAATGCAGTTTTGAATTAAAATGCAGTATTTTTCACTATTCATTAAAATGTGAATTTCATTAGAAAAATACCAAAATTTCAACCATGTTAAATTTTTATGTCCTTATTCCATATAATATTTTTATTATGTAAAATAGAACTTATAAATGAGTAAAAACAAGATTTAAAATCGGTTCGCCATAAGAAGGTGGTAAAACTACATTTTTAGAAAAAATGATCATTTTATACGTAAAATTGAATTTTTTCTTATATAATGTGTAGAAAAAATATAATATGAATTTTAAACATTAAATTTAATATATTAAATATATATTTTACCAATAAAATCCAAAAAAGTGTGATTTTATTGTTTTATAGACTCACTTATTTTCATTTAATTAGTTTATTTAGAAGGAAGTTAATACCATTCATACCTGCCATTATAATGACTATGTTATAATATTTAGTTATCACTTATACTAGGTCCAACGTGAAATAAATTCTATAAAAAGTATATGAAATTTTCTGTAACACAATCCAAGAATAGTGTTGTGTATACTACAAGCTAATACGGTGTTGCGTATAGCGCAAGATAATCTTGGTGTAGCATACAACACAAGACATCAAAGAAATTAAAAGGAATATATATCATAAAATTTCTAGGTGTTACATTATACCCCCTTAAAATTAATTTTACCCTCGAAATTTATCAAGGTTATAAATGATTTACTACTTGAAATATTCTTTCATAGAAACCCACATCGTAAAAAGGAATACTAAAAATTCATTTTTAAAAGGAAAGTTAGAAACATAAAAATTACCTAAAGTAACTCATCACTAGGTTTCCACAAAGGATAAAATAGGTGGGAAGTTAAAACATGGATATTTAAGAAGAATCTAACCATCATGTTCTGATAGATAGTGATAGAGAACAAGTTTTGGAGAAAGTTAACAACCAGAAAGCCATAAATCTGTAATGATTTAAGGGATTATCTGATTCATCAGATAAGAAGATACTAAGATAACATTTCTGGTTTTCAAGATCCTTTCCCTAAAGTTGAATAAAATTATAATAAATACTTAATTTATTTCAATACAATCTCACCGTAGGTCATTCCTTGAACAATTTTCACTTCATCTCTTATTCAAGGAAATGATGTTTAATTTCCCATTCCTAGAGTGTTGTAAGATCATGAGATCCATAAATAGAATGACAGGTCATTCCATATATCTCAAAAAAATGTTATAATAGGTTATCACATATGCATAAGTCCACCTATAGTGAGATAATACATTAATCTAACAAACCTCAACCAGAGTATAACTTATAAAATCCATAAATGGATAACCATAAAATCCTTCCAAAAATTGAAAATCTATAACTTAGAAAGAGGTGAACTAAATAAGTTTAACATTTATCTCCCATATATCATAAGGTTTTTCTTGTTTGTCGCATTCCAAACATGTGAATACCTTAATCAGGTATTCCCTTGAGTAATGGTAAGAACCCAAATTATCAGATATCCTTATTGAAAACATGAAATTTTTTTATTATTAAGTCCTAAAAGATGTAATATTCATCTAAGATAGCATAACCCACATGTCAATAAATCCTTAACCAGTTCCAAGTTAACTAATATCATCCAATTTACTAATTCATATCCAACATACCTTTATCCAAATAAAATTATCTCAATATCATGTTCATATTAAGGATCATCCATCCCTAAATCATGTATTTTCCAAAAACATCACCTTATTACCTCAATCACTTTTCATGGTTACCAGTACCACTCAACATATACTTTAATATACATGTTTAAAACCATAGTGGACCACTATATAGATATTTCATTATTCTATAATACTATAAAAGTTATTCTACAACTTTATTCTGGAATCCCATTACATAAACACTCAATCATTCCACCACTTCATTTTCATACTCAACATCATCAATAGTTATATCATGTGATTTTCCTAAGTATTTGAACTTAATAGTTTATTGAAATAGATCATCATTGATCACTCTCGGATTAGGGCATTGGTTAGCATAATGCCTCATTTCATTGCACTTGTAGAATTGAAGTGTGGGTGGTGCATTCTTAGTAGACTTTTCTCTAGTCACATCATTAGTTACCCTTTTATCATTACTTTAGAACTCAACTTCCTGTTAAACTTATTTTTCACATTTAAAGCATATCCTAGTCCCTTTAAGATAGTCTCCACCGTGATTATTTTCACACTTTGATCATAAGAAAACACTCATCTTCTTTTCACCATTGTTTTGATATTTTCCTTTGAACTCTATATTTCGTTTCTTGTCAAAACCATGAGATTGATATGTAACACCAACATTCATTTCTACCTTGATAGCAAAATGCAAAATCTCTTCATATAAACGAAAGTCTATTATAGTTAACTCCCTTTGAATAATTGGTTTTAATCCCCTAAATAATTGATCCACCTTATATTCAGGTTGGATGATAAATCCAGAAGCATACCTTTCAAGTCTTGAAAAATTTGCCTCATATGTAACAATAAATTCATCATCCTTTTTCTTAAGCTCAAGGAACTCCTTTTCCATTTTCTTTTGAAGAATATGAGTAAAGTACTTTTTGAAAAATAATTTCTTGAACTCGTCCCATTCCATGGATTGAACTTCATCTTGTTTGCTCGTATTCTTGATTAGAGTCCACCACTAGTCCTCTTCACCTTATCAATGATAAACATCCAAAATTAATTTTTCATGTTCCCAATAGTGAAGGATGAAAAATATTTTTTCAATGGTACTGATCCATTGTTCAGCAATAAGTGAATCATAAGACCCAATGAAAGATTGTGGATGTCACCTCATGAAGGACTCAATAGAATGTTGTTCCCTTCTCTGCTCATTTGTAAGTCCATAATGATTCATAACTTTTGTAAGTATAGTGATAAGATTTTAAATTCCATATCCCATAAAAAAAATTTAAGAGGAAAATCGTTTCATTTCCCATTACATTGATCATTAACACGGTTCCTTTGAATTCCATCCATTTTATAAAACACACAAAGAATAGTGTGAGAGGCAAAAATAATACTAGGAAAATAAAATAATCAAGGGGGTATATTTTTAATATCTAACATATTAGGTTTATTCCTAGTTTATTCAGGATAGATTCCATTATTCTAGGACTACAGCCTATAATTATACATATCCTTAGGAAATCCCTTAGAAATATCTCTAGGGATCTCACGAAAGTTTTCGCATCCTAGTTTACAAAGGTTAACTAAACCTTTCCTCTAATACCAACTATAACAACCCACGAATAATGTATATGAATATTACATATTTTTAAATGAATATTAATTAAATTTTATAAATTCATGCCTAATGACCATAATAGTTTAGTGGCTTTGGAAACATGGAATACATTCTTCTAACTTGTGAAAGATATTGAACATCTCCAATAAAGATCTTCCCCTTTAGTACTCCTACTTAAATTGTTTCTTTATAACCTATGGAATGGAAACATAATAAAGGGAGATCTTAGATGCTCATTAAGGGTAAGAAAACAATATATGAATATATGAATGTAAAAAAACATGAACATAACTTTTCAATATTAAAATCCTGAGTCATGAAATAAATCTTAGCAGTTCGTAAGGAATAAATCATAAAGGAACATTAAACATGATAACATATCATTGGAATAAAACATGAACTTGTGTAAAACACATAAGAATAGAAAATAATTTCCATATTATCCAAGGCTCATAGGCCAGATCATCGTAGCAGACAAAGTCCATTACTGAACTGGGTTTACTTGTTGTTCCAGCCCTATATTACTGAATCGAATTTACTTTCTATTCCAGTCAAGTATATCTCATGAGATATAAATATTTACCGAATTCATTGGAGGGATATATAGGTTTCACCCATCTCGTAATTAAATCATTCTTACAATTTCCACAAAAACATAAATCATTCATCATATCATAACCTAAGAAATAAAATGGGTTTCTTAAAAATCAATCCATCATAACATAATCTATATAAAATATCATTCCATAATTAACATAATCAAATAATAGTAATAATAGGGATATAAAAATAACCCTATATAAATATCATCATCTTAGATAGAAAATAATTTTGATAAAACACTTGAACTTAATTCTTGAGGAAAATATTCTTTCTTATTCAAAAATGTTTTATTTTTACAAAATGTCGCACAATTTTAAAAGAAAATAATTTATTTGAAAATAAATTTTAAATAGTTTAGAGGAATATTCATGTAAATAAGGTGTTAAGAATCTATAAAAAAACATTTATGTCATATAAGTAAAAAAACATTCTTCTCGTACTTGTGTTGGAAAAGTCAAAAAGTGCCTTGTATGGAAAATGAAAGAAAGATTTATTCCATTTCGTTTAATAAAAATATACCAATGGGTAAAATTGACTTTAAAAAATAGTATAAGATAAATAAATAATATTATATATTTAGGAAATATGGACACATGTGATAAATATACCCCAGTAAATACTTACATATAAACAATCTTGGATAATAATGAGATTTCAAAATTATCTCTTATCTTAGGTCTGATGTCCTTCGTATGTATCTAAACCTATTGTATAATTATTTAAATAATTTTATTGAATTATTCTAGAATCATAATAATTTTTATGATATCATATAAGATTATATTATCATCCATTTGTTAGTAACATTTCATTGTCACTCGTTATTCGGGTATTAATTGCTTTATGTTCTTATGCATGTTTTGTCAAATAAGTTCATATTGCACTTATTAAGATATAGTTATATAATTTATATAATTATATTAGTATAATATATATCATATTTATTCATTCCATATATTTATATAATCATGGTTTAATGAATATCATTTAGAATGAATCACATCACATCGTGGAGACGGTAGGTCGTACGTATGCCCAAGCAACGATATCATTCACTTAATGGTTAAATGGTTTGAAATTGGATGCTATATTAATTATAAAGAATAATTATCATTTTGTATTAATTATTTAAATCCATTATACTCATAATTATACCCATAAAATTTATGTATTGTTGAATAAAAAATTACACCACGGCCTCGAGATGGTAAGTCGTACATATGCATGTATGGTGATATTGTTATTGATATGATGAATAAAATGAGGTATAAGGTTTTTTAATAATTATAATAACATATAATCATGTATAATATACTATATTTATTAATTTATTAAGGAAAAAACATAATAAGATGAAGTAGAAGAAAAAAATAATTTTGAAAGAGGTGATAAAACAATTACCTCTTTTTCAAGTATCTCATTTTGATTTGAAAAAAAAGGTCTCTTTAGGGTGGCTTTATACCCAAATTTTGTCTCTATAATGAATGAAGGGATTTAGGGAGATTATTTAAGCTTAATTTTGGCGATCCATGGGGCTTTGTAGGTGTGAGTAAGTGGAAATAGGTGGTGGCCTTTTATAAGAGGGAGGAGGGGCACTTTAGGGATGTCTTGAAATATTATTTTATTATAAATTTATTTTCAAATTATAATATCTAAAAAGTGATATATTTAGATTATAATATGAGTATGGGTCTAAATCCTCTCATCCAATAGGTTTTAGACAAGTTTATGTCATAAATTTAACCTAATCTTTTGGTTTTAACCCTTAGTTAAATAAATTAACTCTTACCATATCTTTTTCTATTTTTACACTGTATAGTCAATATAGTTACAATAAAATTTCAATAGAACTTCATGTGGATAATAAATGAAATTTTTAACATTATATAAGTCGTTTTCCTAATATTATATTTTTATGACTGCTATATCATTTAATAAAATAGTACTTGTTTTAAAAACTCATTTATTTCAATTTTGACACTATTTAGTAAATAGTTTTTTAAAGCTATAAAAACATTATTGTTTCAAAAAACTACATTAACTAAAATATAACATTTCATAATAATCCATAAAATTCATGGATTTCATAAAAAGTTTTAAATTACATTTATTTTAATATTTATAATATCATTTAATTGAATCTTTCATTAATAAGGTAATCATTGCTTTATCATTGGGTCATAAACAAATTTATTTATTTAATGTCTAAAAATTATAAATAAAATACCATGATTTAGGAAATATTTTTATATTTATAATTAATATTTATATTTAAATATATCAATTATATAACCCCACCTTAAAATTTATTTAGTAAAAAGATACATGTTTATGTTATATTTCCCTTTATTTTAAATTAATTATTACAACATGTCATTTTCACACCCAAGTGCCTCCCAAATGACAAAGGTTTTTCTTAAGGATTTTTTTGGTCACCCATGAATCATCCAATATGATTAGGACATGTTTTAGGGTAGTTTTATATTATTATAATATATTTTTTACCCTTATTTACCTAATTTACCCTTTAACTGTGGTAAATAAAAATATACTGAAGTTACTATTCATGATGTCCAAAAATAAAAGGTATCTGTTTAAATAATTTTTAAATTATGATTCCAAATATGGAATTCATTTTTCAAAATTCAAAACATAGAATTTTCATTAATTAATTTAAAATTAATTACCATTGTCAAAACTAGAAAGCGGGTTTTTAAGAAGTAAAATCTATCAAAAGATTGACATGTGTTTATGTCTAATTTAAATGGTAAATTACTTCAAATGAACAAAATTGGATTAAATGATAAAAAATAATCCAATTACACTTTAAAACCAGTTAAAAATATAATATAACTATATAAATAAATTAGACTAAAAGATAGTTTTGAATTAAAATGCAGTATTTTTTACTATTCATTAAAATATGAATTTCATTAGAGAAATACCAAAATTTCATATAAGGTAAATTTTGATGTCACAATTAAAAATAAGAAGTATATTATTTCAAATAAAACTTATAAAAGTGTAAAAAATTATATTAAAAATGGGTTCTCCATCAAAAGGAATTAAAACTGTTTTTTCATAAAAACGCTCATTTTATCTGTAAAATTGAATTTATTTTTTATCAGGTCTAGAAAACATATAAGATGAATTTTAAACAATACATTGAATATATTAAATATATATTTAACTAATAAAATCCAAAAATGGTGATTTAATTATTTTATAAACTCACCTATTTTCATTTAAATTGTTTTTTAAGAAGTTAATACCATTCATACCCACCATTATAATGACTAGGATATAATACTTAGTTATCACTTATACTTGGTATTTCGTGAAATTAATTATATCAAAATAACTTTAAATTTTGTGTAACACGATCCAAGAATTGTTTTATGTGTACTACAAGCTAATACGGCGTTGCGTATAGTGAAAGCTAATATTAGTGTAGCATACCACACAAAATATCAAAGAAATTAAAAAGAATCTATTGCATAAAATCTTGGGGTGTTACATTATACCCCCATTAAAATTAATTTTACCCTAAAAATTCATCATTATTATAAAAGGATTACTACTTTAAATTTTCTTTCATATAAACCCACATCATAAAAAAGAATACTAAAACTTTATTTTAAAAAATTAAAGTTAGAAACATAATGATTAACCAAAGTAACTCATCACTGGTTTCCACATAGGAGAACATAGGTGGGAAGTGAAAACATGTATATGGAAGAAAACTATGACCATAAATTTCTAATGGATAGTGATAGAAGAAAAGTTTTGGAGAAAGTTAACAACCAGAACTCCATAAATCTGTGATGATTTAAGTGACCATCTGATTCATTGGATAAGAAGGTACTAAGATAACATTTTTGGATATCAATATCCTTTCCCTAAAGTTAAAGATCATGAGATGAAATACTTAATTTATTTTAGTATAATCTCATTGTTGTTCGTGCCTTGAACAATTTTCGCTTCATCTCTTATTCAAATAAATAAAGTTGAATTTTTCATTCATGAAGTGTTGGCGAATCATGAAATCTATAAATATAATGATAGGTCATTACATCTATCTCAAAAAAAATTAGTACAGGTTATCACATATGCATAAGTCTACCTATAGTGATATAATACATTAACCTAAAAAACATGAACCAGAGTATAACATATATTATCAATAAATGGATAACCTTACAATCCTTCCAAAAACTAAAAATCTACAACTTAGAAGGAGGTGAGCTAAATCAGTTTAACATTTATCTTCTATATCTCATAATACAGTTCTTTGTTGTCACATTCCAAACATGTGAATACCTTAATCATGTATTCTCTTGAGTTATGGTAATAACATGAATTATCAGATATCCTTATTTAAAACATGCATGTTTTCTTATTCTTACATCTAAAAATCTGTAATATTTATCCAAGATAACATAACCCACATGTCAATAAATACTTATCCATTTCCAAGGTAACTAATATTTTCCAATTTACTTATTCTTATCTAACATACCTTTATCCAAATATAATTATCTCAACATAATGTTCGTATTAAGGGTCATTCGCTCCTAAATCATGTGTTTTCCAAAAATATAATCTTATTAACTCAATAAATTTTCATGGTTACCAGTACCACTCAACATATACTTTCAAATACATGTGTAAAACTAGAGTGAACCACTACATAGATATTTTATTATTCCATAATACCATATAAGTGATTCTATAACATTATTCTTGAGTTCCACTACATAAACACTCAATTTTTCCACCACTTCATTTTCATACTAAACATTACCAATAGTGATAACATGTGATTTGTTGTTGCCTTTGGCCTTAAGATTTTTTTAATGTCGATCATCATTGATCACCCTGGGATTAGGGTATTGTTTAGCATAATGTCCCATTTCCTTGAACTTGTAGCATTGAAGTGTGGGTGGGGCATTGTCTATATCATTTTCTCTTTCACGTCATTATATATCTTTTTATCATTACTTTAGCACTCAACTATCTGTAAACCTTATTTTCCACACTTAAAACATTTTCTAGTCCCTTTAATACAGTCTCCACCATGCTTCTTTCCACACTTTGAGCATAAGGAAACACTCATCTTCCTTTCACTATTGATTTGAGATTTTCCTTTTAACTCAATCTTTCGCTTCCTATAAAAACCATTAGATTGATATGTAACACCAACTTACATTTCTACCTTGATATCACAATGAAAAATGTATTCATAGAAAATATAGTCTCTTATTACTAATTCCCTTAGAAGACTTGATTTTAAGCCATTGAAGGATCGATCAACTTTACTTTCAGGTTTAATGATAAAGCCAGAAGCGTACCTTTCAAGTCTTGTAAATTTTTCCCCATATATATCAATGGATTCATCATCATATTCCTTAATCTTGAGGTACTAGTTTTCTATTTTTGTTTGAAGAATACAAGTAAATTAATTATTGAAAAACAAGTTCCTAAACGCGTCATATTCCATGGATTCAATTTCATCTTGTTGCCTTATATTTTTTATTAGAGTCCAACACTGGTCCACTTCACCTTATAAATGATAAATATCCAAAATGAATTTTTCATGTTCCAAACTTCAAAGGATGGAAAATTTATTTTCAATGGTATTGATCCATTGTTCAGAAACAAGTGGATCAAAAGAACAACTGAAAGAAGTTGGACGTTGCCTCATGAAGGACTCAACAGAATGTTGTTCCCTTATCTGCTCATTTGGAAGTCCATAATGATTCATAACTTTTGTAAGTATAGCAATAATATTTTTCATTCAATATCCCATAACATTTTTTTGTTCATGAGTAAAATAGTTTCATTGCTCATTACATTGATCATTAACACGATTCCTTCAGGTTCCAGCCATTGTCTAAAACACAAAAAATAACAGTGTGAGAGGCAAAAATCATACTATGAAAACAACATAATCAAGGGGTTTTATTTTCAATCTCTAACATATTAGGTTTAATAATAATTAATTCATGATAATTACCATAATTCTTGGACTATAACCTATAATTATACATATCCTTATGAAATACCTGAGAAATATCACTAGGGATATCACTAAATATTTTTCATCCTAATTTACAAAGGTTGACTAAACCTTTCCTCTGATAGAAACTATAACAACAAAGGAATGATTTATATTAATATTACATCTTTTTAGATGAATATTCATTACATTTTACAAATGCACACCTCAGGACCATAATATTTTAGTGCCTTTGGAAACTTGGAATACATTCTTCTAACTTGTGAAAGATCTTCAACATCTCCCATAAAGATCTCCCCCTTTTGTACTCTTACTTGAATGGTTTCTTTATAACCTGAGGAATGGAAACATAAGAAAGGTTTATCTTAGATACTCAGTAAGGGTATGAAAATAATATATGAAAATATGAATATAAAAAAAAACATGAACATAACTTTTGAATGTCAAAATCTTGAGTCATGAAATAATTCTTAGCAGTTCGTAAGGAATAAATCATGAAGTAAAATTAACCATGATAACATATCATTGGAATAAAACATGAACTTGTGGAAAACACATAATCATAGAAAATCATTTTCATATTATCTAAGGATCATAGCCAAGACCATCATAGTAGACAAATTCCATTACTGAATCGGGTTTACTAGTCATTATATCCTTGTATTATTGAACCTGATTTACTTTCTATTCCATTCATGTCTATATCATGAGATACATAAATTTACCCAAAAAATTTGAGGGATATATAGTTCCCACTAATCTCATAATGAAATCATTCTTACATATTCCACAAAAACATAAATCATTCATCATAGCATAACCCAAGAAATAAAATGGGGTTTGTTAAGCATCATTTCATCGTAACATAATCCATATAAAATATAATTCCATCATTAAAACAATAAAATAATAGTAATAATAAGGATTTAAACATAACCTTATTTAAATATTGTCATCTTAGATGGAAAATAATTTTGATAAAACACTTGAACTTAATTCTTGAGTAAAATATAATTTCTTCATCAAAATCGTTTTCTTTTCCCAAAATTTCGTTCAATTTTAAAAGAAAAGAATTTATTTTAAAATAAATTTGAAATCATGTAGAGGAATATTCATGGAAATAATGAGTTAAGAAGATGTAAAATACATTCTTTCCATATAAGCTAAAAAAACATTCTTCTCGTACTCTTGTTGGAAAAGTCAAAAAGTACCTCGTATGGAAAACAAAAGAAAGATTCCTTCCATAATGTTTAATAAAATTTAAAAAATAGGTAAATTTTAATTTTAAAAAAATATATAATAATATAAATAATAGTATATATTTATGAAACATGAACTTGGATGATAAATATACCCTAGTAAATACTTACATACAAATATTCTCAGATAATAATTAGATTTCAAAATTATCTCTAAACTTAGGTCTGACATCCTTCGTATATATTTGAACCTCATGTATAATGATTTTAAGTAATGTTATTGACTTATTCTAGATTCATAATAATTTTTATGATATCATATATGATTATATTATCATCCATTTGTTAGTAACATTTCATTGTCACTCGTTATTTGGATATTAACTGCTTTATGTTCTTATGTATGTTTTGTCGGATAAGTTCATGTTCCACTTATTAGGTTATAGTGATTCCATTTATAGAATGATATTAGTATAATATATATAATATTTATTTATTCAATTCATGTATATAATAATGGTTTAATAAATATCATGTAAAATGAATCGCATCGCATCGTGAAGATGGTAGGCCATACGTACGCACGAGCGATGATATCATTCACTTAATGGTTAAAAGGTATAGAATTGGGTGTTATATTAATTATAAAGAATAATTATAATGGTATATTCATTATTTAAATCCATTATATTCATCATTATATCCATACAAATTAAGTATTGTTGAATAAAAAATTACATCATGGTGTGGAGACGGTAAGTCATAAGTACGCACGCATGGTGATATTTTTACACATAGGATGGACCAAAGGAGGTATAAGTTTGTCCCATAATTAAAAAAAAAATCTCATAATGTATAAGATAATTAATTTATTACTTTTTTATGGAAACAACATAATAATCGGATGTAGAAGAAGAAAATATTTTTGAAAGAGGTGATAAAACAATTACCTCTTTCTTGAGTATCTCTTTTGATTTGCACAAAAGGTTTCTGTAAGATAGATTCTGCCCAAAGTGTGGAATATAAGAGGAAGTTAGGGATGTTGTTAGATTATTTTAGTAGAATTTTGGTGATCAATGTGGCTTGAGAGTTATGAGTAAGTGGATAGATTTGGTGGCCTTTTATAAGAGGGAGGACGGGCACTTTAGGAATGTCTTGAAATATTACTTTATTGTAAATTTATTTTAAAATTATAATAGATAAAAAGTGATATATTTAGAGTATAAGATGAGTGTGGGTCTAAATTATCTTAAAAAATATGTTTTATAAAATTTTAGGTCACTAATTTAACCTTATCTTTTTGCTTTGATCCTTAGTTAAATAAATTAACTCATACCATATCTTATTGTATTATTACACTATATGGTCAATATAGTTACTATAAAATACCATGAAAACATCAAGTCGATCATTAATGAAAATTTTAACATTATATAAGTCAGTTTTAAAAATAATATATGTTTATCCCTATTATATCATTTAATAAAATAGTATTTTTTTTTAAAAAATCATTTATGTCAATTTTGACACTATTTAGTATTTTATTTTTTTGAAGCTATAAAAACATGGTTGGTTCGAATAAACTACATTAACTAAAATAAAAAATTTCATAATCATCCATAAAATTAGTTTATGGAATCAAAAGTTTCAAATTACATTTATTTTAATATTTATAATATCATTTATTTGAATCTTTCATTAATAAGGTAATCACTACATCATCATTATGTCATAAATAAATTTATTAATTTAAAGTCTAAAAATTATAAATAAAATGAAATGATATAGGGAATATTATTATATTTCTATTGAATATTTATAGTCAAATAGATTAATTATATAACCCCACCATATAATTGTTTTAGTAAAAAGATAAATGTTTTTGTTATATTTCCCTTTACATTAAACTAATTATTATAACATGTCATTTTCACACCCAAGTGGCTCCCAAATGCCAAATGTTCAGCCTCAATATTTTTTTGGTCTCCTATTACTCATAAAATAATAATAGGACATGTTTTAGGGTATTTTTATATTATTATAATATTATTTTTACCCTTATTTACCCAATTTACTCTTTAACCATGGTAATTAAAAATAATTACTGAAGTTACTATTCATGATGTACAAATATAAAAGGTGCCTATTTACATAATTTGGACCTTTTGATTCCAAATATGTAATACACTTTTAAAAATTAAAAATACAGAAGTTTCATTAATTAATTTAAAATTAATTCTTGTTGTCAAAACTAGAAAGTGAGTTTTTAAGAAGTAAAAACTATCAAAAGATTGACATATGTTTATGTCCAATTTAAACATGAAATTAATTGTAATGAAAAGAATTGGATTAAATGAAAAAAATTCAATTAAACTTTAAAACCAATTAAAAATATAATCTAAATATATAAATAAATTATATTAAAGGTAGTTTTGAATTAAAATGCAGTACTTTTCACTGTTTATTAAAATATGAATTTCATCAGAAATTTACCAAAATTTCAACCAAGGTAAATTTTTATGTCTCACTTAAAAATAAGAAGTTTATTATGTCAAATAGAACTTATAAAAGTTTTAAAAACTAGATTTAAAATGGGTTTTCCATCAAAAGTCGGTGAAACCGCATTTTTAGAAAAACACTCATTTTTTCCATAAAATTGAATTTGTTTTTATACCTTGTATAGAAAAAATATAAGATAAATTTTAAATATTATATTACATATATTAAATATATATTTCACTAATAAAATATAAAAATAGTTATTTTATTATTTTATATACTCGCTTATTTTCATTTAAACAGTCTTTTAGAAGGAAGTTAATACCATTTATACCCGCCATTATAATGAATAGGTTATAATATTTAGTTATCACATATACTCAGTCTTGGGTGAAATGAATTATATTAATAGAACGTGTAATTGTGTGTAACACAAACCAAGAATAGTGTTGCATATACTGCAAGCTAATATAGTGTTGTGTATAGCACAAGATAATATCTGTGTAGCGTACAACACAAGAAATCAAAGAAATTAAAAAGAATCTATCTCATAAAATCTTGGGGTGTTACAAAATACCACTAAATGTATCTGTACATCTTCCAAACACTTATATGTATATACATAGGATATTTTTGGAACTCTCATATCACCTCCTCATGTATCGTGATTGGGACCACCATCCATCCCTAGAAAAGGATGATATGATTCCATACTTTACAGTATACATCAAGTAAAACCCTTATGAATATCCAGTCAAAAAATACCTCAATGTCAATGTCTCCCAACTGGGACTCTCACACACACTCAAGAAGCAGAGGAGTCAACCCCATTAATTGAAGAAATGTTTTACCCTCCTACTCCACTAGGGTCAGCTGTAAGGAGTCCAAATACTCAGAAGACTCTAGAACAAATAGAACATATGAATTAATTCTAAGGTAATATTATAATATGTTTCCATTCCCATGATTATATACTATTTATAAGTAATAGTCTTATTGGAACTCCAATTATCATCATTGTCTTAGGTTCAAGTCTCTTAGTGTGAATACATACCTAAGACTCTGAGTAAACCATAAAATTCTCCCTAGAAGGTAGAACCTCCCCATCCCCATGAAAAATACTACCATTTCTTACTATAGGTCATGATTTTTGTAGTTATTCTCATGGTTTCTAAACTAGCTTGACTCGTATGTAATGACTACTTGTCATTGCATCAACATGAAACTGAACCCATCTCCTGGGGAATCACAATACACTACGCACTCTATGCCATCCTCTGGTAGTCTCAATATAGGATAACTCTTCAACCTCAATATCAACTCCATGATGGTCTCTAAGATTACTCAGTCTAGGTAAATAGATCCCCTTTCCACATCAAGGCAGTCAAATGTGATATAATCTTAGAGAAGTCTACCAAAAACCTCTTATAGTACCCCACCAAGCCATGAGAACTCCTCACCTCTAACACTCTCTTAGGTGGATCCCAAGAAAACACTGTATCGATCTTTGTTGGGTCTACAACTAATCCATGATCAGAAATTTCATTCCCTAGAAAGTGATCATATTGAATATAGAACTGACACATCGATATGTTTCCATAAAGCATGTTCTCTCAAATAAAATCTAAAGCTATCCTTGAGTGCTATTCATTCTAATCCTCTAACGTAGAATATATAAGTATATCGTTAGTGAAGAAAACCAAAATCTAGTTCAAGTATTCCTTGAATATATGGTTCATCGAATCCATAAACATGGATGGTTAATTCTTATCACCAAAGGGAATCACAAGAAACTCATAATGTTCATAGCGACTTCAGAATGCTTGCTTTAGAATATCATCCTTGCGAACTCTCATCTAATGATAGACATAATGTTGATCAATCATTCAGAACTATCTCATCCCTTGAAACTGGTCAAATAGGTCTTCAATCCACAGCAAGGGTACTATTTCTTTATTTTGACCTAGTTCATGTAATGATAATACATGAAATCCACAAGCTATAGTACACCTTTTTCATGAAAAACACAAGAGCTGCCCAGGGGGATACACTGGGCATGATAAAACCCTTCTCTCAAAGGTCCTCTAATTGAAACCAAAGATCCCAAAACTCGGTAGTGGCTATCTAATATTCTATATAAGATATTATAGTTATCCCTAGATGAATGTAAATGAAAAACTCCATCTATCTCCTCAGAGGTAGTCCCTTAACGTCCTCAAGGAAGATGTCCATATAAACATATACAACTGAAGGAATATAGATTCTATATGATCCTAATTCACCAAGCGTTATACTTTCCAACTTATGGGTTATGGGCTACAACCTCCTACTTATAAAACCCAACCATCCCACAATGAGATCCCTCTCACCCATAAAGTTGAATCTTGTCCCATCGGTGTAAAGGAATCTTACTAGTCTGTGGTGATAGTAAATCTAGTGTTGTACCATGGAAAACTAATCTATACTAAATATGATGTCATAGGGTTCCATTTTTATAACCAAAAGGTCCCACATGAAGCTCTCTCCACCATGCGATATCTTGAACTACTAGAAAATAAAAGATACAGAAGAAGTGTTCCTAGTAGGAACCTTAAGACAATGTTGTTGGGATAGTTCCTCAATTGGGATCTCCAAATATTATAGCATGATTATATAGATGAAGGAAAGACATTAACCTATGTCTAATAATAATAATGTAAGTGTAGAATAAACATATATCATACCTATAATCTTCTTTTGCGTCATGGGTTCATAAGCATCCAAAGCTAGTAGTTGTCTGCTGCCTCAACTGCCAACTCCATAAGCCCGACATGGGCCACCTAGTGGTGGTGATTGAAGGATATCAGTGAATCATACACCCCCATCCTACCACATAGATTCTCTTGATCTGCCAGCTCCACCTCCATGGGGACCACCCTACCCTTGCATGAGGGATCCTTGATCATGGCACTACCTCTACAGTCATAGTCTTCCAGCTATCTACCTATGCTCCTTAGCACATCTGATCAAGCAGTATCATTCCATGTAACCTAGATATTCACAAGAAAAGAATAGACCATCTCTAGGCTACCCTATCCCTCTACGCTTCCCCTGATCACATGTTTGAGTCTGATCATAGGGAGGCCTCCTGCATTGGGATCCCATCATCTGGAACCTACTAGCTACTACAGATGAGACAGTCCTATCACACCCACTTCCATATCTAACTGCATGGAATCCCTATGGCAAGAATATATCAATCACCAGTGCTCACTCCAACACCCTAAAAAATTTGGGGATGTACAAGGGAACTAAGATGGATCATATCTCTCTACAGAGTCCATTCTCAAACTTTTGTGCTTGGAAGTACCCATCCCAGATCATGTTAAGGGAGTACTAAGTAAGGTTCTTGAACCTCACTTTGTATTCATCACCCATCCTCCCTCCCAATTGTATCACTAGAATAACCTAAATCCAAAAAAATAAAATGTAACATGGGTAGTACTCCTCCCAGAAAAGCTACTAGAGGTCGGGCTATGAGAGTGTCAACTCATTATACTTATGGGTAACAAGACTCCACCAGTGCCCAGATGATCCCTTGAAAAGTATAGTGCAACCACTTTATCTTTTGGTGTCCATGTGAGCCTACACACATAGACGAACAACTATAGATAATCCTCTACTTTTAGATATTTTGGCTCACCGTAGAACCTCAACATACTTTAGCACTGGAACTCATAGAGTGTGATAATCTTGTGTGTATCTTCATCATTATATGTTGGAATGATCTACTTATCAATAGGTGGTGGTGATGCTATTAGACCATATGGAGGATGAAGATTATGGTATTGATCATGAAATGGTTCCTCATCTCTCATAAAATCATTTTCAAGGTCCATAACTGGTATCATGGGTGGCCATTGACGTAGAGGCATCCTGAAATTAAATCAAGATGTACCACGGTCAGATGAGAAGATATATATAACAATAATGGGGAGATGAATTAAGAAGGATAGTCAATTACTAAATCCTATATTATGAATGTACCATTTATCTTTGTAACTAATGTATTTATATGATGAGTTGAAAATAAGGTGGTCAAGGTCTTGATGAATGGATATGTCATCCACCCATACCATCACTAGATTCTCTTTCATGATAGATTCCCTTGAAATTTTTTGACAATGTTTCCCTAATCCCAACCAAATACTTATAAGGGGGTTTATCCAAACACCATCCTAATGATCTAAACACCTTTGATACCAATCTGTCACAACCCTAACCTAACTAGGGCTTGAGCTATAACTACCCCCAAGCCCACCTCCATAGGCCAGAGGCTAGCGACCTGTGTTGAATGCATAAAAACATTGGGAGGCCTTTTCCTAGAAAATTGTACACACACACAAAACCATATCAATGAAGAATGGTAGAGGAATCGTAGTAAAATATGAAAGAAAAAAATACTAGGGGAACAATAATGCATGTAAAACCTCTAGACAGTACAAGATTACGGTAGTGAAAACTAAAAAGTAAATGTGAAAAACACACACCCAACCAGAAATATATCCCAACTAGGCCAAACTAGAAAGTAAAACACTGAGAGAGAACAACTATTGATCTCCAAGATATTACCACCATAAATTATCCAACATATCAGGTATATTTAAGCTCCTCTATAGTCACCTCTAACATGTCCTTCATCTTTATAAGGCACAACATGTGTTTGAAAAGGACATGCAGGGATGAGTTTATACATACCCAGTTAGAAACACTAAAAGATGAAGGGGGATAAGTAAGAGATATGATAAGAATAGAATGATAGCAGATAGAACCATTATGTATCTCAACCCAAACCAAGAGAAATAGTAGCCTCATACAAGCAGAATAGGATCAACATGGTGGGTAGATGAACTACATTTCAAGTCTCTTCCACCTATAGAAAGAGAGTAACATCATCCAACCATGAGAAAATAAACATTGAAATCACATGGAATATGCAGTGCGTCTTCACAACCCATGGTAGAAGAGTAACCAAATCCAATGTTATAGATATATATGTATATATATATATATATCCTCAGTCAAAATAACCCAAAACGTGAGATCAAGGGGACCTCCATCTCATAGATGAATAAATTTAATCAAAAAGGGAATAATCCATAAACTGAAGAGTCTTACCTAAATATTGGATCGCTCATCATCAAAGAATATTCCTATCAATGAATGGAAGAATTAATTTTGTCTGTTGTTCCCTAATATTCGTTGATCCATTGTTTCCTCAATGTTGGATGAGATTTTCCAATAGAATGGTGGAGGAAGAAGATCTTAATAGTCCTAGGATTATGAGGATATCCCTAGGGAATTCTCTATACTGATAAATTTACAGGAAATTTGTTAGGTTAAATGAGTTAATTAATTAATTTAAATAATTAATTAATCCATTGAATATATCTACAATATGTGATATATCTGAATACCCCATGCCGATCTATTTTAGGTTTCTCATAGGGTAAACATCACCTTATGAACTCATACGTGGTCTTATATTTCTAATACAATATTCTTTTTAAGAGTTATCCAATTTTATTTAAGAAATTGAATGTATTTAATATAAAATATATTTAATAATTCTATAAAATTAATTCTGGGCACACCGGTCCTTGTAATCACATGTCGGCTCAGCACTTGGCACTGGAAATATATGTAGAAACATTTCAAAGTCTTACAAAGAAAAAAAACATAGTCACTACATAATTCCCTCCTTACACATTTCATCTACAAAAATAATAACTAAATAAAAAGCTCTGGATATTGATCCTGCATATATCTCTCCCACTCCAAGGATCTCTCCTACACATTCATGTACTGCCACAGCACTCAAACTAAAGTTATGGTCTATCCATGTACGGTACCCTCCTTTCAATCCTCAATCACTAATGGTTTCTCCATAAAGGTATATTCATTCTCAATGTGTATCTATCTCCAATCGATGATGTACATAGTTTCATGTATGTATCACTTCAGTTGTGACACATGGATCAACGTGTGCACCCACTCCAATTGTGGGGGTATAGAGAAGTGTTAAGCAACCTCACCAATACTCTAATGGTGGTTTTAGTCTAGTGTCATGAGGAATAACTCTATATATGATTGTGGGGTTCCAATCAATATGAGAGTACCCTACATGGATGGACCATCCATTTAGTTTGATTTTTATGGCTGCATGGGAACGTGAAGGAGAGCCCTCAGGAGTGGGAGAGATAGATGCATGCTTAGTATCCTGAGCTATTTGTTTTGTTGTTCTTTTGGGGATGAAAATCATGAAGAATGGAATAATTTAGAGGCATGATTTTATACTTATAAGAAGTTAAAATATTTCCACATTTCTAGAGTCAGGCACTAAGACGATGTGTGATTCTGAGGCCCTACGTTCCCTAAATTAATTTTATTATAATATTAAATATATGTTATATTATGCAAATGTATTTTCTTAAAGAAAATGAGATAAAACTGAAAATAATCTCAAATCAGAATTTAGATACCACTATTGAGTCTATAATGAAATTTTTACCCTAGGCATGACTTAAAATAGGTCAGAAAAAACCATTTGGATATCTCACCCGTTACTGATACATTTGGGGGATTAATTAATTATTTAAATTCATTCATTCATTCATTTCACCTAAAAAATTCCTATAAATCTATCATTATAGAAAATTTCCTACGTTTATCCTCATAATTCTCAGACCATCGAGAGATTATTTCTCCTCTCCTTCCATTGGAAAATCATATATGATGAAGACGAAACTCTAGATTAGAGTAGATCGGGACATGACGAAGGCAATGACTTATTCCATTATTTAGAGGGAATGTTATTTGATAAAGAATAATCCAATCTCTAGGTTGGACTAATCAATTTGTGTATTACATTATTTTTTATTAAACTGATTGAGAAGATCAATCCCCTCCTTTGATATGTTCTAATTGTGGCCTTTTCATGTCCTCATGTACCCAAAATTTAATTATTCATTAGTTTTTATAAGAATGAATATCATTTTTCTTGATATTTTGACACGAATTCTTGAAAATTATCAATAAGAAATTTTTTTATGCCTTTCCCTCTCAATAGCTTCACTTTATTCATCGGTTGGACCTCGCGGTATCGGTTCGACATTATTTGGCGGTACATAGCCTAATCAGACCCCCATAAGCATGATGAAATGACGTGAAATGTATGTATTGATGAATTTGGGAGAGACATGTATTTCTTGTGGGACTTTGGTGACTTTTTTATTATCTAAGATCAAAAATTTGTCTTCAGAAAGATCATAGGAGTTCAGGAAGTTCAAGGAACCTTTGAAGATGGAGAGACGCAACTTCTAGCAACTAGATGGCTGGAAACGATATATCCAGACCAGATCCACTGATTTTAGTTAGTGTGTAGGTGAGATATGTGGTGTAATGTCTAGATTTGAATCATATATAATAGATGTAGTTTTCAAGAAAAATCTTGACTACATGTCGTGAAATTCAAAATACACGTTGTGTGTTAGGCCCAGGCTACAGCGGCTGGGGTTTCATTGGATTAAATGTATAACACACTATGTGGGTCCCTCACATGTTGTATGACCTCATGCTAGAGGACTCGGTATATACTCTAAGAGTACATGGGAATGGGAACGACCATGCATATTATGTACCATAGTACATAGTTACGATAAGGATACACAGACATGGCCAAGCACACGAGTGGGACACCAAGTGACATAGACCGGCCACGTAGATCTTCTAGAGACCATATATTCATACATGGTTGGTGATCCATATACCTATAGGTACATGACTAAGTGAATTAGTGGGACCACATGTCATGTTGGTTCCCTCACATGTGGTATACCCCTTGGTTCATTTTGAGCAAACATAAAACTTTAGTATCTCTTTCATTGGAATTCATATTTTGGCTTGTGAGTAGCCCATCCTAAGTGTTTTTTATGAATAGAACATGATGGGTCCCTCATGTATGTATTTTGGGATATGATATGAAATATTCAAGTAATGTATCTTATTTTGAAAATGTTCGACGTTGGTAGTGATCAAGTAGATGATCACTAGAGACACTATAGTGCAACCCCTATTAGGTTGAGCATGCGTCCTCTACCTACCAAGTTGAACCCCTTATCAGAGAGGGCATGGGTCCTCGATGACCATAGTGGAACCCCTTATCACACCAAGGTGTGGTTCCTCAACCTATAGAGTGGAACCCACTATCATCTATGGCTCAGGTCTTCTAACTACTAAGTGGAACCCCCTATTAGATAGGTAATGTGTCCTTATAACACTAGTGTGGAATCCCATATTGGTATAGAAATGGGTCCTCTTCAGATACCTACAGAGTAGGACCCCCTATTGGATAGGACATGGGTCCTCGTGACACTATAATAGAACTAATATCGGATAGGGCATGGGTCCTTATAAAACTAGAGAGGAACACCCCCCCCCCCATCAGCTTGGGCGCAGGTCCTCTATGGATACCTACTGAGTGGGAACCCCCTATTGGATAGGTAAGGGGTCCCCATGGCATTATAGTCAAAAACCCCATCATCTTGAGTGTGGGTCCTCTAAAAACACATACAGAGTGGAACCCCCCAGATGAACTAGGGTGCAAGTCCTAAACATGGAGTTTGTACCCCCTCATCTATGTGACACAATTATATGGTGTGGGCCCTTACACAATTACTTCTAGTAATATGTATGAGATATTGGGAATCATTGATGGATTTTTGGAACTAACAATGACTCTTTCCATGGGATGAATTTTGATATGTAGATCACCTTACTCTCTTGTTTGGTCTTCTTTTGAGTGAGAATATATATATATACATATTTGTATCCATACCATTGGATTTTGTTACTCTCCTGCCATGGGTTTCGAAAAAGTGCAGGGTATTCCACATACTTTCAAGGTTTATCTTTTAATGGTTTGATGAGGTTACACTTCTGCGATGGGTAGAAAAGACTCATGGTTTAGTTCTTCTACACACCGTGTTGATCCCCTTGTTCTTGGATGAGGCTAATCTTTCTCTTACATTGGGTTGAGATGAATCATGTTATTATATATTGTCTTTATATTCTTATTGTATCTCTTAATACTCCCCCTTCAGCTTTCAGGGCATCATACTGAGTAAGTATATACTCATTATTGTATGGGTTTTATCACACGTGTCATGTATTATGCATATTATGGCTAGATCAGCGGTGACTATAGAGGATCTTAGGGATACCTATTACATTTCAATTCATGTAGTGGTCACAACTCTGAGATCAAGAGATGAGATGTCTCATTTTTTTACTTTTTAGTTTTTTCAAGTTGGGATATCATTATGTTTGGGCATGTATTTTTTTCCTTTACTTTTCATTTTTCACTACCGTATTATTGTACTATCTAGAGGTTTTATATGAATGGTTGTTCCCCTAGTATTTTTTTCATCATTTAATATGATTCCTTTACACTTCTCCATTGAGGTTGTTGTGTATGTCCATATAGGATTCGTGGAAAAGGCCTCCCTGTGTTAGTTGTGCCTTCAGGGATAGTCACTAGCCCCTGACCTATGGAGTCAGGCATGGGTTAGTTGTAGCTCGAATCCCAATCAGGGTTAGTTTGTGACAAATAGTTGACATATCAAAATTCATTTTCCTATAGAATATTTTTTAATTATATTTCATATTTTAACCTAAAAATAAAATTTATAAATTTTTTGGATGTGAACTTAGAAAAAATAATAACTAAAATTTTTAATTTATCATGAAAATATTTTCTTAAGATTAGTTTTTGAGATTTTTCTTCAAAAAATGATTTTTATTTAAATAGTGAAAAATATAAATTTTACAAATAACGAAAATTTTATGAAATTATTAGTTTCAATGTATGAATTAGAGATTCAATAATCCTTTTTATAAGTCCAAATACGTTTTTTATAAATTGGTTTATCATTTTATAAATATTTTTTTGTTATTTACAAACCTATATTTTACATTCAAGAACTTAAGTTATTTTTTAAAAAAATACTTTTTAATACATTACACATTTAGAAATTTAAAATTATTTTTAACAATTTTAGAAAGTTAATATAATAAAATAAATTTAGAATTTAGAATCATTAGATCCAAAACATGTAATAAATACCAAATTATTTTCAATCATTAAAGAAAAATTACCTTTGTAAAAATAAGTTACCGTGGTAAAAAAATCAAAAGGGGTGAAAAGTGTTTAACCAGGAGAAAATGACCGTAAAATTATTCAGGAAATGTGTGGTAATGTGTGGTTCAGTCCATGATCAAACTTATCCCTTCCTATCTCGATTATTTCCAAACATTTGGAGCTACATTTCTTGAGGGTGACTTCCCATTACTAAAAAGTGTTGGTTATTTTAAAAAATGACATTCCTAGGAACTTATAAATGGGGTTCTCCTCTCATCACTTCCCCTTACACCAAAACCCACTTAGTCCAACAAAAAATATTCCCATCCTAATACTAAAAATTTATATCCACCTTTAATATTTTTTTCTCTCAAAAATTATATCTCTCATAGGATTATCCCCCATTAAAATGGAGATAACCTAATGAGTATGGTATAAATTTCAATCTAATCCTTTCTTATTTATATTTCTTTCTATTCACTTATTATTATTGAAATTACATTAGACTACATTAAAATGATTACATAAAAATAAACATTATACTGTTATTTTAATATATTTATGGTACAATCATTAACCCCCTTTACCTATTTTGTTAAGAAAAACAAAAACGTGAATCGTGCGTATTTGCGAACTACTTCCATCATAAAGAAACATGTTTTATTTTTCATCACATAATAATTTCACTAGTAAAAAATGAAAATTAAATAAATATTTATGATATATATATATATATATATATATCATATTTATTTTCCTTAAATAATATAACATGATACTTCTTTCTTCTTTCCTTCAAAAAATGAAATCATCATCCATGTGTACTTGAAGACTACAACCTCCATTGAACAATGCATTCCATTTCTCACTACCGCATTCATGGATGGTTTTAGGATTTATTTTATAAATTTAGATTATATATATTCAATATATATCATTAATATGGTTATTTGTTAATAATAAAAAATATAATGATCATTATAAAGTAATCCATCAATATCGGTGAATAACACAAAACTTTTCCATCACTATTTTTGTCTTCACAAAACATGACTAAAACTCCAATGTAATGGGATTATAAAATTATATGTATTTTAAATAAGTAATTACATTACAATAATTTTTTTAAATGATTAGAATTTGGATAAGAATGAAGATCAATAATTCTTTTATGAACCAATTTCAAAATGATCGTGATTATTAACACTCGATGTTGAAAAGAGATAATAAATCCAATACATGAATAGAATTGTTATTTATGAAGACTATAAATGGAAATATATTTGAATATGGTTATGAAATAGTTAAATAATATATTTTTCTTTAATGTAATTTAGGTTAAATAATATCCATGGATGTCATGGGTAATGTAAATGGATTTTCTAACTCAAACTCCTTAATTTTACATATACAATTTCTTATATAACTTCAATATTCTATGAATTTCCATTTGGAATTATTTTATATATTTTTTATATGTAAAAATAGTTTTGGATCAAAATATATTACCATGAGTGTTTATATTTTCACTTATTATTTAAAAAAGGTTACTTTTTAAAAATAGACTTGTAACTATAGATTTTATATGAATGAATACAAATTATTTTCATGAAATCTATTTTATTGAGTTTATTTTTGTTTTACTATAAATATTAAAAATGATCTAAATCCAATGGAGTTATGTTTCATGTATCAACCTATATTTTTCTTTTATTTTGGGATTATTTTGGGTGATCATGTTTTTAGTATCAAACAATTCAATTCTGGATTTTATTTTTCACCATTTGAATTTTTTTATGAAACCCATTTTATTTCCATGGGTTATTCATAATAAGATAAATATTTTAATTTGGATTGTTTATGAACCCATTTTATTTTAGGGGGTTATTTTTTATTAAAAATAAAATTATTTTTGAATGTTACATGTTAGTATGGATGAATGATGGGTGGGGTCCTATGTCACCCTCCAACTAATTGTGTAAGAGTTTATATCTCATGATATAGGTATTCATGAGTATATTTTAGTTTCATTTATGAATGGGAAAAGATGGTATAGGCCATAAAAGTAATTCTTCCATATAATAATTTCTTATTTATGGTTAAATTATGTTATTCCTTAAGTTCTTCTAATATCATTATTCGAGGCTTATTTTAAATGATTCTTAGCTATGTTATAGATATTATTCTTCTATATTTAAATTTTCTAGATTTAGGTTCTTATGTCATGTACATTGAATCTCACTTATATCTTATGATTATGACTCATGATTCTATTATATTTTATTCATTTACATGCTGATTATCTTTTTCTTATTTTCTAATCCTTGATGAAATGTTTATTCATCCCTTATTAGGAATTAATCTCACCCCTTTCTTATGTTATTATTCTATGTGGATTTTTGTATGGGTTTTACTAATGATATGTCTAAAATATGGTCTAATATAGTGCCTTTAGGGAGAAACTATTGCGAGATTCAAAAAATAAGATTATTATGTAGCTACTATAAAAATACACTAAACCAGACATTTCTTTGGATATTATTATTTATAGAATATAACATCATAGTCATGTAAAAGATCTAAAATAAGAAATGGTTAGCATTGGTCACTATAGTTGGTATTAGATTTACTATTTAGTTATTTTTAGAGATCAAAAAATCTTGTTTTGAGAAGTATGGTTAGAAAAATAAAGTGGGAACCATAAATATGAGTCTAAGTATAGGATGATATCTCGAAATATTTGAAATTATTTTAGTTAGTTTTTTTATATTAATATATACCTCTATAGATAATAGATATTTTATGTGTCTATGGTATAAATCCACCTTGGGGTATTCACCCCACAAAGGGTTAGTTGAGAATTAATTCAATCATCAATCTTATGATTGATGAGTGGGACTAATAATATTGACCCAGATGTAAACTCCAAGAGGATATGATATATTTTATCATGTGATCTTTGTGAAATACTATAAAGGACTGATTTACTAGTTACATTTAGGAATTAGGTTTAAAAGCATAATATAATACAATATAGAGTAACCTGGGATTTTCCAAGAGGGTTATAGGATGAACCAAGTGTGGCATAATTGAAAATAAAGTATCATTGGATTAAATTAAGGTTTTATTAGAGAAGTAATATTAGGATTGATCTTTAATGTTCATCTGATCATTGAAATGGATTATATTATACATTATCGTAAACATTATTTTTCTAGTATTATGCTTGAAATGAGTCCTTGAAAATGAATCAATGAAAGGTTTTTCCCTAAAAACTCATAAGAATCATATTTGGGAGAAATATCTTCTTATATATACCAAGGAAAATGAGGTTGATATCTTAGTAGAATAAATATTGTGATATTCGTATGGATATCTCAGTTTTTTTCATTAGTAAGCAATAATTAATATTATGATGATGCCAATTAGTTTCAAGGGGAAGAATGTAACGACCTAGAATTTCAATGTATATTGTTGTTAAATAAATAATATATTCAATAGTTTGTTTTAAAAACTAAATGAATATAAAATGAAAAACCTTGATGTGTTATTAATAATAAATATGATCATTAAAACAAATTTTGTATGTTAGATTCTATAACATCATGTAACCATATTGCAGAATCATAAAATAAAGTAAGATGAAATGGCATCTAGAAGTGAATTTAATCCTTATGATGTTCATTTTTTTAATATTAAAGGAGATGTATTATAGATAGGGTTTTATATATAAAAATCCCAAGACATACATTATTAATTATGGTTTGATAAAAACAATATATGGTAGATGTTCATGCTCTTAGATATTTCCACAAGATCCATGGTAGCAGAACCACTACCTGAAACTTCATCTTGAAATTATCTGATGATTAGGTATTACCTAAAGATCATAAGGGATTCTATAAGTATAAATTATTATAATATAAAATTTTACAAAATATTTATATGTATAGATAAATCATGATTGTTTATACTTTTTGAATGGTCATTTTCACACAATTAACATTATGCTTAAAAATGAATTTTTTTTAAATTATAATTTTATATCAAAGAAATAAGATTATAATTTTTTAAAAATAAATAGATATATTTATTTTAATAATAATATTTTAACACTTTATTAATTGAAAATTTATAGGAAATATAATAGTTAATATACCAAAATTCGTTGACCTTTAAAAATAGTTCTTCATTATATTTTATGTTTTTAATTAAAAATAAAATTAATAAATTTTCTGGTAAGAAATTTAAAAATAAAAAAATAAATTATCATGGAAATATTATCTTAACATTATTTTTTGGGTTTTTTTAAAATCATTGATTTTTTGTAAAAAATGAAAAATAGTGTTCTTAAAAAACATTATTTTTTAACATTATTATTATATAAATACAAATTGATTCATAAAACCTTTTTATTAGAATAAATTTATATTATATAAGTGAAATTATAGTTTTAAAAATGTTTTTTTAATTTAAAAACTCATATTTGATATTTTTTAACTTAAGTTATATTATATAGAAACATTTTTTAGTACATTATACATTTGTCATTTCAAACATAATTTTTATTGCTTTTAAGAAATTAATAGAATAAAACAGATTTCAAATATTCAATAATTATTTCCAAATAATTTAATTAGGATCAATTTATTTTAATGAATAAAGGATAAATTACCTAACTAAAAACTAGTTACCATGGTAAAAAATAAAAATGGGTAAAAATGGTTTAACTAAGATAAAAAGACAAAAAAAACATGTTTAAATTTTGTATTGGAATGAGAGGTTTAGGGCTTGATCAACCTAATACTTTAATATATTTGTTATTTCCAAATTTTTGAGCTTCTTTCCATGAGAGTGACTTCCCATTATTAAAATGTTTTGGTTATTTAAAAAATATCATCATTTCCAATTGTTAAATGGGAACTCCTCTCATCAATTACCCTTGCACCAAAACCCACTTAGTTTAGAAACAAATATTCCTAAAAATATGCTCATAAATACAATACACATTCAAAATCTTTTTATCTTCTCAAAATACAACCCTTTAAAGGATTAATCACCTATGTAAAGAAGATAATCTAAGAAGTAAGGCTTAAATTTTTAACCACTACATTCTCATTTCTCTTTCTTTATATGCACGTTTTATTCCTAAAATTCCATTAAAAAAATATAACATGTTTACATAGGTATAATTATTATACTAGTATGTTAATATATTTATGTTATGAGAATTAACTACCCTTCCACATTCCTTTAATAAAAACAAGAACATGAATCATGTGTACTTATAGACTACCACCTCCATGAATAAACTTGTTTTTTTTTCTTCAATGCCTAAACGGGGTGGTAAAAAGTGGGAATTGACTAAAAATAAATCATATATATATATATATATATATATATTATTTTACTGAAACTATAAACCATTTTACTTATTTCATCATCCCATATAAAAATTAAATCATCATCCATGTGTATGTATGGATTACCACCTCCATGGAATGATGAATTTTATTTTCCACTACTATTTGCATGGATGGTTTAAGTTTATATTTTTATATAATATATGATATATATATATATATAATTATTATATATTAATAATTCTATTATTTATTGATAATAATAAAAATAAACATCGTTATAAGGTAGTCTATCGATATCGGTGAATTACTCGAAATTAGCCCATCACTATTTTCATATTCATGAAACATGAATAAAACTCACATGTAATAAAATAATAACATTATATTTATTTATAAAACATCAATTTTGGTACATTTAATTGTTCTAAAATTATTAAATTTACTAGAAGAATTATGATCAACACCTCTTTTATGAACTTAGTATAAAATGGTCAATATTATTAACACCAGATGTTGAAAAGATATTATAACTATCTATTATATATAGAGAATTTTTATTAATGAAGTATTTAAATAGAAATATATATGTGGATAATTTTCTGAAATAGGTAATTAAGATATTTATTATTATAACATAAGAGGTTAAAGTGAATTTTTTTATATCAAGGGTAAAGGTTAGGGACTTGGTAACTCAAACTCCTTTAATTGAGTTATACCATTTTTTATTGAACTTCCTCATTCAAATTTATTCAATTATGAATTATGTTATTAATTTTATTTAATTTGAAAAGGGTTTTTAATCCAAATACATCTCTATTAAAGGTTTTATTTTCAATTATTTTTTCCTTAAAAAAATACTTTTTTAAATGAGGCTTATAATTATTGATATTAGGTCAATTAATACAAAATATTTTAAAGAAATGTCTTTTTATTATTTAGTATTTTCCCTATATTTCTTCAAATTGATCTACCTACAATATAGTTATCTGTTAAGTTTCATCCAATATTTTTATTTTATTATGTCATTATTTTGGGTGATCAAATTTTTAGTATCAACCTATTTATTTCATGATTCAGTTTTATACCATTTTGTTGTTTTTTGAAACTCAAATTATTTAAATCGATTCTTTATGAAAAGTGAATTATTTCAATTTGAATGTTTTATAAAACCCATTTTATTTCCATGGGTTATTTATGAAAATATAATGATTTTAATTTGGATGTTTTATGAAATCCATTTTATTTTCATGGGTTATTTATGATTTTAATAGTGAGTTATTTTTATATTTCAGATGTATGTGTGGGTGAATGTTGGGTGGGGTCCTATATATCCCTCTAATACATTGTTTAAAAGTCCATATCTCATGATTTAGGTATCTTTTAGTACATTATAGTTTCATGTAATCATGTGGACAATTGGTGTGGCTCATGAAAGTAATTTTTCCCTATCTTAATGTTTGTTCCATAATTATTAGATGTTATTCATTGTTATCTTATGCTCTTATAATTAAAGGTTTATGTTAAATGTCTCAAAACCATTTTATTGCTATAATAATTCCACATTGATCTTTTGTGGCTTTATGATATTATTCTATATTATTTTAATCTCTCTTATGTATTATGATTATCACTCATGATGTTGTATATGTCCCTATGCTCATATTTTTTCATCGTTTCTTATTAAATCATTCTTGATGAAATGTTTATTCATCCCTTACTAAGAATTTGAGATCACCCATTTCTTATTTTTTTCATTTATTGTGTTTTAATGATGAGTCTTACTAATGATATTTCTATAATATTTTCAAGTAATGTGGCTTTAATGAGAAATGATCATGAGTTCTGTAAAATTATTTTTTATGTTTCTATTCTTTAATGAAAATGAACCTATAATTTCTTGAGATATTATTATTAGAGGGATTTAATATCTAAATAACATTAAAGATATAAAATAA
This sequence comes from Viscum album, assembly GCA_963277665.1. Lineage (NCBI taxonomy): Eukaryota > Viridiplantae > Streptophyta > Magnoliopsida > Santalales > Viscaceae > Viscum > Viscum album. The sequence continues at coordinate 984,060,333 of OY728128.1, forward strand.
GGCATGTCTGGTTTGAGTCTCTATAATCTATTTTCCAAGATATATTTTAAGGAAGTTGCAAGGTTTTGTGAGGTTCCAAAATCTATTTCTTATAGTCAGAATCTAAGGATTACCTCGTTATTTTAGAGAAATATTTAGAAATAATTGAATAAATATTTTAACTTGATCACTACATATAATCCTTAGATGGAATGTTATTGTGATAAGACCATTCAAAATGTAAAATATATGTTGAGATCTTGTTATATAGATTTAAATGGAGGTTGGTATCAACACCTTACCTTAGTAAAATATTCATACAAAAAGATCTTTCACCCAAGAATTTAGATGAATCTTTATGATTAAATTTATTGTAGGAACTGTAGAACTCCAATGTTATAGGATTATAATAGATAATGATATGGATTGGGATATGATCTAGCTAAGTATATAGTTTAGAATATTAAATTCATTTTGATACACATCAAGGAATCTCATGGCTAATAGAAATTTTTTCCTGAGAATAATTAGTGAGATATATATTCTGAAGTTGGTGACATGGTATTCTAATAAATATCTCATTTTAATAATTATATGATATTTTAAAAGAGGAATTATGTGACCTATATATTTTATCAACTTCAAAATTATTGATCATATCAGGAAGGTTACTTATCATTTTGCACTTACACTGAATCTATCACAATATCATAATGTTTTCTATCTATATATTTCGATGAAGTACGTACTTGATTCTTTATATGAACTGAATATAGATATTATACAACTATATCATGATCTTTCTTATGAGGAATTACTGGTGGACATTCTGGATTGAAGAGAGAAAGTGTTGAGGAATAAGAAAACTCACATGGTTAATGTCTTTTTGAGAAAAAAAATATCCAAGGAAGATTTTTTGAATCCCTGGTATGGGATGAGGAAAAATTATCCTTGTTTGATTATAATAGAGTAATGTAATTTTATATGAAAAATTATTATAAGGGGGTAAAATATAACACCATGGGATTTTAGAATTGTTTTTCCCATTAATAAATTTGATATGTTTGATATATTGTGAAGAAAGAAACACTGATCTTATATGAATAATGATTATAAATAATAAAATAAACCACATTATTTAGTATCAAAATAAAATAAAATTTCAAAAAACAATTTCTAATTCCTTAGGAAATAATTTTGACTCTAATGAACTATTTTAATATGTTTTATTTATGTGAATTTTTTTTTGTGATATTTTATTTATATAAAAATTAATTCTAAGTATTAAAATTATATAATTCAATTTTATAAAAAATTCATAAAATGAATCTATTTGTTATTAATTTTTTAGAGATTAAAATAAATTCTTTTAAAAGTAAAAAAAATATGTTTTTCTAAAAAACCACTTTTATGGGAATCATGTATTTTTATATTAATAAATTAGATTAATAACTATTGATAAATTATTTTGAGAAAAATTTTATTTTATATAATAAATTTAAAAAAATTAAATTCATATAATAATGGTTACAAGGCAATGAATTAGAGTAAGATCATTGTAGGCTTGAAAATGAATTTTTTTAAAAAAATTGTTTCTATCCTGTTTAGGTGTATATTTTTAAATTAATTTATTCCATAAATAGGAGTTTAAAATTATATAATTCTTTCCATTTTTTAAATCATAATTTAAAATATTTAAATTTTAAATTTTTTATAACGAATAGTAACTAATGTAAAAGTTCTTTACTATAGTTAAAGCTACAAGGGTTAACGAGAGGATATACTAAAGAGATAAGGATTAAAATTACATTGAAACATATATAAATACTATTTTTTGAATTTATATAAAACCTATATCATATGATATTCTAAATTTAACAAATTTAGATCCACATTACCTTGAAAGTGACCTTATACTATTTTAATGTTTTGATTAATTATAACTGCGCCACTCCCCTCACTTATAAAAGGCAACCTACTCTCCTCTATCATTCACAACTTCTTAAGAAAATTATCATAAAAAACTACCTAAATATCTTATAAAAATTCCAATTCATTTTATATAGGTTCTATAATTCTTATAATACTAATCCAATGGTCCTTATAAATTGATCAAAAGGAGGTTTCTCAAACAATAGGTATAACTCTTAATATAGATCTTTGATGTTTATTTCTTATTATACCCAATTTAAACCCATCATAACCATGATGGTATAATAACATTTGTATATATAATATATTTAAATTTTATTATACTTATTTTTCACCGCTTTTTCATCTCCTTATCAATCCTATAGAAAATGAAAACATCGTTGATGTGTACATGGGGACTATGACATTCATAAAACAATGTGTTCGTTTCTCATCATTGTATCTCATTGATAGTCATATTGATTTATTTAAGGAAAATTAATGAATTTTTTTATATAATTATTATTATTCAATGTGGAATAAATATTTACCTTTCTTTCATTCCACCCATTGAAATGTGTAGACCTCAATGATGCATACGTACAGATTACCCTTGTCCACAAAGTGATGTAATTCATTTTTCATTACCATCATATATGTCTTGTTTTAAAATACTATATAATGAATAAATATGATATTTATGTAGTTATTAACATTCTAGATATTATTAATCTATAACCAAGGTGTAAGGAGCAGAACCGTTGAACTGAAACATGCATGGAAAACGGACTAGTTTTCACATGAATAGTGGTTATAATAAAGAATCTTTATTAAAAGGGTAATTGGAAATTATAAAGAAATGATATATTTTAATATATATATATATATATATATATATATATAAATATATATTAATAATGTTTTATAACAGATATATAATAAATCTATATTTATTATATAGGAGGTTTGAAAACATATGAAGCATGATGGGACTTGAGGTAAGGGTTTATATTACAATATATTTTTGTTTCTAGAATAAATATATTAAATTTCCATTGATGGAAATTACATAATAATTATACTTTAAGACCAATAAATTTTCTTATCCTTTAAATATTTTTAGTGTTTTCATGTTTTTCTATATTTTTCTTATCATTGGTACTTAAAATTATTGATAACATGTTTCTAGTAAAATCCATCATTATTTATTCTATTTTGGTTGAGAATCTTTATCTTCCATATCCATATTATTGAAAAAAAATTATAGAAGTTTTTAAATATCCATGATATGTTTTAAAAAATTATTATTTATACATTTGGATTTATTTTTAAATGTTTTAAAGGAATCTTTTTAAAAGAATTGAACCAATCATTTTTTAGTTTTTACAAAACTATGAAAATGATGTTCTCTTTTAGTGTATATAAAATTATTGGAATTACCCACTTTCATGACTATTATTTGATATTGTGATTCTATTACAAGTTTCCATGGTTATTTTACATGAGAAAAGTTTTCTTAGTATTCATATCATTTTTAGTTTTTGAATATATCAAATGAAATTGATATTATCTAATTTAAAAACAAATATTCAAATGCTATTTTAAAGGTATTTTTCATCTATTCCAATATATATTGATGTTTCTTATCATCATATTGGTATATTTTATAATTATAACATCAAAATTATTAATCTACAAGGTATATGATGATGATTTTATATGGATGATTCCATGAAATATTTTACTTTCCCACTGGTTAATTAAGTTATGACAAAATTGTTATGAAACCTATTTTTTTAAAGGGTTCTGTTATGATGAATGATTTTATGATATCATATAGCACTAATTTATGGTTTTCATTATTTTATATGTGGTACATAAATTATATTTCTCTACAATTTATTGGGTAATAAATTATATCTCATGAGATAGTATGAATTGGAATTAGGAGTGAACCCAGTTCTGTAAGGGATTATGTCCATAATGATTATCTTGGAAGTAATCCTTGAATAAATAAATGATAGGAATATAGAGTAAACCTAAACCACTATATCACTCTATCTAGTATAATAGTCTTGGAAATGATCTTTTACTAAGGAAATTATTTTATATACTTATGAGTATACCACAACCTTATGGTTATGTGACTTATATTTATGATATAATCTTAGGGATCATGATTGATTATTGATAATTCTAAAATCTGATGAAATATTTATTTTTTTATTGAAAATAATTATTACATGACTTATGATTAATGATTATTTATTTATTGGGTATTAATTTTTATGTTATGACCAAGTTCTTATACAATTTTTTTATATTATTCTTTCTTAGGATCATTTATTGATATCTCCTATGTTTACCCATAGTATCCACATGAGCTAACTAATTATTATGTTTCTTTTTCAAAAAATTATCAAGAATGGTTTTAAGTATGGTATGTCAAAGAAGTGTACTATTTTAGAAATAAATTTTGGTAAATGTTTATTATCATTCATGAAATATGTTTACTATGTGTATAGTATCCAATGACATTAATGATTTATTGTTATGGGGAATGTATTATTTTAATATGTATTGAATATTCATCAAAAATGATATAATAGTTGTGTATAAAATCCTTGGGCCACCTCAGGTGTATACCTTGTTTTCCGCTGATACTATGTCACCAATATAGAATCCTATAAGGGGACCCATACCAGGACCAAGGATATGTTTATTTGAGAGAGGACTAACCCTTACTATCATAAATACCTAGTTATGAGAAAACTAATTCCATATATAAAAAATGAAATGTAGGTCCCACACCTCATTGATCGATGAACATAAAATGATAGAGTACCTAAATCCAATGGAAGATGACCCTTTCCCTGAATATACATGGAGTACCAAACTAATCCAGCTGTATGGGGGACTCATGCCTCTATAAATCATAAGTATTAGTCAAGGGAGTAACCAACCCTAATAAATAACTTGCTCCCTATCACATCTTAGTGATGAGGGAGTATTGACTCCATAGTTATAGGACCCAAGCCTCGAGTATGATGGGGAGTACTAAACCTTATCTATTATGTGGGGACCCATTCGTTGACATAAATGCATAGCAATAGGAGTAATAACCCTAATAACACTTTGATCACCATGAATGATCCATGGATGCTTCCCTATAGAGATAAGTATAAAAAACTCTTATCCATTCTCAAAAATATCCTTATATAAAAAAATGTACCATTCTATTGAGATCTATACGGTAAAAAATTAATGATAGGATCATTGATTTCCAAAAACAGATACAAGGGGGAATAATCACGTGAAACATCCCACATAGGAATAATAGGCCCATGTGGTGGCCACCAGGCATGCCAAAAAGTATAATATAGAGGTATAAGGCTCTATTTTCTAAGATCCTCATGCTCTATGACTAGGCATATCATGACTGCATGGTTCCCACATATGGACCTCTCTATATTTAGGGTGGGAAAACTTATCCTGGAATCTATTCCACACCGTCCACATGATTAGATCAGTGTGTCTGATCCATCACCTTCTCCCATAGGGCTGGGTGACACACTTTACCTATGAATCATGTGATCTCAGATCATGCATCTTCCACACCATAGGGGTCTCACATAATAGCCTATTGGTTATTCCCATCATTCAAGTATGCCTCTATGTTTCATGTGGTGGGTGAAGCGCCATTCGATCATAGTGGATCTAATGATCAAGGGTGGAACCTTAGACACCCTCATTATATCTTATCACATTGAGAAATATTAAGTATCAACTATTTCCAAATCCATTGACCTCTACTACAGTTTTTCATTCTAGGATGTGACTATCTACCAAGAACCCACCATAGTAACATAGCTAACCACTACTATGACTAGACTCACTTCCATCACATGAGGCCTCGCCAATCCTCAATTCACCAAAATTCCATCAATAATCAAATTGTATAGTGGGTTGTGACATCAAAACTATGCCGGAGCCCAACTCGGATGGACTCCAGTAATCTCATTACCACTATTTTGTTTCCTTCATTTCCACTAATAAAACCCTCAACTGGCAGCTCATTAGTTCCATGTGAAAAAAATAGTGGGGGTGGGGAAGAGGATATTGATGACTAGAACCTTGGCCACTCGAAATAGAATCACACCATGGAAAATGCATGTTCTGAGAATCTAAGGGAAGGGGTATTTAATCCTCATTATCAATCACATATCAAGAACATGTAATCATAGTAAAAAAGTTTCAATTAAAATATATATCCTTTTGATTTTATAGCACCTGAATCAAGAAACCATGATCAAGGGTCAATATCTTCAAGTCAAAGGTGAAACAAAAATTTATCTGATATTATCTAGAAAAAATATAAAAATTAAAAATAAATAAAATATATCATAACATACACCACTTTAATTCATTATCAATTCCATGAATCTATTTGTCATCTTCATGTCATCCGGTCATTGATGTCATTGAGAATATATTATTTTTCCTTTAATATGACGTCTTTTCTTCCATGTTCCAATACCCTCCTCTCTCTTGATCTATGGTCATGTTAATAAAAAAAACTTTATATCCATATATAGTAATATTAGTAGGGGTTTTAATGTGTAATTTTAATGTTCACACAAAAATATTAAAATTTAATTAATTATATTACTAAAAAACCTGAAATAATTTCCTCAAGGGGTCGTAACATGAATAAAGTTTACATATAAGGAACTTCACATAAAAATTACATAATATTTAGTTTTAATTTAAGAATTCAATACAAAATTTTCAGTTTCTTTTCATGTTTATATTTTAGGAGAATTAGGTCATAACTCATACGTGACAAAACCAAATAATACAAAGTGGACACTTATGATCAGTATCCATTTTTCCTTGGATATAAAACTTTTAAGAAAAAAACAAAATTTATTTTCTGGAAAAAAATTTATGTCTTTCAACAAGACTTCATCCTTTCCATTACCCATCCTTAAATTCTATAATTTTTTTAAAAACATAGTGTGATCATAAAATTTCCCCATTAGGGATTTCAACAAGAAATAAAAAAGTCAGTCCTATGAAAAACATGAAAACCCATGAAATGTTTACTATTATATAAAATTTATTTGAGTGAATGAAATATTTAATTTATACGTGAAAATGAAAACACTTTTTTTATAAATAAATTCAGTAAATCCTATATTAATCAAATTAAAACCTGTTTTGTTAACATATAGCATCAAATTCATAACCATTTTTAAACCCACATCAGAAATAACTAGACCCCAATGAAATCCATAGGACAAAACCTCTAGTAACACCCTCCTTATTTAATTTTAATTCAAGGAACATTACCCAATGCATTATATTACTATCTAGGCACACCCATCATATAAGCTATATCGGGCTCACCCAACACTATCTGGCACACTCATTATATAGTCAATATTGGGCTCGCCTAACACTATCTAGGAATAAAAATCACATAATACGTATTAGTATTACCCATTTATCATATAATTCTCAAGTACCATATCATGAATAAAAAAATTATGATTGCAATTTTTCATCAAAAAACTTTTTTAAAACTTTATAAAACTTGAATGAAAATCGATCTCAAATATCAAAATAAATTTTTTAAAAAAAATAAATTTTCAATACAAAAATACCCCTTTCTTTTAAAAACCGATTTTAAATACCTAAATACTTAAAAGAAATGAAATTATGTTTTATATTGAAGAAAAATTAATTCTTTTAAATTAATCCAAAATTCATATAAGGGTTATGGAGGCTAAAAAATTCATTGTCGTTGTATATGATAAAAACTAACTTTCTTTTTGTCGTTTGTATTGAAATTAAAACATTTCTTACATCAGTTCCTTTTTTTGAAAAAAAAAATTAAATATACACAAAAATTCCCATAATAAAACGATCATTTATATATAGCTTCTTTCAAAAAAATCAATTTAAAAAAATGGACTTGTAAGAGATAGAGTTAGAAGGAAAACTTTAAAAGGTGGGTTTTTAAAGGAAAAGTGGCATACAATTTTGAAAACATTAAAATCATATTATTCATAAAATAATAACATTAAACAAAAAAATAAATATCATGATAATAGAAAAATTCATGATATTACATGTCAAAGGGTCTGTATATACACCTCATAAAATAATATAGGCGCATAACATCAAAACATGCCTTAATGAAAGGAAATTGAGATGAAGTCCCTTATCTCGAGTTCAATTTGTCATGTTCATTATTTATATTACTGAATAATGAAATTGTGTTAATTATTTACTTAAAAAACTTTTTAAATATTATTATTTATTTTAATTCACTTATTACCATGTTAAATATAATTACTTCATCAATTAAGTATATGTCATATGTTTCAACGATACTTGGATTATGTGTTAAAAATGACTTCAGTAGGTTGACTATGGTCAAATATGTCTTTATTAAACATATAAATAATAATAAACACGAAATAGTTATCATTTTTATACATAAATTATACTTTAAAAACTCATCATTAAAGATGGCTATGAAAAAATATCTAAGTTACGAATAGGGAGACGGTAGGACGTACGTATGCTTGATTAACATTTCAATTTTGCAAGGATCATTATGGAAAGAAGGTAACTAATACTCTGTATTTTCAAAATTATCATCATATCACAAATAAAATATTTCACTTATATATTATCAAGTTTTATGGTGATAAAAAATAATCACATCACTTGGTATAGGTGGTAGTCCACACGTACGCACGAACAATGTTTTCATTTTTCATTGTAGGAAATAAAATGACATATTATCATTTAATAATTATAAATATGTCATGAATTTAATAGATTTTAATTTTTATCACATATATTCATTAAATTTATCCTCATTACCTTCCTAATTAAATCATTAGTGAAAAATGAATCACATCACTTCGTGAGGCAGTAGTCCATTGTACACATAAACAACGTTGTCGTATCTCCCACAAAATGAAAAGTAAGAAGTTATATGTTATATAATAACTACATAAATATTAATATGATAAAAATATCATATATATACATTATTCATATCATTATAACAATATTTTAGAGTTGATTTTGGAAAACAAATTACATCAATTTGCATGGTGGTAGTCCATCGTACACATGAATGATGATTTCATATCCCATTTGTGGGAAGTGGATATTTATTTAGGTGATTAAATCAACGTAATAAAATATAATAATATTTAATATACTATTATTATTATATAATAATAATTTAATAATATTTTAAGGAGGTGTAATAAGAAATTAAATTAAAAATGCTCGGTTAACCCTGATACTTATTTTTCGGACAACCTCCTTATATTATAAGTGAAAGCCTTTTTATGATAGAATTATGATAAAAAGGCATATAAGATTTGGGAAGGGAAATGATGATATTAATATTGGGATGTAAAATACAAATGTATTATATAGTTTAAATAGGATAGAAGAGCTAGTGACCTTTTATAAATGAGGTGAGTGGAACAATTGTAATTTTTGAAATGAAAAAGGTGTAGCCATATTTTTCACATGCCAAAAGGAACAAAAGTGGATCATTATAGATATTTAAAAATTATAAGCTATAAATATGTATATAAAATAGATTTTAGAAAATTTTGTAGGTCATTTTATCCCATGTCATTTTTTTAAACCCCCTGTAAATCCATTTCTACCTTAACCTCAGTAATTGTTTTTTATAGTTTCCACTATTCATTATGGTCAAAAATTAACTTGACCTTATTAGATAATATAATTTATTTTGATTCAAAATATGGAATTTATTTTAACAAATTCAATTCACATAGTTGAAAAAAAAATCAATTTAAATTCAAACCCACAAACACATTGAAAAATTTCGTTTTCAAGAAGTAAATTTTTCAACAAAACGAAGATTTTATATTAACTCTATGAATAGTAATAATCATCATATTAATTTAAAATAATATTTATTAATATATAATATTCAAACACCATTTAAATAACTACATATTAGGTGTTTTTTAATTAATTAAAATGTATAAACTTTAATCACTTTAAAATAGTTTTTAGAAAAATCCAGTTTTAAACAAAAAATAAACTTATAATAAATCCAATATAAAGTTAATTAAATTAAAATTAAGTGTATTAAATATAAATATAGAATAATTATGTTACATTAAATCAAATTCAAAACATTATAGTAATTTTAATTTATTTAATTTATTGAAAATAAAATAGTTTTTTCAAAAAATATGGATTTTTTTTATTCAACAAAAAATCAATATTTTTTTTATAAATAAAAAAATCCCATATTATGATAATTTTGATATTGTATTTTAAAAATGATACTAATATTTTTAAATTAATATCCTATAATTTATAAATTAAACTTTTAAATAAAACTTTATAATAAAAGTTCTTAATTAAATCTATTTCCATTTTGATTTAAAAAAATACTTAATATTTTTATAATTAATATAACTATCTAGATAAAATTAATATAGCTGAAAATGATTTATTATATCATTGGGTTTTTTATATTCATTCCCACTTTTCGAAATTATATCCCCATAATTTTATTCACTTTTAAAACAAATTGGGATATCTTCTCGTCATATCATTTTTAGATTCCCATGTTATGCCTTCAATGATATGGTTTTTCCATAAAACCATAACCTAGTTAATTACCTTATTCCAAACAAATTGTCTATATAGTGAAAATATGAATTATATTTTCCTAATATGAAATTTTCTCTTCCAACTGAACTACTTCAAGGCTCCAAACATAAGATGAATCGGGCACATATTTCATTAACATTGAAATATAAAATGTGTTGTGTAACTAGGATTAACTCGGTGGAAAATACACCTAGAAGAAAATTGATCCAACATTCTCTAGTATTTTTTATTATCTAATGAACCTCAAACATAGCTTTAACATTTTTCCAAAATATATTAAATGTTTTCACAGAGATACATTAATAAAAACATGATCACCTACCTTAAAAGAAATACATTTCCTATGGTTATCCTCAATGATTTTTTGCCATATCTATTCTACCATCAAATGTTGCCAAATAAACTATATATTATCATCCATTTCTTCTACCAACTCTAGTCCCATTAACTTATTTTATCATTCTTCATTACAAAAATTTGATTTCTAACACTACTTTCCATATAATTACTCAAATTTAGCCATCAACATACTTGAATGAAAACCGTTATTATAAGAAAAATAAACCAAAAATATCATTATCCCAACATCCCTTATAATATAATGAACAAGAAATAAGAAAATATCCCATTGTATGAATCATTCACTCATAGTTTCCATTATATTGAGGATTAAAAGATGTGATGAAATTTAATTCATTACCCAACAACTTCTGAAGTCCTTTAAAAAATAGATGTGAACCTAGGATCACAGTCTGAAACAATGGAGATAAGAACTTCATGTAACCCGGCTATCTCCTTTGGATACAATCAAGAAGGATGATCAAAAAATATAGTATCTCAAATGGGGAACTAATTTGTAGATTTATTTAATTGATAAATAATAACCCAAATCTCATTTTTACCTTCTTTGGAAATCCTAATACACAAAGCAATTGATATATTTTACCATTTCCACTTTGGAATTTAAAAATGTTGAATAATTCCCTTCGGTAATTATTTTTATATGTTAACCATTTTAAAATTAAAACATTTCATGGTATATTCAGTAAAATCTCTTCTCATACCATCCAACCAATAACACTCATGAAGGTCTTGGTAAATCAGAGTGTAACTATGATGACCATGAAATGAAGAAATATAAGATTCACTCAATGAATATCTCTTTAACTCGGAATCACGTGATACAAAAAAATCTTTTAAAAAATCTAATAGTTCCTTATTCATCAATATTAAACTCAAGAAACATACCCTTTATAATGGATAATACATTTTCTTACAAAAAATGATCCTTTTTCTGAGCTTGCTTAATTCTTTTTGAAAATGTTTATTGCACTAAAACCTAAAGAAACATATGATTTCCCTTCATCCATATCTTTTAGGAAAAATTTCATCAAATCATTAGCCATATGGTTATGTTTCAAATGTAACATAGTTAATGTAAGATTATTTTTTCATCTCAAAGCATCAACCACATCATTAGATTTTTAAGGACGGTAAAAAATCATACAATCATAATCATTGTTTAGTTCCCTCCATCTTATCTTCCTCATATTCATTTATTTCTGATTTAATATTCACTTTAAACTATTATGAACAGTATATATTTCAAAATTTACTATATACACATAATTTATCCAATTTTTTAAAGAAAAAATCACTACAGTAAATTATAAATCACGTGTATGATAATTAAATTCTAAGGATCCAAATTAAATGAAGTATAAGTAATTAATTTTTCATTCTATAGTAGGACATAACAAATACACTTCAAGGAAGTATCACTATATATAAAACATTCACCATTTTTGGAAGGTAGAGCCCAAATTGGATCATTTTTAGTCTTTCTTTTAGTTCCTGAAAATAATCATATCATTCCTTAGTCATGATTAATTTAACTCCATGAGTTAACATAGTTAATGATCTAGTGAACAAAGAATAGTTTTCAAAAAATCTCCATTATTAACCCAATAAACTAGGAAGACTATGAATCTATGTGACAATTTTTGGTCTTTTCCAATCTCCATAATTTTTGTTTTAGCGAGGTTAATAGTTATTCCATATTTTGAAAAAATAAGTCCAAAAAAATAAATTTGTGGCAACTAAAATTCACACCTACAAAATTTTCCATATAGCTTCTTTTATTTTATGATTTTCAAAACAATACTTAAGTGTTATTCATGTTCTTAAAAAATTAGTATATAAAAAAATATAATCAATAAAAACAACCACAAAATTATCTAGAAACTCATGGAAAAATCTATTCATAATATCCATAAATATAGTAGGTGAATTGGACCACCTAATGAGAATAACTAGAAACTCATAATTTCTATATAAATTTCATATAGTTGTCTTTAGAATTTCCAACTCCTTCACCATCATTTGAAGGTACCCTAACCATAGATAAACCATTAAAAAATATTTACCTCCCTAGAGATGATCAATAAAATCATCAATATAAGGAAAATGATATTTGTTCTTGATAGTTATGTTATTAAAGGATCTATAATCAACAAAAAGACTCAATAAAACATCATTATTATTAATAGTCAAAACAATATCATGTCATAGTGAAGTACTATGATGAATGAAACTTTTATCTAATAACTCTTGTAATTTATTTTTTAATTCTAAAAGTTTCACTTGAGCTATTCAATAAGGGGGTTTTAAATAGGATTATCATTAGGAATTAAGGAAAAAGTAATATCAATATCCCAATAAATAATAACAATAGATAAATCATATAAGAATATATCCATGTATTCATTCACTACAATAACATCACAAATTTGAGTAGTTTCTCTCTTTTCAACAATATGAGCTAGGTAAATTTCATTACCATATCTAATCAAACTCTCATTTTTTTTATGTTATAAAATGTATGAAATTATTGATTAAAACATTCTCAGGTCTAAATTATATATTATCATGATCGAATGAAATCCAATCCATAAAAAATGATATAAAACTTTACTATGGGAAGTTATTTAAAATTTAGAGGAAAGACCATCCCATTGAAAACAACAAGGAGATTCCTATAAATCTTGGTTTCATTAATATTTCCTCCTAGAGTTTTCACTAAAAGTTATGTCTTCTATTCATGTAGTGATATTCCCATTCTATTTTCAAATTTCTTAAATTACAAATAATTATAAGATACAGAGTCAATAATGCATTGGAATAATTCGACAAAACATGTATCATACCTTTGACCACTTCATTTGATGGTCTAATATCAATATTAGTAGTATAAAATGAATTTGATACACCTTTTTATTTCCAATCATGATGTTTTCTATCCTATAAAATGATCTTCATACACGGGTAAGTATAATGAACCAACTCATTACAACTAAAAAACTTCACCCTTAGATGGATGTTGATTTCCCCATTATTTTTTTTCTCATAAAAAAAATTTTATAGTCATGATCCTTGTGAACAAACTAACCACAGTAGAATGTAACACCATGTTACCTTCCTTTAGGTATTTCCCATCTCTCTTTTTATATTTATCTTTATTTTGGTGTGTTTTAAGACTCCTAAGGAGAAAGATAATTTATTGGTGGAAATAATCTAATGTTCAGGTATGTATGTTTTTCAAAACTAATGGATTATAGGTACAAATGTGTAAACTAATTTTCAGGTTTCTACCTAATTTTATAAAACACTGGAGATTATTTGGTTATTTCTACAGAATCTGGAATGTTTTCTTTCTCCTAGACGTTTTCACAAAGTTAATAGTTTACATTATATGAAACCTTTTTCAGGTAGATATTTTGAATTGGTTCTAGGCATGAATGGTATACATACTATGAATTAGGTTCACATTGTGAAATAGTAAAATGCAAGAGTTTTAATCTAAGGACGTGAATTTTTAGGTATCTTTTTTTAACTATGAAATTCACATCTTGAAATTATTTCATGTCATTAATTTCAAGGGTTTAGTGATTTTTAGGGAACTTTACAAATGATTAATTTTTTATTAAACATGGATCTTCTATCTGGAGACCTAGTATAGCATCCCGCCTTTTTATCACATAAACTTTCATTACATTTTACAAAGCCGAGGATCTTTAAGGTTTAGTGTCTTGGAAACCAGGAACTTAAAACATGAAACAACAAAAAAAACATTCTTCTTAAACACTTGAAAGGATTCTCCTTAAGTTCATCCTAGGTTCATTACTGCATCTCAGAACCTGGGGACATACATCAAAGGAAAGGGTGAGCAGAAGGCCCAGTAAGGAAAACAAGAGAAACATTTTACATGTGAACTTGAGATACTTCAATAATGTCATGAAAAGAACTTTAAGGCATGAGAATGAAATCATGAGGCATATCATAATAAAAATAACATTTTCATAACTTGAATATGTGGCTACATAATTTAACATAGACAATCATGAACATATCACCAAGGTCCATCCCCAAGGTGTCATTTGAAAATTACCAAGGTTATTCACCAAGGTATCATGAAAATTGTAATCTCTAGTGGTTACATCATTACCCAATGCATTGGAGCGCTATCAGGGCGCACCCTTAAATTTTCCTTTATTATCATGTGATCCACATATATCATCATCAAACATTTCATAAATAACCCATATAACATAAAATAAATGGGTTTCATTTCATAATCACAACGTTTTAAAAACTGCTTTAAAGACATGATCTTTACGTCACTTTAAAACCCACAGAAAAGGAAGGTGGGTCTCATGTATGTAAATCCCAGAATTTAAAATAGAACATTTTGGTATATATGTGAATACCCCTTTATAAGAAAGATCTTTGAGTATTCACTTAATAATATAAAATAACTTTAGAAAAGGAGAGAGACATTTTGAGACGGAAATTCTGCAGCATAAAAGCTATGTTACGAGGTTTTAGAAGACATTAAAAAGAGAGGGAAAATGGGTCAAACATTCATAAATGAACCATAAAATAGTATATGGACAGAATAAGAAGGATACATGATCATGGTAATGAAATTTCAAGGACATACCATTTGAAATGAAAAACATGGAAGGAAGACAAAAACTAGATTTCTCTTATGAAAGTTCGACAGCCTAACGACGTTACTTAAACTTCAAACAAAATGATTTGAAAAGATCAAATAGGGTCGCTAATCATGTGAACATAAGAGTTCAGTATAATAGATATAGATATAATGCCCCGACATAATTAAAAAAGAACTTGAAAGACTTGACATGAAAGTAGAACTTTGAAAAGAATGAGAAGGGTGAAAGAATCCCCAAAAAATTCGGCAGCCTAACGGCGCCACTTAAAACTTCAAAATACTGAATTGAATAGATCAAATGGGGTCTCTCATAATATGAACATAATAGTCCAGTATGATATATATAGAGATCATACCCCAACATAATATAAAGGAACTTGAAATAATTGACATGAAAGTAGAACTTCAAAACGAGAAAGGTGAAGAACCACTTAAAAATTCGGCAGCCTAACGGCGCCACTTAAAACTTCAAAATACTGAATTGAAGAGATAAAATGAGGTCTCTCATCATATAAAAATAAGAGTCCAGTATGACAGATATAGAGATCATACCCCAACATAATAGAAAGGAACTTGAAAGAATTGACATGAAAGTAGAACTTCAAAACGAGAAGGGTGAAGAACCACTTAAAAATTCGGCAGCCTAACGGTGCCACTTAAAACTTCAAAATACTGAATTGAAGAGATAAAATGGGGTATCTCATCATATGATCATAAAAGATCAGTATGATAAATTTAGAGATCATACCCCCAACATAATAAAAAGTAAATTGAAATACTTTACATGAAAATAGATCTTGAAAAATGAGAAGGGGGAAAGAATCTGTTACAAAAATTTCGGCAACCTAACGACGCCACTTAAAACTTCATAAAACGAAATAATGAGAGTAAGAGGGGATATATAATTATATGAACATGAAAAGGGCAGTAATAGGAGTATAAAAGAACATCCTCCAACATAAGAACATGGAGCATAAAAGGAATGACATAAAAGAGATTACTTGAAATGAAAGAGAGAGGTCAGATCCCTTACCTTAAAATGTAACTCTTAAACCTCAAAGGATGGGACCTTGAGGGCTTGGGGGAACCTTGGGAGGACTCCTTGGGAGGTAATGAGACCATAAATTCGTTGGGGAAGAGTGGGGAGTCGAATGGATGAGAGGAGGGCTTGGTATTTATAGGGAAAGTGAGGGGACAAGGCATTAATGGCCAAGGGACACCTCAAAAGTGGTTTTCTCAAAATCATGGGCCCTCCCATGGTAATTCCCATAAAGTTAGGCCACATGGGGACCCCCACACAATAATTCATCACCCTTGGCCGGCCAACCCTTAAAAAAACTCATGACATCATCATGACACAGTTATGATGTCATTAAACATACCGAAACCCTAAAACTGTATTTTCACTATTCACTGAAAATTCAACTTTCTCAGAAAGATCCCAAAATTTCACCTTAATCAAATATCAATGCTCTGATTTCAAAAATGAACTCCATTTTATACAAATAATTTTCTAAATATTTTTAATTTATTTTTTAAATAAATACACTATTCACCAAAAATTCATTTTTTCAGAAAAAACCACAAAAATTACCATAACATAATATCAGTGCTCTGAGTTCAAAAATGAAATCCATTTTATAAAAATAATTTTCTAAATATTTTTAATTTAATTTTTAATTAAAAAAACACTATTCACCCGAAAAAACTAATACTTGAATAATAATTTATGAAACCGTTATTTAACCATTTTATTGAATCACATTACTTAATCAAGGTGCCTAGATTATTTTAAAACTTTCTTTAAGTGAGATTACTAATCCATTTGGTCATATTACTAATCCTAATCATAAAATCACTATTCATAATTTACTATTCATCAAAAATCAAGTTGATCTTATTAGACTCCAAATTTTGTACTGAACATAATTGTAGAAGACCATTTTTTGAAAATAATTACACATTTTTAATTATTTAAGGTTTACATAAACATTTTTAAAATATCCTTTTTCTAAAATTCATCAAAAATATGCATACTATATTTATCCAGTCAATTGAAAATTCATAAACTTCATCATAAGAAGAAATCACAATTTTTATTTAAAACAAAGTATTACACAAGGCAGTTACGGTCTCCTTACATAGCCCCTTATCACACCAGTATAGGACCTAAGTGTAAGGTGTGCTAAGGTGAGAGAGTCCGAGGGAGGCTCGGCCAACATTGCCCGAGTAGTAATTTCTATCAGTTTGAACTTCTCGCGAAGGCGATTCCGTTCTAGCTTCACATGATGAAGTTCGGCTTGGGTTTGGTCCAGAGCAAAGCCCAATGGTGCTACCTCCTTCCCAAGTTCTGTTAGATGGGCTTCGATCAGTCCAAGACTACTAGGTGAGGCCATCGAATCTTCTTTCTATAATAATTAACCAAGATTACTTGTATTTAGAGACAATAATCAAAACATTTTGTTCAAAGCGGTCATATTGACCAATGGTCATATAACAGTCAGAACCCAATGGTCTCATTTTAATTATAATCATGTTTATCAAATAAAACATTTTTGTTGAGTATAAAAATAAAATAAAATAACACATGAAATTAGGAAACAAGATTTATTCAAAATTTCGGGTCGTTACAATCTTCCCCCCTTAAGAAATTGCGTCCTCGCAATTTTAAAAATTGGGTTTTGAAATTTCATTGAAAGTCCCACATCGGAAAAAGAGTCTGTGACACCATTACTTTAAATGAAAGAAAAGGAAGTACAAAGGCCACCCGAGTTTACTCATACTAGGATTCCATGTAGGAAACATGGACATGGAGGAGAAAACAAAGGGTCACGTCCTAAAGGAGAGTGATAGAAAACATTATTAGGAGGAAGTTAACCACCAGAAAATCCCAAAATTATGATGTGTGAAAGCGGTCATTGATTACCTAGTAGGAAACGTAAACCAACAACGTTTTTGTTTTACGTTCCTTTTCATTGCTTTGAGGAATTCATTTACAACATAGAACAAAAACAAAGGAAATATATCTACCTTCATGTAGAGTTTCATCCTTTAATAAGTTTCTACCCAAAACTAATCTTTTCTCTAAACTATGAGAATTCAAAACTACTTGGTCTCATCAAAAAACAAGAATCATCTTCTAGAGAATCTCATAATCCACAAAAGATTAACTATATATTTCTTTCATCTTTAAACATTATCCCAAAAACCGAAAGGTTAAGGTAAAACAACTCTTCAAAAAGAAATAATCCCATAGGAATGGAAACTAATTTTAAATCTTCAAAGTTCCATGGTACTACCCAAATTTCATCATAGACCATTCCATAAATAACGGTCCTTAAAATTCCTCAAAATAAACCAAACTAAGATTCAAACCCAAATACAAGAAGGATTTGATAACATAGTCTTCCAAAATAAACTTCATTGTTCATCTCCAAACAACATCAACCACTCCTAACATCTTATAACAAAAGTATCTAACCTAAACATATTTAACCCAAGATAGGTTAATCATTCCCATAAGTAACCTAAATTACTATAAGTCCACCTTAAATTCATATATTCTTCAAATATAAGTCAACTTTACTCCTCAATGAAAATACCGTTGTAATATATTTACCTCGATCATATAGGGTCCCCAAAATAGTGAACGTCTTCCAAAATAAAAATCATATTTTAATCCCCTAATAATCTCTGTCATATTAATATGGCAATCGTAGCATTTCCTATCACATTGGTTGTTGAGACATGTTCTTCCATTTCCCGCCATTAACTAAGAAACGAACTATAATTAGGGGCTTAAATACTTAGCCAATAATCATGAAAAGAAACTTAAAGCATATAAGGATAACTTGTAGTTGAAAATTATACCCTAACATGTGATCCCCTAGGTTCCCATCTAGGTTATCCATGATCATATATTCTTATGTGAATCTTTATTTTATTTTATCTTTGTTCCTTTAACAATGGTTCATACTAAGCTTATGAATTTACCAAAGCATATCCCCCGGGAGTGTCGTAACCAAGAGTGCAGCAAGGCCCGTTGTTGTGTACCAGTTCCCGTTCGAGTCAATCTCAAAGCGGTGTTTTTGGGTTTTACCCCTATATACATCTGTGCCAGAGCCACCTCTACCTGCTCGTATCCAGACAGGGATGTATTTGCTTGGCAACCCCTTACTCAATACTCACCAAAATACCAGGAATATTTCCAATATTTTAACTTTTCTATAGGATTCTTCATAAAGTTTTCATATCCTAATTTCCACAAATAACTAAACCATCCTTTGATACAAACTATAGCATCCCGCCTTTTTATCACATAAACTTTCATTACATTTTACAAAACCGAGGATCTTTAAGGTTTAGCTTCTCCTTATGTTCATACTAGGTTCATTACTGCATCTCAGAACCTGGGGACATACATCAAAGGAAAGGGTGAGCAGAAGGCCCAGTAAGGAAAACAAGAGAAACATTTTACATGTGAACTTGAGATACTTCAATAATGTCATGAAAAGAACTTTAAGGCATGAGAATGAAATCATGAGGCATATCATAATAAAAATAAAATTTTAATAACTTGAATATGTGGCTACATAATTTAACATATACAATCATGAACATATCACCAAGTTCCATCCCCAAGGTGTCATTTGAAAATTACCAAGGTTATTCACCAAGGTATCGTGAAAATTGTAATCTCTAGTGGTTACATCATTACCCAATGCATTGGAGCGCTATCAGGGTGCACCCTTAAATTTGCCTTTATTATCATGTGAGACACATATATAATCATAAAACATTTCATAAATAACCCATATTGCATAAAATAAATGGGTTTCATTTCATAATCACAACGTTTTATAAACTTCTTTAAAGACATGATCTTTACGTCACTTTAAAACCCACAGAAAAGGAAGGTGGGTCTCATGTATGTAAATCCAAGAATTTAAAATAGAACATTTTGGTATATATGTGAATACCCCTTTATAAGAAAGATCTTTGAGTATTCACTTAATAATATAAAATAACTTTAGAAAAAGAGAGAGACATTTTGAGATAGAAATTCTGCAGCATAAAAGCTATGTTACGAGGTTTTAGAAGACATTAAAAAGAGAGGCAAAATGGGTCAAACATTCATAAATGAACCATAAAACAGTAGATGGACAGAATAAGAAGGATACATGATCATGGTAATGAAATTTCAAGGACATACCATTTGAAATGAAAAACATGGAAGGAAGAAAAAACTATATTTCTCTTATGAAAATTCGGCAGCCTAACGACGTTACTTAAACTTCAAACAAAGTGATTTGAAAAGATCAAATAGGGTCCCTCATCATGTGAACATAAGAGTTCAGTATGATAGATATAGAGATAATTCCCCAACATAATTAAAAAAGAACTTGAAAGACTTGACATGAAAGTAGAACTTTCAAAAGAATGAGAAGGGTGAAAGAATCCCCAAAAAAATCGGCAGCCTAACGGCGCCACTTAAAACTTCAAAATACTGAATTGAATAGATCAAATGGGGTCTCTCATAATATGAAAATAATAGTCTAGTATTATAGATATAGAGATCATACCCCAACATAATAGAATGGAACTTGAAAGAATTGACATGAAAGTAGAACTTCAAAACGAGAAGGGTGAAGAACCACTTAAAAATTCGGCAGCCTAACGGCGCCACTTAAAACTTCAAAATACTGAATTGAAGAGATCAAATGAGGTCTCTCATCATATGAAAATAAGAGTCCAGTATGATATATATAGAGATCATACCCCAACATAATAGAAAGGAACTTGAAAGAATTGACATGAAAGTAGAACTTCAAAACGAGAAGGGTGAAGAACCACTTAAAAATTCGGCAGCCTAACGGCGCCACTTAAAACTTCAAAATACTGAATTGAAGAGATCAAATGGGGTCTCTCATCAAATGACCATAAAATATCAGTATGATAAATTTAGAGATCATACCCCCAACATAATAAAAAGGAACTTGAAATACTTTACATGAAAATATATCTTGAAAAATGAGAAGGGGGAAAGAATCCGTTACAAAAATTTCGGCAGCCTAACGACGCCACTTAAAACTTCATAAAACGAAATAATGAGAGTAAGAGGGGATATCTCATTATATGAACATGAAAAGGGCAGTAAGAGGAGTATAAAAGAACATCCTCCAACATAAGAACATGGAGCATAAAAGGAATGACATAAAAGAGATTACTTGAAATGAAAGAGAGAGGTCAGATCCCTTACCTTAAAATGTAACTCTTAAACCTCAAAGGATGGGACCTTGAGGGCTTGGGGGAACCTTGGGAGGACTCCTTGGGAGGTAATGAGACCAGAAATTCGTTGGGGAAGAGTGGGGAGTCGAATGGATGAGAGGAGGGCTTGGTATTTATAGGGAAAGTGAGGGGACAAGGCATTAATGGCCAAGGGACACCTCAAAAGTGGTTTTCTCAAAAGCATGGGCCCTCCCATGGTACTTCCCATAAATTTAGGCCACATGGGGACCCCCACACAATAATTCATCACCCTTGGCCGGCCAACCCTTAAAAAAACTCATGACATCATCATGACACAGTTATGATGTCATTAAACATACCGAAACCCTAAAACTGTATTTTCACTATTCACTGAAAATTCAACTCTCAGAAAGATCCCAAAATTTCACCTTAATCAAATATCAATGCTCTGATTTCAAAAATGAACTCCATTTTATACAAATAATTTTATAAATATTTTTAATTTATTTTTTAAATAAATACACTATTCACCGAAAATTCATTTTTTCAGAAAAAACAACAAAAATTACCATAACATAATATCGGTGCTCTGAGTTCAAAAATGAAATCCTTTTTATAAAAATAATTTTCTAAATATTTTTAATTTAATTTTTAATTAAAAAAACATTATTCACCCAAAAAAACTAATACTTGAATAATAATTTATGAAACCGTTATTTAACCATTTTATTGAATCACATTACTTAATCAAGGTGCCTAGATTATTTTAAAACTTTCTTTAAGTGAGATTACTAATCCATTTGGTCATATTACTAATCCTAATCATAAAATCACTATTCATAATTGACTATTCATCAAAAATCAAGTTGATCTTATTAGACTCCAAATTTTGTACTGAACATAATTGTAGAAGACCATTTTTTGAAAATCATTACACATTTTTAATTATTTAAGGTTTACATAAACATTTTTAAAATATCCTTTTTCTAAAATAATCAAAAATATGCATACTATATTTATCCAGTCAATTGAAAATTCATAAACTTCATCATAAGAAGAAATCACAATTTTTATTTAAAACAAAGTATTACACAAGGCAGTTACGGTCTCCTTACATATCCCCTTATCACACCAACATAGGACCTAAGTGTAAGGTGTGCTAAGGTGAGAGAGTCCGAGGGAGGCTCGGCCAACATTGCCCGAGTAGTAATTTCTATCAGTTTGAACTTCTCGCGAAGGCGATTCCGTTCTAGCTTCACATGATGAAGTTCGTCTTGGGTTTAGTCCAGAGCAAATCCCAATGGTGCTACCTCCTTCCCAAGTTCTGTTAGATGGGATTCGATCGGTCCAAGACTACTAGGTGAGGCCATCGAATCTTCTTTCTATAATAATTAACCAAGATTATTTGTATTTAGAGACAATAATCAAAACATTTTGTTCAAAGCGGTCATATTGACCAATGGTCATATAACAGTCAGAACCCAATGGTCTCATTTTAATTATAATCATGTTTATCAAATAAAACATTTTTGTTGAGTATAAAAATAAAATAAAATAACACATGAAATTAGGAAACAAGATTTATTCAAAATTTCAGGCCGTTACACCTAGGAACTGTTCCATGGGATTTTAAGAGATATATTCTCCTGCTAGGTCATTTCATTCAATGATAGATCTTGATTTTGATTGTGGTTAATCTCTCTAATTAAAATATTCTTCTCCTTCTTTGTTTTCAATGAGCATGGTAAGACCATTGTGATTCATCTATGGATTCATTAATCTATGATGATAATATTCTTGATCCTTCTTGTATTTATTTTCAAATATTTTTCTATAGGTTGACCCTTATTTTTTTTGTGGTGTGTTGTGAGTGTTCTTTGAGTTATGGTGTGATCTATCATCTATGAGGACAGTTTTTCTTGTTGAATTGATTCTGAGATGTAATGATTGATTCTAGGGTCTCTATTGTTGTCCTTGTTTTCTTCCCTATTGGTGGACCCCATTATGAGTATGTGCAACCCAAGTTTTAGTTATGTGGTTCAATCTATATTCTAGGTTAGGTGGACTATATTTTTTTATTAGTTAATTTATAAATTAATTGGCAGGGCTGAATTATATATGTGGAATGGGTTTTTGAGAAAATATGGATTTTCTCATGTTTGGTAAAATAAAATTTATTTTCACTACATTTTGAGATGTATTTATGAAATGGTTTTCAATTAATGGTTTTGATGTAATGTTTTTTAAAATATATCACATGGGAAACCTTGGGTACTTAAGTGGAAGGTGTAGTAATAGGCCTCATCTATTGATACTTGGGAGGGTTCACTCATGGTGTGTTCCTAGGATCCCTAGTCCTATTGTTCTAGGGAAATCAAATTAATTTTAGAATGTTCACATGTTGGGGAGATCCTCTACTCTCTAGATTTTATTCATATACCTTGATACTTGATGCACACAATTATATATGTCTAGGTACGATTGTTCGAGCTAACCTAACCTATTATGATCCTTGGTGTGATGTTACCTATGATTTGGTTCGTACTAATTTGTATATGATATGATATGTGATACATTATTTGATTTGACTTCTTTAATATATGTGAAATTCTTTGAATCGGTTTTACCTATATTATTTTGAAATGTGGAAAAAACAGAAATTTTTACCATGATTTTTATATATAATGTGTTTAACTGATTATATTTTCTTGTTTTCATTAAATTTGATAATTGGTCATATTTTTGTATAGATACTTCATATAGAACACCTTGGTGGGAACCTAATGATCTAGTTTATCTTGCACCACTTCACTGATACGTAGACATTGTTATGTCTTTTGATATAAAGAAAGTCAAGGCATTGCGGTGAGGTGGTGAGGTTTATGTCATCTTTTTTTAGGTGGTTGGTGGTTAGATGGTTGTATTTTTTCCATTACATCACATGGAGTAGTTTTTTTATCTATTTTTCAATTGTTGTTGTAATTTCATCTTAGAAACTCTTTATCAGCTTTTGAGTTGTATCACTTGTATTGATTTCTTTTGATATGAAATATATTTATTGATTTAGTCTTTTATTTTTTATTCCTTTCATGTATATGTATAAATGGAATGATATCTACATCACATTAGATGAAATTTTTTCCCCTTTTTAATTATTATTTCAGGGTGTTAGTATCCAGCTTGTGGGGATCGAGAATGCCCTTCGGGTATGTAGTGGTTTGGGTCAAGTACTGGTTTGAGAGGGTATTTCATTCAGGTTTTTCACCTTTTATTATCAAAGGTATAGGTTGTGATCATTTTTTTTAATTTTTTAGTTTGTATATAGAATTATTGAGACTTTAAAGGTAGGTTATAGTTCTTGATTTTTTATATCTTATCATAAAGAGACTCAAGTTACAATGGGATATTAGGATTTGTATCTCATGTTTTGAGTTCATGATATTTATCTCTATTTTCTTTATGGTTTTTTTATTGAAATGATATTATCATGTTATATGATCATTAATTCTGTTTTAGTTTACATTGGTATACCACCTAGATGTCTTCCATGGGTTCTTCAAGAGGGTGCATTGGATGATCCTCAAGGAAATATTCCACTAGATCAGGATCTTTTCAAGTCTATCTTGTGGTTAGCTTATGATATTGACCAAAATGTACCGCAAGTACAAAATTTAGTTCCCTAAGTACATACAAGATTTGGATAAGGAATGGATTCATCGCATGTGTTCCTATGTGATATGTCACCATTATTTAAGTGTAAAAATGAACCTCAAGTAGAGGATTAATATATGGAAATTATCGATCAGATATTCAATTTCCTTGATACACCTAGGAATATCAACGTGAAGTGTGTGGTGTTCAAACTCAATGGTCCCAGAAAACGATGGTGGGATTACATGGTATAAGAGGATAAACACATGGTCTTGTACATGAAGGGTTTCAAGACCCTCTTATTTTTGTATTTCTATTCTAGTGTATCTGATGATGGAAAAGTCTTATGAGTTCTTCTACTAGTAGCAGGGATAGAATTCGGTGTCAGTGTACACTGATTCATTCACATAGATTGTTTTCTTTTCTCAATATATAGTAATGAAAGAACATGTAAAGGAATAGAAGTACTTGTAGGGTTCATGACTAGATATCAGATCACATGTATTTCTGCATAAGCTTTCTACTTATGTAGAGATGGTAGATAGGGATATGATGGTAGAGATGAATATAGAAGGAAAGGATGATTATTCTACCCCAACTGTTTCACCTATTGATAGTTTTAGGGGCATATGGGGAAAGAAGAGGAAGTGGAATGATTATCATAGGAGTAGTGGGGGTGGTTCTTAGTAGTGATCCTCTTCTATACCTTCCTTAACCACAAGTATTGTTTTTATAACCTTCTTTTAATGTGGAAAGGTTGGGCTCGCACGGAATTCTTGTTCCACATCTGCAAAGATGTGAAACAGTTGTAGACATTATGGTCAAATTCAACTACACCTCATCATAATAAAGAATCATTTAATCTAAAGGTAAATTGGGAATATTTAGATGCTTCAAAGACTACAGGGCTCTAGACATAGGCTACAAGAGTGAGTCACCTTCACATAGTGGATGAGTTTTCAACAGTGTAATATGTGGGTCCAGTAATAGTAAGAGATACCATCTTTATTACATATACAATGGAAAATGATTTATTTGATATAGGTTCTTCCCAATTGTTAATATTATTACATATTTTTGATATGATTAAACTTCCAACAAAACACAAGTCCTTTTTTATGGAGTTAGCAGCACCTCTTAGAAAGTGGAAGGATTATGGTTTTTGATGTCATTTCTCTCTATCTATAGTTGATGTGGAGTTATTCTAAGATTTCATCATACTCATTCTTGATCTATTTGACATAATAATTGGGATGGATTATATTACTTCACACCATGATGAGGTTAATTTTTTATCATCATCAGATCACGTTTCATGCAGCTGATGGGGGCTATTAGGTGTTTTAAGGAGAGTGGGATCTGAGGTTGGGTCTTGGAGGGACTTTTTTCCCCCAAGATCTTCAGTTTTTTGACTTCTGTATTAGTTTATCTTGATGATTTTTTCTCCATTATTTTATCTTCTTATTATTTTTTGGTACATTGAAGATGTTTTCCCATATGATTTCTTTAATATTACTCTAGATAAAGAGGTAAATTTTATGATTGATCTGGTTCTAGTTACACAAAAAGTTTTGATACCTTATTATCATATGGAGTCAGAAGATCTGAAATAGATTAAGATTCATTTGGATGATCTGATGGAGAAAAGTTTTCTTCCCTAGTTTTTTTACGTATGCAGCACTTATACTCTTTACTGAGAAAGAAGATGGTTCACTTTGATTCTACATGGACTACCAAAAGGTAAACTGGGTAATGATTAAGAATAAGTATATTTTTACCCCTATGGATGAACTATTTGAATATTTATGTGGGGAAAAGTAGGTTTCAAAGATCAATATTTAGTCGGATTATCATCAGTTCAATGGTTGGGAGTCTGATATACTGAATAAAACTTGTAGGATAAAGTATCCCATTATGAATATCTTGTGATTTCATTTGTTTTGACTAGTTCTCCTAATATTTTCATTCACTACTAGAAAACAAGGCTATAGCCACGGACCTATAGCCACGGTTTTATAAGTCTGTGGATATAGCTTAGTTTATAGCCACACTTCTATTAAAATTGTGGCTAAATCCTTGTTTATAGCCACGTTTAATAAATTTTGTATCTATGTTTTTTTTACCCTCCATCGGGCTCCTCCATGATTCCTCTCCCCTGGCCCCTCGCAACCCAGCTTATCCCCACGACTGTGGCCCTTTCTTCTCCACATGACTTCTTCTCTCAGCCGCCATCCTCCACCCTCGTGACTTATCATCTCTCGACGGTGACCTCTCCTCTCGGCGGTGACGTCTCCTCTCGGTGGATACATCTCATTTCGGTATCGACCCTTCTTCCCCGACAGCCTTGGCGACCTCTCCTCTCCCTGATCCTCATCCCCGACAGTTCCCGGACGGCCTTCGCACCGCTGCCCCATCCTCATCCCCCTCGCGACGCTACCCGTCGCTGCCACCGAACGAGGCAACCCGGTCTACTTTGTAATAACATCTCACCTCTCGTACCTCAAATTGATCAAATTTATCTGAATTACATACACATATTTCTCTCTGCTGGAATTCTTCAAACTAGAAATTAATTCCAATAGGAAAAGGGTATTTTCATATCTTGTTGAAATCGCAAGAGGATCTATACAGATTTTGGAGGACTGAAAACCTCAATATTAAACTCAGTTTACTCATAATTTCTAATTGGGACTTAACTTCAATCCACACACACATAGGAATACATTGGCCAAAGTCTGGGTCAAACTACATGGTCTTAATTGGTTCTTTTGGCACCCAAGAATTTTGAATGATATTCTCCTCCATAGGAACTCCCCTCAAAATTGATCATAGAACATTAAATTCTGACTTATGTCTCTTTTCTAGAGTTATGGTGTAAATTAAACATGATTCAAAGCTGCCCACCACAATTAATTTCAATTCAAATGACTACAAAACCGAAATTAGAATTGAATAAGAGAGGAAAGCTCCCTTTTGCGAACATTGTAAGATCATTGGTCATACAATTTTCAACATTAGAGTAATTATAAAACAAGTAACACAACCAGTTGAAAATGATTGGAAGGAAATTATGAGAAATAAAAAGGATAAAACCCCAATGATAGATATACTTATACCCCCGTCAAATAAATGTAAAACTTGGGTGAAATAGTCAGACAAAGTGATACACATAGGGGATAACTCAAGTACTAACTGGGCTAATATGGATGAATAAGAAGAAAAGTCCATTAAAGATAAAGGCCTCTTAGAATAAATTGAAATTTTTGTGTTAGAAACTATTAGGATATCCAATAAGGATGAATCTAATACATGCTCAACCGAAAAAATTTCAGAATCTAACCAAAATTCTAAACATATCCCAGGTAAAAACTTGAAGTGCAATGAATGCAATGAATTCACTACACCCCCTCATAACTATGTGTAAACTAGATCATTTCCTATTTAATTTGTGGATGATCACTCCTCATATTTAAGTACTTGAAAAATCGAGGACTTATCCCTATTAAATGCCATTATTTCATTAGGGACAAAGATTCAGACCAACAGTAAAACAAATGTACCTTATAATTACTCTAAAACTATAGATTCAACTATCCATTATATAGATTTTGGGAATCTATTGTCTATACCAAAATCTGTTTAGGATATCACACATACTATTAGTATGACTGCAACTGTTTCCATGGATTTAGATGTTCTTTCGAAGTGTTTCATGTCGTTGGTGTTTCCAAATCATCTCTAGTGCACCCCTAAGTACCTGTCTTACTGACCCATCTATCATTATCACTGACTGAGTCAAAGATGGCACAAGTTGGTACTTGGACAAAGATAAAATCATGCATGGAAATACCGTCAAACTCCCATACTTTTTAATAGAAATATTTTTGAACATTAAAAATTGAAAAGGTGTTTTAATTAATTCACTTTAATTGAAAAGGTATTTTAATTAATTCACTTTAATTGAAAAGGTCCAAATCATTCTTGATTAGACACCCTTTGCCTTATCAACTGCTCAGCAGTGCAACTCACATGAGTACATACAGTAGATGATGTTTCTATGAACATCAGTGACACCTAAGACAGCCTAAGTAATGGAATAGGATACATTGAAATGAAAAGAGTAGAGGCAGTAGAAAAATGGCACTCTCAGTATCTATCCTCGGAAAAAAAATATAACTCGCATTCCTGACTTTCACAAGGATGAAAAAATATCAACACCTGAGCCTTAATGACATCAAATTCCAAAATAAAAATGAAATTTCACAAATATAATGGAATAATAAAACAATTTATAGAATATACTTCTGTCTCCCGTGGTGGAAGCTCATGAGTTGTAGGGAGACTGAGAATACGAGATTGTGCAGAAAAATTTGGAAAATATGTTGAAAGTTCCTTTAAAATTGAAGCAGGAGAAAGGTAGAGATCTGGAAATTTAGGAATGACAAGATCATTCTATAGAAAGGTCCATCCTCTATGAAAAACAGTTGAAAAGAAGCTACTAGAAAACAACTGTAAAGTGTCCCATAAAATTTATTCAACTCAAATAGCACGCATGCACAAAAAATGGAATTAATAAATACAATGGTCATGAACAATCCAGAATAGCAAGGAAAGATAAAGACATTGATCCAAATTATTAACCTTATACAATACCATAAATATATTGGTCAATCGGTTGATTTTAACCCGCTTGTAAAGTGACTCATTATCCATATCTGAGGATGTTTCCAGAACAACGGGAATAGGTAAAATGCGGAGAATGATGTGTCTCTCGGGAAATAGAAGCGCAAAATCCAACTCCAAGGTCTCAACAGCAAAGACTTTGAGAACCTGTAGAATATCTTCAATACTTTTTCAATTCAAGACCCTCAAGGAGATTAACTGAACTCATATTCAAAATGAAGAACACTCAAGGACTGCAAGAAATGTGATCCAAATTATGTTTGTGAGCATGAGCATGAATAGAAAATATAATGATGGGCACAATATCCATTATTGCATTAAATTATAGGATACTGGTTGAAACGGAACATCTCAGCATGCAGGTTTAGTAAAATTTCCCATCTTGTACTCAAGAAAATCTGAAAAATAACACAAGACACCCAATGGTAGGGAGATATAGAATTTAGGGAGAAACGGTTGGTTAACAGATGTGATAGGGAATCAAATTCTAGAAAGAAAGCAATAAAGGTAGCAAAGGAACCATGCCCCACCTGTAAATCATCCAAATCCTCCCTCATTGAGTCAGTGTCTTTCCACTGAAGACTGACTTGAGTGAATGTCCTGATCAAATGGCAATATCATCAATGAAGAATGATCTAGGAAAATAATATTGTAAACCAAGAATGAACCAACCACAAAATCAAGTATTGGGTCAGTTTCAAGAAAAAAAATAGTAAATCACAATGAGTCGATCAATAACAATCCAACATTTTATTTGTTTCTATCCAATGTTATGTTGTCACATGAATCCTTATGACTTGTGTTTTTTCCAAAATAGCAGCAAATTCTTATAGGATATATTTTCACTTATTAGAAACTTTTAAATCAATCACCGCACTTTTAACTTGTACAATCATAGGTTTAAATTGAAAAATTTTGATCAAGTTCAATCAAACTTGAAATGATGGACACCTATGTGAGGGTACTAAAATACATGTAAATTGTGTGCACACATGTACAAACAAAATACAGTGCCTACTTTTTGATTCGTACAATACATCAATCAATCAAAAATTAACTTACAGTGCCCACTTTTTGATTTGTACAATACAACAATCAATCAACAATTAGCTTGCCCAAGTTTCTTAATTTTATGCATGTTATCTTTCTCACAATTCCAAAAAAAAGAAAAAAAACATTGTAATGGCATTTTCCAAATAATGATAATAAACAAAGGCATATGAAGCACTACCATGTGATGGAGGTCTTTCTAGATGAAAAGGAAATACTAGAAAGAAAACTAACCAGAAATATCAATTGACAAACAAGATCTATTACGCTCCATGAAAAGGACTCTTCTCCAGGCATAGGCTCATGCCTCATGCCAACCTACGCACTAACTGCCCCTCCCCTAGCCCGATCCTCCTTTCATTTCCCCTCCCGCATATAGACATTTAATATGGTATGTAATTATAAAGTAGAAGTAGAGTTTGTAATTAATGATCACATGGTATAGCTATCATTTCATTAATGTGATTTATTATTTCATGACAAGTATCATTGGAAATAGTGTTGACAATGCTATTGCAATGTGCCTTACAAAATGGTTGGGTGGGGAGAATTGTATAAAAGGTATGTAGTTTGACTATTTCTCAATTATCAATTAATATTTATTTTAATATTATCCATCACAATCATTAAAATTTTCAAAATTCTCTAGGATTCATTTACTGTATACATGGATATATTTTTCCCTCTTGACTTTTTGGTTTTATCGCTTCTCGATACAGGTCCTCAATTGGAATTTCTTATCTTCATTATTATTTTTCAAAAATTTATTGGAATGTTATATGTTGCTAAAGTTAATTAAAATTCCAATGAAGTTGAATTATCCCAAAGTTATATTTCGATTCTAAATTTTATGCTTTAAGTTTGATCATTTTTTATCATTGTTTTTATTAGCATTGTTATTAAATTGTGTTTTTTATGATTTTTTCTTGTGGATCAGAAGAGTATAAATTATTAAAAATTTCATTACTTTAATGATTTCACTTTGATATTCTATTCAAGAAACACATCAAGATGTGCCCAGAAATCTGAAATCTGTACCTATTTTCACTACATATTCAGGTTAGGTCACTTCTTTTGTTTGTACATTTATTACATTGGGTCCTAACTGTTATATTAATTGATTTCAAGATATATAAATCATGATAGGCTATAAGAGTTCATTTTATGTTAGGAACATGAAGCAACTGACACCGAGCAATATTATACTATTTTCCTGGAAAAAAACTTAAATGATGCATGCATGTTAGGGGCTTTAACACCATATATGTGTACAGAGATTGATTGTCCAGAACATGTACATATTAATACATTTATACAGATATTTTTGAATTTTTGTGTACATATATTGAACTTTATTCCATAAATTTACATAATATCTATGTGCATATTAATATAGTAGGGATGTTGGAAATTAAATGCATCTATTTTTAGATAAGATATGGTTCCAAATTTCACAACCAATATAATAATTCACTGTCACTATTGTAGTAGTGTGGATGGACCTCTATTAGAAATGCATCACTGTAGTTAGGGGTATCCCTCTATTTTATAGTGTTTTCCTTCAGGAGGTGGATTCATTTGAGTAGAAGATGCTGCAAGATTTAGAAGAGCTCTAGATGGATAATGTTTCAATCCAATCCCACCACCAGCTATAGGTAGTCTATTCCAAACTCATGGTTCCATTTTTGGGGACCATATGATGATTCATACAAGGGATGGACATAATCAGGTACTGCTTGAGATAGTTTCAGGTATGATATGTGTATTCTGTATATTCTCACATATACATATCAATATAGTTTTGACCCTTCCTTTTCTTATTGTATATTTCAATTGGGACATAGAGGTATTAGTGTATTCCCTAGCTTGTCTCCATCTAATAAAGAATCATATTGGGGGTGGTCATCCTCTCACCTGCATTCTATTTCAGTGTGATTTTATTATAGGGAAATAAAGGTTCTATATGTGTTTAACCAGCAATAATGTGTTATTGCCTCTCTCCGTACAGGGATCTGGAAATTTTTAAGTAGATGGTAGTTGCAACTACTCTTGTAGTCAAAGACACCACCATTCAATACATATTTGATTCCTGTATAACTGTAATTATCCAAATCAAATTTTCCATCAAATTGCATAGGAGTTAAGATAAATCTATTGTTAATTAGTGAATTTACTAATTATATTCCTTCTCACCCCATATTTAACACAGGTCTACAGACACCCAATATGGGATAGATGCTATGACAGCTATAGTGAAGATTCAAAAATCATTGGTGACTAAGATTATAACAGGTTTACATGGAGACATTCCCTCTAATTACCCCATAAACTGCACTTATTTGGCTGGACTACATGCACATTGTGCACTAATTTGTTAAACAGGTTGTAAATTTTTAACAAAATTTATTTGGTTGGTTTGTTTTAAAAATTACTATATCGATCCTTAAATAATCATATTTTACATATGTACTAAAATAATTTTTAACTTCTTAACACTTTATTGTGGAATGTTGGAAAATATTTCTTGATAATTGAGTTATTCATGTTGGCCTGCAGATACACTCTGTAGAGGGAGGTTCGATGGAATCCTTTGGAGGGGTATTCATTAAAAATATGAATGATGAATTTTTTATAAGTACAGTCCACTGAAAGGTATAAAAATTGGTTCTTTATTTAATATACATCATAGTGTTGGGTTTCATGCATGGTGTTCTTAGAATTTTGGGATTCTAATTGTTTCCTATAAGATAAATAAGGGTCTTTTGATCATTTCAACCCCCTTAGAGGTATTATACCTATGTTGTGTGCTTGGTTCACAAGATCATGTTCTAAAATGAAGAAATTGTAGGAATCTTTCATGATGTTGAAAAATAGAGCTCCATGTTTTAAAAGAGATATGGTGCATATTGTTAAATATGACTAGAAGATACAGTATTTGGTATTATGACATTATAATTGGTGCTTAATGATTATTACTTGGTCTAACCACATAACACATAATATTAACCTAATGTTAATGTCACAAAAGTCATGTGCACTGAAGATAATTATACATAGTGACTTTTCATAAGCCGAAATTTCTATCTCACCTTATACAGGCCCACACATAGATAATTATAGGTAGTGTCTAAAATAATTTGTAATTTTTTTAACACTTTATTGCAATAGTTTGTACCACACATTTATGTTTTCAATTTATTTAGTATAATCAATATTCATGTAGGTTTTTGATCCTGTTTACAAGGTGACATGATGGAGTAACACTCAATTTTGGAGAAATACAACGTCATGGAAGACTTGAGAAAGGGTATATTTTCAATCAGTGAGTCATTTTTTTCAGTTAATAGTTTCTTTTACTTGTATTAAATATGATATGTGCCCATGTATATATATATAAATTCATACCCAGGTGAGTGGAGACTGGTATATGCATATAAGCATATGTGTAAGGATCCCCTTGAACATGCTCATGGCTATGCAGGTGTGTGCATAGGGGCTAGGTGTCCTTGAATGTGTGTGAAGGTGTGTATACCCAGTGGGGGAGTAGCAACTTTTATTTATAAATCTCCAAGAGCCAAAGTGGAAGGTTTGGTTCCACCTTGAGGTAAGATCCATCTTCCAGACTCTTTAATTCAAGAATGATTTAAATTGAATTTAGATTCTTTTTTAATTATGCTTAATTATATTGAATTTCATATCTTGAATAAGTGGTCTTTAATATTATTGTTTCATTTGATAAATAAAGTCATGTTTTTATAATAAAACCCCTCCAACGGAGGTGCACTGTCTTCAAAAACTCATAGTGATAGTTATGTTGATCTAGTTGCTTAAATTATTGCATTTTATTTGTGCTGAATGAGTTTTAGAGTAAATGTAAAATATAATTAAATGAATTGTGTGGTAAATCAATGCCATGATTTTTAATAAAACCCCTCCAACGGAGGTGCGCTGTCTTCTAAACCAAAGAGTAGTGATAGTTATTTGTATCATGTTTAGATTTGGTTTGAGTCTTTCATATGCCTCTTGTTGGTGTTTGTTTTGTGGCTATTTAGTTTTTGTTTTCTTTGAATAATATAAATTGGCATACCATACTCGTTTAAATAAAATGACATTGTCTGAGTAGGCATATTCCTTGAACATGACACTTTCCTTTTCATGCTTTGAATATTATAAATAAAATTTCCATGTTTAGGCAAAGTGAATGAATTTGTAAATGGTTTGTGTAGGGTTTATGATTCTTTTTCATCATTTTGTTTCCCTTTAGACATTGTGTCATTGTGCCGCTCGCTACAACCTTCTCTGGTTATCCCTTGTTATAGCATATTAAATAGTTGATCTATTCTATCATCTGTCAGTAGGGCGACGATCGGAATGTTGCCCCGACTCCTTTCACTCCCTTCGCTCCTAGCCGGCAGATGTTTCCCCATGGAATATGCTAGACCGGGCCAACACGCTGCGGTCATGCCGAGGTCACACCGTGATTTGGCCCTGCTCCAGGACAACACCCTACGGCGGTTCGCAGTAATAGTATTCCATGAGTCTTGTGATCAATTTGGACACTAACTAATCACAATTTCTGTCGGCGGGGTGACGACCAGAATGTCGCCCCGCCTCCTCCCGCTCCCTTCCCTCCTGGACGGAAGATGTTGCCCTGCGGATGTCGCTGGACCAGGACAACACGTCGTAGTCACACTGCAATCACGCCGCGGTCACACTACAGTAATGTCGTGATTTGGCCCAGCTCCAGGACGACACCCTGTGACGGTTCGCATTGATAGTATTCCATGAGTCTTGTGATTAATGTTGAGACTGACTAATCACAATTTCTGACGGCAGGGCGACGACCGGAATGTTGCCCCACCTCCTCCTTCTCCCTTCGCTCCTGGTCGTATGATGTTGCCCTGCAGATGTTGCTGGACCGGGCCAACACGCCGCGGTCACGCCGTGGTCACACCATGATTTGGCCCTGCTCCAGGATGAAAACCCACGATAGTTCGTAGTGATAGTATTACATGAGTCTTGTGATAAATGTTGAGACTGACTAATCACAATTTCTGTCATCGGGGCAATGGACAGAATGTTGCCTCGCATCCTCCTGCTCCCTTCGCTCCTGGCCGGAAGATGCTACCTCGCGGATGTCCCTGGACTGGGCCGACACGCCGCGGTTACGCCGCAGTCACACCTAGTCACACCGTGGTAATGTCGTGATTTGGCCCTGATCTAGCCACATCCAGCCCACACTAGCCCCCTTCCAGCTTCATTTTAGCCCACTGTCACCATCCTTCCAGCCCGCAACACCCCCCCTGCCACCGTCAAAGCTGCCCGCACCATCCTCCCAGCACCTGCAACCAGCCCCCTACCACATGTATTCGAGCCCGCACCAGCCACCGACCACCTATAATCCAGCCCACACCAGCCACCACACCAACCACCACCCCCCAGCCTCCTACAAAACACTCATTCCAGCCCTCTACCACCTACAAAATAGCCCCAACCACCAGTTCCAGCCATCACTAGCCCCCGGCCTCCTACATCCCATCCCACACCACCTACATCCCAGCCAACACCAGTTCCAACTCGCATCATCCCCCTTCCACCTTCATTCAGTGTTAGAGAACCAAGAATTGTTAAACCTAAAATGGAGAGGGAGTTTCACAATTTTTTTGGACACATTAAACAAAATATGATGATGATCAGAGTGGATATTGTGGAGGGTGGTGTTAGAGATGGTGTCTCATTTATCTAAAGAAATACATTCGTAAATGCTATATCCAATTTGGAGGCAACCACCATATTATAAAACTTTTTATAACAAGTGTATTTGGAACCTGTAAGATTTATTTAAATAACGTTTATGTCTTGAATATAGGTTTTGAATTCTCTTGTGGAGATAATATCATGTGGGGGACCAATTTTATCACTTGAATTGGGTATAGCATTGAAGTCCCCAATTATAAATCATGGTGTGCTAATACATCAACCTATATAGGTAAGGTCATCCCACAAGGGACTCCTATCCTGATATTTATGCTTGGAATAAAAAAAAGATCAAAAAATAATAGTGCCATTAAAAACAAAATCACATATGAAGGCTTGCTCCAATATGTTAAAAATGTTGACATTTTAGATAGAATAGTGCGAAAAAATCTATAGAGAATCGACATAATGGGAATTTTTTGTTGTACTAGTAAAAGAATAGCCATGTTAACAAAAATTATGGTATTTAGAAGAAAAATTAACTTTTTTTTAGTGATAGAAAACAAAATTGGGAAGTGGGTGTTAACCATTCTTTTTAAAATAGTAATGATGTTAGATATAGAAATACCCTGACAATAACAAAAAAGGATCTTCATTTAAACCTAAATTTGGAGTAAGAACTCCCTTTTTGATTCGCAAACCCTTGTGTCTAGAAGATATTCTAATATTTTTAGTAGTGTTTCGGATCTTGGTCTTTTCCTGATTTATTTTAGAAGTTTGGGAACTTTTTGAATTTCCTACCTTATTATTACCCTTGGAGGAATCAATGCAAGGGTTATTCACAAGTAAGTCCATAGAGTCCTTACTAATACAGGCAGTATGGTCAACATCTTGATGAGTAATCAGGTTCTCAGATTTAGTAGGCATATTAATGTTATCTGAAGTCTGAGAAATACCAATAGTATGATTGACAAAAGGGGGAGGATATGTACCTGAAATATTTGTAGAAAGGTTTTCATGTGAAGTACCTGAATTTTTTTCCAACTTTTTTATATAACCTGGGGGATTCTGTGGTGTGTCCACCAGGTTCGGTTGCTCTTGATAAGATGAAAATATACACCTCTAATTCTTCACCAATTCAATAGGAAAATTTCGGTTTGCATCTTTCTAATTTTGCAAACCCGAGGCAAACAAATTTTGATTTGGGTAACTGTCCAGAGTATTATTTGAAACACCCAAAACTTCAAGTGTCATGGCCATATCTTTGGGAGATGCATTGTCCTAACCAAGTGGGGGTTAAGGTGTATGTTCAGAGCTAAATGTATTCTCCACATAAGTGTCACTTCTCAAGTGTAAACCTCCAAGAGGGTTTCATTTGTTCTACTTAGAATCATTATTCAAAATCAGCTTGGTCTGGTCATCTTTTCTGTCAAGTAGTGTGCCAAACTGTTTTGATTCACAGCCCAAAGAAGAAGAAGGGTATAAAGATTGACCATTGTCAATCTTCATACCATTAAAAAGATCATTATAAATTTGATGTGCTTTATTACCTTTAGATGTGTCCAAAAGAGTATCCCCTACAGCTAAAACTGCCAAGGCAGGGTTTGTCGTAATATGCAGGTCTCTAGGTAGTGATGAGCCTGTATGATCACATGCATTCAAAGCCGATTTAATATCCCTATCTATACCCAAAGGTGGGTTTGAGTGGCCTTTCATGTTGGGTGAATTGGTAAACATGATCTATGATATCAACAAGTTCTATAAACTATAACATCATTGAGTAATTCAGTCAGTTGAAGTGAGTTCCATGCCATGAAATTATTGAATTGAAATGTATACAACATCAAGATATTCACTGGGAACATCATTGATAGAAAAATCAATATCAAGGGATGTGGGGGGGGATGCTGTCCAGTAGGGGGGGCTATCTGGGGGGTCTAGTAGGGGGGAGCTTCTGTCCGGGGGGGTTGTCCAGGGGGGGCTGCTAACCAGGGGGTCCAGCAGGGGGGTGGGGGGTTGCTGTCCAGGGGGTCCAGCAGGGGGGGAAAGGGGTGTGCGAGGGGGGTGAAAGGGGGTGTGTTCAAGGGGTGCAAGGGATGTGTGGGGGGTGGCTACTGTCCAGGGGGGTCCAGCAGGGGGGGTTGTCCAGGGGGCTGTTGTCCAGGGGGGTGGGGGCTGCTATTCAGGGGGGTCCAACAGGGGGAGGGGCAAGGGGTGTGCAAGGGGGGTGCAAGGGGATGTGTGCAAGGGGTGTGCAAGGGGGGTGCAAGGGGATGTGTGCAAGGGGTTAAAGGGATGTGGGGGGTGGCTTCTGTCCAGGGGGGGTCCAGCAGGGGGTTGCACTATTCTTGTTTATTGAATTATATTCTTTGTGAATATTCTAAGATGTTTTGTTTTACCATAATTTTAAGGGATGAGAACTACTATGTTCTACCTTGTGTTGTAGGTACTTTTGAGCTGTTCCAGACTTCTTTGATAGTTTTTATTATAGGGAGACTCATGTAAGCGCAGTTATGTGTTTTTTTTTTGAAAAAGGTGGGGAAAAGCCCTTATATTGAAAATGAAAAAAGTTTAGAAATAAGGAGATGCGTAGGAAAGTTCACATGAGTCATCAAAGGACTTGTCAAGAGGGATCTGTCCAGGGTCTGGGGGTGTCCTGGGTCTGGGGGGATGTCCTGGGTCTATTTGGGGGGGTGTCCAGGGTCTGTTCGGGGGGTTTCCAGGGTTTTTCTGGGGGGTGTCCGGGGTCTGGGGGTGTCCTGGGTCTATCTGGGGGGTGTCCTGGGTCTGTCTGGGGGGTGTTCAGGGTCTGTCTAGAGGGGTGTCCAGGGTCTGTCTGGGGGGTGTCCAGGGTCTGTCTGGGGGGTGTCCAGGGTCTGTCCGGGGGGTGTCCAGGGTCTGTCCGGGGGGTGTCCAGGGTCTGTCCGGGGGGTGTCCAGGGTCTGTCTGGGGGGTCCAGGGTTTGGGGGGTGTCCTGGGTCTCTCTAGGGGTGTCATGGGTCTCTCCGAGGGGTGTCCAGGGTCTGTCTAGGGGGGTGTCCAGGGTCTGTCCGGGGGGTGTCTAGGGTATCTCTGGGGGGTGTCCCGGGTCTGTCTGGGGGGGTGTCCAGGGTCTGGGGGGAGGTGTCTAGGGTCTGTCTGGGGGGGTTTCCAGGGTCTGTCCGGGAGGGGGGCTGTCCAGGGGCATTTATGTAGGGTGGGGGTGCCCAGTGTCTAAGAGGGAGGGTTTTGCAGGGGGTGGGCTACTGCAGGGGGTGCAGGGGGTGGGGGGCTATTTTAATATGGTTTTGCAGACCCTATAGCCACGATTTTTAATCGTGTCTATAGGTCTATTTCCACGATTTTTAACCGTGGCAATAAATTGTGTCCCTCTTCTAGTATAGCCACAGCTCTAAATTATGGCTATAGAGATATTACCACGGTTTGAACCATGGCTTTAGACCTGTAGCCACAGTTTCGAACCATGGCTATAAGTCTAGGCCTATAGACATTCCAAACTTAGCCACAGTTTCTCAAACTGTGGCTATTACCTATAGCCACGGTTTGAGGACCTATAGCTATGGTTTTAAACTGTGGTTATAGCCCGAATTTCCAGTAGTGATTCTATTAATGAATCATATATTCCATGAGTATCTCAATGATTTTATGGTAGTTTTCATGGATGATATTTTGGCTTACTAGAGATTCGATCATGAGCATGAGTACCATTTTAGTTTGGTTATGGAAATCATGAGGAGTCGCCATTTTTTTAGAAGTATTTTGAAATGAAATTTTTATATCCCTTAAGTGATGTTATTGGGACATAGTATTTTTGATCATTCCTTATAAGTTGATCCCAAGAATGTGAATGTTGTGTTTTCATGGGATGAGCCACAA
Source organism: Viscum album (assembly GCA_963277665.1). Taxonomy (NCBI): domain Eukaryota; kingdom Viridiplantae; phylum Streptophyta; class Magnoliopsida; order Santalales; family Viscaceae; genus Viscum; species Viscum album. The sequence continues at coordinate 984,101,134 of OY728128.1, forward strand.
ACAACGTTGATATTCAGAGTATCATAGTTCTTGCTACATTTTACCAATGGTTCATCAAGGATTTCTCAAAGTTGGTGTCACCTTTTACTTCTATTACAAAAAAAGGTGTAAAATTAATATGGGATGAAAAGTTTCATACTTTATTTAATGATATGAAATTAATTTTGATAAAAGATCATATTTTGATCTAACTTGAGCTTGGTAAGGGGTATTTGGTTTTCATTGATGATTCTAATGTTATTATGAGTTAAATTATTATGTAGTATAATAATTTAGTGGCTTATAGATCTCACAATCCTTGAAAAAATGAGAATTAATACCCCTCTAATGATATATATCTTTTAGTGTTTGTAAATTTGCTTAAATGTTGGTGGTACTGCCTTTTTTGGAAGATGTTCGCTATCTTTTCTGATTATAAGAGTCTGAGTTATATATCTTTTCACAAAGACTTAAATCTCATATAGAGGAGGTGGTTGGAGTACCTTCAAATGTTTGAATTTTATATCTCCTACACCCCAAGGAAGGTAAATGTCATTTCATATTCGCATAGTATGAAACTACCACCATAGGATATTCTAGAATCTAAGGTAAGGTGGAAACTTATGGGACTCTTCGTTCAGTTTCACTTTGATGCTCAATATGGTGTTTTAGGTATGGTTCTGACCAATGTTCAGTTATCATCATCTCTCATTGAGTCTATTCTATAGAATTAGTAGCATGATGATGAGTTTAATGAAATTATAGAAACCTTATATGGTGGGGAGACCATTTCTGGTTGGTCTCTATCTTTAGACGGTATTCTATGTTTTTTGGATCGGTTTTTCATCCCATCGTCACTGAAGTGATCAAATTTTTTTTGAATATCATATTTATTGATTGTCCATTCATATTGGAAATATAAAAATAAATTATGAGATGTGAAAACAATTCTAGTGTCTTGGTATGAAGCATTAAATTTTAGATTATGTGTCTCGTTATTACACCTATTAATGGATAAAGGTAGTGCATCTAAAAATTTTGGGTTTCTCCAACCTATTTAGGTGATAAATTGTAAATCAGATAATATTTCTATGGACTTTTTGGTTTGATTACTATAGAAACCTTGAGCGAAGAATGATATTTGGGTGGTGACTAATCAAATGAAAAATAATACACACTTCATTAAAATTAGGGACACCACTAATGTTAAAGATATGGGTAAGCTATATGTACATTTGATTGTGAGGTTTCATGGAGTTTCCCATTCCATTGTTTCTAATAGGGACTCTAGGATTACCTCGTAATTCTAGAAGAGTCTGTATGAGGTGATGGAGACTCAGGTCAGGTTGAGTGCATCATACTATCCATAGAAAAATGATCAGATGGAGCATACTATTCAAATCCTAGAGGATATGATCCATCCCTCTATCTTTGATTTTGGTGGATCATGGGATAGCCATCTAGGACTGGTGGAGTTTTATTATAACAACAGTTATCAGTTATCGACTAGAATGGATCCCTTTAAGGGTTTTTATGGTCTCTCAGTCATGTCACCTCTTTGTTGGGAAGAGGTGGGAGAGACCTGTCATGTATGACTCAGTATCATTTAGGAAAATTCAAAAAGGATTCAATATACATTTTAGTATATGGATATAGCTCAATGTCTGCAGCAATAATATGTGGATTGTTGGAATTTTCCTTTGGATTTTTTCATTTTTGATCATGTTTTCTTGAAAATTTCTCTATTTTAGGCCACAGTCGGCTTGTAAATCTGTAAAGGTGGGCTTCGAAATATTTTGGTTCATTTGAGGTCACTTAGTGTCTTGTAATGGTTTTATATCATTCAAAATTTTGAGTTCAATTAATTTTAATTCATGATGTTTTTCAAATATCTCAAATTAGAAAATAACATATTGATCCCTCTCATATTCTTAGTTGGTAAGATATTGAGTTAGATCTAGATTTTTCTATTGTGAAGCTACCACTTCAGATTATTGGATATTAGGTAAATTTCTTACATTGGAATTAGATTCCATTGGTTATAGTAATATAGTGACACGGATAAAATTATAATGATACAGGGGAGCGTGAGTTGTTCTTAAGGGAGTAGTGGTCTCACCTCTTTCCATAAATTATTTTTTCACATGACTTCCCAGGGATATAAATTCTTATGGTTAGCATTTTGTAACATCTGGTTACATTCTTTTAGGTATTTCCCATATCTCTTTTCTTATTCCTATTTATTTGAGTGCAATTTGGGACTCATGAGGATAGAGAGTTTTTACTTGGAAAATTTACCTAATGTTCAAGGATGTAGGATTATTGGAATTAATGGTGTCTAAGTATAAATGTTTTAAATTCTATTAGGGGTTATCCCTGAGTTTGGAGGACATCAAAGATAGTTTTTGTTCAATAATTAGAATTTGTATTGTTTTCTATCTGTTGTACACTTTCACATCAGGAATGCTTTACATGATGCGAATAATTTTTCTTATATATTTTTTGAATTAGTTCAATTCATGAAAGGATAGGTTCGCATCATGAAATGGTCAAAATCATTATTTTTATTCTAAGGTGACATGTTTTTCATTGTATTTTTTCAATTAATAAAATCACATCATGAAAGAGTTTCACATCATGAGTGTATCCGGATTAGTTCTTTCTAGGGAACCATATGATTGATTAATCTTTTATTCAACATGAAACTTCTCTCTGGATACCTAGGATATATCCCATATGATTTTTGGGATCTCCTCTTCTTCAATATCATTTCGTTCAGCGATTGATCTTTGTTGTGGTTACAGTGTGTCTCTCTAGGTAAGAGATTCATCAACTTCTTTATTACTATTTATCGTGGTAGAACCATTGTTCTATATTTATGGATCCATTGATCTATTATGATAATATTCTTGATCCCTTCTAGATATATTGTGTGATCTTCCTACGAAGGTTGAACCTTATATTGATTGTGGTGTGATATAAGAGTTTTTTGAGGTATGTTGTGATATGTCATCTCCAATAACCTATTTATTTTTGAATTGATTCTAGGATGAAATGATTGAATCTAGGTCCTATGTTGTTTTCCTTATGTTCTTTCTTATTGGTGGATACCATTAGGGTTTTGTGCGACCTAAGTATGAGGAAGGTGTCTTCTTCTCTAGACTATATTGGATGAAATATATTACTCTAGTTTTTATAAAAAAATTATAAATGAATTTACATGATTGAATTATCTCTTGGAATGGGTTTTGAGAAAATATGGGGTTTCCCTTGATTTTTTAAAAGAAAATTTATTTTAAAATAATTGTGAAATGGATTTATAAAAGGATTTTCAAATCATGGTTTTGATGGAATTGTATGGAAAATAGCTAATATAGAAATTCTTTCATACTTAGGTGGAAGGTATAGTAATATGCCTCATCTACTGATACTATTAGGGGTTCACTCATGAGGTGTTTCTATACTCCCTAGGCCCATTTATCTTGGAACTTGTTAGAAATATTGGGGGCTCACTTAATGGGGTGTTCTTATTCTCTTTATATTCAATTCATATATCTAGAGACTTGATGCTTGTGATTTTCTATGTATAGGTTCGAGTATCAATGCTAGTTTGACTTGTTGTGATCCTCATCATGATGTTACATGTTCATTGGTTTGGGATTATTTGGATTTCATATGATATGTGAAACATTTATTCATTTGAAATCATTGATATATTTTAAATGATTTGAAATATTTTTACCAAGATTAATTTTAAATGTGGGAAAAGGATAAATTTTTTACCATGATTTTGATATAAAAACTATTTAACTAATTTTTATTCCTTTTTTTATTTAAATTTGAGAACTGTTTGGATTATTGTACATATACTCGATATGGAACACCAAGGTGGGATCCTATTGATCTAGTTTAGATCACACCTTGCACACCACTTTGGATCCTCATAGACATTGTTATGTATTTTGATGTAGGGATATGAAAGGCACTACAATGAGGCAGTGGGGATTCAATCAGTTGTATATGGGTAGCTGGTGGTGAGATTGTGGTGGTTTCCCCATGCTATAACATTGAGTATCTCTTTAATATCTAGTTGTAATTTGTTTATACTTGTATCTTAGAGATTAATTATCTATTTTTTTAGTTGTATTGATTATGTTGTTTCTTTTTAGTATTCCATATATATCTTGTTTGACACTTATGTTGTTTCTTCCCATCATGTACATGTATATATGTCATGTCATCTATTTCAAGTTAAGATAAATTTTCCCCTCTAGTTTTTGTTGATTCTCAGGTGCTAGTTTCCACCCCATGAAGATATATATTTCCCTTTGGGTATGTGGTGATTCAGTTCAGGTACCATTTTGAGAGGGTATCTAGGTCAAATTATTCACAACAAAAAAACATTATAAATCTTGTAAAACATTTCAAGATTTTTTTTACCAAAATTTTAACATTTTAGTGATTGCCTCTAGAATCATCGACTAGTTTATTCTCCAATTCCTTCCATATTGACATTTTCATACTATTCTCATCTCTTGGAACATAAGTGTTGAAAAACTCCATCTCAACTTTCCCAGAACTACAAACCACATTATCATAACATTTAAATGCTTTGGCAACCAAATATTTTTTTGAATTTGGTTTCAAGCCTAAGTAAAATCTATTATTTTTACTATTAGTTTCCTAAATAAAATGTGGCACATACCTAGCCAATATTGTAATGGTTTCTTTATATGCATATATATAATTTTAATTTTTTCCCTTAATTCCAATTAAAATTTCCATCCTTATCCAAAAAACCATTGGGAAATATTTCTCAAGAAAAATATTCTTAAAAGCGGCCCATTCAATGGAATCAATACCATCTTTATCATAGGTATTCATAAATAAATCCCACTCTCGATCAAATTCACCTTTAAAATGATAAATGGAAAGAGTAACCTTTTGGAATTTTGAACACCCCATGACATTAAATATCTTCTCCAGTGGATTTTATATCCATCACCTACCACAAGGTCAGATGATCCACTAAATTATGGGTTATGTTGACTCATGAAATGATATACTATTTTCATGATCATCTATATATGATCATGATAATTTCTATAATGGATACCACCACCATTTATGGATTGTTTCAATTGATCTGTCACAGAAAAAACTACTCAGTTACAATTACAACAATCTTGTGGTGGTGATTTGGAAATATCTTTCCCTCTTGGTGGTTTCCTACTAAATATTACCTATATCCTTTATGGAAAAAAATTCTGAACAAACATAGATTATATGAAGAAACATGGTAATATTAAACTGCAGATCATTTTAGCTTAACCAAAATTTAAAATCTTTTATGGGCATGATATTAACATTTTTCTAACCTATAAATTTATCTAAACATTTCCTTTGATACCAACTATATGGACTCAGACTTAAACATTATATAATCAGGAGTTTTAATTTAATAAATCGTCTTCTACATTTGAGTTTCCATTTAGGTTTTTAGTTTTAGAGAATTAGGTTATAACTCATACATAATAAAATCTTAATAATATAAAGTGCACAAGAGCCTCAGCCCAGTTGGTGAGGACTCGCTAGGTGCATCCAAGAGACCCGATATCAAATTTGGGTGGAGGCATATTTTCGGGGTACTATAGAAATATTGTAGCAGTACTGTAGTAGGCACTGTTCAGTACTGTAGTAGCCAGAACTATTCATCCATTTGGGCCTTTGGGCCACCGGTTTGGTCCTCGGGTCCTGCAAGGCTTTCGAGCCACCCAAAGCCTTCAGGCCAGTTGATTCTCAAGGCCTTCAGGCCACCTTAAGGCCTTCGGGCCACCCCAAGGTCTTTGGGCCACATGAATACAGGTCCCAGACACACTACAAAAAAGGAGCAGCCCCAGATGAGGATTCAGAGCAGGTGCACTCACCAAAGCAGAGCCAAATGGATTGTCAGAATGAGAGGGTATGACTATGCCATCGGTACCATCCTGTGCTTGCATGGGAAGCCTAGCCAGATGGTCATGAAAAGGTGGAGAGCTACTATCAAGATGCAGATGCTAGGGGGGTCAGTTCCTTGTAGATAGTCTAGTTTAATTACCTAAGACCTTCGGGTCATGTAATCTCCTAAGCCTACAGGTCATGTAATCTCTGAGCCTACGGGCCTTGTAAGGGTTCCCCCTCATCCCTTGAAAGGGGGGTTATCAAAAATCAATAAAAATAAAGTCCTTTAGGCCATTCAGGCTAATAATATAAAGTGGTTGCTTCTGATCAATATCCATTTTTTCCATGATATAAAATTTTTAAGAAAAAAAATGATTTCTTTTCAGGAAAAATGATCGCAACATTTAACTTGACTTACTCCTTTCCCTTAAAAATTCATAAATAATATGAAAAATATTTTATAAAACAAGTTGAGCATAAAATTTCATAATAAGGGGTTTTAAAAAGAATGAAAATTGTCATCCCATTTAAAAACATAAAAAATCATGGAATATTTACCTTTACCTTAATTTTATTTGGGTGAATGAAATAAATAATTACCACATGATAAACACACACAATTTTTTTCTCAAATAAAATCATTAAAACCCATAAAAATTAAATTAAACCCCTTTTTATAAACTTAGAGAATCACATTCATAAAATATTTTAAACCTATATCAAAAATAATTGGATCCTAGTTAAATATATAGGAGAAAACCTTTTGTAACTCTATCCTTATTTTCCATTAAGAAAAGGAACATTACTCAATTCATTAGAGGGATATCTGGGTGCACTTAAAATATAATCAATTTTAGTCTGACCCAGTGTTATATGTGTGCACCCATAATATAAGCTACATCTAGCTCACTAAGATCTATCTGATTGCACCCATCGTATAAGCTGTATTGGGATCTCCCATATCTCATATAATTATAAAGCACCATATCATGAATAAAAAATCTTATTCAATCACCTTTTCATCATAAAACATTTGAAAAAATCTTTCAAACTCATATGAAAATATTTTTCGTAAATCTAAACTCGATTTTATATTAATACCCAATTTTCAATACCAAAATAGTATTTTCTATTTAAAACCCATGTTGAATACCAAAACAATCAAAAAAGGTAAAGTGGGGTTTTATAAGAAAAATAATGAAATCTTTTAAATAAATCCAAACATAAAATAATGGTTATAGTGGTGGGAAAATTTATTTTCATTGTTTATATTAAAATTTAATATTCCTTTTTTCATGTGTAAAGAAAGTAAAGAATTACATAAAAAGATTAAATTTTTTGAAAAACATTTAAAGGAAGAAAAAAAAATCCATTATAAAACTCTCATGTCTATAAAATTACATTCATAAAATCATTATAAAAGAATGGACATTGAAGAGAAAGAGAGATTGAAGGAAAACCTTAAAAGATGGTTTTTTTATGAAAAGTTCCTTACCACTTTGGAAACATTTTAATCGTATAACCCATGAAAAAATACATTAAAAAACATTAAATATAATTTCAATAGAAAAATTCCTGATATTAAATTTCAAATTTGAGGAATATACACCTCATACAAAATACAAGTGCATAATACTAAAATATTCCTCAATGAATGAAAATTGAGATGAAGTCCCTTACCTTGAGTTCGACTCATCATGTTCATTATTTATCTTCTATAATGATAAAATTATGTATATTATTTATATTATTAATAAAAAAAATTCATGTTTATTATCCCTTCTATTCCACTTATTATCATGTCATATATAATAACTGAATCAAATAAGTTTTTGTAATATGTTTTGATGATATATAGATTATGTTTCAAAAATAACTTCAGAAGGTTGTGTCACAAACCAGCCTAGATGCCCCGGTACCCTGATAGCTAATCAGGAACTGACATAGTCCGAAGGGAATTCCCAATCACCATAGGTATTTGACTAAAACTATGTATCACAAAAGATCTAGGGGTATTGAAGTTTCAAAAAAGTAGCAGAATACAAAAGGTTACAAGTCAGTATGATCAATACTCGAAATGAAGAAAGTACTAGAAACCAAATAGGTATTAGAATCATTAAGAAATGCCTCATCAAAGTACTTAGTAACTATCATGACAAAACTCAATCGTCGTATTCATCAGGTGGATAAAATCTCCGCTGGTCACCTTAATCTCTACAATCCCAAAGGATTAATAACATCCACCACCTCTAAGTTGTACTTTCCCTTTTCTTAGATGTAACATAAGAAAATATAAAAATGACCAAAGGAAATGGTATGGTGTGATCTATTAATCCTAGTAGGGTCTCACCATGTATTCAATAATATATTCCATAATAATAAACAAAATCATGCATTCTGTTTAAATAAAGAAAGACATGGAATAACACATCATTTGAATATTTAAAACAAAGCGTGCATTTTTTTCAATTGAAGGAAAAAAAATTTAAACATGGATTAAATAAAAAAAAATTATAGAATAATTTATATAAATAAATTGGAATGAGAAAAAAAAGTTCTATAATCAATGGAATATATATTAATACAATCACATCAAGTACTATAGTCATATTCTTTAAAGGAAATTATTTTCTATCTATAGGATCCTTACACTTCTCATTTCAGTGACAAAGGCTAACTATGTGTAGAGATATCCCTCATGCTCAAGCCGAATATGACTTATAAACATTCTATCAGGGATGACCATGCCAAAATAGGTTTTCATTAGAGTTTTCATTATCAATAAATTGCTAGGGGTCAATATCTTATTGTTTTTGTCCTAAATAAGCCATTAAATACCTGAAATCACATGTGATCAATCAATAAATAAACAATGGTTAATCATCTCGTTTAAAATCAATCATTATTTACAATTCAATTTCCCAAAATTTAGTTTCGATATTCTGATTCAATTTTAAAACAAAACATGGATTTTTCATCATTTTATACCTTTTTAATACAAAACCAATAATAGGTTTTTATCATTTCAATTTAATCCATTTTTCTAAAATCAATTCTGAAATCATTTTATAAATTCCATCATTTTTCAAAATACACCCCAAATTCCAATTCCATTAGAATTGGGGATTTTTCCAATATCTATTCCATTTAAAATTATAATTCCAAATAATATAAATTTGGGTTTTCATAAATAAATTGAGAGATATTTCAAACAAATAAAGCAATTCAAGGTTTTAATAATGTTTGAAATCTTAAATGGAACCACCTACCTTTAATAATTGAAATCAAATTATCAACACCCACAACGGGAACAACAACAAAGAATAAAGATGAAAGAGATCTAGAATTCATACATAGAATCAAGATCCAAACCAATAGATTTTAGATACATCCAATACATGATAATCTATAAATCTTTATGGTGGAAGAAAGGATAGATGTAGAGAGATTAAACTATAGAAGATCCACTTACTAAAGAGGGATCAAATCTTACACTCACACATTGGTTCACCAAAGGAGGATGTTAGTGGAGATAAGATTTCATTTTGATAGACTTCAAACCCCCCCCCCAAACATTTTAGGGCTGAGTAGGGTGATTAGGAACTTAAACCAAGTGTTCAGGATTTTAAAATAAATTTTTAGATTTAAAATAACCACACGCATGGTTTTCCATAAATGGGGCCATGGTTAAGGGAAACTGTGTGCCAGCCATGTGCCCCTACTGATTGGGGTATGCAATTTCTCATGGGTGGGTTCATATTTTGGGAAACCATACCCCAACTATGAATTCCTGACTATCAATGGTGTGCACAATTTTTATTAAGGGGGTTCACATTTTTGGAAAACCATGCGCTAGCCATGCACAGCACAACAAATCACCAAATTTCCCCAAAATCACCAAAAAAAGACCCAAAAACATGACCTACCACAAAGGGTATTAAAAAAAGGTCAATGAATAGTTTAAATATGTAACAATATATTACAACCTCCCCCATAAATACTTTCTATCTCTATAAATCTTATCATGAAGTTTTCGTATCAAAGTGATGATGCCACTAGTATATCATCAGTGCCTCGCTCTCCCATGTATCATTAGAATTAGAACTATACTAAATAGCACACATATCAACGGTATCATCCTACCATGAAGTAACATTTTATCATAATCAATAATCCTTACTTGATACTCATACATAGATAAATAAATCTCAAACTCAGGATCCTCCTAGATCAAGAAATGAGATGGGTCAGAAGGATACTTATGAAGCTATGATACATGGAATAAATTATCTATCAATTCCAACTATGGTGTTGTTTCTAAATGGTATGCCACTTTCCCCACCTACTCAAAAACCTCAAATGTCCCACAAAATGATGATAAATATTCCCTTTACTCCTAATCCATCGATGAACCAATAGAGGTTAAACTCCAAAGAAAAACCAATCACTAATTGAGAACTACAACGGCTGTCTACATTGATCAAAATAGTACATATATTGGTTATGCACCATCAACATCCTTATATGAATAAACCAAATCTTTATAATTATCTCTTGGACCAAACATGATCCAACCAAGGAAGTTTCACTAATTTCCAACAAACACAATTGATATTTACATATCCTTCCAAACAAGGCCTCAAAAATATCAATTCTTATTATAGACTGATAACTATTGTTTTAAGAAATATCAACCATTTATAAAAGGCCATCCCAAGCTCCATCAAATATAAGAACATAAAAAAATATCATGTCCTATAGATTCTGTATATCCCTTCCTATCAGGCCATCCATTTTCTATTAGAATTCCATACATAAATGAACCTGATATCCCAGTGCCTCATAAAATCCTCTCAAAAAGAAATAAATAAAACATGGATCTATATCAGAGACTATAGTATATTGAAATCCATAAAGATGAATAATCTCGTTCACATAGATATTTTCCAACTCCTCAACCTTGTTTGTGTCATGAATGGTTAAGAAGTTAGGCAATTTATTCATCCAATAAATAAAAACCGATATCACATTATTCATCTGATCAGTATGAGGAAAACACACCATAATGTTTATAGAGATATCATCCCACTTCCAAGTCAGTACAAGAAGTGGGTAAAGTAAACCTGAAGGCCTTTAGTGCTTGACCATGACATATCAGCAAGTATAAAAATGAGAAAAAAAAATAGCAATGTATCATCTCATACCTAGCCACCAAAATCATCTCCACATATAATAAAACATTATTATGGTTTCTCAGTTTACATCCTATTGGGAATTATAGAAATACTCCATCAGATCATTCCTTATGGAAAAAGTCACAACAAACCAACTTCTAAAACATAGAATACCCTTGATGAAGCTCACATTTTACTAGATTTTATTCTATAATTCGATGTTTATAATCCCACCATATTATTATTTTATGGGTATTTTCATTTTTTTAGGTTTTAGTGGTATTTTGAGCTCAAATGTAAAAAATGGTTAATTCTAGAATTTTGAATGATTTTTATCATAGGGGTATTTTGGGCATGACTTTTAATTTATTATTATAATTTGAGTGATTATTTTTTTTATTCCCTGATTTATTTTATACAACTTTTTATTTATAAAGGAAATATTATTTGAATATCTAGAGCCCCTAAAGAATCCATGAATTTGGAAAACATTCTGGGAAGACAGCGTGGACCCTACATCCGTAACGAAAGCATAAATTGGTTCACACACCTCCAAATTCATTTATTATAGCTATAAATGAAAGATAATTCAATTATCAATGACTATAATGAGTTTCAAGTCAAAATAAGCTTATGAATTCATTCTTCTAATGATCTAAACAAGTGGATTGTGAAAGATCTTCTCGGGAAGAAATGGTTCTACTGAGTAATTAATTAATATCTTCTAAAACATGAATCTAAAACATTTGAAAATTTTTTGATACATGAAAAAGGAATAAATTGACAACTCTACTTAAGTATCTAATGCATTAATAAATAGTTTGGAGGACCATAATGGTTTGGTAATGTGAATATGTGGAGTCTGAAGAGGCACATGGATATAATTAAATTTCTCTGAGTAAAACTCCATAACTTTTAAATATTGTGGTCAATGATGCTGAAAGTTTGATGGTGAATAGAGAACATATAATGGAACAAATTTAATGAATAAATATATTGTGAATTTGGTTATTTAATGGTAAATCCACTCAAAAAAATTTGTAGGATACTTTTTGAGTGAATTCTTTCACCCCTTATCCCTATAAATATATATCCTCAACCCTTCTCAAATCATTGGCACTTCCTGCAAATAATTTTTTTCCATTTGAGAAAACCGGTTAAAGGTTTCCGGTACCCCAACATACAACTCAACCAAAACAAGTAAAACATACATGTCATAGTAGCCAGATTCATCTCCGTACCCCATGTAAGATCCATCTTCTTCAGTAGCAGATTTCCAATCTGAAGACATCCAATAGCTTCCACTTTGGACCCGGCTTCTAATCATATCATGACCGGGTTGATCTGGGGATGACTTCTTGACCACACTACCCTTTTTAAAGGCCACAATCACATTATTGTTCTGTTTAGATGCTGATCTGGTCCACATCGTCCACGGAAGATAAGAGTAATCCTTCCTTGGCCTTCTTCTTGGAGAAGAAGACAAGGGATCATCAGTTAAAGCCATCTTCTGGTTCCCTCTCTGAACAACATCGCTGAAAGAACGGCTGACTGGGCCACTCACATTTTATTTCCCTCTCCCAGGACTCTCCCTTACAAAATTATCTTGCACCCCTAAAATAGTAGTAGGAGACACTGAGTTGTTCCCTCACCCCTGGTCTGGACTGTTACTCTCCATCAAAGGAAGTCGCCCCTCTTCAGCAATAGCTTCCTCCATGGCCATGGACTCTGTCTCCTTTCCCATACCCTGTAGATATCCCGGTGATTTCACACCACTATCCATCTTTGCCACATTATCCTCATCCTTAGATGTTCCATCTTCCAACAAGTCTATCGAGAGACCATCATACCGTTTTCTAAGGGTAAGGAAGGCCCTGGCCAGGGGATCCAAACCCTTTGAACCCTTAGCACAAGCAGGATCGACCACCTCCGGTAAGCTGGAGTGTCTCTCCTCCTCAATCTGATAAGTTTATGTCCTAACATTGGGACTAGATATAATCTCTAAGTCATGTCTCAGCCTCTTGAAAACATCAGAAACCATTGGATTCAGTTGCAACCTCGGACCTCCAGTCGCCTCTGATCTATGGCCCTCTCCACAGGTCACCTGGTGGGGGCTAGAAGAAACCTCCACAGCAAATTTGGATAACATAGGTGCCCACCCCCCCATCCGTCAACCCCAGATCAACCTGGTTGTGCTCCATAACCATTTGCTGCCCAGAATTCTTGTTGTTTGAATCAATTTCTAACCTCACCGAACCAGAATGCTCGCCACACCGAACATCAGTTATAAGATGCACTGGGGACACCATACCCTTAGAAAAATCCAAGTTATGGGTGTCTTTAGCAGTGACCACCTCCGAATCCCCCTAAACTGGGTTGTTCATTGCAACACCCTTCACCTTCTTATCCTTCGATTTCAGCTTTCCTAAAGTATCTCTCATATGGAAGACCGATGAGGGATGCCCCAACCGCTTACAAATAGAGCAGAAATCAATCCAATTCTCGTAAATAACCTTTTGTTTTCACCTGTACTCGTCACCGATGGTAATCCATATAAACTTGAAAGGTAGGCAAGACACATCCAATTGAACACGTATTTAGGGGTTAACAGGGGGACACACAGTCGTAGTATGATTATCAGAACAAATAAACCTTCCTATCATATTACCGATCAACTGAAGAATAGAAGGGTTCTGGAAAGGAAGTGGAAGTTTAGGTAAACTGACCCAAACTGCCATTGACGAAGAATCACGCTTCATATGAAGATCGAAAGTCCAGAGAAGGAGAATGAAACTCATCCTGTTGAAGCTTCGTGGCACCCTGGACCATGCCTAAATGAGGTCCGCCTCCGATTCAAAGTGGATCATAATCTGGCGGCTGTCAAGAAAACCAACCGTTTCCCGTTCATGCAGATCCCAATAACCAAACACGAACCTGTCAAAATCATCAACGGAAGGTCACCTAATATTGAAGTGAGCAACCAGAGTGATGTTTAGAAGCATCTAAGACTCCAAGAACTCTGAGTTCAAGATTTTTAGGTTAGGGGAACCATCGAGGAGTTCCGGGGCTTTAGGGAAAACTGAAAAATTTTGAAAAGGAGGGAGAAAAGAAGGATTGGAGAAAGGTTGGAAGGGCTCAGGACCCTCGGGAATTGATGATTCCCCCTCCCCCGTGATGGGGGGAGGGGTCGGAGCTGAAGCCACCGTTGTCACCGAGGGAAGAAGCGGATCGCCGGAGAAACCCTCAAGCCCCTCTCATTGGCACTTCTATGTGGCCATTTTATATTGTTTTGTAGTTTCTTTTTATTATAATAGTATTATTAATTTATAATATATTTTTCTCTTCTTCTTATTCTCATTGTCATTTTTTATCCTTTTCTTCACCTTGTTATTCTCCACTACGATATCTTATACTCATGATCATTATTAACTAACCCAAGGAAGTTCTCAGGGGATCAATATAGTGTTAAACCCAATTAATTATACATTAATTTTTTATATTTCTTATTTTCTTATAGTTAGGTTGAGGGATATCTTAGTAGGAAATGCACCTTTGAATCTCCATATGACACTTGAGTCTTAGATTTATCTTCTACAATATTCTCCCTTGATCGATGATGTGGATGTAAGGTCTCTCATCAGTCATTGAGTGCATAATATATCTACAACCATTGGTAGAAGAGGATGTTTATGCATACGATGGAGCATGATCATTAAGTGGATTTGAAGCTAACAAAGAGACAAATAATGTATATTCTGGATAATCACTTGGGAGGATCTCCATTCTGTATAGCATCATTTTATCTGCGTTCATTCTGTCTGCATTATGCATTGAAAATTTACATTTCATTATCTTTTATACTAATTTATAAAACATAAATTTATTTTAGTTTTATTTCATAAATGTAAAAAATATAAAAAAATTAAATTATAAGTAGTGATTTATTGACTGCAAAAGATCCTCAAGAGAACAGCCTAGGTCAACCCATGTGTTGCATTTAGTTATAAATATTTTTGAGGGTGCACATGACAATGTTTCATCAAATTGTAATAATTTCCAGAAATCTAATTGATTTTCATTCAGTATTTTAATTCACATTTTGTAAATAATTTTCCTTTTATTTAAAAAAACACAATAAAAAATATATAAAAAAAATTAAAAAAAAATTATTTATTAATGATGTATTCAAATTGTGATTATTATGCATGGATTGACCAATATCAGGTGAAAGAAAATGTTTACAATGATCTTGGTGTTCATTTTCAAAGGATTAGTGATAAAGTGAAAAACCTAGAGATCCAATTAGAATAGATTGTGGAATATGTACGCACATCCCTATTGTAATTCAAACCAAAGCCGGAATCTGAACCAGAATGAGTGGTGGAATAGATTTCACCAATCATTTTTTATGTTAAATAACCTGACGAAGGTGAGAAAGAACTTCTAAAAGAACTAATCGCACAATCCCACACTCAACCATTGCTCGAGTAGGTCCTAGTAGTACACATTCTAGCTGATGAACTGATGAGAGATCAACATTTTTTAGAATAATCCTAGAATAGATTTATTGAAGATAACTTGAAACTTGATCATCCCATCCTTGATAATGAAATATCATAAGTTATATACCTATATCTTACTTTGGAATATGATAAAGAAGATTCACCTGTTTATATTGTGTTTCCAATGTCCAATCTTGAAGAGATCGATTACCAAGATGAATTACTTGAAAGGGAAAATTTCTTTATTAATTCTTCATGTTTTAATATTATTCAATCTAAATTTTTTTCTAACTTATTTTTCTTTGAAATTTCTAAAACATCACAAATGGAGTAGACTGTGGATATTAAAAAATATATTATCCAAGTAGTGTTGATTAAATAAGAAGAGTTGGAAAAACATGTGGTGGTGTGACTACTTCTTCAAAACAATTTTCATACCATATGGAGGAGGAAACCATGGAAGTTTATAGGGATAAACCATATCGTATATTCCCTCCCACTCTTGAACTCAAATTCTATCTTTCTTATTTCTTGGGGATTAAGGACTTTTTTATCTTCTTTGGGGTTCTCCACTTTTATTGTTTAATCATGGATATCAGGAAAAGTCACATGTGGTGGTTCATCTCAAAGAAACCTCACCCACCTTCTGATTGGGTATAATCCACTGCAACTTCTTGACTAGGGGTAGTGAAATCCTAGCACCCACATGGGGGTCTAAACCATGTTCTATCCTCTTATCCCTTCCTCTTTATTTTTTTATTTAATTTTATTATACATTGTTTTATTATATGATTTATAGGCTTATTGTAAGTAGTTAAGATATTAACTCAAGGAATTTACTTCAAAAATAATTTCAGGTTGTATATTTTATTTCCTTATCTCTTCCACCCATATATTTATTTATTTTTATTGAGATGAAATGAGGGGTAGTAAAATTTTAAGTGTGGGGGGAGTGTCAACTTGCTTTGTTCTTCTTGTGTGAATTTAATTTTTATATGATTTTTGAGCTTTAATGAATATTCTTATCAATTTTCACACATCAATTGATTTTGAGAGAGTTAAAATGACTTTTGAAGAAATGGATTTTAAATTATTGTTGATATGAATTTTTTCCTTGATTTGGATCTTTAAGAATTTTTATCAGTTTGACGAATTTTTGAAATCCATGCCCATAAAACACAAACTCAAAATATTTTTATAGTTCTGTAAGGTATTCTGAACCAATTTGATATATTCTTCATAATACCTACACTTTTTTAGGGAAACTATGATTTTGTGTAAGAGTTAGAATATGTGATTTTCTCTTTTGAAGCTTTGGATTTCATGGAATGTTTTTGATATGATTGAGGAATAACTTTGACTAGCCACATATTAACTTGATCTCTAACCCTATATGTATCCTTTTTTATCCCTTATATGACATGAATTTTCTTAGTGGTTTAATCCACATTGAAAGCTAATTTTTACTTACCTACATTCACTCTTGGTATTTTACATGAATATTTTATGTTTGAGTTTGGGGGAAGGGCCTTTCATGTGAATTCATTGGTATGTGTTTCATTTATGGGTGTTGTGAGGTGTGTTTTATCATTTTAGGCTACAGATAATTTTAAAATTTATCTTGAGTCATTATTTTAATGTAAATTATATGTGTCATCCAGATCTCCTTGAAAAAAAATAAAAAAAATCGATACGAGCTTGAATTTCTCATTGTGCTTATTTTTATGACTCATGATGCTCTATAAAACCAAGTGAATGAATTGTAATTCATTTATTTTATTCAATTTCCAGCTCATCCTCCATGAAAAAATATCAAAAAATAAATAAATAAATTTGTGCCTTTCTGTATCTTTACAAAAAATGAGGGAGAACATAAATGATATAATTATTTTTAATCACTTCTTGGATCATTTTCCATGTCATATAAATGGGGGTTTGATACAAAATTTAAAATTTATTTTAGTGAGGTCCATCCTGTGTTTTCACTTGATTATTTATGAATTATACTATAAAGTCCAACCTCCTCTTTTCAGCTTTAAATGTTTTCAATCATTTTCCCACCAAACCAAATCCATAGAATTTAACATGAAAAATCCCTAAGGATTGAATTCATTTTCATGTTTTATTCTGTGTATAAATGATAATTTTCACAATCCTATAGTGATACATGTGATTTCTAAGTATGATCATAAATCTATATTAAATTTCTCTTGAGTAAAGAGTTACATAATGTTCAATGTAAGGTAGGTTGTGATTGTATCATAGATATATTTTTTTGGGAAAAAAATAAATTGTGGGAAATAAAAATGAGAGGGAATTGTTTTTCATATAATATACATGATAAAAATCTATTTTGTAGAAGATCATTTATGTTTTCTCATTTTTGATTGTTGTGAGGATTTTGATTTGGATGTAAGATGATTGTCTGGGAGTGCAATGGTTAAGTGTGGGGGAGTGATGAATCTCACATTTTCATAGGTTTTATTCTATAATTAAATTTTTATAATCCCACCATATTGTTATTTTATGGTTAATTTTCATGTTTTTAGGTTTTAGTGGTATTTTGAGCCCAAATACAAAAAATGGTTAATTCTAGAATATTGATAGATTTTTATCACAAGGGTATTTTGGATGTAAAATTTAATTTATTAATATAATTTTAGTGATTATTTTTTGTTATGTTCACTGATTTATTTTCTAAAAAAAATTCTTCAGGAAGGAAAGTTGATTCAAACATCTAGAGCCCTAAAAAAATCCATCAATTTGGAAAACATTCTGGGAAGATAGAGTGGACCCCACATCCATAACAGAAGCATAAATCAATGAACACACCTCCAAATTTATTTATTCTATATTTAAATGAAAGATAATTTAATTATATGTATCCTTTATGAGTTTCAAGTCAAAATAAGCTCATTGAGGCATTCTTTGAATGCTCTAAACAAGTGGAATACGAAAGGTCTTCTCGGGGAGAAATGGTTCCATTGAGTAATTAATTAATATATTTAGAACCATGGATAAAAAATGTTTGAAATTTTTTAAAGATATGAAAAATGGAATAATTGAATAACTTTTATTAAGGATTAAACACATAAAGCTATAGTTTTGAGGATTATAATGGTATGGGAATCTAAAGATGTGGAATTGGACGTGGTGCATGAACAGAATTAAATGTCTCAAAGTGAAAAATCCATAACTCCTAAATCATGTAGTCAATGATTATGAACGTTTTAGGGTGAATGGAGAAGATATAATGGAACAAATTTCATGTAGAAACCTATTTAAAATTTGGCTATTTAATGGGACATCCACACAGAAACCCTTGGAGGATAATTTATGAGCGAATTCTTCCCCCCCTCACCCTATAAATATGTATCATTTCCCCTTATCAAATAATTGGTACTTCTATGTGTCAATTTTTTATTGTTTTGTATTTTATATCCATTTTGATAGTATTATTAATTTTTAATATATTTTTCTCTTCTTATTAATCTCATTATAATTTTTTAAGTTTTGTTTTCCACATTATTCTTCTTCACTCTAATCTCTTGTACTTGTGATCATGAGTAACTAACCTGAGGAAGTTCTCATGGGATCAATCCGATTCTAAACCCAAGTCATTATATATTCATTTTTTATGTTTATTATTTTCTTAGAGTTAGTCCAAGGGGGATCTTAGAGGGAAAGGTGCTTTTATGTCTCTAATTTTCACGTGAGGCTTAGCTTTCTCTTCTACAATATTCTCCCTTAATCGAGGAAGTGGATGTAAGGTCTCTTGGCTATCATTTGGTGATCCATATATCCACAACCGTAGGTAAAAGAGGATATTTATGCATATAATGGATCATAATAATTAAGTATATTTTATTCTAACAAAGAAATGAAGAAGTTTAATTCTTGATAATCTCCTGGGAGGACCTCCTTTATGTCTAGCATCATTTTGTCTACATTCATTCAGTCTACATTATGAATTGTATATTTACTTTGAATTATCATGCATCCTCATTTCTCAAAAAAAAAATCTTTTATATTTATTTCATAAATGTAAAAAATATAAAAAGTTTAATTATAAGAAGTGATTGATTGACAGCAAAATCTTCTCAAGAGAACGAACTGGGTCATCCCATATGCTGCATTTAGTTATAAATATTTTAAGAGTGATAATGAAAACGATTCATCAAATTGGAACTATTTCTGGGGAGATAATTGATTTTCATTCACTATTTTTATTCACATTTTTTAAATAATTTTCCTTTTATTTAAAAAAACACAATAAAATCATAAATTTCAAAAAAAAACTTCTTTGTTCATAATGTATTCAAATTGTGATTATTATGCATGGACTGACCAATATCAGGTGAAATAAAATGTTTACAATGATCTTTGTGTTCAGTTTCAAAGGATTAGTGATAAAGTGAAAACCCTATAGAGCCAAATAGAATGGATTATTGAATATTTATGCACATCCCCGGAGCAATCCAAACCTCCGAAGGAACCTAAAACTGAACCAGAACGATGGGTGGAAGTGATTTCACCAATCATTTTTTATGTTAAATAACCTGAGGCGGGTGAAAAAAACTTATAAAGGAACTAATCACATCATCCCGCACTCAATAATTGCTCTAGGAGGTCCTGGAAATGCATATTCCAACTGATGCGCTGATGGGAGATTAATATTTTTTGGAACAATCCGGAAATAGCATTATTAAAGATAACTTGAAACTTTAAATTTCCATCCTTGATAATGAAACATCATAAAATTTATACCTCTATATTTCTTTTAAAGGTGATGAAGAAGATGCACCTAATGAGATTGAGTTACCAAGTTTCATTCCTGAAGAGATCAATTACCAAGATGAATTACTTGAAAGGGATGATTTCATTAATTATTCTTTATGTTTTAATATTATTCAAGATAAATTGTTTTATGACTTCCCTTTATTTTAAATTTTTGATACATCACAAATAGAGAATATCATGGATGTTAAAAAATATAATACCCAAGTAGCAGTGATTGAAGAAGAAGAGTTGGACAAACATGTGGTGGTGCGACTACTTCCTCAACAACAATTTTCATACTATATGGATGAGGACACCATGAAAGTTAATAGGATCTCCCATATCATATATTCCCTTCCACTCTTGAACTCAAATTCTATCTTTCTTCTTTCTTGGGGGTTAGGAACTTTCTTATATTCTTTTGGGTTCTCCACTTTCAATATTTAATCATGGAAATCGGGAAAATTCACATGAGGTGGTTCATATCAAAGAAACCACACCCACCTTCTGATTGCGGATAATCCACTGTAATTTCCTGACTATGGGCAGTGAAATCCTGCCACCCATATGGGGGGTCTAAACCATGTTATATCCTATTTTACCTTTCTATTTCTTTTTTTATTTATTTTTATTATGCGTTGTTTTATTTTATGATTTCTAGGTTTATTTGTAGTATCTAAGAGCATAACTCAGCGCATCCACTTAAAAAATAATGTCAGGTTGAATCTTTCCTTCCCTTTACTTTTCTTCCCTAATATTTATTTTTTTTATTGAGATTAAATGAGGGGTAGTAAAATTTAAGTGTGGGGGAGTGTCAAGTTACTTATTTCTTCTTGTGTGTGTTTCATTTTTTTTATATTTTTTATCTTTAATGAATATTCTTATAAATTTTCCCACATCAATTTATTTTGAGAGAGTTGAAGTTATTTTTGAAGAAATGGATTTTAAATAATTGTTTATAAGAATTTTTTTCCTTGATTTTGATCTTCAAAAAAAATTTGAGTGTGATAAATTTTTGAAATTCATGCCCATGAAACACTGAATCAAAATATTTTTCCAATCCTATGAGGTATTCTAAACCACCCTGATATATTCTTCCTAATACCCACACTTTCTTGAGGTAAACTTGGATTTTTTGTGAGAACAAGAATTTGTGACTTTTCTATTTTGAAGCTTTGGATTTCATTTAATTTTTTTGATATAATTAAGGCATCTATTTGGCTAGCCACATATTAATCTGAGGCCTACTATTATATTTATCCTTCATTATCCCTTATATTCCATTAATTGCCTTATATGTTTAAGCCACATTACAATTCAATTTTTCCTTACCTACCCACAGTCTTGTTATTTTTTCTTGAATATTTCCTGTCTGAGTTTGGGGGGAGGTAAATTCATGTTCATTCATTAATATGTGTTTCATTTGTGGGTGTTTTGAGGTATGTTTAATCATTTTGGTCTATTTATAATTATAAAATTATTCTTGGGTCATCATTTTATTGTACTTTATTTGTGTCATCCATATCTCCTTGAAAAAAAATTGAGATGAGCTTGAATTTATCATTTTACTTCCTTTTATGAATCATGGACCTCACTAAAACTAAGGGAAGGAATTTTCATTCATTCATTGTCTTAAATTTCCATCTCATCCTCCATGAAAAAATCAACAAAAATAAAATTGTTCCTTTCTAGTGATTTATAAAAAATGAGGAATAAAATAGATGATATCATTCTTTGCAATCACTTATTGGCTCATTTACCATGTCATAAAAAAGGGGTGGTGTTTTGATACACAATTTCAAGTATCTTTTAGTGAGTTTATCATGTTTTTTCACTTGATTATTCATGTGTTTTCCTTAAAAGTCTAACCTTCTCTTTTATGCTTTAAATGTTTTTCAATCATTTTAACACCAACCCTAGGCCATAGAATTTAACTTGAAAAATCCCTCATGATTGAATTAATTTCCATGTTTCAAACTGTGTATAAATGATAATTTTCACAAGCCTATGGTGATACATGTGATTTCCAAATATGATCATAACTCCATATTAAATTTCTCTTCAGTGGAGAGTGACATAATGTTCAATGTGAGGTAGGTTGTTATTGGGCCATGGATGGATTTTTGAGGTTGAACAAATTTGAATGTGGGATATGAAAATGAGATGGAATTTTTTTTCATATAATATACATGATGAAATTCTATTTTGGAGAATATCATTGATATTTTCTCATTTTATATTGTTGTGAGGATTTTTATTTGAATGTAAGATGATTTCCCGAGAGTGGAATGGGTAAGTGTGGGGGAGTGACGAAGCTCACATTTTCATAGATTTTATTCTGTAATTCAATGTTTATAATCACACTATATTGTTATTTAATCCACAATTTTCATGTTTTTAGGTTTTAGTGTTATTTTGAGCTCAAATGTAGAAAATGGTTAATTATGGAATTTTGACATATTTTTTTCACAAGAGTATTTTAGGAATAAATTTTAATTTATTACTCTAATTTGAGTGATTATTATTTTTTATTCCCTGATTTATTTTCAAAAACTTTATATTTAAGAAGGAAAGTTGATTATAACATCAAGATCCCCAAAAAAACCATTAATTTGGAAAATATTCCGAGTGGATAGCATGGACCCCGCCTCTATAATGGAATCATAACTCAGTGTACACAACTTAAAATTCATTTATTATAGTTGAAATGAAATATAATTCAATTATCCACATCATTGATGATTTTCAAGTCAAAATAATCTAATTGAGGCATTATTTGAATTCTCTAAACATGTGGAATTTGAAAGGTATTTTCATGCAGAAAAAGTTCAATTGAGTAATTAATTAATATCATCTAAACCATACATCAAAAATGTTTTAAAGTTTGTAGAGACAAGAAAAATGTGGGAGTGTGAACATGTGGAATCTGATGTGGCACATGGATAGAATTAAATGTGTCAGAGTAAAACAACCATAACACCTAAATACTATGGTCAATGACACGGAAGGTTTTAGGGTTAATTGAGAAGATATAATGTAACAACTTTCATGAAGAAACATGATGATAATTTGTCTATTTAATGGTACATCCTCATGGAAACCTTTGGAGGAGACTTTTTGAGAGAATTATTTCACCCCTCTCCTTATAAATATGTATCCTCACCCCTTATCAAAGTATTGGAACTTATATGTTTACATTTTGTATTATTTTTAAGTTTCTTTCCATTTAATAGTATTATTGATTTTTAATATATTTTTATCTTCTACTTAATCTCATGCTCATTTTTTACATTTTTTCACCATGTTCTTCTCCACTACGATCTCTTGTACTAGTGATCATGAGTAACTAACCTAAATAAGTTCTTGGGGTATCAATCCAGTGTTAAAACCAATTCATTATAAATTCATGTTTTATGTTTCTTATTTTCTTAAATTTATTCTGAGGGTAATCTTAGTGGGTAAGGTGGATTTCTATCTCCATTTTCCACCTGAGGCTTACCTTTTCTTTTACAATATTCTCCCTCGATCGAGGAGGTGGATGTAAGGTCTCTCGATGATCGTTGAGTGTATCATATATCCACAACCATAGGTATAATAGGATGTTTATGAATATTATGGATCATGATCATTAAGTAGATTTGAAGCAAACAAAGAGATGATGAAGGTTCAGTCTGGATAATCTCCTAAGAGGATCTCCTTTCTGTCTAGCATCATTTTGTCTGTATTCATTCGGTTTACATTATGCATTGAATATGTACTTTTAATTATCTTCCATATTTTTTTCTCAAACATCAATTTACTTTATTTTATTTCATAAATTAAAAAAATATAAAAAATTGACATATAAGTAGTGATTGATTGACCACAAAAGCTTCTCAAGAGAATGACCTAGGTAATACCATATGTTTCATTCAGTTATAAATATTTTTAATAATAAGTATGATAATGATTCATCAAATTGGAACCATTTCTGGGGATATAATTGATTTTCATTCACTATTTTTATTCACATTTTGTAAATAATTTTACTTTTATTTAAATAAACTCAAAAAAATATTTTTTATTCATGATGTATTCAAATTGTGATTATTATCCATAGACTGACCAATATCAGGTGTAATAAAATGTTTAAAATGATCTTGATGTTCAGTTTCAAAGTATTAGTTATAAAGTTAAAAACTTGTAGAGCCAAATATAATGGATTGTTGAATATGTATGTACATCCTAGGAGGAATCTGAACCTGAGATGGAACCAGAACAAGAACGAGTAGTGGAAGAGATTTCACCAATCCTTTTTTATATTAAAGAACCTGATGCAGGTGATAAAGAACTTCTAAAGAAACTAATAACATCACCCCGCACTCGACCATTGCTCGAGGAGGTCACAGAAGTACACATTCCAACTGATTCACTAATGGGAGATCAACATTTTTTGAAAGAATCCTGGAATATCGTTATTAAAGATAACTTGAAACTTGATCTTCCCATCCTTGATAATTAAACATCGAAAATTTATACCTCTCTATTTATTTCTAAGATGATGAAGAAAATTCACCTACTGATATTGAGTTGCCTATGGTCATGCCTGAAGAGATCAATTACCAAGAAGAATTACTCGAAAGGGAATATTTATTTATTAATTCATCATGTTTTAATCTTATTCAAGCTAAATTGTTTTCTGACTTCTCTTTCTTTGAAATTTATAATACATCACAAATGGAGTCGACTATGGATGTTAAAAAAGATACTACCCAAGTAATAGTGACTGATGAAGAAGAGTTTCACAAACATCTGGTCATGGGACTACTTCCTCAACAACATTTTTCATACCATATGGAGGAGGACACCATGGAAGTTCATAGGGAGAAACCATATCTTATATTCCCTCCCACTCTTGAACTCAAATTATATATTTATTCTTTCATGGGGGTTGGTAACTTTCTTATATTATTTTGGGTTATCCACTTTTAGTTTTTAAGTACGGACATTGGGAAAAGTCACATGTGGTGGTTCATCTCAAAGAAACCACACCCACCTTTTGATTGGGGACAATCCATTGTAACTGTCTGACTAGGGGTAGTGAAATCCTAGCACCCACATGGGTGTCTAAACCATGTTCTATCCTCTTTTCCCGTTCTCTTTATTTTTTTATTTATTTTTCTTATGAGACGTTTTATTTTATGATTTATAGGTTTATTGGCAGTAGCTAAGAGCTTAACTTAAGGCATAAACGTCAAAAATAATGTCAGGTTGTATCTTTTCTTCCCTTTTCACTTCTGCCCCTATATTTTTTTGAGATTAAATGAGGGGTAGTAAAATTTAAGTATGTGGGAGTGTCAACTTTCTTGGTTATTCTTTTTTTAATTTCATTTTTTTAGGATTTTTTAGCTTTAATGAATATTCTTATCACTTTTAACACATCAATTGGTTTTGAGATAGTTGAAATGATTTTTGAAGAAATGGATTTTAAATGATTGTTGATATTAATTTTTTTCCTTGATTTGGATCTACAAGTATTTTTATGAGTTTGATGAATTTTTGGAATATATACCAATGAAACACTGACTCAAAATATTTTTCTTATCCTGTGATTTATTTTGAACCACTTGGAAACATTCTTTCTAATACCCACACTTTATTGAGGGAATCTTCGATTTTATGTGATAACCATAATTTGTGACTTTTCTATTTTAAAGCTTTTAATTTCATGGAATGTTTTTGATATGATTGAGGGATCTCTTTGGATAACCACATATTAACATGAGACCTACCCTTGCATCAATACTTCATTATCCCTTAGATTCCATGAATTGCCTTATAGGTTTAAACCACATTATAAGCCAATTTTTCCTTACCTACCCTCACTCTTGATATTTTAACATGAATATTTACTGTTTGAGTTTGGTGGAAGGGAATTTTGTGATATTTATTTTGGATATGTTTCATTTTTGGGTGTTGTGAGGTGTGTGTCATTATTTTTGGTTTTATATAATTATAAAATTTAGCTTGATTCATCATTTAATTGTACTTTATTTGTGTCATTTAGATATACTTGAAAAAAATGGGAAAAAATTGAGATGAGCTTGAATTTATAATTTTACTTCCTTTTACG
Source organism: Viscum album (assembly GCA_963277665.1). Taxonomy (NCBI): domain Eukaryota; kingdom Viridiplantae; phylum Streptophyta; class Magnoliopsida; order Santalales; family Viscaceae; genus Viscum; species Viscum album. The sequence goes on from OY728128.1 coordinate 984,127,620, forward strand.
AATCATAAAACTCTATAAAACACAGGGCATGAATTTTCATTCATTTATTGCATTCAATTTCCATCTCATCCTCTATGAAAAAAAATAAAAATAAAGAAAATAAAGCTGATCCTTTCTAGAGCTTTACAAAAAAATGAGGGAGAACATAGATGATATCATTCTTCGAATAACTTATTGGCTTATTTACCATGTCATAAAAAAGTTTTGGTGTTTTGATGCAAAATTTCAATGGTATTTGAGTGAGGTTCATCCTGTGTTTCCACTTGATTATTCATGCATTGTACTTAAGAGTCCAACCTCAACTTTTCAGCTTTAAATATTTTTCAATCATTTTCCCACCAACCCTATGACAAAAAATTTAACTTGAAAAATCCCTCATGATTGAATTTATTTACATGTTTCACGCTATGTATAAATGATAATTGTCACAAGCCTATGGTGATACATATAATTTCCAAGTATGAGCATAACTCCATATTAAATTTCTCTTGAGTGAAGAGTGACATAATGTTCGATGTGAGGTAGGTTGTGATTCATCCATGGATGGATTTTTTAGGTTAAAAATTTAAATATGGGACATGAAAATGAGAGGTAATTTTTTTCATAGAAGAGACAAGATGAAATTCTATTTTCAAGAAGATCATTGACATTTTCTCATTTTGGATTATTGTGAGGGTTTGGGTTTGGATATAAGATGATTTATCGAGAGTACAATGGTTAAGTGTGGGGGAGTGATGAAGCTCACGTTTTCATATATTTTATTCTATAATTAAATGTTTATAATCCCACCATATTGTTATTTTATGGGTAATTTTCATGTTTTAGGTTATAGTGGTATTTTTGAGCTCAAATGAAAAAAATGGTTAATTCTAAATTTTGACATATTTTTATCACAGGGGTATTTTTGGAATATATTTTAATTTATTATTCTAATTTGAGTGATTATTTATATTATATTCCTTGATTTATTTTCTAGAACTTTATCTACAGGAAGGAAAGCTAATTCGAACATCTAGATCCCTGAAAAAATCCATGAATTTGGAAAACATTCTGGGAGGACAGCATGGACCCCACCTCTGAAATGGAATCATAAATCAGTGAACACACCTAAAAATAATTTATTATAGTTGTAAATGAAAGATAATTAAATTATCAACATACTTGATGAGTTTCAAGTAAAAATAATCTCATTAAGAAATTATTTGAATGCTCGAAACAAGTGGAATATGAAAGGTATTCTTAGGTAGAAATAATTCCATTGATTAATTAATTAATATCTTATGAACCATGTATCAAAAACATTTTTTATTTTGTGGAGACGTGAAAAAGGAATAACTGAACAAATTTCCTTAAGGATATAACACATGAATCAATAGTTTGGAGGATCATAATGGTATGATAATGTGAAGATGTGGAATTAGATGTGGAACATGGATAGAATTAAATGTGTCAGAGTAAAACAACCATAACTTTTAAATCATGTGGTCAATGATGTTGAAAGTTCAAGTTTGAATTGAGAAGATATGATGTAACAACTTTAATGAAGAAACATGTCACAAATTTGGCTATTTAATGGGACATTCACATGGAAACTTTTGGATGTAACTTTTTGAGCGAATTCTTTCACCCCATATCCCTATAAATATGTATCCTCAACCCTTCTAGAAGAATTGGAACTTATATGTGGAAATTTTATATTGTTTTGAAGTTTCTTTCCATTGTAATAGTATTATAATTTTTTATTATATTTTTCTATTATTCTTAATCTCATTCTCATTTTTTATCTTTTGTTTTCCACCCTGTTCTCCTCTACTGCGATCTCTTATACTCGTGATCACAGGTAACTAACCCAAGAAAGTTCTCATGGGATCAATTCAGTGTTAAACCCAAGTCATTATACATTAATGTTTTATGTTTATTATTTTCATAGAGTTTAGCTGAGGGTGATCTTAGTGTGAAAGGGGTCTTTGTGTCTCCACTTGCCACCCGATACTTAGATTTCTCTTCTACAATGTTATCCCTCGATCGAGGAGGTGGATGTAATTTCACATGGCGATAGTTGAGTGAATTATATATCCAATAACATAGGTAGAAGATGATTTTTATGAATATGATGGAGCATGATCATTAAGTAGATTTGAAGCTAACAAAGTGATGATGAAGGTTCATTCTGGATAATCTTCTGGGAGGATATTCTTTTTGTCTAGCATCATTTTGATTATATTCATTCTATCTGCATTATGCATTGCATACTTAATTTTCATTATCTTATATACTCATTTCTAAAACATAAATTTCTTTTAGTTTTATTTAATAAATTAAAAAAATATAAAAAAAAGCGAATTATAAGTAGACATTGACTGACCGTAAAAGCTCCTCAAGATAACGACATAGGTCAGCCCATATGTTGTATTTAGTTATAAATATTTTTATAGTACAAACTAAAATTATTAATCAACCATTCCTAGAGAAAAACAACTCAGTAATGGTATTATCACCATAAATAGATTCCCTGGTTCCATGGAATTCATCCTCAAGATTCTGCTCCAGAAAAATCATCTCAAGAAGAGAATAGGTAAACTGAACACTAGATAAGACAACTTTGGCAGCCTCTTCTTAGAATCCTAAATGAAACTACAAAAAAATATTTATAATGTTCCACTCTTAAAAGGATTTCATCACGGTATGTATTGGAATTTTCCTACTCAAATAATCATCAATGAAATTTCACTTCCCTTAGGTATAAGAAATATCAAAATCAAAATATTGTAGTTACTCTACACAACACCTCTTCTGAAAGTTTAAATAATTTTTATAGAATATATAACTCAAGATATTATGGTTAGAATACACAACAAACCTATATATGAAAAGGTAATTCTACCAATTCTTGAGTGTATGCATCACAACTACGATTTCAAGGTCTTGAGTCGAATAATTATTCTCATTTTCGTAAGATATTGAGAACCATAGACTACCTTGTGATTACCCTACATAAGAAGAAAACATAAACCCGAACCTGATGTATCATAAAAGAACACATAGCCATACCTGACCTCTGTAAGAGACAACACTGCATTTTAAGTCAAAAGATATTTAGAAAAACAAAACACTAAAAATTATAATCCCAAAAGAAATTTACAACCTTCTGAGTGAGAGCTGTCATTAGAGAGGCCAACTTTGAGAAATCCATAACAAACTAGCAATAATGCCCTGATATGCCCAAAAATCTCAAAATATTGAAAACATTTTGTGGTTTTTACCATGTCAGAAAAATATTCACCTTATTAGGATAAACTGAAATACCATGTTTTTTCACCATGTGTCCCAATAACATCACTTCACAAATCCAGAAATCACATTTCAATAGCTTGGCATAAAGTTAGTGATTTCTTAACATTTCCATAACTGCCCTTAGATGATGCACATGATCCTCCCCAAAACGAGATTAGACTAGAATTTCATCCATAAAGACTAACATGAATATATCAAGATACTCATGGAATATCATCCTCATAAAATCCATGAAGACTGTAGGAGCATTAGTTAAACCAAATGGCCTGATGAGATACTCATAATGGAAACACCTACTTAAGAAATCATTTTTATGAATGTTAGATTATTTTATTCTCAATTGGTGATAACCATATCAAATATCAATCTTCAAGAACTATTTCTCCCCTTTCAACTCATCAAACAGATCATCGATCTGTGGTAACAGATACATGTTCTTCACCATAAGTTGGTTTAGTTTCCAGTAATGAGTGTATAAGAGAAGTGTTCCATAAACATTCTTTTAAAAGGGAATAATTGAATCCCAATGTGACACACTCAAGAATATAAATCCTTTCCTTTACATATCATCCAACTTAGTCTTCAACTCTTTCATTTCATCTAGCACCATTTGGTAAGAAGAAATATACATTGTCTGAGTACTGAGAACTAAATCAACAAACTACACCTCTCTTACCTATGGAAAACTAGATAAATCAAAATGAAAAATATTGGGACACTCAAAAAATAGAAGGTATATTATTTCCCAAATACTCTCTCTCTAGATCAAAGTTAATCACTAATATCACTTTCCCAAACTTTAGATAATAAAGACTAGATCTACTCAAACGCAGGTCCCATTATCCCTGAATGATGTGACACACACCATCAAGAGTGGTAAAGGAGAACCAATTAAGATAGTAGTCAATTATAGCCTTATTATTAATGATCTAATCTATCCCAAAAATTAAATCAAGAGCTTTCATTTTTGAGAACCAAAAAATAACATTTAATCTTAACCCCCGATAAAGAAAATACATAAGTAGGACAAGAGAAACCCTACTCTCTCTTTATTCTGAGGGCATAGTAATATCCATTTCATATGAAAGAATCATCGTAGAAATATTTTGAAGGTCCACAATAATAATCAATATAAATGAATTATATGCACCAATATCGAATAAAGTACTTAATAAAGAAGAATCTATAGTGATGGTACCTCTCACAGTCTTTAGACCTGTATCATCTTCCTCTAGATACTCTTCTACTATGTGAATAAGCTTCGTTATAGATTCATTTTGTTGGAACCCATTTTTGTGAAGAATATGATTGTACCACAATAATTTTTGGTTCTGATGATACCATTCCACTATGCGTAAGTAAAAACATATGGATGGACTTATGTAGGTGGTCTGAATGACCATATAAACTGCATATCATGGGAGCCTTATTGTAATCCCTCTTCGAATTACCAACCTTACCAGACTCAAAGTAAGTAAAAGGTCCACTTCCAGTCACTATAGGAGGTATGAAAGACAAATAATTTCTAGATCCACCGTGTGGATCATCAAACATTCTCTTTCCCTTAAAGAAACTCTAATAACTACAACTGGGAGAAAAAATAACTCACATTAACCCTAACTTACCATCCAAATCAAGATCAACCATCAATTCCCTATCCAGTATGTTATCCTATGAGGATATATTTAGTAAGAAAACCTAAGAAAAAATATCAGGTCAAAGATCCATCTCAAACTATTGAGTCTTCATCTTCTAATCTGATACAATCTCAGGTGAAATTTTTACAATCTTGGAAAAGCGATCTACATACTCCATCATGGTTCTATCAACATTTTTTAGTTTAAAAATCTATATAGCCTTATCTAGAACCATAGACTCTAAATATAATAGATCAATGAAGATAACTCTATAATCATTCCCCTATAAACACTTAAACTTGTTCACCATTACCATCATATCTAACCATATCCTGCTAAGCTCTTCCAATTTAATTCTAGCACACTTTACCTTAATAGCATCAGTTATTTCTAGAAAATTAAAGAGAATATATAGTATTCTCAAACAATACTCAACATCTTGATGATCATTAGGGCCTTGTAATTTTGGTCAATTCTAGTGAAGTAAATCTTGAACATGATTATGAGATTTATCCCTCTGAGGTTCTATAACTAGACCCCAAAAGGGAATGGGTGCATGTTCCTGTCTGAGAGTACAGACAACATGCTCAATAATCTCAACATGATTTTGGTCCATGAGAGGATTTTATCACTATGGTTAACTAGAATATTCCTCTTGGGGACTATTCACACTTCTTCTTGGAGGCATGATTCTAAAAAACATCAACAAACAACACTAAAGATATCATAATGTTATTCAGAACAACAACTCAAGAAACTGCAATGGGAATATCAGTATCATCAGATAAGATATAAATATTTGGATTTCAACCTATCCAAATTAAAAGCAAGTAAAATACTAGAATAAAATCAAATTATTTATCAAGAAACATTTCACAAACCACCCATAGTGACTGAAGGATTTTTATAATGAGATATGTCCTTGAACTCACTCATAACTACTTCTTAAGTCCAAAAAATCCATCCAAAATTTCATACTCACATCAATAAAATATGTTCAACCTCATTGAATATAATACCAATTTTCCAAGAATGATCCTGGATACCTTGGTACCCTGATAACCAAGATGAATATGACATAGCCCAAAAGTAATTCCCAATCCCCAAGGGTCATCGACTAACACCTGGAATCATAGAAGATCAATGGGGAACCAATTTTCTACAAAATAGTGAAATAATAAAGGTTACAAATATTTTTTCTTGATATTTAAATGGGAGAACATACTAGAAATAAAATAGGTGCAAGAATAACGAATCATTACATAATAATAGTACTCAGTAACTAGCAAGATAAAACTCAAGAAACCCATGAAAAAGGTTGAAAACATCTCAACTAGTCGCCTCCATCCCTCCAATCCTAAAGGATCAAGAACATCCACCATCTCAAGGTGGAACATTCCCTTTTCATAGACTTAGAATAAGAAAATCTACAAATATCTGAAGGAAAGGATAGGGTGTGACATATAAATCACAATAGGGTCACACCATGTATTCAACAATAGATTCCATAGTAATAAACCCAAGCATGCTTTCATTTTAAATTAAACAATCCATGGAATAACACGTCATTTTCATATTTAAATATAATTCCCATGATTTTAGATGGTTGGAAAACACTTCAAAAATTTCATAAATAAACATTATATATAAAAGTATCTATATAAATCACTTTGACATATTTAAAAATTTCTGTAATAAATTGAATATATATCAAAACAATAAAAATAAGCACCATGGTTATATGCCTAGAAGTATAATAGTTTATTTATATAGAATCCTTACACTTATCATATCAGTGATCCTGGATAAATATATGTACACACATCCCTTAAGATCATATCGAATAGGATTAATCAACTTTATGTTGGGGATAATGATGTCGAACTAGGTTTTTGTAATAGTTTTCATTGTCAATCTATTGTTAGTTGATCAAGATACAAGTGTGATAGTCCCAAATATACCACCAACTACTTGGGCTTATATCTTCTCAATCAATCAATAAATAATGGGAAAATCTAATTTCAAATAAATAATCATTTTTAATTTAATTGCCCAATTTTCAATTTCACAATGACATTTTAATTTCAAGGCTAAAAATAGGTTTTCATCATTTCATTATTTTTAAATACAAAATAAATCTTCGGTTTTAATCATTTCAACTTAATCCATTTGTATCAAATAATTTCTCATATCATTTCATCAATACCAACATTTTTCAAAAATATAGTCCAAATTTTAATTCCATTGGAATTTGAGTTTCTTCTGAAAATCTATGACATTTAATATTCCAATTTAAAATCATATCAATTTGGGTTTTCATAAATCAATTGAAATATATTTCAAAAAATTCAATCTATTCATAGTTTTAATTTTATAGAAAATATCAAATGGAACCACTTACTATTAATCATGAAAATAAAACAATAAACACCCACAACAGGAACTCCAAAGAAGAATGAAGTTGATGGAGTTCTAGAAATCAAACCTAAAATCAAGATCCAATCAAATGGGGTTTAGATCCGTATAATATGTGATGATTCATAAAATTATAAGAATTAATAAAGGATGTATCAGGATAGATTATACAAGAGGAGATCCACTTACCAGAGAGTGATCAGATCTTCCACTGGCACTTTATTTCACCAAAGGATGAGGTTGGTGGAGCCAAAATTGCTTATTGAGAGACTTCAAAACCATGGAAAATTTATTAGGGCCAAGATGGGTGATTAGGAACACAAACTAGTGGTTTGGTATTTTAAAATAAAATTTTAAATTAAAAATAATGGTGATCAGGGTTAGATGGAGGGGGTGTATAGTTAGGGGAAACCATGTGCCAGCTATGCATCCCTACAAATTGGGGCACACATTTTCCCATTTGTGGGTGTACAATTTAGGAAACCATGCACCAAAAGTGCATTACCTTCTATCAAGGTGGTGCATGGTCTGCACTGTGGGTTCACAGTTTGGTTAAAGGATGTACCAACCATACACTTCCCAATAAGACTCCAAATTAATCCAAAATCTTCTAGAACGACCCCAAAACAAGACCCGAATAAAAGGGGATCAAAACATGGATCAATGAATAATTGAAATAGGTAACAAGATGTCACAGGTTGAATATGGTCAAAGAGGTCATTATTAAATAGATATAGAATAATAATAATTAAATAAATAGCATTTTATACATAAATTATACTTTTAAAACCACTCACGAAATATGGATATGAAAAATGAACTACATTACGATCATAGAGATGGTAGACCATACATACTCATGAGTAACATTTCCATTTTTTGAAAAAAAAATTTAAAGAAGGTAAGTAATATTTTATATTTAATACGATCATAATATCATAAAAACCATACAATAATTATATATATCATCCATGTGTTGTGTTTATGAATAAAAAACAATCATATTGATTCATGGAGGATGTATTCCACACATACATGTGAATGTTGTTATCATTATTCAATGTAAGAAATAAACTGATATATTAAATTTTCTGAATGATAAATATTTCATGGATATCATAATAAATGTTCCACAATGCTTGGACTACTCTTCCTGAATGTTCCACATTGGTCATGGATACTTGGAGCATTGGGGAAAGCAATCACCCTTTATCTTGTGGTTTTAAACTTCAATCTCTCAAGATTAAGATGAAACATTGAAGTAAAGATAGATTCAGCCTCCTTGATTAGGAAATTTATTCTCTCCAGAACACTTTACATGGCATGCAACAATCAATGACCAATTCTGATTTTTCATGCATGGATGGACAGGAAGCTAAGATATCCTTAGACTTGAAAAATCATATTACTCTTAGAGACAATATTCAAAACTAAGTGTATAAAGTTAAGTGGATTACTAATGGTGATAGAAATACTAAGTACTTTAATTCTATACAAAAGAGAAAAAAGGTTAGTAGGCCACTCTCGCTTCTCAAAGATGGGGATATTATTCTTGATGACAATCAAAGTCTCTCGAATCACATTGTCTCTTTCTATATGAACCTCTTCAATGGCCCTAAAAGAAATGGGGAACTCTTGGATGGAATCATACCTACCCTTGTTAGTGATGATGAAAACTCAATGCTAATCAGAGTACCCTCTGATATTGAAATAAGAAATGTTGTCCTCAGGCTTAAAAAAGACATCTCTCCTGGGCCCGATGGATTCACCAATCACTTATTCCAATTTTACTGGGATATTATCCTAGAAGATGTTTGTAGGCTAGTAAAGTATTTTTTACTAATGGATCACAAATTCATGGAATCAATGCACAATTCATTGCCTTAACTCCAAAGGTGGACAATTCTAGTGATATTATTCAATTTAGACCTATTTCCCTGATCAATACTATACAGAAAATCCTCACGAAAATCTTGGATAACAGGATTGCCTGCATCTCTGATAAAATCATTTTCTAGAATCAGTTTGGATATGTTAAAGGTAGAAGAATTCAATATTATCACTTAAATGCATCTGAATGTGTGAACCTTCTTCAAAAACCTACACGAGGAGGGAGTATTTCCCTCAAATTGGATATCAGAAAGGCATTTAACACCATTTATTGGGATTTAATTGGTAACATTATGCATAAGTTTGGGTTTAACCCGACCTTCATACAATGGTCTTATACCTTTATTATCTCAGCCTATATCTCCATCCTCATCAATGGATCACATGAAGGCTATTTTAAGTGCTTTAGAGGAGTAAGGCAAGGAGACCCCTTGTCTGCTATTATCTTTTCCATCACAAAATATTATCTCAGCCGACTGATAACTCACAATGTTGACAAAGGGAATCTAAAAGTTTTTCAAGAAAACTGAGGTACCTATGCCCCCTCACAGCTTCTCTTTGCAGATGACATTATTATTTTTACTCAGGGAGGAAAAAGAAACATTCCAAATCTCAAATCCATCCTCCATCACTATGAGCTTGTCTCTGTACAAAAGGTAAGCTAGAAAAAATATTTTATATTCTTTGGGAGAAATATTTCATAATCCAGGAATTATTGTATGATTCAGAGTCTAGTAATCAGAGAAGTTTCCCTTCCTTTCACATATCTTGGAGTCCCAACGTTATTTGGAAAACCCCGCTCCACCTACTTTACCGATATGGTTAGTCAGGTTAGGAGAACCCTCTCCAATTGGAAAGTAAAATCTCTTTCTATGGCAGGAAGAATTTGTTTAGTCAAACATGTGATCATTTCCAAACTTTTTTATTCTTTTATGGTGTACTCATGGCCTGATTCTACAATTAAGATTCTCAATTCCCTTATGAGGAATTTGGTTTGGAGTGGCAACATTCTTGAAAGGAAAATTATCACTACTCCATAGACTAAATGTTGGTTACCTCTCACTATGGGGGGACTTGGGATTAAGAATATTGAGATATTTAATCATTCCCTTCAAGCTCAATTTATTTGGAGTCTTATTAATAGAAAATCAAGATCTCTTGATTTTCTTAGAGTAAGAATCTATACTAGATTGATTGCTGGAAAGTTAACATATATGCAATCATCTGTTTGGCCTGGTTTGAAAAATATTTTTCAAAATATAACTAGTCACTCCAACTGGTTGGTGAATGCCTCCTCCAAGGTGAAATTTTGGAGGGATAAATGGATATGGACTCTATTAATTGATATTATAAATGCTGAAACTATGGGTGTTGATTTAGATGCCTCTATTTGTGATCAGCTCGATCTGAACAACAATCTGCCCACCCACATTGTTAAAATTGTTAATTCATATGACTTTATAAATTATGATGAAATCATGGTATGGGAACCAAGTGAAAATGGCCTACTCAACTCTAAATTATTTTACAACCATTTAATACAGGGCACTCCTTCCAATGTTGTCAATCCATTCAGAAGATGGGTACAACCCTCTCGGTTCACTTTTCTCTGGAGAATTCGCCTGCAAAAACTACCAATGGATAGAAACCTTAAAAAATTTGGCATCTCTCTATGCTCAAGATGTGATTTGTGCCACCAACATAGAGATGACCTGGACCATTTATTACTTTCTTGTAAAACTGCTGCCTCGCTCTAGATCATTATTTTTGACCTCTTTCGTATCTCGATACCTCATGTTAACAACATTGCAAATTTTCTGCACTTCATTTCAGAAGAACAATTTTCCAAGAATATTTATATTCTCTTCCATGTTTCTTGTGCTGAAACTTTTCACACTCTATGGAGAGAAATAAACAAAAGTAGGCATGAAAATTCCACTTTCAATCACAATGTTTCTATCTCAAATATTCTTGCAACGACTCAAAGTGAAAATCAGTTTCACACTGAACAATGTCACAGCTCTATCAAAGATGTTTCAGTCTTGAGAAGGCTTCATCTGTTAGGTAATTTAACCAAACCTATGGGCAATATGGAAATTTTCTGGACTCCCCCCTTTGTAGGTTGGATCAAATGCAACCTTGATGGCGCCTCAAAGGGAAACCCTGGACCAGCTGGATATGGTATTGTTTTCCGAGATCACAATAGTGACTTGCTTGATGGATTTTATGTTCTTGTGGTCATTACACAGACCTTGAATATGAGATGATGGAATTAATAAAAGCAGTGGGGTTGGTTCATCAAAGAAATTGGAATAATCTCTCGTTTGAAAGTGATTCCTCTACTATTGTACAAGCTGTTAGAAAGAATCAGATCCATCTTGCATGGAAGCTTACTTTGAAGTGGATCAAATGTCTTGACACTATTTCCTCAAAGAGATTTATCACCACACATGTTTACCATGAATCCAACTCTCTTGCTGATAGACTTTCAAATCAAGGTATTTCTGAAGCCTTTGGTGTGCATTTGACCACTGTTGATGAGGATTTGCTTAGTATTCTTAATATAGATAAATATAAAATTCCCTCCTTTAGACTCTTGTAATTTTTTTTGTTTAATTGAGGATTTAATGCTTTATTTTTTCAAAAAAAATATATTCAATAAGTTTATCCTTATTACCTCCCATGTAAAGTGTCAGTGAAAAATAAATCATATCGCTTTGTGAGGCGGTAGTCCTTCATACATAAGAGTGACTTTATCGTATCCCCAAAAGAGTTGAAATTATTAACATATATGTTATATAATAACTCCAAAAGTATAAATCTGATTAATGTATATATATATATATAATTTAAATCAATCATTCTAATAATCCATGACATGCGATAATGGGAAACGAATGACAATAGTTCAAGATGCAGTAGTTCGCCGTAAACACGAATGATGATTTTATATCCCATCTGATGGAAGAGAAGATTGATTTTTTTATGGAATTAACATAATGAAATATTAGATTATGATATGTACTATTTTTAGTATATTAGAATAATTTTTTAATATTTTAAGGAGGTGGAAGAAGAAATAAAAAAATGCTTAGTTAAGCATAATACCACATCTTTAGAAACCTCTTTAGTATAATCCCAAAACCCTTATTAAGATAGATTTATGATTAAAAAAAGGATTATAATATATGGGGAGTGAATGAAATATGATATTTTTGTATTTATTTTCTGATACAATTTGATTTTAATATTTGAAGAGGATGGGAAAGGGGTGGACTTTTATAAATGATGTTAGTGTGAAACTTGTAATTTTTGAAAATAGAAAACTGTAACCAGGTTTTTCATATGAACTAAGGCTCTAAAATAGAACAATATAGGTAATTATAAATTATAGGGTCTAAATATCTCCATAAAATATATTTTATACATGTTTTATGCCCAATTTAATCCTTATCTTTTTTAACACCCTACTAAATCTATTTTTACCTTAACCTCTATAAATGATTTTTATTACTTTCACTATTCATTATGGCCAAAAGTTATGTTGACCTTATAAGATAAAATAAATTATTATTATTAAAAATATAGAATCCATTTTACCAAATTAAATTAAAAACATGGTAAATTTTAATTTAAAATTAAACCCATAGATGTGATGAAAGAGCAGGTCTTCAAGATTTATATTTTTCAAGCAACGGATGACTTTACATTAACTATTTGATTAGTAAAAATCAATATATTAATTTTAAATAAAATTTATTGATATCCAATATATAAATTTAATTTAAATAATTACTAGTTAGTGGTTTCTTTGGTTAATTAATATAGAGAAGCATTATGCACATTAAAACAATTTCTAGAAAAATCCCATTTTTAAACACAAAAATAATCTTATTCGAAAATACAATATGAAGTTGATTAAAAATAAATTAATTTGATTAAATATAAATAAATAATTTATATTTTAATTTAAATAATATTAATAAAATAATGGTACTATTAAATTACTTATTTTACTAAACAAAAAAAATGACATTTTTACTAAAATCAGTATTTTTCACTATTCACCAAAAAATCAATATTTTCAAAAAAATACCAAAATATCACCATAATTTTTTTTTTACATGATGATTTAAAAAATGATATTAATTTTTTCAAATTCAAATATCATAATTTATAATTATAAATTTTTAAATAAAACCTTTTAATAAAAGAGTTTAATTAAAACTATTTACTTTTTCATCTAAAAAAATCCTTAATATTTTATATTGAATATAACTATATAATTTATATTAATATTGATGAAAATTATTTATTGTATTATTAACTATTTTTTTACATTACATCACTCCCAAGGGAATCCCACTATCCTAGAATTAATAAAGGCATCAAAACATCTATCCAAAACTCAATTTAAGAGTTCTCGATATATATACTCATGTGATATATATTTATTTAAATAATAAATATTAAATATACATAAAAATATAAATTTCTTATAAATTCACTAAAATTCGTCATGGGGTAAAGACCGCATTCCAAGAATAATGGAACCAAAAAAAATTCCAAGGTTATTTACTAAGGTAAATTCACTGTTTTCTCTAGAAAGGTCTCATGACTAAATACACACAAAATTGAGTTAACAATTAATAAATAAAATTCTAGTTCACTAGATGTATTAAACACTCCATCTCACTGAAAACACATAGAAGTAACTTTTCCACAATATAAATATGATAAGGTATATCCCTATATATCATGTTTATCACAATTCTAGTGAGAATCATTCGTACTCTTATTCCATCTACATGAATATCCACTCCCAAACCCATCATAAGAACCTAGCTACCCAAAATGTCAATTTGTGAATAGGATCCTCTCTTTGATAATTTATATATTCATGACCTTAAAAAAATATCTATTTTTAGAGTTGTTCATTTAAGAATTAATTAATCATTAAATTACATTTTAAAATTATCGAACCGTTTAATCTCATCACTCACTAATGAAGGATAAAATATGAAACTTAGTTAAATTCATAAGATAATTTTTCACTGATATTTTACACTAATACAAATGCATAAATCCAAATAACTATCAACCATTACTTTCTCAAGAAATAAATTATTGATAAAACAATCCTAAAAGTCCTTCTATAACATCACCATATAATACTCACCTTAGAAAAGTACATCTCGCCAGTTCCTCACTAGTACTCAAAGAATATAAACTACAAGATTATCTCACCTATTATGGGGTGTCTCTAAATGATCAAAGATAAATCTTATAGACTTACTCCATATCTGTATATATTAAATAGAAGTGGGTGTTGTGATTGAAACTCCCTAGTCAAATTAAACGTGGAGGGTATGCCTCATGGATCACCAAGTCTCAAATAATGAATAAGATCAACTAGATACTCATGGACCAACTGATGAGTAGGAGTTATACTCACAATTGAGAATTTGTATCAATAATAAGTGGGTAATTATTTTCCCTTCACTCTTGGTGCTCTACATGATATTTTCATGGTTACATGTCATTATAATTCCAAATACACAAATCAAAATCACATATATAAAAAATATGGTAATATTTTATAAGAAGATTCACCTACTAATTGTATACACGTGCCCTTTAATAATAGGGGTCTAACATAACATCGAGATCCCTCTCTATCCTATGATACCCAAACTCTCTCAGGGGTATGATTGGATACAAAAAGACTCAATTATCACTTCATTAATATTATAACAAAATCATGGTTTATTTAGGTATATTAAAACTACCATGTGATATATATGAAATAATTATATATGTTTCTAGTGACACATGAAATAACTAATCCTCATATTATATTTAAGGTATTAAATCAGAAGTGGATATATAAATTTAATCTAAATTCTACATTCTAGATATGATTCATGAATACATGATCTCCTTCCACCCCAAGATAAGATTAAAATCTAGTAATCCCTAATTTAAAAACACAATGCATTATCATTGAAAAGAGTAACCCAACAGTAAAGGAAAACACCAAGAACAAAATTATCTCCCTGAGTAATATGAATTTTATTAATACATAGGTTAGATAAAAAAAGGAATAATGTCCATATCATATTCTAAAAACATCCCATATCTTATCTACCATATCCAAAATAATAATAAATATGGATAAAATATTTATTTTATACCACATCATTGCATCCTAGATCCATATTACCTCCATTGTGACTAAGTAGAGTTTCATGTAAATTATTCTTACCCCCTTATATGCCATTGTGTAATGGCCAGTGGTGAGGGTCTATGTATATATTTGGGATACTTTACCCTCCCTTATACATATATCTATAAATTATACCAAAAGAAATTTTTTCAATGGGAGTCATATAAATAAATTCAAGAAGAAATACATCACATCTAAATTACCAATACAATAATAACATCACCCAAGACAAAAATTAGAAAATATAATTTATGGTAGTCATATAAATATAAACAAGATCCCATGTAGGTATATCATACAACAGAAATCCCAAAAGTTAGAAAAATATTTTAGATGATGTAACAATCAGCTATGAGTCCAAGCTTGGTCCCATTTATCGGCATATACTAAGATCTAAATCTCATCTATTAATAGAAAATCTCTTTATACTTCTAGGATCATTAACCATAAGTTCATCTTGAGTATTAGAGTGCCTAAGAAGGGTGTTATGACAACTTTTTTGGTGACCAATAATGGTGTATTAGACATTCCAATAAATTCAGTTTAGGTCTATTAATTTCTTAACCTAATGGGGTCTTTATGACATCATCACAACAATAACAACAAATGGGATATATGGACTCTATCTATATGGTCTCATCCCCATGAGCAATTGGACTATGATATTAAAACATTGGATGAATGAGAAAGGTGGTCCCAATATGTAAAGTATCATCCCATGGGAAATATAACCATGAAATTGTATCATCAGATAAAGGGTAGAAATGGACCTTGGCCCAGACAATGATGAATAATTGAAAAACATCATGGGTACATAATGATATCAACCCTTATTTGTCTTAATCCTAATCCCATATCAACAAATGTAAAATATTGAAAGGTTTCACTAAATATAGTGATCTAAACTCAAAATAATATCTATCCAATTTATAATAGCCATAGGGATATGGAAGTGTTAACCATGGTCTATAATGGTCTCAACCTTTAGGTTTCCCTACCCCTCATATGAACCCATTATGGTTTGAAATACAATATAATTAAATAATACATTTAAGGTTGGTCAAATAATTTATTACTCTATGATACAATGTATATTTTATCCTCACATTCCAACCCATTTTATATAATATAATTCTAAGGAATAAACCCCCATAATTATAACTCAACAAAGAAAGTGACAGTTACCCCTTATATGTAATACCAATCTGAAGTGGCTGAAAACATCCCAAAGGATCACTTTTTGGTCAACCCAAGGCATCCCATGTGATATACATGAAACCCCAAATTCAATGGATGGTAAAGGAGCCAAAATAAGTACATCTACCAAACTATAACTCAAGGAACTAATCATTGGACATTGAGTATAATGTTCATCCTAGATAAAATCAGGTGTGTGATCATTAGTGGCCATAATGATAAGGCAAAAAAATAGATGTTATTTCATATCCCTAAACATCATTTCCCTACTAATATAGGTTAAATATAGATAGTTAAAAATATCTTTATGTTAATTACTCATTTTTAGTTAGACCATATATCACACTATGCAATAAAACACGTATAAACGGTAGGGAAAGGTTAGGGGCCACCTACCTAGAGATAAAAATTTCCCACTCAATAAATATCCCTAGATTATTTGACCTCAATCAAGAGAAATAAAAAAAACTAAGAAAAAAATCTCAAAATAGATATTAACCATCATAACATATCATATCAAAAAGGAAAACAATGAATAAAAGTAATAGGAGAGGTACCTTACCCATAAAAATACCTTTAAATATATGATAAAAATATTTTTGATTAGATAAAGAAGATCTATAAAATATAGGGGGATAAACCAAGATATAATAGGAGATTTTTTGTGTGTGAAAATAGTGAATAAAGTTGCAAGAAGAAAACCAATTTAACAAAATTAAAATTAATTTAAAATAAATTATTATAAAAATAAAAAAACACTTAAGTGTATAATCTCAACTCTAGTGGCCACCCAATGAAACATTGGTATATTATCTAGTGGTATAGTGACACTAGAAAAGCCACCATATCTATAGTGTATATTCAATAGTTTTTCAATGGGGAGTCTTCTCCTGAGAGGATTCCTCTACCATAGGACAATTTCCTCAAAACATGATCTCAGACCCTCTCTGATCACTCCAACACCCCAAAAGGTCCAAAATACACAAGGATTAACAAAAAATATATCTATTTCATATAAAAATGTTAATATGTTAGACCATAGAAATTCATGAACACTTAGAATAGAATATTTTCAAAAAAATAATTATTTAACCATTCTCTCAATTTGGTGTGTATTATTTCTATATATTAATAATTATTTACATATAAATGTGGATAATGGTTGACTTGATTCATTGAATATAATTTTATGATTATATAGTAAGTCTATTATGTATTTTATCAAATTTGAGAGTGGATTTTAAAGAAAACATATCAACTTTCCAAATTAAAAATTTGAAAATAAATATCTTTTCACATGAGATACTATAAGGAAAAACTTAACAATGAATAGTTTTTAAAAAAATTATAAAAATTCAAATCATTATGGGAAAGTGTATATTTTTTTAGTGAATAATGTGTTCAAATGGATATTGATGCAATGGTATTTTATTAAATAAATGTAATAATTAATGTAATAATACATGGGTTAGGCCTTGTGGTACTTAATTTCTTAACTAATGTGGTTGGAGGGGATAATCTCCACTCATGAGCAGATAAATTAGCATTGATATTCCTAAAATCCTTGATGATACACATATAGAATTTTATCATAGATATAAAATTTTAATTAAAATATTATTTATTATATAATTATTTTATTTGTTTTATTGGAATTAGTAAACAAACATATTATTGGTTATGTATTTCATATTATTTCAAAATATACTCTCTATTAGAGAAAATATTCATGATTCATATTATCATCTCACAAGTTTATTGAGAATATAGATATTACATATAAAAAAATGGATGTTTATTAAAACAAATATATAAAATTTAGAAAATACAGTATTAATCTTAATTCTTGTACAGTTTGGAAATCTTATAAGTAAATAGGAAACAAGTTAAATCAGAGACATTTAAGTTTCCATAGTATGTTTTTAATCAATATGTAATATATCATAAAAAATAAACTTCATTTCATTCCACTAAAACCATGTTCGAATATAATATTTAAGTTCTTTAATATTTCAAAAAATATGATATGGAATGTAGTGAAAAAAATAAAATGATATGTAAATCTACCCAACATACTCTTTAGCTTATTAGGAGACTTATAAGATACACTCATAATTCTATAATGATAGTCATAATTTTTACTAAGATTTGAAACATATTTTTTATATGTTCAGGTTTGTAGTTACTGAAAACCATAGTATATGGTTTGGGGTAATGGTTCTATAAAACCTACCCATGTGACTATGTGTGATTTAATCATTTCAGAAAAAATACACTCTTATTAATCGGTATAATATACCAAAGGATAAAATTTTTTATCTATAATAATTTATTGATCATGTAAATTAATTTCAAGCTGATATTTTTAAAATTTTAGATATTTTTTTTATGTAAAATTATTTATTTTAGAGTGTATAAAAAATTAAAAGGTTGGAGAATAAAAGATAATGTTTTATATCCTTGTTTCAATTAAAGTAATAAAGTTCAATATTTCATAATAACTATAATAATTGTGCATACATTGGTCATAAATTCTCCCTTCCTCTACTCAAAAAATTAAAATATGATAGAGTTAAATTTTATGGTGCTAGGGAAAACAACCAAATACCATAAATCATAACAAATGTTAAAATTTTATCATAAAATATTTAGAATAACATTAAAACTATGTAAGATTATCAAGATTTATGATATCCCATTATTAATTATATTCTTATTGTAAATATAAACCATAGTCATAATTGGAAGAATAAAATTATTTTCTTTAACATAGAATGCTAAAAGGAAGACATTTTAAGGCAAAAAGGGGTTTTCATGCACATTAAGATATCAAGTGTGATAGTATATTATAATATATTTTATTTTTTAAGGAAAAATTAAAAAAAATATCAATTACATGTTTTATGAGCACATAATGAGTTAAATATCCTTTCTAAAATTAATGATACTTTTTGGTTTATAATATACATTAAAGGATTACAATAGTGAAAAAAATAGATTTCCAAAAAAAATATAAGACAGCCATTAGAAATAAATATATGACTTCTAGAGAAACTTTTTATAAAATTCTAGATTTTTATATGTTTATAATGATTCAAAGTGTATTTTTTTATTTATAACTCCTTTATAAGTTTTAAATCAATGTTAAAACTGTAAAAAAAGAAGTAAAGATAAGATTATTGAGAAAATTTGGGAAAGGAATCATCACTTAATTTATAGAATTTATGAATAAACTACATATCTTTACAATATATGATGTTTCCAAAATAATAAAAAGTGAAATTTTAAAACTATAACTTAATTTTAATATCCTAACATGCATCCATTGACCATTGCTAAGAATATACAATAAGATTATAGTGAGAATTTTGGAAACAGTTCATTGATTAATCTATGTCATGTAAGAATTAATTGTATATCAATTTTAATAGTGTATATGGTTGGAATATTATCGAATATATTCATGTAATATATATTTTTTAATATTAAAACATATTTCAAATAATAGAAACTGAGAAAATGAGTTTGTATTTTCATAAAATAATTCAAAAAATATTGTTAATTAATTTATGATTTTTAGGAACATAACTAAAATTAGTCTTATATAAGACCTGTACGAGATAATATAATGTAATTTATAAATTTATAAATGTTTTTTGGTTCCAAATGTGATTTAAATGATCAAAACTAATATAAAATGTGTTTAATATCATGTAACATTAATATAATAATGGTTGATTGATTTGTGAATTTTAGGAATAAATTTTAAAATTATTTAATACTTAATGTAGTTTGAATGATCCATTCTTTAGAATGTAAACTGTTTTTTATGTTCCAAACATGCTTCAAAAACTCAAAACCAAAAAATTAATCATGGATTATAATATAAATTCAGGATAATGATCAATAAGTATTTTGTGAATTGAAAGAATAAACCAGTTACTAATCTTATTTCAACATGACTATGATGATTCAATGTGATTTTTTTCAATTACAACTATACTTTCAGTTTAAAATGCACATTAAACAATAATATGTGAGAATACAATATTAGACTACTGTGAGAATTTTTAAAATGATTATTGAATATTTTCTAACATATTAGAACAAACCATATAAAAATATAACAAGCGATGTGGATGAAATGATCCAAAGTAGATTTTCAAAGTTATATATCTTTTTTATTTTTTATTCATTTGTTAAATGATCAAAAATAAGAAAACTAGTTTGAATTATCAAGAAAATTTAACAAAATGAATTTGGATTAATTTATGATATATAGAAATAATCCGAAATTCAATACAACCTTTTTATTTTCATGGAATGATCCAAAGTGATATTTTTTTGAAAAAAATGTTTCACTTTTATAATTTTATTTTTTATACATTTTAAAATAAGAAAATATGGTGTTAATTTTAATTTATAACACTTCCATGATTTATGCTTTGTTACATGATATCTGTAATTTTAAATGTAATTTTATTTTTTGGATATAAGATGAGAGATTTATATGGATTTAAAAATTTTTTGATCTTAGTAACTCATATATTTTAATATTTTATTTAAAATTTTTATTATTTATAAATATTTTGACATTCTCATTTCATGAACAAAAATGTGGATTTTTTTAATTTCATTTTTAGAGAAAAATACACTAGTATATTATTTTTATATTATAAAAAACAATTACCAAAATATAACTCCATTTGATAGTATCTATATGTGTTCATTTTTTTAATATAACTCTACCCATAGTGAATGTTATTTGTGGTCATTATATCCTTTACTGATGGGGGTAAAAATATATTCATTTAGTGAATATTAGGTAGATTCTAAAAATGTAATTTTTTATAGAAATTTATATTTGAATCAATATTCTTTCATATAAAATTAATAATATAACTTAGAACATTTAATTCGATGGGCGGGAAGAGTGGATGATAGGAAACTCTGAAAATCAAAAAATTCAGAGAAAATTTTCCTCTAAATCCAAGAGTATGAGTATAAATTTTATATTTAAATATTTTTTTCAAATTTAAAAATTTAATTGGTATTCAATACTTTCATATTTTTAGACAATAAATTTTAATTTTCCCTTTTATGTGGAAATAAATCCTCAAGTAGAACCCCAATACATTCAAGTTTCCGATGTAAAATATAATTTTATGTCTAATAGTATGACTGCCAATTTTCTATTTGAATATATAATTCAAATAATAAAAATAAATATGAATCAAAATTTTAAATTTTACATTTAAACTATAAATTTTAAATTTTACTATAAATAGAAAATTCATGGGTGATGAGAAATAGTGAACTTTAAAATTTTGAAAAAAAAATATTTTTATTTAAATTTGTGACTACTAATTTTCTTTCAAAATTTTCAAATTAAATTTATAGTGTAATTTGAAATGATAATTTTACATAGAAATTTATTACTGTAAATTTTAACTTCTAATTTGATTAGGAATTTCATGAATTTTGAGAATCCATGGACATTCAAATTTCAAAAGAAAAATTTATTTTTAATGTAAATTGATAACTATTAATTTTCAATTTGAATATTTAGTTCAAATTTAAAAATAAAATTTTCATTATAACTTCATATTGTATATTTTTCACAATAAATTGAAAATTATATTTTTAATAGGAAATTCATGGACAATGAGGAACAAGAAATTAAAAATTTATAGTGCACATTCTCTTTTTAATTATATACTATAATTATCTACTTATAGGCAACCTTTCCAGTTAAATATATAGTGTAAATTTTAACTAGAAATCTCAATTTAATTCTTTATAATATAAATTTTATTTTTCTTCATTGAAGGTTAAATGCATGAATAAGGATAATCCTTGGACATGCAAATTTATAGTGAAAATTTATTGTTTTTAGTGTAACTGTATGTCTATTAATTTCAAGTTTGAATATCCTATCTATATATCCATTGTAAATATTTAGTATAATTTTCCATATAAAATATTATACTATATATTTTAACTTTATCAGTAATGATAAATTTGGGGATGGTAAGGAACCATTGACATTGAAATATCATGTTAAAATTTTCTTTTTAATGTAAAGGCATGAAAATTAATTTCTATTTTGAATATCAAGTTCAAATTTATCATGTAACTTTGAACTATAATTTTATATTATAATTATAATATTTTAAATTTTAATAATTACTATGATGTGGGAATTAACACATGATGATAATATATAGATATTTAAATTTACGATGAAATTGTTTTAATGAAATTGGTAGACATATTAATTTTTAATCAAAATTTCTAGTTCAAATAAATATTTTATATTTGAATAAGATGTTTTCCTTTAAAAAAATTTCTATAAACTTGAACTTTAAGATTATAAAATAAAAATTAAGATGATGAGAAACCATGGACATTCAAATTTCAAGAAATATTTTTCATTTTAGTCAAATAATATGATTGTTAATTTCATTTCCAAATTTATAGTTCATATTTACATAAAACATTTAAATTTTAATTTTCAATTAGATTTTTTAGATTCTAAATTTGATCATTGAATTTAAAAGGGCAATTTATGCATGAGTATAATTTATGTTAATTTATATTTCTACAAAAAAAATATTTTTAATGTAATCAAGAATATTAATTCTATTGAAAAACGATGTTCAAATTTGTTGTGTAGATTTGAACTAAAAATTTATTATAGATATTTTAAAATGAAAATTTAAACTATAAATTTCTAGGGGAGATTTCACACTATAAAATTTTACTTTTTGTATTAAGGAGAAATATATATATAGTGAGAAATCTTGAATATTCAAAATTTTAATGAATTTTTTTATATAAGTGTATTATTGATAATTTATAGATCGAACATCCAATTAAAATTAACTATAATGACATATCATATGATAACCAAAAAAATATATTTTATTTCCACAAACCTCTATTTAATTCCCCTCAAAATAATGGAATGCTAATAGAAACTGGAGTGTATTTATAAAATAATTAGAGGACTAGTTATCCTAAAGAACTGTAATCAATATATTGGGCATGCTTTTATACATTAAAGAAAGAACATAAAAACTCAGCATATATGGTCCCATGAATTAATATACACATTGCATAATAAAATTAAATAAAATTAAATCATATCTACCAAATATTTTAAATATAACTCATATGACTTATGTTGATCATGTTCCATAATTTTTAAAATAAAATAAAATTAAAAGAAAAAATTTTCAACTGTAAACAAACTCTTAAATGATTTATACTAAAAGTCACATAGAGAGTCAAAAAAATAACATCATCTATTTTTCTTAATGAAACACTAAAATCCAATACAATGGATTCATGCATTCCAATTTTCACATAAAGTGGTTAAAGGTAACCAATTATATGAGTTTTCTATATAACTGTTATAAAGTACCATGTATGAGAGAAGTAATATTCTTGTGAGATTATTTGAAACAATACAAAAAAAACTCAGGAAAATTATTAAACAATGAATGAGTTCTTAAAAAACATAAACATTGGAAAGATTTAAACAAATTATAATTGATGTGTTTGTTGAAAGAAATAATTAAACTAAAAAACATTACTATTAACACTTATGAAAATACACAAAAACTCATTCCTCAAACTAGTTCTAAAATGATTGTATTAACTCGGAGAATAACAAATGTCAATGAAATTTTTTATATTTGGTTATCTAAATGATTAAATCCAAAAAATGATCATTAGTTAATATATTCCTTGATATTAAACGGGTTTTATCCTATAAGATTGTTTATGGACTAAATTTTTCACCAATAGAAGGTATTATCTTTGACTAACTAATGGGATTGGATCACCTATATTAGGTTTATTTAGAAATTCACAAAAATAATTTATTATTATTTCTTCAAAATTTAAATAAACAACATTTCCAAGCCCCATCCACAATGAAATTTTTTTCTTTAATCAATTATCATTTTGATAAACAATGTTTTTTGGAATAAACATTCAAAAAAACATTATGAATTCAATTACTAATCAAAATAGAATATTAAAATAAAAATTAATTTTTGAAAAAAAAAATCACCATTATAATAATTTTATAAAATTTATTATTTTATTTGAAAAAAACAAAATATATTTCTTTGAAATATTACAACAACAAAAATATTTTCTATAAAATGAGAAAGTTTAAAAGTCACATACCTCTAGGTGATTCCAATATTATATTTACCACATAAGTCAACCAATAAATTCCCACCACAACTCAAGAAACCATAACTATCATTTTACTTATTTATTTATCTTAATTTATGTAGATTAGAGACAAGTAAAATAACACTCACTAAGAATCTATACGATGATGATGATATATTTAGTGACTTTTTATTAACTAGAATCAAAGTCCTTGAACCATATATGATAAAATAAATCTACATATAATTTATTTTACATGTATTGGTCAATCCCAAATATCAAATCCCTAAGGATGATTAAACTATTAAAAGAAAAAATGGGGGAAGAAAAACAATGAGTGGATAACTGTAAATCAACCAACCTTTTTAGTATAATTTACACATAATATAGGATTAAAATATCAATTTTTAATTTAAGAGGCCTTGAAACCATCTATTCATTTATCCTCTTGACATCTACATACTTCCAAATCCAACACATAACATTTATTTAAACACAAAAAACACTATAGAATGGTATTTAATCAACTATAGAAACAAATTTTTGAATTTGATCATTTGTTCCCATAAACCTATATTAAAAGATATATATTCTAAATTATTTATGATTTTGAAAAACCAAACATATAATTAAACTATCAATTCTATAAATCCACTCTACAACACAAATAAAAATTTCACATACCCTTCAAGACTAATTTTTAGACTGTGAGTCTGAATTTAAAAATTTCAATTCAAACAAATCATTACTCTCATATTTGAATCAATATTACAAATAAAAATATTGATAAAAAACAATTATCTCACTCCTGACTAACTATACATAGATCCTATTAATATAAAATAAAAACTAATAAGGTGAACATATTTTTTTACATTTACCCAAATTATAGTCAAGCACGTACTAAATGAGTGATAATATTTCAGCTCATACAAAAATGGTCTTAAAATAACCATTTTAAAAAAATTCATAACAATTCACATAAAGTTAACTTAAAATTGATTAAAACCATTATATATTATCCTCTTAATTAAACAATTGATCTATATAACTAATTTATATAAAAAATCAATGGATTAACCACTTCGATGAAACTCCATAAACTAGAAATCAGTTACCCAGTTTCCATTACAATAAAATATTAAATTAATAGAATATATGATCATTTAAAAATAATTAAAATCAATGTTTTTAAATAAATTCAATTATCATCTTATTTTTGAATCAATCAAATTATTCAATCCTATACTATGATTTCAAAAAATAAACGTATCACAAGTATATAGGTTTTAATAGTTTCCCAAAATATGACCTCTAATGATTCCAAAATACATTGGAATTACTTTGTGATGTATCTAAATAATTTTAAAACTGTAAATATTGAAAAATTAACTAGGTTTATGAAAATAAATAAAATTATTATACATAAACTCATAAACAAAAATAAAAACTCATATCTAAAAACAAAACATGTTCCTCCATTTATTTCAAAACCAAATATTATTTTTAAAATTTAGTATCATGTCCAGACAATTATTATTAAAATAGTACATCTATTATGAAAATACAAATATAATCTATTTATAAGAAAAAAACTAGTTTTCATAAGTTTATTAAAAATCATAGTTTATAGTAACCTTATTTTTAAATAGTATTAACACAAACCATTATTCAACCACCCACACATTGAATAAATCTACAAAAAAATTAAAAAAATAAACATTTTCATCATAGAAGAATTTGTCAATAACAATCTCCAAACATTTGAAACCCAAAAATTTATTTAAAACTATAACCAAAATATTTTCTTTAAAAATCATAATATGTATCTCAAAACATAATGTCTTAATATTTTTATTTATTTTAAAATAAAATAACTTTTAATAAAACTAAGAACTAAACAGACCCCCTTTTAAATAAGAATAGGGGGAATATTGAATAGATGATCTGACCAAACAAAACATGGAATTAAACAACAACATGGTTTGGTGCATTCCCAGTAGAGTGAGTCGATTCCAAGGGAAAGATGGACATGATGTACAAACCAATCCTAGTTTGGTATTCCTCATTCCACCCAACAACCATCCCATTATCATGAATCACATTTCCTAAGAACCCATCCCATTACTTGTAGTCCACTGACATTTCCAGACTAGAAATTTAGGCCCTCACTGTCAAACTTTGTCGACATGGGTTTTTTAAATATAATTTTTTAAAAAAATTATTTAAATAATTATAGGTTATTTTTGTAAAAACTAATGTTGAAAGGTGGCAGATACTCTTCCACCATTCCTTTTAATTGAAAGGTGATATAGCCAATGCCATCTTTTCCACTCATTGGCATGGATCAATGACATGGAAAAGGTGGCATGGTCGATGCTGTTATTTACCTAATGAAATGAAAAAGGTGGCTTCTTTCATTCCTCATTTTTCCTAAATAAAGCTGCAAGGTGGTAACACCCTTGCTTTATTTCCATGAAGTTCCTATAAAAGGGACCCCTCGCCCAAAATTTCCTTCATCTCTCTAAGTTTCACCCACACTCTCTCTAAAATTAGCCCGATGGTTCTTCTTTTGTGTGTGGTGTATTTGGTGGCTGAAAACGAGTTCTAGATTTTGAAAAGCACATTTAGAGGTATTTTTTCATATTTATATTTAGTTAATTATTTATTTAATTGATTTTTTTAGTTATATGTAAATAAGTTATTTATTTACTAGTTTAGTTAGTTAGATGTCATTTAGAAATAATAGTTATTATTATTAATGATTATGTATAGATTAACTAATGAATAAATTAGGATTAAAGATTGATTAGACAAAGATTAGCTAATAATAGTTAACTAATGAATACTATATGATTAACTAATGAGTAAGGAATTCTTAACTAAGGATTAAGTAAGGTTCAACTGAGGATTAGAAAATGGATAAAGAATAATCAACTATTGATTAGATAATAATTAATTAATTATTAACTAATGATTAAATAATGGATAACTAATGAATAAAGATTCATTAAGTTATGATTAAATAATGATTAAATAATAATTAATGGTTGAATAACTGATAATTAAAGAATGGTTAACTAATGATTAAAGAATGATTAAAGAATTATTAACTAAAGATTAAATATTAATTAATTAATGATTAAATAATTATTAACTAATCATTAAATAATGATTAATTAATTATTAACTAATGACTAAAGAATGATTATCTAATGATTAAAGAATTATTAACTAATGATTAAGGAATGATTTAAGAATGATTAAGGAACATTTGACTAATGATTAAATAACGATTCACTGGTATTAAAGAATGATTAAATAATTATTAACTAATAATTAAAGAACGATTAACTAATGATTCACTAATGATTAAATAATGTTTAACTAATGATTAAATATTTATTAACTAATGATTAAAGAATTATTAGCTAATAATTAATGAATTATTAATTAATTATTAAAGAATGATTAATGAATTATTTACTAATGACTAAATAATGACTAACTAATTCTCAATAAATGATTAAAGGCCAATTAACTAATGACTATAGATTAATTAAATAATGATTAAATAATAATTAAATAATTATTAAATAATGATTATGTAATGATTAAAGAATGATTAACTAATGAATAAAGAATGTTTAACTAGTGATTAAATAATGAATAAGTAATGATTTACTAATGATTAAAAAATATTTAACTAATTCTTAATGAATGATTAATGATTGAATAACTAATGCTTAATAAATGATTATAGAATAATTAAATAATGATTAATGTTTGATTAACTAATTATTTATGATTGATTAACTAACGATTAAAGAATGCTTATCTAATAGTTAAATAATGAATAAAGAATGATTACGTAAGGATTAAATAATGATTGAATAATGATTAACTAATTATTGAAGAATGATTAACTAATTATTAAATAATGACTAAATAATGATTAAAGATTGATTGACTAATGAGTAAATATTTTATAACTAATTATTAACTTATTATTAAGTAATGACCAAAGAATGTTTAACTAATGATTAAAGAATGATTAAAAATGATTAACTAATGATTAAAGAATGATTAACTAATGATCAAATAATGATTAAATATTGAGTAAGGATTGATTAAATAATGACTAACTAATTATTAAAGAATGAATAAGTAATGATTAAATAATGTTTAACTATTGATTAAATAATGATTAACTATTGAATAAAGACTGATTAACGAATGGATAAAGATTGATTTATCAATGATTAACTAATAATTAAATAATGATTAAGTAATGATTATTGAATATTTAACTAATTATTAAAGAATGATTAACTAATGATTAAATAATGATTAACTAATGACTAACTAATGATTAAAGAATGCTTAACTATAGATCAAAGAATGATTAATGAATTTTTAACTAATGATTAAGGAATAATTAATATAGGATTATATAATTCTTAACTAATGATGAGATAATAATTAAATAATGAATAATATATGGTTATCTATTAACTAAATAAATATTCACTATTAATTACTTAATGATTAACTATTAATTAACTGATAATTTGATATAAATTAACTATTTGATATCTTTTAATGAAGCGATGATTAAATAGTGATTAATGAATGATTAAGAAATAATTAATATCAGGGTAATTAATGATTAAAGAATGATTAATTAATAAATAATAAATAATTAGATATTGATTAAAATTATATTAATATAGGATTAGTATAGGATTAAAGATGGCTAAATGGATTAAAAATAGGCTTAAATACACACATGATTTGTTACTCCCATGATTTATATGATTCATACCTTAATGCATGCATTGTTTGTTATGATCGATGGATATGTTTTAGATGAATCAAGTTCTATTTATAAACCATTGAACATACCTTTAAGAAAATTAAAAATTTTACTATGAAACATTTGTGTCATATTTTAGGATATAAGAATACATTCTAAAAATTTGGTATCATAAAGATTATATTGTTATCTAAGAAATAAAATCCCTACCTAAATACTACAAGTGGATGCGGCTTTGGTATATATGTTCCTTGGGGTAAAACCGAAAAACATTGTATTGGGAAACATTTAATCAGGAACCAGTGCATGAAAATTGGCATTTCTTTACACCTAGTTTGGAACTCTCAAGGGATATACTTTAGTTGATTCACATCTTCATTTATAAACTACTGAACATACCTTTAAGAAGATTAAAAATTGTACTATGAAACATTAGTGCCATATTTTAGAATATAAGAATACATTCTAAAATTTTAGTATCATAAATATTATGTGGTTATCTATGCAATCAAATCCATGTCTTGATAAAACAATATGATGTGACTCTGGTACAAATGTACCTAGGGGTAAAACCCAAAAATACCTCATTGAGTTAGACTTGATTGGGAACTCGTGCATGAAAACTGGTTTTACTATACACTTGGTTCGACACTCCCAAGGGATATGCTTTATATGATTCAAAAAATTTTTATATACTACTGAAAAACCTTTATAAATATTAAAAATTGTACTATGAGACATTTGTGTCATATTTTAGGAAAAAAGAATATGTTCTAAACTTTTAGTATCATAACGATTATATGGTCAACTGTCATTGTCAATATCATTTACACTTTTAGAAGCTTGATTAGAAAACATTTTTTATATAGAGAATCATGTTTTCCTATGTATAATGCTTTGGGGAGGTTATCTAAACCGAGTTAGGGGCTTCTTATAGTACACAAGTAAAATAATGGTTAGGAAATCAGATTGTGTAACCCTAATATAACTTCAAGGATGAATTTTTGTTTTCTTAAATCTAAGACCTAATCAAGAGATACAGTCTATTAGCTATATAAATTTTCAATTCCCAGTTAAACTATAGAATCTATCTTTTCCAATGGTTGCTGATGATCACAGGTTCCAAGAAATAACATTATTTTTCCAACATCCAAATAGTTCCATTATGGGGATATATGCTAAGGTTTCTACTATACAAAAAAAAAATACAATTGTATGAAGAAGTAGACATACAAGAGTGGTTGAATAAATTGCATCTTATGAAATTTAGGTTATTCCATATTATGTGAGAGAGGATAACATATCTGATATTCCGAATATAGATGTAAATCTGACTTCTGATGAGAAATTTTATAATAATGGAACATATGGAGACAAAAGTGCTGATGAGGATGAAGATTCCAAATTTGTATTGGAAATTTCTAGAAATGTGGTTGTTTTACAATATTCATGGCCCAAAATAAATAATCCACCACTCTTCACATTTTGTTCAGAAGTAATGTAATGTTTAATTGAATTTTACTGGAATATTATGACACTTACAACTGATTTTTTGGGATATTTAGAGTATATGTTTTATGAGATGGACAAAACATTATATGTTGGAAGGAATTTTACAAGTAAATATGCATTGAAAAATATAGAAAATTATTTCATATTGAGAATAAATAAAGATAATTAGTTCAATAATAAATCAATACAAAATATATCACTTGTTGTGATAAATATTGGGATTATTGTAGATTCCACTTGATGGGGATTCCTACTATTTCATTTGAAGGTTAGAGAATTTCAATGATTAAGGCAGCTCATACTAGCATCCTACCAAACATGAAACAAGATCATATATCATTGGATACTGAATTTGTGTTATCTATTATCATTGAGATGAATAGGACCTTCCATTTTGTTCATGTATCCCTTGTGAAAGAGAGGATACAAAAAAAATTGGTTATAATATTTTCTATAATAAGGCATGGATAGAGAAACATAAGGAAATTTTGAAGATCTATGGATATTGGGATGACCCATATTAGGTGTTTCAATAATTTATAGCCATACTGAGACTCAATGACCATATTTTCTTCCATATTTATACAAAAAACATGTGTCTCAAGATAACTAACTTGATCCATCTCATGTTAAAATTTCATCAGTTTTTCTCTGCATTCCTCCCCTATATTTTTGTATTTCATTTTTTAAAACAATTCATACTGATTGATAGAACACTTCTCTACCAAAAATATAAAAATGTATTGTTGATTGGGGAATCTTAATATAGAAATAATTCACCTCTTACACTTCAATTTTCCATTATGGAGAAGGAAAACTATGGATCATGGAGTTGGTTTATATCATGTATCGGCAACCATTTCAGCCTCATTCAGGGTGTCTGTTTGAAATTTGATAATTATAGGGAAACCAATGAGGTGATTAATTCAGATCTTGATAAATGGAGATCCTTGAACACGCATCATTGATATTGCATCAGATAAATTGCTAGAAATGTGTGCAAAACATTCCATGATGAACTTATGAAGAATGCAAACAAAAAGATGTGTATGCAATCACTTTATTATTTTTCACTATTTCAACGTAATGATAAAATTAATTTATGTGAAATAGGATCACATATTTATAGTACATGATCCAAATCAATTAAGTTTTGAACAACATTTTGAAAAAATCTGCAAGGATAATCAAGGAGTGTGTGATTATACGAGCAGATTCCAAAATAAAAATGGATATTAGCATATGAGGGGGTGAAGAGGTATGGAAGCATGACCAAAAATATTATAGAGTGCATCAATATTTTCTTCAAGTGGATTCTAAAGTTACCTATAAATTTCATAGTTCAAGATAAATTTTATTATTGTGGGAATTGCTTTATTTATAGAAAAAAAAAGAAGCCTCGGGCAAGATTTAATAAGGGATAAGGTATGAAAGGTACGTTCAATGAGAGATTGAAAAGAACATTAAAAAAGCTTATGTTTATTTAGTGTAAATTTACCATTGAGAAGATTACATATTTAAAGTGTGAGTGTCCAAACCACATCACAAACTAAAGTTGGAGAGTCTTGGTGGTATTACTAGAAGCAATGAAATGTTAATATGGAAACATCCAGGTATTATAGTTTCCATGAGAACATGGCATCGCAACATGTTCCTCTTTGAACATATCATGGGAAGTATATGTTGATTCAATGTACAGACTGGACATCATTTCTAACTGATATGCTACACCATTGATGCTTATTGCGAAGTTTTTATATTTCACAATTCCCATAGACTAGTTGATATTGATACCTGACATCAATAGGTTGTTTCAATGAGGGAGAGTATAGTCCAACAGGATGCATAATGAGATGTACTGGCATCAAGAATAAGGAAAATGTATGAGATTCATTATATTTCATCAAGTAGGTCATAATAGGAAACAATTCCCTAACATTGATGGATTGAGTTCACACTCTTAGCCATAAAGATTTATTTTCTTCAATGTGATATTTTCATATTATTAATTACAGGGTTTTGATATAAAAACCTTCATTTTTATAATTTTTTAACATTTTGGAATACTTTTACTCTCAAATAATAATAATCATTTTATATCCACACTATAAAGAAAATGAAAAGTACATGTGAGGTGACCTAAAATCATAATCAATCTATCCATGGTTAAACCATAAAGCAAGCATGTGAACAAATAATCATGAAACATAACATCATGTGAGAAATCATGTATAAATTACAAATCACACCATTTGGTATCTAAATTATTAATTATAGTCAAACTAAGGTTGTGTTGGGTTATAAAAAATCATTTTTTCCTCATTTTATAAATGTTTACTAGAAAATATGTTACAGATTGTTTTGGAAAGTGAGGTAAAAAAGAAAAAAAAATAAAATCAATTTATTTCTCTATGATAAAATTAAAATTATGGTTATATAACATGAAATGGAAAATAATAAACCCATTAAATAACATATGAATTCTTTACAGCATCCAATAAATACCTTGACGTTTTTCAACATAATAATGTTTGGATGAGATGATCTTGACTTAAGAAGTGATTTAAGTTCTAGTTTATTTTGAATTAGTAACTTAATAACATCTCCAAATAGGATGTACTTACTTTTTAATTTTGAAAATATTTTAGCCTTCTAAAGAAATATTCACTATATGGGGAGGCCAGTCATTAGAAGGCCAAAAGATTTTAAAAATTAAAATGTTATGTAAATACCATTGGAAGATGTTATTAATTTACCATTTAAAATTAATCTGGAATTTAATTCACTTTTTAAGTCAGGCTTATCTCATCTAAACTCTATTCTATTGAAAATTTTGAAGGTATTTATTTTCTATTGTAAATCATTCATTTTTTATTTAATGGTTTTGTTCTTATCCATTTCACTTAATATGAGCATAATTTTAATTTTATCATGGAGAAATAAATTGATTTTATTATTTCTCTTCTACTTACCTCACATTCAATAACATTCTATAACCCATTATCTAATAAAATTTTAGAAAATGAAGACAAAATGATTACATATATAAATATCTAAAATCATTTCTTGAAAAAACCCCTCTCAAAGGTGAAATTATATCTAAAACAACTTTATAAATATGCTTTGAGAAACTTGAAGGAATTCCATTTTCTTTTGGTAATAAAAACTTTATAAAATAATGGGAATAAACATGTTATGTCTAACATTATACCAGTCATAACATTCTGCTGGCCATAACATTATATTTTCATTTTAAACATAATAATTCTTTCATTTTTATGTATATTTTGAGGATACAATTTTACTTATAGAGTAGTATATGCATCATTCATGTGATGTGCTAGCGGGATGCGAGGTTCGATGGATCAAGGTGTATAGAGCACCCTATTATCACTAGATTCCACCCCTAGCAGCCATTATATCATACCTACACCATATTGAATTCTATTTAAATGGTGTATATAATTTTACATTCATTTATAATAACCTATTTGATACACTCACGAAGATATGGAGACCTGAAACACACAAATTCTACTTTCCTGAGGGAGAGATGACCATCACCCTTGAGGATGTGGTAGTTCTACTTAGTCTTCTAATCTAGAGAGATGTTGTTAAAGGAACCACCCTTGAAGATCGTCCTGAGCTTATAAAGTGATTTATAGTCTTTGACATTATGGGATATGATGATGATACAATTGGTAGGTTAAAATCTATGAGGTGGATTGAAATTTACTTTACATAGTTACCCATTGACGCTGACGAGTAGACTATCATGCATCACGCCTATGCATATATATTGTGGCTTATTAGAGGGACACTATGCACTAATCACTCTAGTATTAATGTTATCATGATGTTTCTAGGTATATAGGAAGATTTTGATTAGGCTAGGAGATATAGTTATGGATCTACATTCTTGGATTACAATTATAGAGCATTATGCACGACCTGTTGATTAGATAACATGGATCTTAGGGGATGTTTCATTCTTATTCAGATATGGGAATAGAGGCACATCTCTCACTTCTCACCTATTGTAGCTGGTTAGGAGCTTCATATATATGTGATGCATGATGCTCCACATGGATACTGGTATGATCACTCATCTATATTTTTTTGATACTAATGTAAGTTATTAAATTTATTTTATATTATTTATCACATTCTATGTTGTACTTTATAGGTGGAGTCAGGCACACCACTGTTTGAGGACCCCAGGGCATAACTTGGGGGGTATATCGAATCATGTTGGATAGTCTATTACCGACTGATGTAAGTATGTGTAGTCTTTCCCTGATTAATCAATTTCATAATATTATATTTTTTGGTTTTTAGTAACAATTTTTTTAACAAATGTCACATCTCATTTCAGGTTTCATGGTTTCCATATTGGTTTCTATTAGACCATATTACCATATACTGCACTAATGGGATTCAGGATACCATGGTTTTAGTTCCTATCATTCACACTCACATTCTTGAGTGGAACCAATCTGATAGATTTATGTGTCAGTTTCTATTTGATCAATGTATTAATTTTCCAATGAGAAAGTCAGTGACACTTAATTCCATGAAGCTGATATGTAGAAATGATATTGATTGGTGCCAATGACATAAAAAGTATCTAACCTATTTCATAAATAACTATTACTTCATATTGGGGGTATGTGTACTATTTGATTCCCTCTAGAAGAGAATCTTGAGTATGATCCATGGTATAGACTGATGTCTATACTATATCACACTCCACACGGAAGAGGTGCCTAGGATCTAGTATGTTAATAAATTTCTATTAGTTTTCTTATTGTACTTTTTTTAAAATTTATTTTGAATCTCTTTATAGCATACTCGACTACAATATATTACCAACATATTTGATCCATAGGAGGAGGAGGTTTTTAGCTAGACAACAAACCATGCTGCAGCATGGGGAGTAATGCCAGTGTGTCTTGTTTTACATGATAGTATCATTGATCTTCCACACCAAGGAGATGAAATTCATGCTCATGGAGTGGATTATCTTTGTTATAAACCTCCTCCAGTAGCTGTTGGTATTGAGGATCCACAATGATGATGACGTAGACCACATCATGATGCACATAAGGAATAACCTATTCCACAGGTAGAGGTCATCCCTATAGTGTTCTAGCCTAATCTAATTGGTGATGTGCATCAGGAGGCATGGGATATATTTGTGTTGTTTGGATACACACAGTTTTCTCTGGGTATAACTGATCTATGCTTTTATTAGGGGTTATTTCCCATGCCTCTACCTTTCATTCTCGAGCCTTCATAGGTTTTATGGATCCCCCATGAGATGATGGTAGGTCCTTCTACTCAGGTAGTGGGAGAAGGATTAGGTGTAAATGTCGACATCCATATAAAATCTCCTTTGTATAAGGCACAATAAGAGAATCATAAATTTGAGGTTCTACTGTCCAAGGAAGATCCCTCTTTAGCTCATCATACTCCACCCCATCATAGAGGTCAGTAATATCAATATAGCCTTACTATTTACACACCATCATCTCATATGGGACCTCATCATAGATAGTGATTATACTCATTTATTTATATGTTTTATATTCACCTAATGGATTTTAAACAACAATGTATTTTATCCTCTATTTTATTATAGATCTATTAAACTGATAAAATTATTTTTAATATCAACCATTTTTTACATGTTTATCTTGTGTTTTAATTTTCATTTATATATTAATTATAGTTTAAACTTTATAAGCATTCAAAGTCAACTAATCAAAACATAGGAAAACTTAATAGATTTCAATTAGGTAACTTTATAATCTTACAAAATATAAAATATAAAAACAATCTAAATAAATCTTCAAACATATCCTAAACATCTAAAAATTTGTTGAAAATCAAAATAATTTCATAAATATAATAAATAATTAAAATTGAAGGAATGTGAAAAAAAGTATAAATACAAATGTAAAGGTTAGAAAAAAAAATAGTGTTCCCCTAAAATTAAATTCCATTATTTTTTTATGATATGTTTATTATTTTCAGTTATTTTTTATATGTTTAGTAAGTGTGTAAAATTTCATTTAGATAGTATTTATAATTTATTATTTATAAACCTTCAAATCCACCAACTTAAAAAAATATTATGTTTCATGTAGGTGACTTTGAAAGAATATAACTTAAAAAATATAAATACAATCTTAATGATATTTGAAAAACTGACACAACATATAAAACATAATTTAAAATACAAAATCATAAATATAATAACTAAAAGTTAATTTATATGACACAAAAATTTATTTGTTAAAAACATAACATTTTCACTTTAAAATATTAATGGACATAATTCTAAAAAAATAAAATAAATAGAATATATATATCAAAATATAAAAACATATATATTTTTAAATATAAAATCATATATATATTTAAAATTTGTTTTTTTAAGGTGGAATCGTCGATGCTGGCTTTCCACATTAGTTTCCTTTTTTAACCATAACATATTTAAACAAATATTTTATTAAAAAAATATATAAAAACTCATGTCAATGGACCCTGATTACAATCCACCACTATGACAGGAGATAATCTAATGAGTAAGTTAGTGAACCCTTAAGATGACTAAACTGAATGTCACAACATCAAGAATGAACCAGCAGCAAACTGCAAAACCTTGAGCCAATCCACCACCAGCACAACTCAAAATGTCATGGAAGTCATCGATCTAGATCAGAGTGGGTTCATTCATGAGGGATATGGATATAATGGTATAGGGGACCAAGAACATGTAGAACCAAAACTAGGGAAACAAAAAGGATCAAAAACCAAAATTAAATAGGATCAAAATAAGAAAGAATATACTGGTAGAGAGTTATTATCTCAAATAATAATTCATTATTAATTCTAATATAATGTGTAAATTTGAAAAGAGCCTCACAAAATGAAAATCATAAAAAATAGACTATATAATCATCCTTCCAACTATTTAAAATACTCAAGAATATTATATATTTAAACCTAACCCATGTTTATAAATAATTAAATTGAAACCTCAAATCTTCAACATAATAGTTTAAGAACGCTACTCATAAAGTGGATCAACATTGACCAACCAATTAAGTTACCCAAAAAAATAAATCATTTATCCTGGTTATATAGTTATTTAACCAATTTTTAATTTTTATGAGGCAAGTACAATTTTTAAAAAACATGACATCTGCCATCAATACATAAAACAATTAAAATATTATTAAAATTAATAATGAAACAATAAATAATCTATTTTTTATATCATGAAACCAAATATCCTAAATTTCAAAAGAAATTTAAATGACAAATATAGAAAATATTACATGATAAAATTCCAAAACCGGTTTTAAACCTTTAAAAAGGATAAAAACAAATTTATTGATCACACATCCTCACAACAACACAAGAATTTATGCATATGACATGTGACCTATTATCATGACACTAAATGATGTATTTGAAAAAACTCCTATCTTTATTTTTTTAGATTAGGATATATCAATCATTGAGCTAATAAAAGACGAGTCCTCTCAAGGTTCATTTGACATCACAATTTCCAAGTTATCTGTTAGTGTTTTTGAAAATACAAAAAAAATATTAATTTCCTATTAAGTGTGGAATTTCTATAGTTTTTTTATATATGCACGGTTGGGAATACTTTTAGATGACTATCCATTTAATGATAATTTGGTCCATTTTAGAATTTAAAATTTATTTCATGACTTTATAACTATTAAAAAATGTGTATTTTTTAAAATATTCTTAAACGTTAAATTTTCAGTTCCAATCATCATAGGTATGTTGAGTTTTTTTTTCTATTTTTGAATATATAAAAGGATATAATATATATTTAATTATGTTTTAAGGGAAATCATTCCCACAAAAATTATATTATCTATCATCACTTGGTGATGAAATTTAATGATTCACTAGAATGTGTTAGTGGTTAATGGGAAACTAGTTTAGGTTTAGGTTCCCCAAGTATTGTCATTACAATTATAGTGTAAATTATACAAAGAAAATTTCATCAGATTTTTTTTCTATAAATTTGAGTTTTGAATTTCAATTGTAATGTAACACATAATAATAATCCATGTACATTCATATTTCCCTAAATATTTTCTATTTACAATAAAAATAAGAGTTTTAATTTCCATTGAAAATATTTTCCACAAATTTACAATGTGAATTTGGAATATAAATTTCTATTAGATAATTTACATAATAAAAATTGATCTTGGAATTCAATGGGGGAAATGAAAGCACAATGATAAATCGTTCACATTCAAATTTCTTTTTAAAATATTATTTTTAAAATAAACGAATGATTATTAAGTTAGAATATAAATATCTAGTTACAATTTATTAGGTAAATTTAAATTTCAAATTTTAATTGAAATTTTAATATTATGAATTTGAATATATAATTTAAAGGGGAAATGTACACAGATGCATATTCAATGGACTTTCAATTTTATTTCAAAAAAAATATATTTATTCAATAATTTTAACAATTAATTTCCACTATATAAGTCCAATTCAAATTTATAGTTTAATTAAAAATGTATAAATTATATTTATGATTATGTAATGGAAAATTAATCACTAAAATTATAGGGGAAATTCACATACATAGAGAATTTATATAAATTCAAATTTTAAATGTAAATTTAATTTTAAATATAATAGTATCACATCCATATTATAATAGAAATATACCATTAATATATGTAGTGAAAACTTATTTTATATTAATAATGAATTATTGGGATTTTTTATTTAAAAATTTTACAAAAAAATCATGTAAAATTGAATTGTAAATTTAAAGAGATATTTTTAATGAAAATGTTTATAGTGAAACTTTTTTACATCATATTTTTTTTCAAAAATGTGATTTATAACAATACACTACTGGAAAATGGACCTATCCCCACGGTTTTCCTCAAAACCGTGGGGATAGGTACCCCCTATACCCACGGTTTTGGAAAACCGTGGGTATAGGTCAATTTTCAAGACCTATCCCCACGGTTTTGGAAAACCGTGGGCATAGGGGGGTCTATCCCCACGGTTTTCCAAAACCGTGGGGATAGGTCTTGAAAATTGACCTATACCCATGGTTTTCCAAAACCGTGGGTATAGGGGTACCTATCCCCACGGTTTTGAGGAGAACCGTGGGGATAGGTATAGGATAAAAAACCTATACCCATGGTTTTTCAAAACCGTGGGTATAGGTTTCCCATGTGTGCGCGGGAAACTTTTTTTTTCCGCGGGAAAGATTTTTTTTTTGGCGGGAGTCCTATACCTACGGTTCTTCCCTCTATACCCACAGTTTATATAACTATATTTAACTAAATATATATATATATACACATAATTGATAGTAGGGTAGTGGTAGACGCGGTACTTTGCAGTGAGGAGGTCGTGGGATCGAAACCCGCCTGCGGCTTTATTTTAGGATCTATACCCACGGTTTTGAAACCGTGGGTAAAAGCCATTGACACCGTGGAAATTGGGAATGTTTTGTTGACACGGTGGCAGAACACCTATACCCACGGTTTTGGAAAACCGTGGGTATAGGCTGGGGACCTATACCGACGGCGTTCCAGCCCACGGTTCCCAAAACCGTGGGTATAGCCTATACCCACGGTTTTGGGGGCTATACCCACGGTTTTGAACCGTGGGTATAGGCCTTTTTTCCAGTAGTGATAGTTTAATCTATGATGTTAAATTTTTAGGTATGATCATTGTGTTTCAGTGTTAATAATATAGTAGATGATGATTTTGGAACATCTAATGAGAACCCAATATTTGGGATGAAGTTTGAAATAAAAGTGGATTGTTATTCATTTTATTTTTATTATAGAGAAATTACTAGTTTTTGAATACAATAAAAATACCAAAATGAGAGAAATAAAAAAATATTAATTTCCACATCCGTTCTTTAGACTTGTAGTAATAAGGGACACAAAAATATTGATACATGTGATATAATGGTCAAATGTGATTTTGTAGAAACAAAAACAAGTTACCTTTCCCATATATTTTCATTATGTTATATTTTAAGAAATATAATTATATAATATTCATTAAAGGGAATAATATACCATTTAATTATACTAAATAATATTATATGATAATTTTTGAGATAAATGTTAAAATAATTCAAGAAGAAATGTCATATGTTAATTTATAAACACATATTGAATAAGTTGATTCTTTCTTTTTGGTGTCGATTTTCAACAGGGGCTAAGATATTATAGGGAATACCCCTACAGATCATTTTTTTAGAATGTAAGAATAGTGGTATCTAGTATAGTTAGGGTCTTACCCATATGCTAAAGTCCCCCTAGTAGTATTACATGAAACCTGAGATCAAAACTATGTGTGAGCATATTTCTATAGGTATTGTAGTAGTATTGTAGTCAGTATTATAGTAGTATTGTATCAGTATAGTGGTGTGGGTACTCTAGTAGGTACTATAGAGGGGTACTATAGTGGTGAACTATTCAAATTGAATATGATTTAAAGTCCAAAAAATTGGGGCTTTGGGCCACAGGGCCTCCAAGCCATCATAACTCTCCATACTATAATGAATTTGGGCCATGGATCAGCTCAAGTGGAATTTGAGTTG
Source organism: Viscum album (assembly GCA_963277665.1). NCBI lineage: Eukaryota > Viridiplantae > Streptophyta > Magnoliopsida > Santalales > Viscaceae > Viscum > Viscum album. The sequence goes on from OY728128.1 coordinate 984,169,451, forward strand.
TAGCAATTTAGTGAGTTTAAATACATGGATTAAATTAAAGCTGCAGTGATGATGAGATTAATCTATGGAAGTTGTGAGCAACTTCAAGAGCACACAACAAGCCATCAAATGAAATTAAGAGGTTTGGATGTGATGAGATTGAAAGGAATAACAAAAAGATTACATGAGGAGCTATTGTAGTTAAGAAATTGTTCTAAAGGTACTTCAAGTAATGTCCTTGCTTGAATCACCCAGTTGGATAGGAGTCTTGGATCACCTCATTCATATCTCTTATTATGCATGAGGTTTTTGTCTAGTAATAACGATCTAAATAATGTTGTGGGGTGACTATACCCTTAGTAATAAGAGACAGACACCATAATCATAAGAAATTATGAATACATATCTGAGAACAACATAATGAGAAATTAATGAATAACATCATACTATATTCAAATAGAATGTGAGACATAGAAAATAATCCAAAAGAATCATATTATGGTAAGCCAACCATTGTATAACCAAATAAAATAAAATAAAAAACATTTTATCTATAGTTCAGTTTCCATCTTCGATTTCCCTCCATCCTCTATGCTCCTCTTTATTGGCTCCCCAACACATTTCCCTTTCCCCTAGTTGGATCCCTGACCATGAAATATGTGCACGCATCAGGATGACCATGCATAAAGTGAGTATAAAGCTCGTAAGACACCACTAATGTTCCATTAACACAAATTTCATGTATATATAAAGGTATATTTCATGATATAGATAAATGAAAACATGAAACCAATCATATATCGACCGATTGTGCACTAACCAGGATTTCATAATCCCCGACCATACCTACTTTGGATCCATGCCAGAAGGAAAGTCTTATATGTCATCACACATTACATCAAGACCCAATTCCAAAACATGTTTTAGATCAAGGCACATAGTTGATCAATCCTCGGGTCAGTCCATAAGGCTCTCACGCCCCTAAGTCAGGCTTGGGTCAGGCTACAAGGCCATTGTGCCCTTTCCTCTACTGGGTTAGGCCATAAGGTCGTACAAACTTGGCTCAAACTCAGGTCGGTCACCATGCCATCGTTCTTCTAACTCTACTAGTTTAGGTTATACGACCTTCATAACCATAACCTATCTTCAAGATCCATCATCATCATCGACACCAAGTTGAATGAGCACAAGCTTACCCATTTTGGGATAAATAGGTAATGATGATCGCATATCGCCTTGATACTGGATACAACAACCACATGCCATGAATTTACACACAACAGGGAATAGTATGGAATGAACAATTATAACATGCAATATATAGGACTCATAGGCCACACACACACACACCTTATGAAAAAATACATATATAATATATCACACAATGGTTCTCACAGCTATGAGTAAACACAAAAATATGTCAATCATGTCATCCAATATTATACAAAATCCATATGTGATAAATACTTCTATATCAAGTCCACTGATGAAAATTACTAGGATCTATCACTAAACCATGACTGCGCACCAAATATTACTAGAATGAATCCTAATTCATCACACCCAATGTTGTATAATCAAGATCAATGTAGAATAAAACAATATGGTATTGAATTAGACTAGTCTTTCTCAATGAGAACCACTATTTCCAATTGATCTTCAATCGATCAAGGGATAATGAATATTCTATAGATCTTGCTTATTATCAATTAATTAATTAAAAATTCTCCATTAGGACAGGATAAAATGAATAGATCAATCCAGCATAGCTCAGATCTATGATTCATCTAAATTGAAGAAGATGATTCAACATAGAATGGATAAATAATACCATTGGTAAGTCAATGAATTTTTCTAAGATTAAATTAATGAAAAGAGGAGATAGATATGGAAAAATCCATTGGAAGAGAGATCCTAGTATTATCCTAGGTAAATAGGGTTCAATACTATGGAGATAGAAAAACAAAAGGATGTGTTATTGTGAAATTACAATATTTACCTTAATTAGTGTGCCATATAGGCACCACCGGTGAATCGTTAAGCCTCACTAGCTAGCTAGTTGAGTCCATTCAGCTATTTGATGGCTCTAGGAAGAATGTTTTTCTTCTACACTAGCCATCAGTGAGCTGATGGGACCTATAATAATCCATAGATATTGGAAAATACATTACATGGATGGTGGATTCAAATCAGCTAACTAGTGGGCTATGAATAAATAAAGAGCTCCTGGACAAGATAATAATAAGAAATTGGACTCTATAGAAATTCAGATATCTTAAAAAGGCCATCAGCTAGTTGATGGTTCTAGACTGGCTAGCGTGTTCCCCCTAACTTATTTAATGATTCTTCTTCGGTAACATCCTTCTCAAAATTTTGATACTTGGTTCCTAACACCTTTGATTCACCTCCAAATATATAAAATGGATTCTAAATAATTCCAAAACATATGAATAACAAACCCTGAAATTCAAGGATATTAAAAATCTCTCGCTCTAATGACTTCTTATTCTCAAGAAGGATCTTTAGCAGTACTACTCGAAAAATTACTTCAATTGTGCTCAAACATCAAAATCCCACTCTAATGTATCATCTTTGATTCCTTCATGCTTCCACAGAACTCAAATAAGTGATACTATCTTCCCCCTCAACAACTTTTCATTATGGTCCTCAATTGTGACTAGTCACTGCATAAATAATTTTTTTGGTTCTAACTCAACATCCACATTGTCGTTCACATGAACACGATCAACTAATGCCTCCAAAGTTGAGACACATAGAACACATTATGAATACCTCTATATTCTATAGGGAGGTAAAATTGGAAGTAGTTGTGATATTTTTGATGATCTAAAAAATCCCCATAAATTGTGGTGCCAACTTCCTCTGTGTCTGCAAATTTGTGTGCCCTAATCGAGTTGACACCTGCAAAAAAACCCAATCGTCCACTATATGCTTCATGGGTTATGACTTCTGGTCTTCATATGAGAAATTCATACTCTAAGTGGTCAATAATAACTTCTAAAACTACTAAACCCAATCAAAGGTCTCCTTCACTATACTCAGCCCAAATATAGCTATCTAACATGCCTCATTCCAACTTATTAGTGAATGGAATAGACAATCATAAAGAGCCTCAGACCATTCCATCTAAATTAAATAGTGGTAACTGCTATTGCACCAAATCTATATGAAGGATGGATAATAATCTAAATCTCCACTTAAATCTAGGAAGAATGCCTGAAGCATAACCACTAATATCTAGATCATCCCCTCTGACTTCCCATTGGTCTACAGATGGTTTGTCGTACACATCAACAAGTGAGTCCCCTTTAGTTTTTAGGCCTTTCAAAAACCATGATGTAAAATAAGAATCCATATTATGTAATATGATCATATTCACTCTATGCATCCATCCAGTCTCCTATATATAGTGTTTCCCAACTCATCTATAGAATGAGTCTCTCGAATCAGTAAGAAATGTGCTACTTTTTTCAACTAATCAACCACATACCATGCAATATCATGACCTATCAGGTTCTTGGGATACCCTATAACAAAGTATATCATCACCTTATCCCACTTCCACACTGGCACTAGAAGAGAATGAAGCAATCCACCTAGTCCCTAGAACTTATCATTATTTCTATAATAGTAATATAAAGAGAGATAAAAATAGTGATGTCTTTCTTTATATCTGGCCACCAGAACTGTCTTCTGATTTATTGATATATCCTCATTAATATAGGTGCACTACCCAGTATGTATCATGAGAGTCCCTTGATATCTCTTCTCTCATGGAAACAGGAACCACAACCCTCACATGAACAAAGGTCTCATCGTCGCCATTTGGGGACCATCCTAGAACATGGTCATTCCATTCCATCCATTCCTACAACACTAATCACTCAAAATCCAACTCATACATGGATTTCATTCAACCCACCAAGGCAAATGTGATATCTAAGGGGGAGCATATCATCACTCCTTGGTCCTTAGATGCACTCATTATCCATTCGACAAAAAATCTAATCAATTTCCATCTTTTTATTTTATACTCACAATCCCTGAGACTACGTCTTAATATAGGATTTTCAACACCTAATTTTATAGGACCATTCCACTTGGTCTTAGAATTTCATGGGGTTAATCTTAGAAAATATATTTTCTAGAAACCAAGAATTATTGAACCAAAGTTCTAAATTTTATGTCGTGTATCACCAATAACTTGTAATAATTCACTTATTCTGTCCAATCCATGTCCATCAACATTGTGCAAACATATTTACCACTAAAATGCACAACATATCCATATAAAAATTAAAATAAATCACTATAATGATCTCCAACTAATGACCCACAAATCCTATGTCTTACATCTTTTAACCACAATGTAATCGTAAAATTGCTAACATGCCTTACACCCTCCAAGTTTACCTCCATCAATACCTTCTCTATAACCATTCATCAACCAAGGACACATAACCACATGAACATCCAACTTTTTTTTAAATAATCTTCATAACTATTATTCTTCAATCGGCTCAAATTTTTCAACTATGGATTTATCAAAAAACATGATAGTTGTTCCACATTTCCTCATGATCATAGCATGAGTTCAATGAGAATTAGAAAGTATTTCATTACATTCCTCTAAACAAATCACCATTAAGACCTCCATATACTCATGAAATGAACACTACAAGAGTAGTTTATGAAGGAACTATCCATCAAAGACACTATAACCCACACTTAATATTCCCAGTGAAACTGAGAAATAATATTGCATGTCAATGTCAACTGCACCACCAAAGGTCAATCTCTAGAGATCCTTTTCAAATCCAAAGGTTCCTTGAACCTTATAACTTCGACCTCCAAATTAAATCAAGTATGGTTCTAAAACCATTCTATTATTTATTAAGAATCATGTACAACATATCTCACATATTCTCGACCACTCCATGGAACAACTAACAGTCTTATCTCACTCTAAGGTCGATCTTTGGTTTCCAAGACAAAACCACCAGTTAAAACTTCTTGAGAAATAGTCCATGACCACATTCAGAGCCTAAATTCCTAATTCACATCATGTACAACTGATGTAAGTAGAAAATTGATATATAGTTGGGAAAATTCCAAAAATAATCTCTGATCTACCTTGAAGGAACTAAAGAACTCACTGAGCTCTTGAACTAAAACACTAACACACCAGCAGATATGCCAGATGGTTGGTCCTATACTGACTGAGCATCATCGCCTAAGGGCCTTGAATCCTAGGTCACACACTAACACACACCTAGCACCACCAATCCAGCTCTCTTTCCGTTGATGGAAATGATAACAACTTGTTCATATGCTTCCCAATGCTTGAGAAACCCGATCGTTCCACTAACCGATAAAGAACCGATGTTCACTGAACATAGCCATCGCCCTTATGATGTTACTAATTTGGCTCTCAAACCTACAACCACATATAAATGGTACATGGTTACATCGCTCATCAACCGGTATATCCTATATTCATTATCCAAAACAATATCCAACTAGCGCAACCATTTAAGGGGTTCAATCTCACTCAAGGTTCACACAAACATCTACATCCTAAAACCCTACTCCACTCACATTACAGAGTGTCACATAGTCATCATAAGACACATCACAAGACGAAAACCCTTTCAACTCAAAGCCAAATTGGTCAACCACTTCTGATCTCATTCCCTAAGGAGGATGTTTACTACTACACATTCAAAACACCACCACTCGACCAATCTCAAAAAAAAACATGCCCATTAGCCACAATTCACATATAGTATGAGAACAAGGGCATTTAAGAGGGTTTAGCATGTAAATTATAAAAACTCAATCTAAAACCGTCGAACGAGCCTTAAAAATCTTGTTTTTGTACAATGATCAATTTATACCTTTCAAAAACTCCATTAAAAACAACATTTATAACTAAAACAATTTGGGAAAACACTTTCAATCCATTTAAATACATCAATCCCCTTTCTCACTTGAGGATACATTGAAGGCCACAAATTTATTTTTACGCAAATGTGTGGTACAATAGAAATTAATTCCCTTTTAAAATCCCAATTCCATTTTCATTTAAAAATTTGAGAAAAAACAAACTTTTTTACCATTTTGAACCCATTCCATTTCAAAATGATCCTTTTAAAATTCATATCATCCTTCGGCATTTCATAGTCCCTTTAAAAAAAATAATTTCAAAACCATTTAACACATTTTATACCAAGTGAATTTTCTCATTTAAAGACTCCTAAAAGGATCAAAAAATGAAATTCCATGGGAAAAATCACACACAATACAACCACCTACTCAAGGCTCAATTCTATGTCACGAATACATGCAAGTTTGTCGTAGTCACATGCATATTGAAATGGATTCAAATCTTGTGCTTTCTCAGAACGCGCCTCACGCGCCTCCGTCTGCTCCAAGCTTCCCTACAGTTGCGACGACTGCGTCCTCCTCAGAGCTTCCGGAATCGTCGGCGCGCCGGCCTGTCCTGGTCCCTGAGTGCTCTGGATCGGTGCCTGTCGCCTCTCCTTCCGATGCTCCTCTTCTTCAGGTACCCGGTCCTGCTTCGGGGCAGTCCTTGAAGGACGTGCTTCTCAGAGCTCCTCCGGACCCCCTCATCCTCCCATTTTCCTACATTCCAGGTTTCATCCTTCAGATCTGGATCTATCAACAGTACTCCGATGCTCTCTCTCCCTCGGTCGACATTCAGAGAGGCCTTGAATCTTCATAGACGGACTCTTGTAGCTCGCTTTGGGGCTGAAGAGCCGCCGCTGGGCCTTTTCTGGAATTTTGTCTTCTCCTGGGGTCTTTCCCTTCCAACCAATGTTTCAGAGCTTAGAAGGAAGTCTTTCTGCATTGGCCTAGCTTCTCACGCTGATTTTATCAAGGCTTGGTTCCGCTGCCCTAGGTCGATGCTTCGATGGAAATTTAATCTTTCCCGTTGGTCCATGGAGGCTCATCGAGACCGCGAATCTCTGGTTGAGGCTGTTTGGCTTCGACTCCCAGGGCTTCCACTTCCTTTTCAAAATCTGGGTTTGATGGATAAAATTGGGGACCTTCTTGGTGAATTCCTTTGTGCGGACGACCGCACCCTTCAGCTTGAAGATGCCTCCTCGGCCCGCATTTTTGTTGCGATGGATCTTTCGTACCCGCTTCCGTCCCAGTTGCTACTCCAAGTTGAGGACTCTCTCGATTGGAAACAGGATGTTTATTATTTAGTGGTGCCATGTTTCTATTATTTCTGCCAACTTCACAGTCACTCGGCTTCAGCCTGCAGGAAACTTGCTTTGCGCTGCATTCCGCCTGGCCCGAAGGATCCATTTTTCAGAGGCCCTTCTTCATTGGGTTCAGAACATGGTCAACCGTCCTCGGCCTTGGTTCCTTTTGTTCCTTCTCAACCTTCTGGCCCCCATTCATGCCACCCCCCGGCCCCTCCCATCCTTCTGGCTATCCTCTTCCTCCGATTTTCCCTCCGTTTCCCCCTGCTTGGCCCTCACCCCTCTCCTTCCCGAGCCTCTCCCCACCTGCCTCTTTTCTCCCCCTGCTGCATCCTCCTCCCCTTCTATTGGCCAACATCTTCCTTGCTTTCCCGAGCAGTGCCTCCTTCGGGAAAGATCCAGTTGATGCTGCTTCGTCTGTTGAGATGTTGGATTCTGGTGCTTCAGACCCTCCTCTTGTTCTGGTGTTTAGAAGAATTGGTGCTTTGTCAGATGTTCTGTGTAGTCCCTCTCCTCCACACCTGGCCAAGAGAAGTGATGGTTCACGGTCTCAGGTAGCTATGGTGGAGCCTTATTCTCCCTTGGTTCAATCCTCTCCATCCAATGGAGTCTGCACTAGATCCCAATCCAGAAGGATCTCAGCGGTTTCAAATTCGCGACGCAAGGGGCTTTTATCACCTGGGGCCAGTTCCAGGCACCCCCTTTTCCAATGATTTCCCTCATTATCTGGTGTGCCTGGGGCCTAGGTTCCCTGGTCAAAACAGATCTCCTCTGTAATGAGGCGTCCAATAATAACGCTTCTATCATCATTATTCTGGAACCTAAGCAGAACCCTTCCAAGATTGGGGACTTTGCCAAGCAAGTTGGCATGTGTTTCTTTGTGCATGATGATCCGGTGAGTCAGCATATTTGGGTCTTCTGGAATTCTTCGGTGTTCATTTCTAAGGTGGGGGCCTCGGATCAACACGTGATCATAGAATTCCTGAGTTGTTATGGGAGGACCTCAAAGATTTCAGTCTCGGGGAGGAGGCGTGGTTTGTAGGTGGTGACTTTAATTCTATTATAGATGTTTATGAGATGAAAGGTGGGGTCTTCTCTTCTCGTTCGGTTAGGTATGCTTTTTCCTCCTTCGAATCCCATGAGAGTCTTATGGATTTGGGATTCTCAGGGGACAAATTTATATGGTGTAACAACCAGAGGGGTAACCGACATATGTGGGGTCGATTGGACCGATGTCTTGGCAACCTGTATTCTATTTCGGCCTTCCTGGATATATAGGTCATTCATCTGGCCCGTGTGCTCTCGGAACACTCCCCACTGCTTGTTCATATCAAATCAGGCCAAGCCCGAGGTGGTCGTTTCTTCTTCTCTAGTAGTTGGCTACAACACCAAAGCTTACCTGATTTTGTTCGTGGCTCCTGGGAAAAACCTGTTCAAAGATGGTATTGGATTAAACTTCACAACAAGCTGTGCCGCCTTAAAGCTGATCTGCTGGCTTGGGTTAACTCCCTTCTCCTCAACATACTTTGGACTCGCTTAAGAGGGAGATTGAGCAAGCTGAACTGAGCTTGGAAGAGGCTTTGGATGACGATCAGTTTACCTCAATGGGGATTAAAAAGCAACAGTTCAATGAGATTCTGCTGGAGAAGGAATGAAAACTTCGTGAAAGATACCAGGCCACTTGGCTTAAAGAAGGGGACCGAAATTCAGGGTTCTTCCATGTGTGTTTGAAGGAGAGTAGACGTCATCACACTCCTAATATCCGCCTTGACGAAAGCTCTTTTACCAAGGACCCAGCGGTGATCGGTGGTGTGGTTGCCTCTTATTCCAATTCTCTGCTTTTCTTTCCTAAACCTGGTATGCAGACTGGTTATCCAGTTGGTCAGGTGGATATTTTCATCTCTATTCCTAGTATTATTTCCCCCCTTATTAATGAGGGTTTGAGGAGTACCCTTGAGGAGGAGGAGATCTGGGCCTATATTAAGTCTCTCAAGCCAGAGAGTGCCCCTGGACCAGACGGTTTCCGGGGGCTTTTCTATGTTAGCGCCTGGGACATTTTTAAGGAAGATCTTATTTAGGCAGTCTGTGATTTCTTTCATGGGGGTCACCTTCCCCGGGTTGCTTGTGTCACCGCTATAGTTCTGATTCTGAAGGTTAAGGATCCCTCGTCCATCTCTCAGTATAGATCGATTAGCTTATGTAACTTTTCTTACAAAATTCTTGCTACCATCAACAATAGAAGGGTTTCGCAGTTCATCCATTCCTAGGTATCGGTGGAGTAGCACGCTTTCATGAAAAGTCATTCTATCCAATGAGCTATGGGTATTGCTTAGGAAATGATCTGTGGAATTAACAGGAAGGTCACAGGCTCTAACATAGCTATCAAGATTGATATGGATAAGCCTTACGACCGCATTGAATGGAACTTCATCCATAGAGTCATGAGAAGTATGGGTTTTTATGACTGGGTTGTAGACTTGTTCTTTCACTGCTATAGCTCACCTTGGTTTAATATTACCTTCATGGGGAGACAATGTGGCTTTCTGAAGCCGATTAGGGGTCTTAGGAAAGGTGACCCCCTCTCCCCCATCATTTTCATTATGGCTCAGGATGCTCTCAGCAGACTTATCAGCTCCACCATTTAGCGTGGCTCCATCAAGCCCTATCTTTGCAGTGTCCATTTCACCGGGGTTTCTCATCATTTCTTTGCTGATGATATGATCTTTTTCTTGAATGGTTGTTGTACCTCCATCAGAAATTTCATTAAAATCATGGAGTATACCAAGTGGGGTGGTCAAATTATCAATAAGGAGAAAACCCATGTGTTCTTTCCCTACTTGTTCCCATAGTGATGGAGGAGCATAACTGAATCTCTGCTGGGTATTGAAAGGAAGGCCTTTCCTATGGAGTATTTGGGGGCACCTATTTCTCTGGGAAAAATCCGTATCAGATACTTAAAGGGTATGATTAGTAATATCACTAACAGAATCAAAAATTGGAAAAACCGCTTTCTTTCCTTTGGAGGTAGAATACCCTCATCAACTGCGTGCTAACTTAAATTCCCTTGCATATATTGTAGGTGCTTAAGGTTCCTAAAATGGTCATTAAGGATATTTACAGGATTTTAAATGTTTTGATTTGGGATGTGCAATGGGAAGGAATGTGTCACTGGGCTGCCTGGGAGAAACTTGCTAAACCTATGGATAATGGTGGCATTTGTGTGAGAAACTTGAGTGAGTCGATGCATTTTATTCAAGGCAAACTTGCCTGGGAAACGATTGAAGGCTACTCCCTGTGGTGTAAATTCATTAAGGGAAAGTACGGGAACATTCTTGGCCCAATCAGAAGGAACTCTTCTCCTCTTTGGAAGTCCTGCATGGTCATATTATGGAGCTGCAACGACACTCCCGCTGGATCCTTGGCCGAGGCGACATTAGCTTTTGGAACTGCAATTAGGTTGGTGAGGTACTAGGGTATCCAGGATGCCCCAACCCTGAAATCACGTTCATGAAGGCCAGTTCTTTCCCATCTTTCATTAATGCAATTCTTTTTCTCATTAAGCAAAAGGTCTATGATAGCATACTCCTTGAGGAAACGACGGGTAGGTGCATTTTCACAGGTAATTCCTCTGGTTATTTTTCAGCTAAGGATTACAGGAAATTTTCGGCATTGCAACATGCTGGTGATCACTGCAGCGAGCTTCTATGGTGTAAAGCCCTTCCCCCAAAATATAATTTTACCATCTGGAGGGTTCGGAATGATGCCCTGCCTATGGACATTGCAGTGAAGCGGAAAGGTATCTTCCTGGCCTATAAATTTTCTTGATGTAAGTCTCACAAGGAGGAGTCTACGCCTCATCATTTCCTCCATAGCACGTGGGATTGGTAAATATGGAGTATGCTTGGTGTTTTCATTCGTTTTACCCCTTCTGCGGCGCCCCTGGATGAATTCTTGTAGCGATGGTTCAGCAATAGTAACAACAGACTAGACTTGAGGAACAACTACGTTCTTTTTGTGGCTAGGTATTAGATTCTGTGGGAGGCGAGGAACCATGCTAGGCACATGACTCCCCCCTCTGATGCAACGCTTGCTGCTGGAACCAGATGCATGGTTTCCGACTTCGCTGGTCTTCTCAGGCTGGGGGAGTCTGATCCCTCCCTTGGGTGTTTTATGGCCACACATCATCTCCCTGTTTCCTCCAGCCCCCAACTCGTGGGTATGTGGGTGAGTTTGGCCCACCCTGTCAGCGGTCTCAAACTTAATACTGATGGTTTTTTGTATCCAAGGCTACATGTGGGGTGGTGGTGTGGTCCACGACTCAAGGGGTTCTGTGCTACTTGCCTTCTTCTACTATGGAGTTGTGAATTCGATCAAGGCAGAAGCAGAAGCTATGTTAAATGGCCTTGTAATTTTCCATGCCAGGGGAATCCCTTTAGCCACTATTGAAACTGATTCTCAGATCATTTGGAACTCTTTAAAAGGTATTTCCTCTACACCTTGGGATATTACTTATCGGATACGCAGGTGCAAAACTCTTCTCCCTAATTGCTCTGAGATCTCTCACACGTGGCGGGAAGCAACCGATGGGCTGATTTCATGGCCTCTAAGGCCACGTATGAGGTCCCATGCAGGGTGTTCGATTATGTTGTCTCTCTTCCCCCTGGGGTTTTGAGGTGATTATTGGTGATGCTTTTGGCCTCCACTTTTTTAGACCCCATTATGTATTTGTACTTGTTCCATTCATCTAATAAAATTAAACTATTAAACCACATGCATATTGAAGGAATACAGGGGTAGAAGAATCATGAAAAATATGAAATTTTCAATGTTAGGTTTTGATTCATGTTAATAAATCTAAATCCACAAGAAAATCATTCCTATATTTCTTAAAGGATCACATGCAATTCAATTTAAGCATAAATAAAAAAATTGAATTAAATTGTAAATGGTACCTTGTTAATTCGAAATCAACATCACCATTTACTATCAGAGTTGTGGGAACCAACCTAGGAATCCTATAGATTATCCACACATGCAACATAGATCAAAGATTGTCAATCATCAATTCCAATGTGCTATCATGGGAAATCGAAGATCTTTTTGAAGTCACTTTGATGACATTAGCGATGCAAAGCGGGCCCGCGGCCCGCGGGCTTTGCGAGTATGGGGCGGATGTGGGGGCGGGGCGGGCCTAAATTTTTTGACCGTTTAGAGTGCGGGGCAATGCGGGTTGAGCCCATGTGGGTGTGGGCCAATGTGGGTTGAACCCGTGCGGATGTCGGCTTGCCCGCGGGCCTGATTTAAAAAAAAATATTATTTTTACAATACATGTTTCTTTAACATTTTAGTTTTTATAATAAAAAAATCATGGTTAAACGGTGACATGATTTCTCATCGTAATGGTCATATTAATTCACCATTTATTCACATGTGAATTTTAATTAGGTCTATATTTATTGTTTTAATATGATATTATATTATTTATATTGTAATTATTAACCATATTTACATGGTGTGTCAACCCATCTCTCGAAAAATGGAACTCATCGTCCCTGCACATGGTTTCAATTCTATAAGAGTTATTATAATTATAATATTTTTAGGTTGATTTAATTTTGTTATTATTTAATTTTATTTTGTTATTAAGAGAATATGATAAAACCTCGTGAAAACACTATTAATAGCTTCATATGAAACTGATAGTTACTTGGAGAGACTTCATTCATTCACAGGTTTAGTTGTTCATATCACCACACAATCAACATTATCATTCATCGCCCATCACTGATCACTCACCTGCTTTCTATCACAACAGTTCGCCACCACATCGGCGTCACCACATGCCACCATTAACCCACAAAAAAATGTTACATCACATCCTTTAAAATTTTAGTTATTGTTAATTCATACTTCTCCCCACAAATACCTTTAAGAATGATAAAAAATACAGTATTTAAATGATTATAAATAGTATTTTTTTTGTAAATGTGGGTAAGCCCGCGGGTAACCAGGCAAGCCGCGGGTTTATGCGGGGCGAGGCGGACTTGAAAATTTTTGTTCGCATTATATGCGGGCTTTTGCGGACAAACCCGCGCGGGCTCAAACCCGTGCGGGCTTGGCCCGCCCCACCCCGGCCCGCCCCAGCCCGCCCGTTTCGCATTACTAGATGACATGAAGAACGCAAAATCGATCAGGGAGATGAGATCATTCCAACATTGTTCTTCGTTCAGTTTCTCACTCTAATGTTGTGATAGGGGAGAGGAGAAATAATTTTTTTTACAAATAGTTGTGAAAACTATTCATTAGTTTAAAATTCACTAATATACTTAGGTTATACTTTCCAAAATTGCACTTTAGTCCCTAGAAAGTTATAACCATAAGATGTAATTAAACATTTCATAAATTACATGAAAATTTTATAACTCACTAGTTACACATTAACACGTTACATGATAATATATGGGACATTAAGTCGGCTCATATACTCTACAAATAAATAACCTTGAAAATACTATGTTTATTCAAAAAGTTAAATTTTCTCATATTCACTGTTATTATTAAAAAACTAATGAATAACTTCAGAAATAAATTCAATCATCATTATTCTCAACATTAATAATATAATTAAATTATTTTTACTTGTGATCATTCACACTCATACATTCACCAGCCCCACATGTGGGTCCCACATCATCCTAAACTAATATTCATCAGAATAGGTGGATTTTGTGGACAAATATAGCGTGTGACCCTCTTGGTCCTTATCAAGATTGTAGTGAGTTTCACTCATAGTCTAAGAGTAGATTCTTGCAATACATCATTGCCCCTAAGGAGATAAGGAATATCATAGCTATGACTACAACCTGTGAACGCATTATGCGTAATATAATATTTTATTCTAGAGATATCTCATAAAGCATGATGCACAGTTGTTTCATCATCATTTTGATGCTTTATATATTTTGCGACCTTATTGGATGAACATACATTCGTGTACGATGACCATGGATTCAATAAAGGTAGTAGTATCATGTTCAACATGAGCTTGTGAGATATATCTTCCTCAACTCAAAAGTGACAAATTCAATCTTGATCATTCAACCAATGTTATACCACCAATAACACATACTACACAAGCTACCTCACTCGAACTTTTATTTCATTGTTTTTTTATACAATAAAGTATGCGATAAAATGGTACACATTAGTAATGATCTCAAGTCAAGAGACCAATACACATAAGCATAGATATGTACAACCAATGACACCAGAAACATGTTGTGTTCTTATTTGCGGAGTAGTTTTAATGTTCTTATCTACCCAGGATCACCAATAAAGAACTTTCTGAGAAGAATTCTCAATTCTTATGAACCCACAACATATAATAGGCATACGTCATCTCTATCTCTTCAGTATGATATATCTAGACAATATAACATATATTTATGATTAATGTCAATGTATCTTGAGGTTCTCATTATAACAGGGAAATGCTATAGCCTTTTGATATGACATGTAATCTAAGGACATTGTTATGTAAACTGTGGATATAGAAGTTTCAACACTATTATGGTTTGTATAAACACATGTATATATCAAACTGTATAAATGTAATAGTAATCAAGATACATAAAGGAGTTTGGTCCAGATCACCCACTCACAGCACTCCCACTTGCACTAAAGCTAACTATTAAAAAATCTAATCACACCAGCTCTCACATGAGAATCATGATTCTACTGAGATATGGCTTTAGAAAATGGGTCTTCCACGTTATCCTCTGTGGAAACTCTACTAACTGCAACTTTTCTAATCTACCTAGATATGAAACGTTCGAAGTATATATTTTTCCTCTGGTGTGACCTAGGCTCCTTGGAAAGCACTACATCTATAGTATTATCACAATATAATGTAACTTGGGTTTTATTGATAGGTATAACACCAAGCTCAGAAATAAATCTTCATATCCAAATTGCTTCCGTAGATGAATTGAGAGACACTATATACTCAGATTAACCTATAGAATTGAAATCTATAGAGTGCTTCGAGATCCTCCGACTCACTGTACCACGATTCATGAAAAATATATAGCATAACTATGATTTTAAATCATTTTTATCTATTTGGAAGTTATCATCAGTGTATTTCTATAGGAATATCATCTCTTATATACACTAGGAACATATCTGTTATATCTCAAGTACATTAGGATAACTTTTATAGCTTCCTAGTGCATCTCTCCTAGATTAGATTGATATCTTACAACCTTTCTTAAATAAAAGGAAACACCAAACCTAGTATATATAATTTCAATCATAATAGATCTCACTGTTGAATAAAAATGTATTCTACTCAATATTTCAATATCATATTATTTCACTGGACACATTTTCTTAGACATTAATTCCATGTGACAGTGGAAAACAATCCTCTATTGGATTGTTATATATTGTACCTTTTGGGTAATTTTAAAATTTATATACATTGATTTAGCTCAAATAGCCTATGATATCTATCTTGAAAGATCTTGATCCATATAATATAGACTACTTCACCAAAGTCTTTCCTGGATAAGTTTTCATTTAACATCTACCCTGACTGTAAGACTTGGACTTCATTTCCCATTAACAATATGTCATCAATATATAATATAAGGAAAATGATGGAACCCCAACTAACCTTCTTATAAACAAATGGCTCATTTTCATTCTCAAGGAAACCAAATTCTCTTATAGACTCATCAAAATGACCATTCCATGATCAAGATTCTTTTTTCAATCTATAAATAGATCATTCCCATTTGCATACTTTATTGGTACTCTTTGGAACAATAAACCCTCTAGGTTGTGTCATATAGATGTGTTTAATGAACATTTCATTTAAAAAATCAGTTTTGACAACCATTTTCTAAATTTCATTAATATTTAATGATGTTATTGTATGTAATATTATGTAGGATTTTAGAATCATGACTGGTGATAAGGATTCATCATAGTTGATGCTTTGACATTACCTAAAACCCCTCACTACTAGTCATGCCCTATATGTACTCACTAGACCGTACTTTATCTTTTTCATGAATAGTCATTTAAACCCAATGGGTTTTTCATCATTTGGTTGGTCTATCAAATTAAAAACTTGATTTTGGTAAATATAATACATTTCAGAATGCATGCTTCTTTCCACATAGTAACATCTTTTAAATCTACTACATCCTCATAGGTTAGAGGTTCATTCTCTAAGAGTATTGTGTCACCTAACTCGATGACAAGAAATCCACATCTCTTCAGTTATCGAAACTCTTTAGTAGACCTATGTAGTAATTGTGTCTTATGAACATCGTTCTCTCCCACAGTCTCTATTAAATATTGTTCATGTACCAACTCTTGTGAATATATAACACCATGTTCATCAATGCCAATCTTTCACCCACAATTTCCCTTAAAAATGCGTTCACTTATTAGAAATATAGCATGCCTCTCTACAATCACTTTTCTATATTAAGGGTTTTATTGGTAATATATTATAGTATCCTTAGTATAACCTACAAGGATGCACTTAATTATCTAAGATTCTAATTTGTTTACTAGGTATACACTTAAAACTCCTCAAATCCCCATGAACATACATTTTATAGACTCGACTTATTTCAATACCATAACTCATATAGAATCCAATCTACTACATTAATTGATACTCAATTTAGTGCATATACTGCAACCTGTAGTGCATATCCCCAAAAACATAATGATACAGTTATATAAATTATCATCGATCAGATCATGTCATGTAGGGTTCAATTCTTCTGTTCACTAACACCATTCCACTACGGTGTATAAAGATGATTAGTTTGAGAAACCATCCCACACTCCTTTTGATGATCGATGAAAACTTGGTTAAGATATTCTCCACCACCGTCTGAGTATATTTTATTAATATTTTTACGATGTTGATTTTATAATTTATTCTGATTTACTTAAGCATATTAAAGGAATCTGACTTATACCTCAATAAGTAGATATATCTATTTATACTATATTCATTGGTAAAATAAGTGAAATAAACCCCCCTATCCTCTACTATAAAAGGACCACTTTCAATAATATGAACTAACTCAAGTAGTTCTTTGAATGTATCTCAAATAGTTCTGTGTAAATAAGTACAACATACATCCAAGGGTTTTAAAACAATTGAGTTTAAATACCCTCCTTGATGAAGTTTTCTTAAAGGCTTCTCATTTACACTTCCTAGAATGAAATTCCATAGGTTGGTAAAATATGAGTCCTTCTTGCTAGATTTTTCATCAATTTCTGAAACTATATTTTATAGTTCAAGCATATACAATCCATTATAGGGATTTTCCACACCATAACGGATATTGTATGTATACATAGAAAAAAAATTTCTACCAAACATGAAATAAAATTGTATAGTGTCTCAACTTGATACATAGATTATGTTTTGGGTAACATATTGTACATGATAATAACTATTTAGAAAAAGAACAATTCCATTAGGAAAATTAAGGCAATAATATCCCACTACCAATAAAACTAGTAATGAAACACTATTTACTCAAAAATGCACCTAAACTTGTAAAATTTACTTGAATCTATTTCATTCAAGTATTTTAAAAAAAATGTGTAAACCACATGTATTATCCACTACCCAACTTGTAGATATAAATAGGGTTTATTTAACTGAAGAATATACAAAAATTAGAAGAATCACCTTATTTCTTCATCCAAGATGTACAATTATTATTCCAGTTTTCCATTTACCCACATACAATGTAGCCTTCCTTCTACTAATTCCTCTCCCTCTATATTTTTGGCTTCTTAGATTAGAGGAGAATCCGTTTCTCTATCTTATACATAGACCTTGACACTTTATCCTTACATTTCCTTATCTTCTTCACCATAAAGACTGAATAATTATAATTCTTCATATCCTCATATGGTTGGTGAACTAAAGTAAAAAAATCATGTAGTGACATATTCATGTTATTAAAATTATAATTAAAGATGAAATTCAAGTAGTTAAGTGGTTAATATGAAAGAATGAGATAATTTGTCAATTCTTTTTTAGTTTGAACCCAAATTTCTTATGTCTCTCAATGTACCCAATCATCATGATCACATGAGGTCCTTCTTGATTCCTTTATACTATCCTGATTATATATAAAGCACTGGATATCTCATATATTTCTTTCTGAGATCTTTTCTGGTATAATTCTTGGAGATAATACTAAAATCATAAAACACCTTCATCCTCATGAATTTTATGTAGTTCACTAGACATAGATGACAACAAGAATCACTTAACATCTATCTCATCATCAATATGATTCATTTATTTATCTTTATACTCCATGCTTTCTCCTCGAGGTGGTTTAAGAGGAAGTGGAGATTCTGGAACATAAGGCAACCTCTTTTAGAACAACACTATTCATAATAACCTCTACCACTCTCAAAAGTTATGCTTGATCATGATATTATATTTATCCAATATTGATCCCAGTGTAATTGAATTTTTGGGGGTTTTCATTTGATATGCAATGATTAAAATTATTATATTACCACTTTATCTTCATTAGTAATAGACATTTTGAAATTATTAATTCTAAATGTCGCCCTCTATTTTATTAAATCCTTGGAGTCCTAAACTACTAGATTTGGAACACTCATTTTCTTGAGTATTCATGTGGAAAGGATCCATAAACCTCTCATCATAGCCTGAGATATGGTATAACTACCACTCTAAGAGTTTAAGGCTGTCTTTTAACCATTTAACCATATTAACCCATGACCCTATGATCTTTTTAGTAGAGTCTTATCTACTGAAAATAATTAGATTTATTTTCTCAATGCTTTCCCTATAATGTTTCAAAAAAAAAAAACTTGCATTGGATACTTAATTTCTACTAACATTAGTTATGTTGACCAAATGCTCTCATAAAAACTCCACAGTAGTAGGATACATCATCAAATATGGCTTGAAAGCACCTCAAACTATCGGTTATATCCAAATTCATGTGATGTAAGACATTTAATGACTTAATTTTTTCATTGATCACCTTTTTAATTTATCTCCTTGAATTAAATAATTTTATATTTTACATGATTGTTCTATGTGATCCCACTCACAACATAACCATGATTTTAAATCGAAATCATCCACACCACATGTTCATTTTATCTATACATTCTTGTTTATTATTTTTCAGTAAAATCACATGTAATAAATACAAAATCAAAAAATAATAAACCATGCCTATAATAATATAATTAAATAATGACATGATCATGATATACTAACTATTGGTTAATCCATCGAGTAAATAATGGATTAAATGAGAACCAATGTGAATTACATAAGTCAACACCTGACTTGAATTATAAGGCCTATAATTCTTGCGCACTTCACTTTTTTTGTTTAAGAAGGATCCCAACTCGAACAACTTTTCCATGAACTCCTCCAATCCTTACAATGTATACTTACTCATAGGTGATGGGAACTGAGGGTGTGAAATTTCATTTTATTACTTAAATGTGTAGATGTTGAAAGTTATAAAAAATAAATATGGAGGTTGATGTATTGATTTTAAAAATAAAATAATTATTACATTTTAAAATATAAATGAAATAATTAAATTAAATAAATAATGAAACAAACATGCATGGGTTGGTCTGGGATCTTAAACTCTTAGTATGAAAATATATTAAAGGTTATAAATTAAATTTGAAAAAAATGAAACTTGAGGTTATTTTTAACACTTTAAATTACATTACAATAATTTTAATTAATTATCAATACGTCTCACGATGCCTGAAATAATTTTATTAAATTCTTGGAAATTAAATATAATTTCTGAATATTTAATATATTTTTAGGTATTTTTGGAGATAAATTAAATCATTGGATATTAATTTAGGTCTTGAACTGGGGTTGAAGGGTTGGGTAGGTTGCATCTGAACTAATTTGGCCCAAACCGATTCAGTTTGGGACGTATGATTTACAAGCACATATATATACACAATATATATATATATATAATATAATATATTATATAATCTATATAAGATTATATATATTAGATCGTGCTACCCCAAACAATGGGGGGGGGGGGGACCATCCCCCTCCCCATAAATGGGGTGGGACAATACCTCTGTACCTATTTGAGTGTGGACAAAACAATTTTTATTTTTATTTTCTAAAAAATAATCCTTCTACATGGAAGGATAACCATACACATTTTTAATTTATTTTGGATAATTAATTTTTATTTTATAGAAAGATTTTATTTCCAATAGACTACCAATCTAGATTTAGGTATATATGATGAATACACAATGTGCTCTCATCATGCTCTGGCTACAAAACCATCACACTGGTATCCATTAAAGCGAAACAAAAATTAAACATGTAAATCTCATCAGAATTTATATAAAAAACTCATTGATATTTTATTGTACACATCATGGAGATACACGCATGGAATAATTTGGCATCAATTGTGTTGGGACCATATTGAAAACATCTTTCTGAATCAAACTAATTTTATTAAATTTTTATTGTTTTCAGCTTAAATAATTTCACATTTTCTCTAATACAAATTGATGGAACCAGGGGAAGTAGAAGTGTGAAAAATAAATAATTAAAAAATTTGGGTTTAGACTCATGTTAAAACACTAAATCTACAAAAAACCCTTTCCTATATTTCTCAAAATATTTCATGAAATTCATCTTAAGAATGAAGAATAAAATTGAACAAAACTATCAATGTCACCTCATTCATTTGAAATCCCCAATTTTATTCACTCACTATTAGAAAGTTGTGACTCAATGGTGAAAATCTAGTAATCCTCCAGAGTATCCACACATTCTCCATAAATCCTAGATCATTGATCTTTAATTATCATGTGCTAGTAAATGAAATAAAAAGGCATTTTGCAGTCACTTTCATCATGTGATGAATGTGGACTCGATCAAGAAGACAAGATCGATAAAACATTTTTATTCATTTGGTTTCTCACTCTAAGCTTGAGAGAGATGATAAATATCTATAAATTTATATAAATTATTTATAACACTATTCTAGAATCTAAAATTTACTTATATACGATGGTTATGCTTTTCAAAATTACACTTTGGTCCCTATAAAGTTATAACCTTAATTTTAGACCCTCGTGCACTCATATGAGTTAATTAATTTTATTATAAAGGTCTTGAACATTTTATCACTCACTTTTATCAATTTTAATTGTTATGTGATTAAACATGAACCATTAACTCAACTCGTATACTCCCCAAATAATTTAACAAACATTGAACCTATTATGTTCATTTGAAAATTATATTTTCTCAAATTCAATTTTATGATAAAACAACTTGTGAATAACTTGAGAAATAATCTTAATCATCATTATTATAAATTTAATAATAAAATTGAATTATTTATAATTCCGATCATTCAAAATTGAATGATCACCGGACACCGCATGTGTAGAGATTTCTTCCTAAAATAATATTCTTCCAAACAGGTGGAACATGTGGATAAACATAACGTGTGACCCTCTAAGTCCATATCATGATACCATTGAGTCAAAATCATAGAGAAAGAGTGAATTATTTCAATATATCATGGTCCCTAAGGAGATAATGGATTTCATAGCTATGACTACCTTCTACGAGCACGTTCTACATAATTTAATCTACTAGTATCATGATATCTCATAAATTAGGATACATAATTCTTTCATCATTATTTTTATGATTCATATATTTAATGATATTATTAGAAAATCATGCATTCTTGTACCATGGCCAGGAATATAATGATGGAACTACCATCCTAGTCAATTGGAGCGCAAGAGATATTTATTCTTCAACTCGGAATAAATAGATTCTATCTTGACCATTCAATGAATTTCATAACACTAATAATGTACCCAAAAGAATCTACCTACCCATAAATTCAATGAAATGGTTTTTTCATTTCCTCAATGTATGAAATCAAAAATTACACATTGATAATTATCATAAGTCAAGAGACCAATACACATGTTTATAGATACGAAGAACCAATAAAATTTGAAACATGCATTGTTACTATTGGTGGGTGAATCCTGATGATGGCATGAGATGAAGATAAACAATTGTGAAATTCATTAGAATAAGTTGAAATATATATAATCCCCTGACACCAGATAGTCTGAAATCATTGGTTTCCTATTAGTATGATGTAACTAGAGCACATGACATATATTTAAGATTATTTTCACGGTATCTTAAGGTTCTAATTATAGGTTGGAAATGCTATAACCTTTTTATACAACACATAATCAAAGGAAATTACCATGTGAATGATGGTTTATTAATTATCGACAACTATTAATGTAATTATAATCACATTTATATATCATGTAGTATACATGTAATGATAATCAATGTATATAAAGGATATGGGTATAGGGAACCCACTCACATCACCTATAACAAGGTATTTCATGATTGAGTTCATATAATTAATTATCAGTAATAATATATTACGAATTAGAACACACACAAATTAGAACTAACATGAAATTATTTTTTCTACTATTCAAAAAAAGTAATTATATGCATGAAATGGGTACATGAATGCCTATTCAGGATTCATAAACACACCCAAATCCAAAAAATAACAACACTAAAATCATGAACATCACTTGAGGTGAAATAGGTAAAAAATAAAAGTGAAAACCAAATGAAAAATCCCATTACTGGCAACTCAAATGTCCATTGTATAAGAGCTATCTAAGAAATTTAATGACTCCCCAAAATGAGATCCACATAACCTATATAATTTATACTATACCTAAAAAAAATATGAAAACCCTCCTTTGATTGCATTTTGTAACATCCCAAATTGATTTACCTGGTATGTATTAGAGTTCTAGATGACCTCATGTGTGTCTCCTCATATGAAAAAGGTAGTTTACAAGTGGTGAGGATCTTAAAGGTTTCATAGGGAGACTATAACATTTATAATAAGAGTACACACCACATTCACAACAAAGTAGAACAAACATCATAGAAAAAACAAAAAAAATTGAATGGCTTACAACATGAAATAATTAAATGCTAAATAGGTTCTAAAAAATAAACCAAAAGACTCTC
The DNA here is from genome assembly GCA_963277665.1 of Viscum album. Classification (NCBI taxonomy): domain Eukaryota; kingdom Viridiplantae; phylum Streptophyta; class Magnoliopsida; order Santalales; family Viscaceae; genus Viscum; species Viscum album. The sequence goes on from OY728128.1 coordinate 984,192,842, forward strand.
AGTGTGTTATTTCAAAAAAAGTATGATAACCAAATTCATAAAAATAAAAACATATTTATAATAGTTTTTCGTCTATCCAGGATTTTCATCTATCCTCTAAGATCCACATGTTCAGATCCCCAATATAGTCCCACTTACATTAGTAGAATCCTTAACTATGATATCCAAATCTATGTAAATATTCATGTGTAGAGTGTGAGTATAAACCCATTAAGACACCACCAATTCATCCTTAACATAAATTCCACTTATATATAAAGGTGTATGTTATGATGAAGATACATATACAAGAAGTAAACAATAATATATCAAGAAATTGTTCACTAAAAAGGGTTCCATGAGCCCTAACCATAACAACTTTGGATCCATTATGGAAGGAATTTGTTATATTTCATCACATATCAAAGTTTAATTGCAACACCCCTGATATTTAATGATATATTTCTCGTAAAATAAATTTAATTTCTTTGATGGATTTCTTCAAATGCGACACTAAATTTAAAGGAACTCAGGAAAACTATAGAAATATTAATATGTAAAAACTATAACATTCTTTTGAAATAATAATTTCATTATTATATTAAGTTGAACTGTTGGATTCTTTATAAAAAGATTTATTTTTCAGTGAATAGTAAACAATACCAATGTTTGTAAAACTATCATCTCTTTTATTTAAATTAATTAATTTAAAAGTACCATTATATTTTGGATTCAATTTTAAAGGGACACAATTTATATTTTAATTACATTAATATAGTTAATTTAATTATAATTGTAAGTTTACATTATATTTATATAATCTGATTGTTTTTTTCTTAAAAATGCATTTTTATGGAAACATGTTTTTCATCGCACTTTGTGGGTTTATTTTTAAACTAGTTTATAAAAATTATAGGAAATGAATTTGATAAAATGGATTACATATTTGGACTTAAGAGTTTCACATTTGATAAATTGGACCCTTTTATTTTTAGGCATTATGAATAGTTGTCATTGTAAAATTTATCACCTTGTTAAAGGGTAAAACCAGTTATTATGGTTAAAAATAATGTGATAAGAAATAAAAAAAATATCCAAAACATCACCTTAATTAATTTCTTATGGTAAATTATACCATATTTATTCTAACATTTAATATACATCATTTTGGTTCCATTTTCTTTTGATGACGTTTATATATTTTATACAAAGAAAAATACAAAATATCTCCCTCTTGAATCTAAATTTTGCATATATGTTCACATAGGGATAAAAATATGTTGTGAATGAATAATAAAAATTATTTTGAGAATAATGAAACTATTTTTATAATTTTATTTTATTTTTAATTTTTAGTTATTATATAATTACATTTAATTCTTACAGAGAACATACATGGTGCTATTTTAAGAAGTGGAATAATCTAAGTAAATATTTTAAAAAATAGTAAAAATATTATTCTGGTGGTGAATTATTATTCCAAAAGAAATTATTTATAATAATCATCATTTTATTATCAAAATTATTAGATATTAATTCTATTTTTTATCTATTTAATTAAATTGAAATTAAATAAATAGTGTCAAAAATGACATTAAAGACATTTTATGAAAATAAAATTTTATTAAACTATTAAAAAAACATAATAATAATGAAAGATGAAAATTATGATCATAAATTTTTTAAAATTTGATCATGTGGCTATTTAAGAGAAAATTATTATGTTATTTGTTAAAGTATTACCCTCTAGTATTGAAAAAGTGACTACTGAGATTAAGGTTAAAATTGTTTAATGATGGGGTTAAACCAAAAATAAGGTTTAAAGTAATAATTAAACTTATAAAAATTTTATTAGTCAAATATATTTCAATAATATAATATATTACTATCAAAATTATGGCCAAATGGTTAAAATTTCACATGAAAATGAATTTATTATATTTACATTGTTTTATTAATTCCATGAGTGCCCTTTCATCACTATGAAAAGGCATCACGTCTCATATATTCTATACAACACCAAGAGAGAATTATATCAAACAAAAACTAAAAAAATATCTTCTAAATATACTTTTATAAATTATATTGGTTTTGGTATTTCCAATTGAACAACCCTAGGTCCATAATGAGGAGGTCTAAAGGAGAACTTTCAAAGAAGCGGTAATCATATTCATTGAGTTTTTTTATTTTTATTCTTATTTTAACACATTCAATTATGAACTAACCATTGAAATATAATAACAACAATACATATCATATACATAGATGTTATTATGTTGATGTAATAATATTTATCCTTCTCAATCTACATTAAATGGGAAACCTAACTATCGATCATGTTTACGAAATACTACCTTATCACGAACAAAGGTAATTTGTTTTCCATTACCGCCTGACATGGATTATCAATATTAAAATTATTAATATTATATAACCTTGGTCATGATAAAAGGACCATAACTACTAAATCAAAATATACATGGAAAATAAAGTATTTAACAACCAAAATAATGATAATAATAAAAGATTGTCAAAAAATCAGTGATAAGAATTTATAAGTGGATCATATATGATATTATAGATTTTTATAATATTATTTTATTTTATTACACTGAATATAAATATATTATACATGATGTTAAAATCCCTTACGAGGAAATTCAAACATAAGGAAAGAGATTTTGTCTCAATTTCCACTCTATTGAGACATATTTGGTATTATACACCAATTTATTTTTATGTAGTGCATGTAATACACTTACATTGTATTTAAAATAAATATGTATTTATTCCTCATGATTAAACATTCAATTAAAGTTTATTATTTCATTTTTTTATAATTTAAAAGTCACCAATGAGGTAATAATATATTTTATAAATTTTATTTTTTTGATTTTCTCTTTTTTTCATTAATGGAATATTATAGCACATCCTTCATAAAATCCAAACATTTTCTTATACTCTGGATATTTTAAAAGTTACCAAGTTTTCATGAATATTTTTATATATTTTTCACTTGAATTAAGAAATGAAAATTTTAAAATAAAAAAGATCATCTTATTTCTATTTTAATTAAGATTATTTTTCTTCTATGTCCACATTTTTATAAATTATTTACAAAAGTGATTTTTATTTACTTTAATTATTTATTAAGGACATTTTACTTTCACCATTAATTTTATCAATGTTTTAATGAAATCATTCAAATGATTTCTAAAAGGTCCATTTTCAACTTTCTTTATTAAAAGTCAATGTAAAGACCTAGAAATTCCATATTTTTTTTAAAAATATTTTGTATTATTATGAGTCTGAGAAAATTGATGGCACATGTTTCTGAGGCCCGGAGATCCCAGAATAGAATTTTGAACTTTTTTTAAGGTATGTTTAATAAAATTGTGGGCAACATTTTCTATCTTTTTAACTGGTGCTCAGATTAAAAATATGAGGGCACTGTTGAATCCGCAGCACTGGGTTTCTCTAAAGGGAAGCTTAACTTTGATCAAAAAGGGTCGGATGAAAAATTTAATTTATTGGACTTTTCAAAAAAATAATAAAATAACTAAAGATTATTTTATTTTTCTTTTTTTGCAACCATTGGAAAAATGGTGGTGGGAACGCGCTGCAATGTCAATCTATTTCATGGATTGACTCTTATTTTGTGTAACCACACCATTGGGGGAAATTAAAAGAATGTGTAACCACACTATTGAGAGAATTAAAGAGGTTCATTAATTATACTCATTAATGAATTTCATTAATTGTGCAATGTGTTGGTCCTCTCTACCCCTCTATTTAATTTGAGCTTGGGCTTGGGTTTTGGGTGAGCTACGAGGGGAAGCTATGGAGAAGTGCCGATGACTTTCTACTCTGAATAAAAACGTGATCGAGCGACAAACGATTGGGGGAACCGACGGGAAATGAGAAGCGTTGAATAACACCTTTGGATGTGTACACTCCCTCCTCTTCTGAAAAACCTTCCAAAGTATAAAAGGTATAGATTTTATGATTTATTTATCCCCTTTACCCCGTTCTTGATTATTATGAACATAGATCAACCATCCAACAGGTTGATCCATGTTCATTATTAAAATGAGGGAGGATATTGTGGGGTTTTATTTATGGGAGTTTTTACATTTAAGTAGTCCTTCTCATGTTATAATGCTAACGAAGAGGGCATGGGCCAAACAAAAAAGGCTCGAACCCTCCACCATTTTTGGTTTTGGTTGTGTATTTCATGGACTATTGGAAGTTATTACAGCACGCGGTGGTACTGGCTGTGTGCCCGACGAAGAAGAGATGAGTCACCGAACTAGCCGACAGCCACAAGAGGAGGTGCACCCCGGCGGCACGCTTGGGTGGTGGAAGCCACGACCATGACGGGCCACGACATTAGAGGAGGCACACCCCGGTTGCGCTCCTGGGTAGAGGAAGCCATAGACACGATGAGCCGCAGCGCTGGAGGAGGCGTGACCCAATGGTGTGCCTGGGCAGCAAAGAATCCGTGGTTGTGATGGTTTGCGACATTCTGGAGTTCCACGGCGCCAGCGTGGAACTATGTGGACTCCTCCACCAGCCGCGTGAACAGGTGCCAGATGCGGATATGCCACATCTGAGGAGAATGGAGCCTGTCCACAACCGTGGGCCGGGGTGATCCTGGCAGGCTGCGCCGCCAGGTGCGCCTGACTGAACAGGCCGAGCCTGCATGTCTAGTGGCCCGGAACCTCATCCCAGTGGACCAGTTCACACCCAACTGGACCGGGCCGGTTTGGGTCGGTCTGACCGGGTCGGATCGGACCCGGACCGCTTTTGGACCAATTACGTTTAATTGGGCGTAACTCCTAAATCGGACATCCATTTGATGAACTGTCAGCAGCTCTGAAACCCTTAGGACGAGGCAGAAATTTTGATATACTCCACGTGAATTCCATAGAAAGTGGGAGTTTGGAAGGGTTGTATTGTTCCTGAATCCAACTGAACCCTCGGCACTAAAATGCCTATAACTTATAGTCCGAGCGTCCGGTTGATGCACCTTCTATTGCGTTGGAACCCTTATTACATGAGGGATCATCGAGTTACTTCTTTTTGAGACTTAGTGTCAATTGAAATATGACTGATGTCTTAAGGAGAGATTCTCCCAAGCGTGCTATGTACAGAAACCTACGACTGGATGAGACCTGAAGACTACTGATTTTTGACTCTGTGTGACTCGATGGCCCAGTGGAAAGTACCTCTGTGTGACTTGGTAAGACCACAGTGGGGAGAACCACTATGTGATTGGGAAGACCCATGGTACTCGACATAAGGAGTACCTAAGTAGGCCATAGTGGGGAGCGACTATGTGTGACCCAACAGACCCACGATACGCGATGAGGAGGATTACCTAAGTATTTCAAGGTAAGTGGGAAGTGGTTTTGTGTGACCCTAAAGTCCCACTGTACTCGATAGAGAAGGAGTTCTCCAGTAGCTGAGGTGTTCGACTATGCGACTGGTGATGCTACTGTTACTACCCTAGAATATACCTGGTGTGAGTTGTTTTTTTCTTTTTTGCTTGTGATTGAGATTATTCTATGTGGTATTTCTTTTATGTAATTATAGGATACCTTTGGGGGTCTTGGGGTCCCTAATGGGTATTGTTATACTCACCCCTGCACGAGCTTCACCCGCACCTTGTTGTGTCTTATGCAGACAACATGCATCTTTGACTGAGACTCGGGGAGCCAAGACCTGATGATGGATGGTGGTGATGGTTGATGTGGAGAGCTGTAGTGATGAGATATAACTACCCTTTAGGTAGGATCCTTGATAGACGACCTGCAGATTTGTTTTCCCTTTTTGCTATTTTTCCATTTCAGTTGGGCTTGTATTCTGGCACCTTTACTTTCAGCTGTACTTGTACTCAATTTTTCAGTGGTATGCTGTTTCCCTTTTGTGAGTTGGGACTTGGTTGGGCGTGTGTGTGTGTGTATAGGTATCTAGGAAAATTCCTCCCACTTATAGGTTGATTCCTTCAATTCTAGTCGCCATCCCCTAGCCTTCGGGAGGCGGGCTTAGGGTAGTCACGACACGAGCCTCGGGGGATGGGTCGTGACAAAGTGGTATCAAAGGGCTGTCGGTTCCCCCTCAAAGACTGGGAGTATATGTTTTTCCTTGGAGCAACAATGTTAAATGTCACGAGTCCAACTTTTAGATTCACGGAGTCCAGTGTTGGTGCAGTGATAGACGTATCCATACACTAGGACCTTAAATTACGCTTTTCGGCTCAATACATGAAAACACTGGTTGAATAAGTGTGTCATGATTTTGAATAAGAGTCAGATCACCAGGTATAATGTTCTAATCGTGGTACATCTTGATCTATCTCAGGATGCCTTCATGTGGATGACGAGCCAGGATCTTGATACGAGGTTGTGAGGACAACCCGCCTAGCGACGAGGCGTCCGTTCAGGGAATAGTGTTTGAGATGGCCCCACCAGCTGGTGAACCCGTGCTACCACCACCCGATGGTCAACATCTACTACTGGCGGTTCCAGTAGAGGATGTTCATAGGGTTAGTTCCCTACATGAGTTTCAGAAAAAGAGATCTCCCAGGTTCAGGGGAGAGACAAATCCTTAGGTTGGTGAGGATTGGTTAGAGGCTAGGGTGAGGGTCTTCCACTTAGTGAGGACACCACCTGACTAGATAGTGATCTTGGTAGAGATACTTATGCTGGGATCAATAGGGAGATGGTGGAGATTTACCATCTAGACTCATGATGAGGCGACCCTCACTTGGGTTAAATTTGAGAGGCTTTTCCGGGATGAGTTTTCCCCACTACTTTGCGCTCTGTGCGCATTCAGGAGCTGCTTCACCTAAAGAAGGGCAACATGATAGTGGCCCAGTACTTGGCAAGGTTTACTAATGTAAGAACCCGGGTTTTCAGAACGGGTCAAAATCCTGACCCTGTTTGAATTTTTTACTGGTTTATGAGGAAACTGGAGAAAATGCAGAGTTTCTGGAAATTCCAGACTACACGCCGTGTACTTTAAGTACACGCCGTGTATGTTTAGGCGAGTGACCGGCCGTGTTCTCGCCGTGTACATGCCGTGTGTGACCGTGTAGTAGTTTCTTACTACACGGCGTGTAGTTTTGAACATGCCGTGTATACCCCCGACCGTGTGAAGCCATACATGGCGTGTAGGCCTGTTGGCCGGGTAGAACCGAGGACACGCCATGTTCCCCTTGGACACGCCGTGTAGTCTAGCCATGTATGATGGATATACATAGCGTGTGGGTATGTCGGTGAGGAAGAGAAGAGGAACCCGATACACGCCGTGTACCCCTAGGTACACACCGTGTACTCATGTTGGTAGGTTCAGAAATTAAGTCGGTGGAATCAGCCATCTTTTGAACAGTTAAATGAAATATACACGACGTGTAGTCCTAATGTACACACCGTGTACTTTATTTTTTTTCTTAAATCGGGAAGTAGCCTCGTTTTTTAGGCAGAATACACCTCCTCCGCCCGGATACGTGAACCAAGCCGGCCAGACCTTCATTTTATTCCCAGTTCTTCGTCCGAAGTCCGATTCGATCGATGATTAGTGTGTTGGAACCCCCTCGGTAAGGCATCGATTCCTCTTTGGCCGTTTTGTCTAATTTTCGTTCTAGAACGAGTTATAGCCCTTTGAGCGGTTTTGAATATTTTTTAGATTTACCGTGTTTTAGACCGAATTGGAGGGTGTTACCGGAGGAGTAGCATCGTGCGAGTCTCAGGTAGGTGGTGCATACCTCATTTTGTGTTTTCGTGGTTGTTCGGGTGATGCGGCTTTTGGCGCGTTTTCAGGTATTTTGAGCGGGACCCGTTTTATCAGCTTTTTCATATTGTATTGCTTATGGGACCTCTGGGATGCTTTTGGGTATGCCTGGTTACCAGTTTGCATGAGCAGGGCTGGGTGAGGGGTCGTTGCTCGTCGGGGCATTTTGGCCGGAGAACACCAAAATGGTCTAAATTGAAATGTTATTGTTATAAACTATTTAGTTTAATTTGTTAAAGCCTGTAAAATTACTAGTGGCATTTAAGACCTCTGTGCTGGTATGGGACAACACCCGGTATAGTGCAATTCGACTGTTTAGTTGGTTTTGCCTGGTTATGTTATCTGTTTACATATGTTATATATGAAATTGCTGAATTGCATCTACTGGACCCCCTTTGGGCCGTGTTGGGATTGGCCCGGTTATGCTTGAGTGATGCTGATCACAGGTTTGGGATTTGCCCGGGTTACTTTGGGTGGTTTTGACCATGGGATTGGGCGTCATGGACGTCGAATTGAGGTAGTGTGACTGTCAGGTTGGGCATGGCCCGGGTTACTTAGATGGCGAGACCATCAGACTTTAGCGACATGGTCGCAGGGACACGAGGTGTCAGATTTTTTGGTGGATTAGGACTATTTTGGGTGATTACCGCTCACCGGGACTTTGAGTAGTGTGCACACAGAGATACTCCGTGATGAGGTGGTTTTGACCACTCGTGTGGGTAGAGGCCCCTGTAGTTGCGGTTAGGTTTTTGGTTGGGGGTGCTTTCCATAGAAAGCCACATGGGAGGTGAGGAGCCTTCAGGGAATGGGCGTGCCTTCGGGACGTCGGTACTTGAGGCACGAGGTGTCAGGAGGCACATGGTGCCGGGTTACTATTTTGGGCGTGCCTTCGGGATGTCGGTACTTGAGACACGAGGTTTCAGGAGGCACATGGTGTCGGGTTACTATTTTTGGGTGTGCCTTCGGGATGTTGGTACTTGAGGCACGAGGTGTCTGGAGGCACATAGTGCCAGGTTACTATTTTGGGCATGCCTTCGAGACGTCGGTACTGGAGACACGAGGTGTCAGGTGGCACGTGGTACCGGGTTACACGACAGAGATTCCGGCATTGGCCGAAGCAGGTGATACTCCATGGTGGCTGTTGATCACCAGTGGAGTTTGTGTTTACTTGTGCATAGTATTGTTTACCTCTTTCCTTGAAATGTATGACTGCTTAAACACATATATTTGGTATGCACCATTGGGTGGTATCCTACTGAGATTTGTCTCACACCCTGCACGGGCCCTTCGGGACGCGTGCAGACTTTATGGATTTATGTGCAGGAAAAAGGCTAGCTTCAGAAGCTAGGCTGCGTTAGTTGTTGCATGGAGATGGTACAGACCTTGAGGTCATACCTAGCTGGGGTTTACCTTGTTGTGTTTACTTTTTTGTATTAGCATGCTTACTTGTTGTAGCTACTGTTGGTTAGCCATTGGCGCCCTTTTTATATTCAGTTGTGTATGACCTACTTTGGATGCATGCTTGGTTGTTTACAGTAGTTATTGCAGTTTATTGTTGGCATGTTGTTCTGTTTAATTTCCGCTGCAGTTGTTTTCCATATTACTTCCACTGTTTATTGATATTGGATATGCTTCCGCTTTGCGGGTCTGGTTCGAGTCTGCTGAGTCATTTATTTTTGCTGCATATTTTAGCATTATACTCGGACCAATACCATTCTTATGATCCTCCGTGAGGGTATAGCCTCCCCACTATACCTATTCAGACCCTCGCTTCTAGTCGGCAGCCTTTGGCGTTCAGGGGAGGTGCGCCTAAGGCAGTGACACCTGACCCGTTCGGCACTGTTCGGGTGGCTGGCTGGGTCCAGGATGTTACAAAGTGGTATCAGAGGAGTTCTTGATAGGGATTTAGTAGCAGTGTTTTCTGGCTACTAATGAGTTTGAGACTTCTCTTTTTATTTATACTGGTTTTACTATTTGGGATATGGTAGACTGGAGATAGGTTGTTGTTACTGGGACAGGGTTTCTAGCTTATTCTTGGGTGCCTGCAGCCCCAGGTACGAGGGATGGACCAAGTTGCCATGGGTGGGAATTGTTGTCTTCTTTTTTGCTCAGATTACAGTTTATATGATTTCCACCTCAGTGGATCACTTGATGTGTGATGTTCTTGATTGTGATATGTGACCCTTGACCCGATGTGGTAAGGGAGAATTGGACCTTGGCCCGGTATGGAAAGGCTACTTTTCTTGGCTTCGATAGGCACATTTTTAGGGTATTTCAATTTGATAATTGCACGTATGATTTGTGAAGTGATAATACCATGTGAATAAAACAAATCAATTGCCATGATTTATCTGCTTTGAAATGTAAAATGGTGAAATTCCTGATAGAATTTCTAGTTGTTGCAATGTGTATGCCATGCTTTATTTTTGTAGAATTGCATGTTGTAGGATTTTGAGTCTGGCTCTTATGAGAGCAGACAGGTACTATGGTTGAGGCAGTGTAACTGTCAGGATTGGGCGACTCGGTCGTCGGTTTGAGGCAACGTGAGTTGTCAGGACGGGCATGGCCCAAGGTAAATTTTATACTTGGCTCTGTTGAGGGTGGGTAAGGAGGCCATGAGGCCGGGATGCCATGGGGAATGGGTTGCGGTGAGGGGGTGTGAGGGTAGTTGTTATGCACTGCCTTTTACCGCTTTCCTTATCTGCATAGAATATATTGTTATATATATATATGGGATGTCTGACCATTTATGGTATTCAGCAGGTTACTACTTCACGAATTTATGGAGCGTCAGGCAGGAGATGATACAGTGCCGCAGGATCAGGGTCAGAATTTGGTACAGGCAGAGCAAGAGCTGCAGGTACAGGCCTAGGGACAGGATCAGGCTCAGGATCCAGTGCAGGCAGGACATCAGCCGGGTTTGGCATTGTTCGGGCCGTGGCTCGACGAGCAGCTCCGAGCGAGCCTGACATGCGTCTGGTAGGGGATTGACAGAGGCACGCAGGGTACAGAGCCTTCTAGGCGTATCTGACGTGGGAGTTCCAGTCGCAACACCCGCCGCTTTTTCAGGGAGAGGGTGGTCCACAGGTGGCTGAGAACTGATATTCGAGCAGCTCGAGACACCTCCAGGGCGGAGGGTCAAGATGGCGACGTACATGCTGAGAGGACTGGTGAAGCGTTTGTGGGACGTACAGGTTTAGGCTCATAGACACGAGGGACTGGCATGGAAGGACTTCGAGTGTAGGTTCTTTGAGCACTTCTACCCGAAGACACTGAGGGAAGAGAGAGCTCGGGAGTTCTTGAGTCTTCAGTAGGGGGACATATCCGTCATGGACTACACAGCTACTTTCACAGAGATGTCTCGTTTTTCACCTGGTATGGTGAACGATGATGCAGCTAGAGTGAGACGCTTCGAGGATGGCTTACGACACACCATTCAGGTTCAGGTGAACATTTTCAGGCTGTGTTCTTTCTCCGAGGCGGTGAATCAGGCGCTTATAGCCGAGGGCAACGAGAGGGATAAATATCGCTTGGGCAGGATGACAACTTCAGCTGACGGTTCGAACAGAAGGAAGCGAGGATGAGATGAGTTCCAGCAGGGCAATCAGGCTAGGGATTCATCTAGACCACCTCACGGGAGTTATTCGGTGATTTTCTTCCAGTGTGGACAGCTGGGACATGTTCGGGCGCAGTGAGACAGGCCTCATAAGGAGTGCCAGGCATGTGGACAGGATGAGCATCTGGAGAGGTTTTGTAGGCAGCCTTCTCAGATAGCCGGCAGGCAAGGACCAAGACAGACTGCAGCGTCTGGAGTTGGTTCAGGTTCGGTACCCAGAGAGGGTAGTCGAGGTTTAGCTATGCATGGAGGTCGTGACAGAGATAGTGGGACCCAGCTGAGGGGTCAGTGGCCAGTGATTGGAGTAGCATCGCAGGGAGGTCAGGCGTCAGGCAGCTATGTTTTAGGCTAGGTGCACACTGTGGAGCTGCCAGAGGATGAGCAGGCTGGTGAGCCGATGACGGTTAGAGGTACACCGCAGTGTGACTGTGATCTCCATGTTTCTTTTTTGGCATGACCTGTAGAGGTATGTCTATTTTGAGTGCACAAGGTGCACAATATCTTTGTGGACTGACTAGATTCTAGTTAGTGGGTTGGAACCGTATTGGGTGCGTGATATATATATCTATGTATGAGATGCGTGGCATTAGGGCATCATGGATGCGGGTTACTTGAGGTGCCGTGGGCATCAGGGCATCGAGTATGTGGGTTACTTGAGTTTCTCAGCACCGGGACCTTATGGAGGCGGACACCGATGCGGTGCGGGTTACGTTGAGTGTCGGAAGCGACACAGGAGCACCAATGGGGCGCAGGGGTGATGATGCATCACGGGAGGACTATGCGCCTGGAAAATAGTTTAGTAAACCCTATTTGTTTTACGTTTTGTTGGGTTGATACCGGGTAAGGAAATTCTTAAGGTGGGGAGCCCCCTTGAGGAATTTAGCCAGAACATTTGAGACCGGGGTAGTCCGGGTTGTTTAACTGGGATGGGCGTGTTCGGTGCCATCTCCTGGTTTCGTTTGGTAGCTCGGGGACGAGCTACGTTAAGGTGGGGAGTTTGTAAGAACCCGGGTTTTCAGAACAGGTCAAAATCCCAACGCTGTTTGAATTTTTGACTGGTTTCTGAGGAAACTGGAGAAAATACAGAGTTTTTGGAAATTCCAGACTACACGCCGTGTACTTTATGTACACGCCATGTATGTTTAGGCGAGTGACCGACCGTGTTCTCGCCAAGTACATTCCATGTGTGACCGTGTAGTAGTTTCTTACTACACGACATGTAGTTTTGAACACGTCGTGTATACCCCCGACCGTGTGAAGCCATACATGGCGTGTAGGCCTGTTGTCCGGGTAGAACCGAGGACACGCCGTGTTCCCCTTGGACACGCCGTGTAGTCTAGCCGTGTATGAGGTATATACATGGTGTGTGGGTATGTCAGCGAGGAAGAGAAGAGGAACCCGGTACACACCGTGTACCCCTAGGTACACGCTGTGTACTCATGTCGACAGGTTCAAAAAGTAAGTCAGCGGAATCAGCCATCTTTTGAATAGTTAAATGAAATATACACGGCATGTAGTCCTAAAGTACATGTCGTGTACTTTCTTTTTTTCTCTTAAATCGGACAGTAGCCTCGTTTTTGAGGCAGAACACACCTCCTCCACCCGGATATGCGAACCAAGCCGGCCGGACCTTCATTTGCTTCCCGGTTCTTCGTCTGAAGTCCAATTCGATTGCTGATTAGTGTGTTAGAACCCCCTCGGCAAGGCCTCGATTCCTCTTCGACCATTTTGTATGATTTTCGTTCTAGAACGAGTTATAGCCCTTTGAGCGGTTTTGAATCATTTGTAGATTTACCGCATTTTAGACTGAATTGGTGGGTGGTACTAGAGGAGTAGCATCGTACGAGTCTCAGGTAGGTGGTGCATAACTCATTTTGTGTTTTCATGGTTGTTCGGGTGACGCGGCTTTCGGCGCATTTTCAGGTATTTCGAGCGGGACCCGTTTTATCTGCTTTTTCATATTGTATTGCTTATGGGACCTCTGGGATGCTTTTGGGTATGCCCAGTTACCAGTTTGCGTGAGCAGGGCCGGGTGAGGGGTCGTTGCTCATCGGGGCATTTTGGCTGGGGAATGCCAAAATGGTCTAAATTAAAATGTTATTGTTATAAACTATTTAGTTTAATTTGTTAAAGCCTGTTAAATTACTAGAGGAATTTAAGACCTCTGTGCTGGTATGGGACAAAACCCGGTATAGTGCAATTCGATTGTTTAATTGGTTTTTCCTGGTTATATTCTCTGTTTACATATGTTATATATGCAATTTCTAAATTGCATTTGCTGGACCCCCTTTGGGTTGTGTTGGGCTTGGCCCGGTTATGCTTGAGTGATGCTGATCACAGGTTTGGGCTTTGCCCGGGTTACTTTGGGTGGTTTTTACCACGGGATTGGGTGTCATGGACGTCAGATTGAGGCAGTGTGACTGTCAGGTTGGTCATGGCCCGAGTTACTTGGATATCGAGGCCATCAGACTTGAGCGACATGGTCGCAGGGACACGAGGTGTCAGATGTTTTGGTGTCTTAGGACTATTTTGGGTGATTACCGCTCACCGGGACTTTGAGTAGTGTGCACACAGAGATACTCCGTGATGAGGTGGTTTTGACCACTCGTGTGGGTAGAGTACCCCGTAGTTGCGGTTAGGTTTTTGTTTGGGGGTGCTTGCCGTAGAAAGCCACGTGGGAGGTGAGGAGCCTTCAGGGAATGGGCGTACCTTCGCGACGTCGTTACTTAAGGCATGAGGTGTCAGGAGGCACATGGTGCCGGGTTACTATTTTGGGCGTTCCTTCGGGACGTCGGTACTTGAGACATGAGGTGTCAGGAGGCACATGGTTCCGGGTTACTATTTTTGGGCGTGCCTTCGGGACGTCGGTACTTGAGGCACAAGGTGTCAGGAGGCACATGGAGCCGGGTTACTATTTTGGGCGTGCCCTCAGGATGTCAGTATTGGAGACACGAGGTGTCCGGAGGCACGTGGTGCCGGGTTACACGACCGAGATTTCGGTGTTGGTCGAAGCAGGTGATACTCCATGGTGGCTGTTGAGCACCAGTGGAGTTTGTGTTTACTTGTGAATAGTATTGTTTACTGCTTTCCTTGAAATGCATGACTGCTTAAACACATATATTTGGTACGCACCGTTGGGTGGTATCCTACTGAGATTTGTCTCACACCCTGCACGGCCCCTTCGGGATGCGTGCAGACTTTATGGATTTACGTGCAGGAAAAAGGCCAGCTTTAGGAGCTGGGCTGCGTTAGTTGTTACATGGAGATGGTACGGACCTTGAGGTCATACCTAGCTGGGGTTTACCTTGTTGTGTTTAATTTTTTGTATCAGCATGCTTACTTGTTGTAGCTACTGTTGGTTAGCCATTGGTGCCCTTTTTATATTCAGTTGTGTATGACATGCTTTGGATGAATTATTGGTTGTTTACAGTAGTTATTGTAGTTGATTGTTGGCATGTTGTTCTGTTTACTTTCTGCTGCAGTTGTTTTCCATATTTCTTCCACTATTTATTGATATTGGATATGCTTCTGCTTTGCGAGTCTGGTTCAAGTCTGCTGAGTCATTTATTTCCGCTGCATATTTTAGCATTATACTTGTACCAATACCGTTCTTATGATCCTCCGTGAGGGTATAGCCTCCCCACTATACCTATTCAGACCCTCGCTGCTAGTCGGCAGCCTTTGACGTTCAAGGGAGGTGTGCCTAAGGTAGTGACACCCGAACCGTTCGGCACTGTTCGGGTGGCTGGCTGGGTCCGAGATGTTACAACTGAACTCTCTCACTTCTACATTTATATGGTGTGAGAACCTTTATTGAGGGATCGAGCCTTTGATCAGGGACTCAGGAGGGAGATCAAGGCTTCAGTAGTTTCTCTCAACATCACTAACCAGACTGGGGTGCTGGAGAGAGACCTTCTGATAGAGATATTCTTGGAGGAGTAGACACCCATATCTAGAGCTTCCAATAGACCCCATGTGGTAGAGTCTTTGGTAGGTAGCAGACAGTAGACGCGTGGACCCAAGTGGGCCAGGTCTTTCAGAGGCTGACCCCAGGACTTACGGTCGACAGTGCAAGTCTCCCAGGCCAGAGGGAGTCAGACAAGGGCCAAACTTCACTTTACATGCGGTTGGTAGGGACACATGGAATGTGACTACCAGACCCGCTGTATAGATGACCAATAGTTGGTTGAGGGACCACCGAGGTAGCGGCTGAGGTTAGAGCGTGGAGGTCCACAGGGCGGTGGACGTGGCAGAGGAGAAGGTCGTGCCACAAGTGGTGGATGAATATTCGAGGTTCTACCACCACCACCCCCAGGTGGCCCACCCCAACCACAAGGAGCAGGTGGACATGGGTGAGAACAACTCCAAGCGGCAGAGGCCTATAACCACGATTCTCCAAAGATGATTAGAGATATGATCTTTGTCGATTACACCCTAGTTTCAGTTCTTATAGACATTGGTTCCAGTCACTCTTTCATTTCCATGGCACTCGTTTGGTGCTCAGATATTCTGACAAAGCCATTGGCATGATACTTACATTTAGATACTCCTACAAGAGATTATTTGAAGATTAAACACTGGTGAAGGCAGTGTGAGTTCACTCTAGGAGGCGAGATCTTCAGCTATAATCTCATAGTAGCAGCGTCGAGGCCTTACGACAACATCTTAGGTATGGAATGGCTATCCACTTTCCATTCTCAAATCGACTGTTTTAGGTGCAAAGTGCGGTGTGTCTACAAGGATGAAATAAATTTTTCCTTCATTGGTGAGGAGGAAACCTTTGCATCACAGGATGGGCTCTATTGAAGGTGGGTGCAGCCGATCACTCATAAGTTGGATAGCCTCACCCTCGGTGTAGTAGATGAGATGAGTCTGAGCTATCCTATATTGGTGGACCAGTATGCTGATGTCTTCCCTGATGATGTTCTGGGACTACCTCCCCTTATAGAGGTAGAATTTTACATTGACATGAACCCTGGGATGACACTGATATCTACACTAGCATATCAGATGGCTCCCATGGAGCTTTGTGAGCTGAGGGTACAGTTGTAAGACTTACAGAGGAAGGGGTTCATAAGGCCTAGTGTTTCTCCTTGGGAAGCCTCGATTTTGTTCACCAAGAAGTCATATGGGAGTTTGAGGATTTGTGTGGACTATCGACACCTGAACCAGGTGACCATGAAGAACAAGTATCCTCTGCTGAGGATCGATGATCTCTTCGACCATCTGAAGGGATCATGGTGGTTTTTGAAGGCATACCTCATATCAGGCTATCATCATCTCAGGGTACGGGATAAGGATGTACCGAAGACAACCTTCATATGTCGGCATGACCATTATGAGTTCTTGGTGATGCCCTTCGGCGTGACCAATGCTCCGGAAGTGTTCATGGGGATCATGAACATGATCTTCCACCCTTACCTCGATTGCTTCATGGTAGTCTTCATTGACATCATCTTGGTGTACTCAGCATCGAAGGAGGAGCATGCCACACACCTAAAGATAGTTCTGGATATACTCCAAGAGCACCATCTTTATGGAAATCTCTCTAAGTGCTAGTTCTGGATATGGGAAGTTCACTTCTTGGGGTACGTTATCTCAGAGACTTGAGTTGCAGTGGATCCGGAAAAGATAGAGGCAATGCTTTATTGGGAGCCACCTAAGAGTGTGATCGAGGTGCAGAGTTTCTTGGGATTGGATGGGTACTACCGGAGATTTATACCTGAATTATCTAGGGTAGCGACACCCTAGTCAGCTTTGACAAAGAAGGGGTAACCTTTCTTGTGGATGGAGAAGTGTCAATAGAGTTTTCAGGAGCCTAGGCGGAGACTGATGAGTGCCACCATCTTGAGGCTACCAAAAGAGGGCGTTGGGAATGTAGTCTACTACGATGCATCAGAGACCAAACTAGGTTGTTTCCTGATGCAGGAGTGAGCGGTGATTGCCTACAACTCATGGAATTTGAGACAGAATGATCAGAACTATTCTACCCATGACCTGGAGTTAGCAGCAGTGGTCTTTGCGCTGAAGATGTGGCAGCACTACTTGATGGGTGAACGATTTATTGTTTACTTCGATCACAAGAGTATTAGGTATATCTTCTCACATAAGGACCTGAACCTAAGATAACAGTGATGCCTGGAGTTCCTTCAGGACTATGAATTTGAGATAGTCTACACTCTTGGGAAGGAGAACGTAGTAGCAAACGCACTCAGTAGGAGGTCTAGTATATAGTTTTTTAGTGAGGCGACAGATAAGCTAGCCGAATTATAGATATCCTTCATGGATAGAGATGGAGTGGCCTACCTTCAGTCTATGAATGTCACTCCCCCACTCCTTCAACGAGTTCAGGAGGCTCATCTTGGGGACGTTGACTGCAAGGCCCGACGTGATCAGATATCCTCAGGACTGTCTCCTGAAGGATTTTATAAAGGTGGTTAGCATGTCATACTCTTCAGAGGACACACCATGGTACCAGTGATGCTACAATAGGAGGTGTTGAGGGAGTTCCACACATCCCATTTGGCAGTACATCCTAGAGTGGTGAAGATGTACCAGGACCTCCGACATTAGTACTGGTGGCTAGGGATGAAGAAAGCGGTGGCCGAGTTTGTATCATGATGCCTCACTTGTCAGCAAGTGAAGGCTGAGCATCAGGTACTAGCAGGCTTAGCTCATCCACTTGAGGTTCCAGAATGGAAGTTGGATGGTATATCTATAGACTTCATGATAGGGCTACCATGTACGTCCAGGGTCCACAATTCAATCTGGGTGATCGTTGACCGACTCACCAAGTCATACCACTTCATACCCATCTGAGAGCAGGGATTAGTATAGAGCTTGGGATTCCTATATGTATAGAAGATTTTAGGACTTCATGGGGTTACATTGACGATCATCTTAGATTACGACACCTGTTTTTCATCCTGATTGTGGAAGGGATTGTTAGAGGAATTCGGGAATCAGCTATGCTTGAGCACCACCTTTGATCCTCAAACAGATAGTCAGACGGAGATGACCATACAAACACTCAAGGACATGATTTGTGCTTGTGTCCTTGATTTTGGCCACAGTTGGGAGGACCACCTACCACTGGTGGAGTTCTCTTACAACAATAGTAATCACTCCACCATCGGCATGGATCCGTTTGAGGCCCTGTATGGGCGACCTTGTAGATCACCACTATGTTGGAAAGACCCAAGGGAGTCACCACTTATGGGTCCAAAGTTGGTACAAGATACCACAAAGAAGGTGCAGATCATCTACTAGAGGATTAAGACTGCATAGAGCTGACAAAAGTCTTATGCTGACAGGAGATAGAGACCCTTGGAGTTTGAGGTGGGAGACCATGTCTTTCAATGGGTCTCACCCTGACAAGGATTACAGAGGTTTGGCCAGGGCGACAAGCTATCTCCATGTTTCATCGGACCTTTCCAGTTCCTCAACAGAGTAGGTGAGGTGGCATACCATCTAGCTCTTCCCTTATAGATGCACCTGGTGCATACTGTTTTCAATGTTTCGCAGTTTAGGAGGTACTTTCATGATCCATCACATGTTATCAACTGGGGCGAGCTAGAAATCGACGATGGGGCGATGTTTGCGGAGTTCCCGATGGAGATAGAGGATCGAAAAGAGTGGGTCCTTCATGGGAGATCCATTCCTCTGGTGTGAGTTCATTGTCAGCACGAGAATCTTCAAGAGATCACATGGGAGTGGGAGACCAAGTTATGTGCTTAGTACACCCATTTGTTCCTCTAGTTTTACTATAGCTTTTGGGGAAAAAAATCACGAAGGTGGGGAGAATGTAAAGACCCATAAATCCCATATATATTTTTTTAAATTATTTGGGATTATTATGAGTCTACTAAAATTGATGGAACGTTTTTTAGAGGCCCAGAGAGCCCAAAACAAAATTTTAAACTTTTTTTAATGTTTGTTAAGTAAATGTGTGGGCAGCATTTTTTATCTTTTGAACTGGTGCTCAGATTAAAAATTCGAGGGCACCGTTGAATCCGCAACACTGGGTTTTGTTAAAGGGAAGCTTAACTTCAACTGGAAAGGGTCGGACAAAAAAGTTAATTTTATGGAATTTACAAAAAATAATAATAAAATAATTGAATATTATTTTCTTTTTCTTTTTTTACAACTGTTGGACAAAAGGTGGTGGGACCGCGGTGCAATATCAAGCTATTTAATGGCTTGGCACTTATTTTGTGTAACCACACCATTGGGGGAAATTAAAAGAATGTGTAATCGCACCGTTTATAGAATCAAATAGGCTCATTAATTATACTCATTAATGAACCTCATTAATTGTGCATTGCATTGATACTCTCCTCCCCTCTATTTAATCTGAGCCCAGGCTTGGGTTTTGGGAGAGATATGAGAGGAAGCTCTGATGAAGTGCCGACGAATTTACGCTCTGATGAAGAATGTGATCGAGCGACGGACTGTGGGGGGAATCGACGAGCGATGAAAAGCACCGACAAACACCTTCGGACATGTACACTCCCTCCTCTTCTGCAACACCATCCAACAAATAAAATGTAGGGTGTTTATGCTTGATTTCTCCCCTTTACCCCGTTCTTGATTATTATGAAGAACACATATCAACCGTCCAACGGGTTGATCCGTGTTCATTATTAAAATTCGGGAGGATATTGCAGGGTTTTATTTATGAGAGTTTTTACATTTAAGTAGTCCTTCCCATGTTATAATGATAATGCATAGGTCGCGGTCCAAATGAATAAATAATAGACCCTCCACCATTTTTGGTTTTGGTTGCGTATTTCATGGGCGATTAGAAGTTATGGAGGCACGTGGTGGTATCAGCCGCATGCCCGATGGAGAAAATACTGGCCACCGATAGCTGCAGGAGGAGGCGCACCCTGATGACGTGCTTGGGTGGCGGAAGCCATGACCACGATGGGTCGTGACATTGGAGGAGGTACACCCCGACGACGCGGTTGGGTGGCGAAGAAGACGCAACCGCGAAGGGCCACAATGCTAGTGTGGCACCGCATGGAGTAGTAAAACCACCGAGTGGGTTGATGTGGATGGTGAGAATAGGTCCACTGGCTACCTGAGTAGGTGTGGGATGCAGCTATTCTGTGTTCGGGGAGAATGGAGCTGACCCACAATTGCGGGTTGTGGTGATCTTAGCCGGTCGCGTCGCCAGGTGGGATGAACTGAACAGGTCGACCCGGTGGGATGATTTAAACCCAACCAGGCTAGGCTAGGCCAAGGCCAGTGGGCCGGTTCGACCCGATAGGGTCGAACTTAGGTCGGGTTGGGTCGGTTCGACCGGGTCGGACTAGACCCGGAGCCCTTTCGGCCAAGTTATGTTTAATTATGCGTAACTCCTAAACCGGACATCTATTTGACGAACCATCAACAATGATAGAACCCTTTGGATGAGGTAGACATTTTGAGATACTCTACATGAATTTTGGAGAAAGTAGGAGTTTGGCCAGGTTGAATTGTACCTGAATCTCACCAGGACCTCAACACTAAAATGCCTATAACTCACAGACTGAGCATCCGGTTGACGCGTCGTCTATTGCGTTGGAACCCTTATAACATGAAGGATCATTGAGTTACTTATTTTTGAGACTTTGTTGTGGTTGAAATACGGCCGATGCCTTGAGGAGCGGTTCTCCCAAGCGCGCTATGTATGGAACCCTGTGACTCGCTGAGACCTGAAGATTGCTAATTTTCAACTCTGTGTGACTCGACGGCCTAGTGGGAATCACCTCTGTGTGACTTGGAAGGCCCATGGTGGAAATCACCTCTCTATGACTTGTTAGACCCACAATACTCTACAGGAGGAGTACCTCAACAATCCATGGTGGGGAGCGGCTTTGTGTGACCTGTAAGACCCACAGTACGCGATGGGGAGGAGTACCTAAGAAGTTCAAGGTTAGTGGGAGGCAAATTTGTTTGACCCGGAAGGCCCACCATACTTGATAGAGGAGGAGTTCTCCAGCAGCCAAGGTTTTCGACAATTTGACTGGTGATGCTACTATTACCACCCTAGAATACATCTAGTGTGATCTGTATTTGCTTTGTGCTTGTGATTGTGATTATTCTATGTGGTTTTTATTTTGTGGAATTCTAGGAGAACTTAGGGGGTATTGGGGTCCCTAATGAGTATTGTTATACTCACCCCTACATGGGATTCTCCCACACCTTGTTGTGTCTTATGAAGACGACGAGCAACTTTGACTAAGATTCAGGGAGCAAGGACCTACCAGTGGATGACGAGGATAGTTGACATAGAGAGCTGTAGTGACGAGATGTGCCTACCCTTTAGGTATGATCCTTGGAAGACGACCTTAGGAATTGTTTTCCCTTTTTTATATTTTTCCATTTTAGTTGGTCTTGTATTCTGGCCCCTTTACTTTAAACTGTACTTGTACTCAGTCTTTCAGTGGTATGCTATTTACCTTTTGTGAGTTGGGATTTGGATGGGCATGTTTGTGTGTACAAGTATCCAGGAAAATTCCTCCCACTTGCAGGTGGACTCCTTCGGTTCTAGTCACCATCCCTTGTCCTTTGGGAGGTGGGCTTGGGGTAGTCACAACATTGGCCCTGGTGGATAGGTCGTGATAGTCAAAAAGGATGATTTTCAACATATACGTTGTTAATGGATTTTCTCATTGCCATAATAATTTTATGCTATTTTAGCTTCATCTATAAGTTTTTAATTATTTTACAAAGAAAACTCTTTAATAAAAGCTTCTTTAAATGTTTCACATAATTTTTTTTATTTTTCCAACAAACTTGATTTAATTATCAAAACATTTTTTATGAATTGATCATCATATTTTATCACTTAATAACTTTTTAGTCGTTAGATTTATCTTAAAAAATTTACATTCTTGATATCATTTTTCATTTGAAATTACATTTATATTAAATATCTGTATTCTATGTAAGATGTATATGATTATTGGTTAGACCAAATACCTTCTAAAAAAATCGTGTTTTAGTATGAAAGTTATTAGAATGATTGGGGAAATATTAATATTCTGTATTCTTTACTCAATGTGTATATTTTTTGACAAGGCATATTGTTTATGAATTTAATTGATAAATCAATGTATGATGAATTCATAGGACATATAGTGACCGGTAGGGCCTGATTATATATATATATATATCCCCTTGATGCATGAATAGGTCTCATGGTATTTTTTTTGATATACTTGTTAAATGGGGTTTTAGTGTATACCCACCCATAAATTAAACTCTATTTGAATAATAATTTTATAGTAATGTTATCATGATGATTGAGATCATGAAATCCAATATTAATAATTTCATTCTATGGGAATTTATTTATTATTATCCATGAGATTATTAAATTGATATTATCTACTGATGATTTTCATTCTCATGTTATTAATTAAAAGACTTGTGTCTTCTATTATATACCATTACATATTTACTATGAATTATTTACACTTGATATATTCCATTTTATGAAAATCTTACTAAGAATTATAGCTCCCTCTTATTTTTTCCCCATGATATGAAAAAGAATATCATGGAAAAATATTAAGGATGCGAGAAAATTTCTTATGCTATTTTTTGATAGTTCCAATGTAATATAGGAATCAAGTGTCTATATGGTTGTTTAGGACTATTAAAATTATTTATCCTTCAGGATGATATCCCTTCTATCTTAATCAAATTTAATAAAAAATACACAAGTTACGGGTTACTGGAGTTATGATTATTATAGCCAGTATCATAGGATGTTGGTAGAATCCTTAGGAACTATATTTTAAACGAACATAACTAAAATGAGAATAATGATAATACATTCTATTATTTGAAAAATTTTTGTCTATTAGAGGGATTTTTATTTTATGGCTCAATATTTATGATGATTATGATCTGACGTAGTGTATGGAATTATTTTTTGGTAGAGCATAACTAATGAAACAGAATCAACACCTATAGTCAATGTAGGGATTTCCCTACTGGGAAAGAAAATAAAACTGGAGTTGGAATTAAGTAGATCATAGTAATATTTGGTTAAATAACTCAATTTATGATGAATGAAATTACCTATATAGGTAATCCCCTTGTTCCAAAACATGATTCACCTATTTTAGATCATTTCGAGTGAAATATGACTCTATTTTTTATTGAAACTATTAATCTATTGGAAGTTGAGAAATATATTCAGTCCATAAAAAATATATTCATGGATTTATGAAGTAATGAAAATGAAAATGGTATTCTAGTAGTTTATCATTTTAATGGAGACATTGATTGATAGTATTAATTGATATAGAAAATTAAAGAGGTTGATAAAATAGAAATAATGGAATTGATAACATTTAATGTGATATTATTCAAGAAATACCTCTTTTGGGAAGAGTGAGCTTAAATAGAGAGAAAATAACTCAATTTGAAAAATATCTAAGAAGAAGGTGCAGTAGATTATGAGTTTAACTTTAGAAAATTATGAATACATGATACAAATAACATACATTATCTAGAAAGAAATATTGAATTCTTCTTTGATGGGTATAAGCTGAGACATCAAAGGGAACTAGTTTCTAAAAAGTTTTCATCATTTGATGATATATTATTTAGTACCATTATAGAAAATAAATAATTTTCAAGATACTATATCATTAATGGAAATCAAGATAACAAGAGTATGAATGATCACTAAGAAAACGAAAAAAATTTAATTTCTATCATGTAAAAGCTGTGTAAAGAAACATCTTGGAAAATGATAAAAGGGTATGAGAGTTTGTTATAATTTTGGAGATAAGGTTAATCTATATAATGAATGAAATAAAAATAAAAAAAACATTTTTTATCCTATTCTTCAACTGTTACATGATGGTGAATTATTCAAACTAGTTCCACAAGTGTCAAGGGAACACACCATAGAATAATCCAAGAGGATAAGGCTAAGAATGTGGAATTATTATAGAATATGTGGATTTTCCATGCAATGTGGTAAAAGGTACACTTATCATCTACTATAAAAGTAAAAATGATTTATTTTATTCAAGTTATACACATTCTATTATATCATAAGAATTTTTTAAGGGTATCGCCTCACAACCTCAATGATAATATGTTGAGTTGGCAGTGAAAACTCTTTAAGGTATGATGACCATAGATCAAGTATATATCTCCTCTCTAGTAGATGTTTTAATAAATATTCTTCTTGAAAATATTGTTATTATTACTCATGTTGAATTTGATATAATTTTAGACATGGATTATCTCTTTTAGTAGAGATCCCATATAAATTTTCAAGGAAGGGAAGATACATTCAATATTCTGAATAAACCTATGATAGTCTATCAATGCGAGGATGAACCTAAAATAAAAATTAATATTACATAGATCATATGGGTTTTATTATATATTCATGAGGGATATTTATCAAATATTACTGGGGAGAAAATCAACATTTAAGATATGCCTATAATAATGTATTTTTTTATGTCTCTCCATAAGAATTGACTGCTATTCACTTGAATAATGAAGTTTATATTCCAATAGAAATCATACACGGTGCTACACCCATTTGAAAAAAACCATATAGAATAGACCTAATCGAGTTATAATAATTAATGAAGCTAATCCTGATTAATCATGATAAGGGATTCATTCACCATGTGTATCACCATGGGCTGAACCTATCATTTTTTTTCAATAAGAAATATAGATCAATGTGAATCTGTATTGATTAAAAACATATTAACAAAATCATAATGAAGAACATGAATCATCTACCCCGTTTCAATGATCCTTTTGATCAATTACTTGGATCTCAATATTTTTAAAAAATTGATCTTTGATCTGGATATCATTAGATAATGATAAATAAGGAGGATATACCAAAGGAAATGTTTTGTATGAGGTATGGTCAGTATGAATTTATAGTAATGAAATATGGACTTACCAATGATCCAAATATCATCCTATATTTAATGAATATAGTTCTTAAAAATTACCATGAGAAGTTTGTGGTAAAATATATAGATGATATTCTTATATATTAACAATGAAAGGAAGAGCATGAATATCACATGATAATTTTACTAAAGACCCTATGATAGGATAACTTGAATGTAATATTTTACATTGTGTGAATTTAGGATACATAAAGTTTTATTTTTTGGTCATATAATCTCAATAGAGGGTATATCTGTGGATATATCAAAGGGGGAAGTTATTGAGAAATGTACAAGACCAACCATGGTATCTATGATCCATAGTTTTCTTTGGATAACATGATACTATTGAATATTTGTTAAATATTTCTCATGAATATCTAATCCACTCACCATGTTCACTCAATAGGGAGCCAAGTTCTTTTGGATAGATAATTGTGAGTAGAATTTCAAATAAATGAAGAGGGTGTTCGTCAGTATGCCTATGATTACACTACCCTAAAGTGGATAAGGGTTTTTGATATATAGTGCTGCATCAAATAAGGTATATGGATGTGTACTCATTTATAATGATATAGTGATAGATTATGTCTCTCACTAAATAAAAATTCATGAAAAAAATTAATTGACTCATTATTTGGACCTAGCTGCTATCATTTTTGAATTAAAGATATAGAGGTATTTTCTATATGGTGAAATATGTGATATATATCTATATATATATATATATACCAGAAAAACTTGAAGTATATATTTTTATAGAAATAGTTGAATATGCACCGGAGAAGATGGTTGGAGTTGATCAATGATTATGAACTCACAATTCCTTACAACCCTGGGATGTAAAACATAGTGGATGATGATATATGTTAGAATGACCATGCTAGTTTTCTGATGATGATGATTTAAAGAGATCTAATATTTACTGATTTTAATATTTTTTATTTTAAATGATGAGGAAAATATGACAACTTGTATATTTCTTATATGAATATTAAACCATCTATCCATTCGTGATTTAAGAAGGCGTAGAATGAAGATGTGTAAATACATAGGATGGTGAGGATTGATTATTTTTTAGAACATTATTATGATAGAATAAAATGGTTTAGAAGCTAAGTATGTGTTCAATCAATATAGGACTTAAAGAAGGATCTATTGGATAAAGCTCATAATTCATCATTCACTATTCATCCTGGAAGTATGAAGATGTTTAGTGATATGAAAGAGTATTTCTGGTGGGATAATGTCAATAAGGATATTTCAGAGTATGTATCTCGCTTCCTACTGCTTTAGAATGTTAAGCATTACAAGAAAAAGCCTAAGGGGATTTCAAAACCATTACCCATACCAAAATGGAATCGAGAAAACATTTCCGTGGATTTCATCATCGAACTCTATAAAATATCTAAATAGAATAATTTTATTTGGTTTGTAGTCGATCACCTTACAAAATCAATTCATAATTTCACTATTAAAGAATATTTATATCTTCATCATCATAATTGGTTATACATGAATAATGTTTTGAGATTTCATGGAGTACCACTCTCAATTGTATCTGATCAGGATCCATGGTTTTCCTCTATGTTTTAGAGAATCCATAGTAGGATCTAGATATAAAATTTATTGTCAGTACTAATTACCTTCATCATATAGATAGTTAGTATGATAAAACCATTTAATCTTGAGGAACACTTCTTAATATCATTTGATATAGATTTCAGAGGTAATTAGAATAAAAAAATTCTTTTCGTATAATTTTATTACAACAATATATTTAACATGATAATTTAGATGGATCCTTATGAATCCCTCCATGGATGAAAGTGTAGAACTCCAATGTGTTGTAATTAAAATGAATAATGAAAGCTATTGGGACATGATCTAGTTGAAGAAATGGAATATTAGGTTAGATCCTATAAAATCCCATCATTTTCCTAGCACATCTCACTTTATGTTTTAGAGAATAATTTAGGGTCTGGTTATTTATATTTTAAAAATTATCACGCCATGGGTGAGGCTAGATTTTGGTTGTAATGTTGATACATTAATAGGCTATGAGGTCATGTTGCAGAGAAAATGTATGGGATAATCACAGATTTACAATGTAAATAACACAGGAATGATGACCCTATAAAACCAAATATGGCTATAAACATGGTACAAAAATCCATGAATCTATGATTTATGAATCAAATAAGAATTTATATCCTAAAATGGTTTAATTTTTATTTTATACCAAAGTGATATATTTTTCAATTTACATGGTATTGGATGGATTTACAATGTAATTTATTTATTTATATCATGATATAAACATGATCAGCCTATTTTAAAATCTTATAGAGGTGGGATTACATTAAAATAAATTATATCCCTTCTCTATAAATTTAATTCTTTCTACATAAAATATTTGAGAGTCCTCTTTGGCCCAAAATAAGAATTCTATTAGATTTACATGATCCAAAACTTATGAATAGTGCATCATTGATCATCATTAAAGGGATATTAGGATGAATCAAATGAAACCACATACATTAGGAATTGTTATAATATTCTTTGTTTTTGAGGTTGGTGATCTTTAAATTATCACTAATTTCCTTATCAATTATCCTTGTATGTGAAATAAGTGTGATCACACAGGAACACCATGTGCATGAACTAAGTAATTGGATAATTATCTATTTGAGGAGTTACATACATATAGATATCTCATTGGATCCCATTGGTTCCATTAACATTTAAATATTTCCTTTCCAACCACTAGAGAGGTGTTCCATCTATTGATATTGTTGAGACATAGTTAGTTTAAACATAAAGCCCACAAATATTTGGGAATTTTGATTGGTAATTTTCTTAATATTAAACTTTTTTATAACAAGTTAATTTTAGTGATATATTAATATAGAATAATATAGAAAAAGTGGTGAAATTATGTGTAATCATATTATAATTTTTACTTAATGAGTTCTAGCTATATTGGAATGAAAAAAACATATAGTTAATTGAAAAATGAAATGGGAATTAGTGTAATTATGATGATAATTGGGATCTAGACCATATGAAATTCAAATGGATAGATAAGTGGTAATTGGATAAAATGAAAATTATGAAATATGATGGAATGATTATTTTTCAAGGTGTTTTTTCATGTGAAATACTTGTTAGAATTTTATTTTGATATATATTTTGTGATGATTGATTCTTAAGGGATATACAATACATGGATTTCAAGTTCTTTGTTTGACTAGACATCTGCTTTAGTTGGGTGTGTAAAAGGAACCAGATGTGATGACTAAGGGTAATATTTATGGATATGCTCCGCCTAAGGGTAAATTACATAGTCACCAGATGCCTGAGTGTGTGACTTCCTAGATGGATGATGGTGATAATTCCTTAAATCCAGAGGGAATGATTTAATAGATACCTTAGGGTAATATTATTGTTTTCCATAGGGTCGGGACATCTGTTCATGATATTATATGTGAAATTAATCCTTGATAAATAAATCCAACACTGAATTGGACGATCCTTCCTAATGTTGGAGGATCCACCATTAGTCAATGATATTTGGGATGAAACTGAAGAAGGTTTGGCTAAACCTGAGTGTTAACATGGTTATTGAGGTCTAGTTAGTTTATTATATGAGAAGTATTAATTTATTAATTAATATAACTATTTATCACTTTATATAATTAACTAAATTTTATGACTGGATTTTTTTAGACATAGTGGAGTTAACCTACCGAATTGTACTCACACACTAGATAGGACACTATTTGGTACCCATAAATATTTCATTGAAACATGTTTGGAAAAGTATAAGGGACCCTATTTATTATTTTTGCTTACTTTATGGGATGAAGTATGAAGATGGAATTGACATGGGGTTCAGGACCAAGGTCTTTTGAGTCCTTATTGAGTCTCTTAAGTATTTTTTATATAACTTTTAGTATGAAATTTAGTCACATTCATTCATTCATTATAATATTTTTTAGAATCTGGTTTGATATTTTAGATATTTTTTTTGGATCATTGTTTTTTTATATTTATTTATTGTTTTTTTACTCATTTGTTATATTATTTTTGTTTTTTTTCAAATCTATTCTTGATGTTATAGTATTACCACTATATTAATTATACTATCACTACTAGTCATCATCCATAAAAATATGGGGAGTCATGACTGAGGTTATATAGCCAAAACATCTTGACCTCATGAGTAATTATTGGTATGGAGATATTACAAAGTGGAATTTTAGAATCAAGCTTATTTTTTATTTTATTACTATTTTGAAAAGGTAAAAATTAGACTAGGATGTACCAAGAATTAGTAATGATCTTATGAAAGGGAGTATCTAACCCATGCATAAGAAAAAATTTTGAGTTCATAAGGATGGGATGTTTTCCCTTATTGTTTTCATGTTACATTTTTGGTGTTATTTGACCTTTTGTGATTCACTTTTTTTGTGATTTACTCTTTATGATATTTTAATCATGGGTTGGTATGGCATGGTATCATTATACATAAATCATGGTATACACATAGGGATTCATATTGAAATGAATTGTTTATACTAGGGAAATCCTTGATGGATATGATATATATTCCTATGAATTGTGAAATGAAACTCCTTTATATACTTGATAAATGAAATGAATGAGAAGTTATGTTATGGAAAATTACTTGTTAATCCATAGGTAGAGGAAACTTAGGCAATTATTTACCTATTATTTTCACATGTTGAGGTTGTTCTTATTATGTCTATATTTAAAAAGGAGTTCATTAGTATTTTTAGAGAAAATGACTCCTAATCATCTTCATATAGAGAATCAGGAGAGTGGTAAGCTGCACGATACTAATATAGATGATCTAAAATGTCCCGTGCCTTTGGAGAAAAAAAATAGAATACTAGATTTGAAATAGTTTTTTAAGGGTTAAGTGATACATAGATATGGATACTATTTGTTCTATACCTTTTATGTCTAAGATGATGATAGATTTACAACTACAACATTCACCTACATTCACTAGGGAGGGAGGGTACCCGAAAATTGAATATTGGATTTATTCAATCAAGAAAATATTCAATCACCTCAAGAAGCCTAAAGATAGGAGGGTGATTCCTTCTGCATACATGCTTTTAAGACCATTTAGAAATTTGTGGGACATCCTAGGAAAAAATAGGAAGTAAAAGGGGTTATCCTGGAAGGAATTCAAGGTAATTTTTATAAGACGCTTTTATCCAGAGACACTGAGTGATAAGTGAGGTTGAGTTATCATGCTCATAAAATTGGAGGGTATATCAATTATAGACTATTCTAGATGCTTCACATACCAACCGTTTTTTTCGACATCCTTGGAAGCTGATGAGGTTTCTAATGTGAGGTGTTTTCAGGATGGTAATTACTTTGAGATCAGGATATATGTAAGTATCTTTTTCCTGTGAAAATTTATGGATGTGATGAATTTAAATTTCATCATAGAAGGGAATTAGAGAGAGGCACTGATGGATAGAAAATAAATCTCAAAAATTTGATTTGAGAGCTCTTCCTCTAGTGGAAACAAGAGAAACTGTGATAGGTTTCACCAGTATAGTAGAGGGAAAAGCATCCAGGGGAGTAGACATTATTATTAGGACCACTACTCAGTGCAGTTCTTTTATTGTGTCAGGGTGGGACAAAAGTGACTAGTGTATCCTTACCCCAGAGTGGGGTTTTGTTCCTATGGAAAGTGGGGAATATTATGAGGTCATGTGGGAACATTCCATATCTATGCAGTGGTAGGGGACCAGGCTAAGAACCCCCATATGGGAGGGACTCAACTTCCCCTCAATAGTCTAGTTAATAGAGTTCCACAGGATGTTCAGGCTAAGTTAGGGGACATGGTATGATAGTATAGGAGCAGAAGTACCAAGTAGTGGGAATAAAAAAGGGGTTTCAAAAAAGGATCATAGGGTATATGGTAGAGTTAGTCTCATGCTATGCAGTCTACTTGGGCTAGTATGGATGCATGAAATTCTACGGTCAACATTACAATTCTTATATCATCTATCCTCTCCTGAATTTTTTTCGATATAGTATAATCACATTCCTTTTTATCTTCACATATTAGAAATTTTATGATCATGGATGATGATATTTTGGATCGATTTATGACCATAAATTTATAGTTTAGAGTTTTATATGTGGATATCAAACATTATAGGAAATGTTCTCTTCATATTAGTGTCGACAATTTTATTTGGAAGATTATTGCATTTTGAGTTATATGATTCAATTAGATTATTTTTATAGAATTAAATGTTTCGTATGAGCCTCATATCAACTATTATCATGGGAATATTACCTTCCATTCTCTATAAGAGAGAATATATACTCAATGGGTTGAGTTATATCTTTAGGATGGTTTTATAGGACCAATTTAGTGAAGATTTTACATTCTCATGATGAAAATAAAATTCATTTTTATATATGATAGTGGAATGAAGTTGGGTAATTTTAATTCAGTGGTGAACCATTTTTAGTAAATATTTCTTGAAGAGTTCACTAGCTTACTACCCAATCCAGATATTAAGTTTATGATCATGTTTTTGTTAGGAGCTATTCTACCTTACAAAATGGAACTAGAAGTGCTTCATGTGTTGAAAGTTCAGTAGTAAGATCTATAATAAAAAGAGTTTATATGACATAGTAATTCACCCTCGGGCTATCCCGTTATTTTATTTAACATTGATGATGACAATTTATGCTTATGAATTGATTATAATACAAAAACCCGATGATGGTCAAAAACTTGTATCCACTACCATACATTGATGATCTATTCAATAATTTGAATGGTTCCAAGATATTCTCCAAATAAAATTGAGTTCAGGGTACCCTCATTTTAGCATGATACCATTTGACATACCCCAAATTTATTTTAATATAATTTATTGTTTTTATGAGTTTGTGGTGTTGTCGTTCAATATGATAAACTCACTAATGGTATTTATGGTCTCAATGAATCATATATTTCAACCATTTGTAGAATAGTTTGGGGCTGTTTCTATTAGTGACATATATGTGTACTCCCAATCAATATAGGATCATTCCCAATATCATTACATAATTGTGAATATGTTGAGATAGGATCGACTTTATGCCAATCTATCTAAATGGAGTTTCTATATTGAACCAATGACCTTCCTGGGTCATGTCATGTCAATGTACAGAGTGTTAGTAGAACTAGAGAAGGTTTAAAGCATAGTTTCATAATAGAAACCTAATAATGTATTTGAGATTCATAGATTCCTGGATTTAGTGGGATAATATCCATGTTTCATCCAAGAATTATCCCATTTGGAAATATCAATACCCTGGATAACTAATAAAGTGGTTAATTTTGGTTTTTTTTATATGCTTCTGAGAAGGATTTCCTATATCTAAAATTAGGCTAACCTCATCATCGATCACATCCTTACCCATGAATGGTAAAGAGTATGTAGTGTAATTTGACGCATCTGGAGTTGGAAATGGAGTAGTTCTAAAGGAGGAAGAATGAGTGGTTTCTTACAACTATAGAGATACGAGAATTCATGAGAGAAAATATTATACACATGATCTAGAGTTAGTTATTGTTGTAAGAACCATGAGATGCCGAAGAAACTATTTTTGGGTGAGAAGTTTGTGGTGTATAAGGACCACAAGAGCATAAAATACCTATATTATTAGCAAGGACAAAACATTAAATTAAGGAAGTTGGTCAAGAGCCTATAATATTTCAACATTGAGTTAGATTACACTCCCAAGAAAGGGAAAAATAATTTTTTATTCATTGATACATTATATATATAAAGGGGTAGTATGAGAGTATTACAATGAGTGGCGGCTGATGGTACTCCTTACAAATATGCTTCTGGATGTTCAAGAGTCACAAGGATGAGTATCTTTGACCTCAGAATATATTGTACATATGATATTGGATTGGATGAAGATATACAAGTTCTTTTATCCATAGGTATTATGTATAAGGGACAACTTATATGGTGGTGATCCACTAAAAGGATGGTCCTTTCAATGTAGTGATGTTCTTATTTTCCATGGTCATGTCTAGGTACCTATGGGCTTGCATGTAGAGCTGATGATAGAGTTTCACACTTCCAAATGTGAGGTACATCTAGGTATAAGAAAGATTTATTATTAACCCCATATATAATACTAATGGTTAGGGATAAAATAGAGTCTATTAGGATTTATAGAAAAATGTTTCACTTATCATCACGTAAAGTACCTATATTAGAGTCATTATAGGTTATTTTATACTATAGCCATTCTATAATGGATGTGGGATGATGTCACTATGAATTTATTGACAAAATTATCGAGGAAACCTATTAGGAAAGATAAACAATGGGTGATCTTTGCTTTACTGATGAAGGTATCCCAATTTTTCTTATCATAGAGACCATCATCATCAATGATTTGGGTAGAATCTATATATGGGAAATATTTAAACTTCATGGTGTTCCATGGAGTATCCTTTATAATTGAGATCATTGTTTCATGTATTAATTATATCATGTACTTTTGAAGGATTTTGGATTGCAGGTACTTCAATCTAAAACCAAAATTCTTCATACTAAAGGCTAAAATGAATAGATGATTCAGTTTCTGTAGGATATATTACAAACCTATGTTTTGGATTTAAGTGGATAATGGGATCAGTACCTAATACCTCTATAGTTCATGTTTAATAATAGATTCTAGGAATTGTTCAAAATGTATCATTTTAATGATTTATATGAAAGTTAATGAAGTTTTCCTTTTTTTTTCTGGTTAGATACAGATGAGTTAGCATTTCTTGGGCTTAGTTCTATGTAAGAGACATCTGGGAAGGTTTAGTCAATCAGAAAGTAGATGTTTATCAAACAAAGACAATAAAAATTACACAAGGACCATTGGAGACTACATTTGTAGTATAAGGTTGGTCATTATGTTTTCCTTTGGGTGTTTCAAATTAAGGGACACCACCGTATAAGGAAACATGGGAAGAAAGTACCAAGGTTTGTCAAGCCATTTGAGATATTGAAAATGGTTTGTGAAGTGTCATATAATTTATCACTTCTACAATATTATAGTGTAATGAATGATGTGTTTCTCATGTAATATCTTTAGAGATATCATCTTGAACCTTAAAACATGGTAGATGTTGATGATGTTGAGATGAATATTGATGCTTATTTCGAGAAGCAACTAATTTTTATCAAGGATTGTAGTGTGATGAATAAATGGGGGAATACCATGCCTCTTGTATGAGTGTAGTGGTAGTATAGGCATGTACAAAAAGATACCTAGGAAAATGGAAAATATATGTAAGAAAAATTCCTAGAATTGTTCACTAATATCGCATAGTGATTCTTGGAGTATCTTTTGGATGAAATGTTTTTTGGTGGGGAGGTTGTATGATACCATATTTTAGGTATGTATCCATTTATGCTTTAGTGAGCCTTTTAATTTTTGGTTGTATTTAGTTTAAAATTGTTGATCCCTAGGTGAGGCTAGTCTTTTTTTTCAGTTTGGAAGCAGGAAGAGGCTGTGAGGTCTTGACATAGAGAGAATTCTACGCATAAATCATAGATTTATGATGTAAATTGTTTATTCAGTTCAACCTTGTAAAACCTAATCATTTTGTAAACTCAATGGGGAAATCCATGAATATGATATTTATAACCTAAATTAGAAATTACAATGTTAAATAATTAAAATTCATATTTTAGAATAAGTGAATTTTTTTAGCATATATGGGATTCTATGGATTAATGACATAATTTCTCTATTTAATTCATGAAATAACTATGATCAGTCTATTTTAAAAACCTACAACATTAGTCATGTGTACATATAATATTTATCCCCTCTATTATGATTAAATTCCTCTTATAGGTAACCCCAGTGAGTCATACTTGACATAGAAGAATAAATACATTGGGTTTACATAATAAATACATTTAGAGTGGTGATTCCTTGATCATTGTCAAAGGGAAGGTAGGAGGAATCAGTCCCCACCATCGATATTGGGAATTTGCTGCTTATTCTCTATCTTTAAGGTGGGTGGTCTTAAACTTTTCCTTAATTAAGTTCGAAATTATCCTAGTATGTGAAACAAGTGTGACTATGCTAATAAACCATTATCATGGCCTATGTAATTGGATAATTCATTATTAGATGATTTAAACATGTATATAACTCCAATTGAATCATGTAGGGTCCATTAGAATTGAAATTGAGACTTAGTGCCACCCTATAGGTGTGATAACCATTAACAATATTAATACTTGTCATATTTGATCATGGATCTTATAAATGTATTGAAAATTTGATTAATCATTGGATTAATATTACTATTTTAATAATAGGTGAATTTTAGTGATTTAACAAGGTACAATCACATTGAAAAAAACTGGTTAAATGATGTGTAATTTTCTTAGCATGTTTACTTGATGATTTGTGTCTATACTTCTATGCTATGGACCTTAGGGATAAATAATAAATAGAATGTGAATTTGTGAAATTATGATGATAATTGGAATCATAACATTATAAAATTTAAATGGACAGATAAATTTTAATTAGATATATTGACCATTATGGATTAGGATGACATTATTTTATTTCTTATAGTTTGGTCAGGTTAATAGCTTTCATTAATTATTTTTTGAGATTTTTTATATTATGATTTATACCCGAGGGCTAGATGATATGTGAAAATTGAGTTCTTGTTTTTACAAGACATGTCCTTTAGTCGGGGGTAGAAGGGCACCGTATGTGATTCCTAAGGGTAATGTGTATTGATAGAGTATGTCTAAGGGTAAATTTCATAGTCACTAGATGCATGAGGCTAAGAATTTTTGGATTATTGAGGGTGAGACATCCTAGAATCCTAAGGGTGATATTTTCATGATTCATAAGGGAGATATTCTTATTTTCCAGAGGGTCGGAACATTTATTCATGATACTATGTGTGTGATTCATCCTTAACAGGAGAATATGACACTAACTTGGGTGATCCATCATGGTGTAGAAGGATCCACCCTTTGTCAAAGTTATCCTAAATGGTACCAAAGAAGGTTTGGCTAATCCCAAGTGTTAACCTAGATAACGAGGTTCCACTAGTATATTAAGTGATTAGTATTAATTTAGTAATTAATACCACTATTTATTGATTTATTTCATGTTATAAATTATAAAACTGTATTTTTTATAGATGGAGATTTTGAACTATTCTGTTATAATCACACCCTATAAAAGACACCATTTTTTACCAAAACAGATTTAATGGATGCATTTTTGGACAAGGTAATGTGACCATTTTGTTTATTGTTTCTTACTATATGGAATTAGCTTGGAGAGGGAACCAATATAGGGTTTGAGATTGAGGTCTTTGGATCTTTATTTAGTCTATTTATTCATTTATGTATATGAATTTTAGAATGAAATTTAGTTACATTAAGTTTGTTATTATGTTAGTTTGTTAGCATTTTCTTTGTTAGTTTGGATCATTGTTTGGTTTTTCATCTAATTATATCTATTTATTATTTGCACTAATTTCATATTATATTATTTCTTCTATTTTGAAACTCTATTCTAGAGGGTATATTCTCCCCACTATATTCCATACTCCATTTATATAATTTGTAAGCCTCTAGAATTTTGAGAGGTACTCCTAAGGTCATGCATCCAACCTAACTTAGTCATGTGAGGAATTATCAGGTTAGGGATGTTACATATGAAATCAAAAACAGATAAGGACAACATCGAGTCAATAAAAAGTTTTTTTGATAATAATTAATGAGATGTAGAGTTAGAATTTGGTGAAAAACTATTTCTATAAATATATCCTTAGAAAAATATGAGATATTTAAAAAGAAGTTAAATCTGATCCCTTTATATATTGTCACCTTCACAATTCTTGATCGTATCGGGGCAGTAACATATCATGTTGCGCTTCCATCAAATATATATCATGTTCATGATGTGTTATAGGTGTCTCTCATAAGGATGTACATAATTGATCCTTCACATGTAATAATATAATATTTTATACCACATAATTAATATATGTCTTATGAGGATAAATAATGAAGATTCTAGATCATATAGATAAAGTGAAATGAAACAAGACCACTGATTTTCTCAAACGTTTATAGAAGAACAAAAAATTTGAGGAAATAGTATAGGAACCTGAGTATTTGATGAGATAGAAGAATATGAAGTTGTTTCTGTTAGAGTTATGGAATATCAATGGTGAAGTTATTTTAAGGGGGTAGAATATAACACCCCTATATTTAATGATATATCTCAATTTGAATATAGTTAGTTTTTTTATATAGCTTGATTTACACGCAACGCTGAGTTCAATCCAACCATTAAGAACTATTGTAATATAATTATGATAAAATTACACAATTTTTTTGAAATCATAATTTCATTATTATCTTATTTTTATCTTTTCTATTTTTTTAAAAAACTATGTATTTTTCAAGAAAAACTGAAAAAATATAAATTTTGAAAAACTATCATTTATTTTCAATAAAGTATATAAATAAAAATTACCATTCTATTTTGGAAATTTCATTAAAGTTATATAAGATCCATTTTATTTAAAATAATATAATTTATTTCATTAAAATCATCCTTTTACATGGTTTTGATATAAGTCGATTTTTTTTGTAGAGAAATATATTTTTCTAGAGAATAAATTTTCATCGCATTTTATTGGTTTATTTTTAAATTAATTTATGAATCTTAAAGGAATTTAATTTGATAAAATAGATTACATATTTGTATTTAGAATGTTACAATTGGGTAAATAGTTCCCCTTTATTTTTATCCATTATGAATAATAATCGTACTAAAATTTAAAACCTTGGAAAAGGGTAAATCAGGTAATTAAAGTTAAAAATAATGTGATAAGGAATTAAAAATCTATCCAACACATGAATTTATTTAATCAGATGAAATTTATTTGAACATAGACCTCTTAACATTAAATATATTACATTTTGGTTCTATTTTGAGTTTGTAATGATAGTTATATTATGTTAAGTAAAGAAAAATACAAACTTTTAACATCTTAACTAAAAATTACTTATATGTTCACATTGGGAAAGAAATAAGTTTTGAATGAATCTTAAATGTTATTTTAAGTATAATTAAATTATTTTTATTATGTTAATTTATCTCTAATTTTGTTTGATTAAATTATTACATTAATAATTATAAAACATCGATATACTGTTTGCGTAAGTAGTGGAAAAATCAAAGAAAATAATAATAAAAAAAATCAAAAAATTTGTATCTATGATGAATAATAGTTCTAAAAGAATTTTATTATTAATAATATTTTATTATTTTTTTAAAAAGATTATATTTAAATTAAATATTTTTCTTCATGTCTTTAAATTCAAATTAGATGAATAGTGTTAGAAATAACATTAATGCTATTTTATAACAAATAATAATTTATTAATTTATTTAAAAATAACAATAAGGTTGATATAGAACAATTAGGATCATAAATGATAAATAATTTCATCCATTTTCCATTTATGAGAAATTTATCTCTTTATAAGTTAAATTATAACCCTTTAATATTGCAGAATATGTTATGATGTTTAAGGTTAAAATTTATTAATGAAGGGTTTAAACCAAAAGATAAGGTTTAAAATACCACATAAACATGTAAAAAAATTATTTTTATAGGCATTTAAAAAATATACTATATATAATTATAATATCTGTCCACATGGTTCCACATTCACATGAAAATTAATTTTTTATAGTTATATATTTATATTAATTATATTTTGGTCCTTTTATTCACTATAAAAGGTACCCCATCTCCTCACTTATATACACAACATAGAGACACTTATATAAAAAAACCATACAAAAAACTCTTAAATATAATTTTACAAGTTATAGAGCTATTTTTATACCCAAAATACCAACCTTAGTTATATTAATAGGAGATCTAAAGGATCTCATTCTAAGAAGTTTTATTCATTTTCACTGAACACTTTTATTTTTCTTATTCTTTTACCACCATCAATTATGTAATAAAAATTTCAAAATAATAACACCATTATATATAATATATTTATATTTTATTATGTTTATTGAATAATATTTATCCATATCTTTCTCCATCAAATTGGAAACTAAACCATCCCTCGTGTTTACGATAGACTACCGCATCACAGATCGATGTAATTTGTTTTACATTACATCCTAAAATAGATTTACATAATAATGGAACTAATTAATTTATACAATACTTAGAAAATAATTATAATTATCTAATTATAATATATCTTCCACTTACTTACCCTTCCACCTATTAAAATAATAATAACATTACTCGAGTATTCGTATGGTCTACCATCTCTATGAAGAGAAGCAATACATTTTCCCTATTTATTTCTCACAGATAATTCTAAATATTTATATAATAAAAATTTATTATGTTTAAATAATGATTTAAATTTCTTATGTAAAACCATGATCAAGATATAAGGCCCATAATTGGTGAGTCAAAAAATACATGAAAAAAACAGGTGACACAAAAAACAATGTTAATAATAAATGATTGACGAAAAAAGGGTGATAAGATGTTATAAGAGGATAACATATGATATTAAATATAAGGGTATAGAAATTTAATTTACTTATAATAAATGTAAATTTATTATAAAAGAGTTTAAATGAACTTATGATACACGTCAAAGTTGAGGTAAGGGATTTCATCTCAATTTCCACTCTACTGAGGTATATTTGGTATTATACACTTATTTAATTTTATAAGGTTTATATACAACCACTATGATTAATTTAACATGAATATATATTTACTAATGAAGAATAAATATTAAATTCATGCTTACAATTTTATGGGGTTACAATTTTAAAGTTACCAAAGAGGTAATAATATATTTTACAATCTCATTTATTTAGATTTATCTTATTTTCATTGAAAAAATATTATAATATATCTTACAAAGTATCCTTATCTTTTATTATCATTTGGATATTTATGGAATTAAAATGTTTTATTACAAGTTTTATTCTCTTTTTATGTTGAATCAGGTAGAGAAATATTCAAAAGAAAATTTCATCTTATTAATTTTTTGATCGGGTATATTTTTCTTCTATGGCTATATTTTTCTATATTATTTTAAAAAATTGATTTTCATTTACTAAAATAATTTATTAAGGAAATTTTATTTTAAACATGAAAATTTTAAAGGTTTTATGGGAATATATATAATGTTTTCCAAAATTTTTGTTTTTGACTTTCATTACAAAAACTCTAATGGAATGTTTTTTATTGTATATTGTATTAACATATTTTCTCACCGCCATACTTTTTTATGATATTTTAGCTTCTTATAAAAGATATAAATGACTATAAAAATAAAAATCATTAATGAAATATTATTTTTATGTTTTATATCCATTTTATTTAGTTCCCCAGAGGATATGATTTTATTATATAACCTATATTTATGATGAATTAGCAGTCATGTTTTATCTCCTATTACCTTGTGGTCATTAGATTTCTCTTGAAACATTCTCTTTATTATGATAAATTTTCATTAGAAATTACATTTTCCTTAAATATATATAATATTTATATCAATGATATGATTAATTATTAAATTATATACAATTTCTCCAATATCAATTTTACTATGAATGTTATTTGATTGATTGGGGAAATATTAATATTCAGTATTCATTACTCAATACAAATAATTTTTGATAAGGATCATTGTACATGAATAAAATAAATCATTAAATATATGGGTAATGTATTGGAAAATTAGTGAAAGGTAGGGCCTAGCTGTAGATAGTCCCTCAATGCATCAATATGTCTCATGATAAAAACCAATTCGTTAGAGTTATTAAATGGGTTTTTGGTTGGCATAAGGACATGATGGTAAATTTATCATGATGTCTATGATCAAGATGTCTAACATTAAGAATTTAAATCAATGGTTATTTAGTTATTGTTATACATGATATTATTGTATTGAAATAATCCATGCATGCATTTTGTGCTCATGTTAACAATTAGACAATATTTTTTTCTTCAGTTTTTTACCTTTCCATGTTTATTATGCCATATTTACGCATGATAGATTCTGTTTCACTTAAACCTTGTTAAGAGTTTAAAATCACCCTAATTTTTTTTCATTCCACAAGATATGAA
The DNA here is from genome assembly GCA_963277665.1 of Viscum album. Lineage (NCBI taxonomy): Eukaryota > Viridiplantae > Streptophyta > Magnoliopsida > Santalales > Viscaceae > Viscum > Viscum album. Next base: position 984,234,423 of record OY728128.1, read on the forward strand.
GAATGATATTATGAATAATCTTAAAAAATTGTGAATGTTTCTTATTTAATGTTTTTATATTTCTTATATAATATGGGAATCATGTGTGTATCTAGTTATTTAAGAATACTAAACTGATTAATCCTTTAGGTTAAGATCCACTGTATCTTATGATAATGTAATAAAGAAGACATTAACTCTAGGTTACTAGAGATGGGGTTGTTACATGGATAATAGGATAACACATGTATCATATCAAGGCCCATAACTGATCAAGCATCAGGTTAGTACAGATAGTTATCACATCTCAGATTCATCCTTAGGTCAGGCCACAAAGACATTATTCCCATACATCTACTTATTTTGTGTACAAGGATATCACACCCCAAGATCAGTCTCAGATCATTCCATGAGGCTATCATGATCTTTCGTTTATTGGGTTGGGCCACTAGGCTATCATGCCCCACCCTATCTCAAGTTCCCATCATCTTCATCGACACCAAATATATCCAACACATGCTCCCCCTCTATGGGGAAATTAAGTCATGAAAATCACATGTCCTCTTCATAATAGATACAAATTCTACATGTCAATAATTCACACACAATATAGAATACTATTGAAGGAAAAATCACATCATACAATTCATAGGTCTCATGAGACACACAGAAAAACCATATGGAAAATCAAAAGCATGTTGTATCACACAATGGATCCCATGGATACACACACATAAGAACCTATCCCAATCATTCCATCTATAATTATAGAATTTCCCTTTGTGATATGGGCTTCCTACCTCAAGGGGAATGATTCCATTAACTGATATCCATCATAAAACCACAACCATTTACCAACAATTCCAAAAACCAACAAAAAATCATAACAATTGGGATTCAAGAATTAGGATTCAAGGAGAATAACATTATAATGGATTGAGTTTTATTAGGCTCACCCAAAGAAAAAAAATCACTTCTATGGGATCTATAATCAATCAAGTGAAGATGAAAACTCTATAAATCATGTCGTTTATCCATGAATCACCAAACTCTTATATATTATATCATGATAGAACCAATATATATATATAAAACATTGTAACACCTTAATTCCAGCAACCAGAAGCCAGTGTTTATTTTTCTACATTGAATAATATTCAAAGGCTTACATGATAATGGATATGATATCTTAGTAGTATTGGGATAATATACATATATATAATTCTAAAATTACCATTGAAAAAAATGAAATAAAACAAAATATTATAGTGATAAAATTGTCATTTATTATAGTATATCACTAAAACCATTCATAAATATCTTCTTAGTAACCCAAGGAAAGGGAAAATTATAAAGGGTGATCTCAGATTCCCAGTTTGGGAAAAGCATAAAACAAATGCTATCATACTATAAATAAAGAAGAAAAAGTTTGGTAGCGATAAACAACAATAAAATATGACCTATAAATAATATCATGAAAATTGTAATAAATTAATGTATCAAATAAAAACATAAATAATCAGATGAATAAAAAAAACTAGTTTTATAATGATTAAATGCATAATGTTAGATATTATATTCTTACTATCATTTACTATTGGAAATACAACATACATAAATCCGTAAGGCATATGCCAAATACCCATAATAGTTTATCTCGTGAGACCTATAAATTAATTTAGGAGATATAAGGGGAAATTTACATCACATATTAATCACAATTCATTCATCATATGGATGAAATTATTACCAATTAAATACATAATCAGTATAAAAATTCACATTGAAAAACTAACATATGAAATTTTAATATTTTCCAAATCAATAAATTAAAAAATGATCATAATCCATATAGAGTAAAATAGTGGATGATATCATTAGATTATATCTCAGTAATAATTTTTATTCATCAAATAATTTTCAAAAAGATAAAAATACTTTTTAAAGATCACTATAACATTTATTAAAGAAATTACCCTTTTCATTTTGATTCTAATTATTTATATTCTAAAAATATATAGATTATTATAAAATATATTTTATTTTAAATGAACCACGCAAATTTTTAAATTATGATTCAAGATAAATAATATTCATGACATTGGTAAAATCCTTTGGTGTGGTAGTTATTAAAACAAAAATTTCATTCACACATTCATTAAAACGTTCCTTGTTCGGAAAATGACAAGAAAATTACTTCTAAAAATTTTATAGAAATTAAAACACGGGTTCAAATGAAATTAATAAATAATTATATCATATTAAAAAAAATTATGATTTTTTTTAATAAAATATGTACATGGAAGAAAAATATTCCCAAATGAATGAAAAAGGTGGTTTTCGTTGAAAAGATTCATTCAAGATTTTTTTTTCATAGAGAGAGAAAAATGAAAGAAAAAATTTTAATTTACATAAATAACTATAGGAGAAGAAAATATATGGGATTTTTGGTTAAAATATCATATAATTCCCCAAATATAAACATAAACACAAATAGTCCTGAATATGGATGAGATTGTGAAATAAACCCTTACATCAAGTTCAAATTTCCTAATAAGTTATTTTAACCTTATGTGTATTAAATTTTAATTGATTATAATTATATTAAAAAATAATATAAATGATTATAATATCATTTATGAACTAATTATGGCATTTCAACACCCATTTATTAATAATTCATTACTAAAATATTCATTTCTAAGTATCAATTGTATTATTTTTTATAAATGTTTAGGTTCTGTAGATTTAGTCCTTGTATCTTGATCATGGTTCCATTATCTTCATAATGTTAATAATTATATAAATATAACATTTAATCCTTATACACATTTTTATAAAAATTAATATAAATTTTTGATGAAAAACAATTACATCACTCTCTAGACATGGTAGTCCACATGTATGCACGAGCGACGTCATTATTTCCCAAAAAAGGGAATGAAGAAAGAATTTTTTTATCCCATAATTATTGTAATATCCTAGAATATTAATTATACAAGATTATTTTTTTATGATTAGTAAAATATATTTATATAATGTATAATAATAAATTAACTTTTAATGGGTCAGTAAAGTTGATTGCCTCTTCTTTGAGATATCTCCTTTAGATTACACCTTAAGACCATGTAGGATGGTATTAGGATAAGAATGAAAGATAAATAATGAAAGTAAATAAATTAATTAGGGTTTTGAATTATATTGGATGATATAGAGTGATAAATATTTGTTAATAATGGAGGAGAAAAGATGAGTTCTTATAATTGAGGGTAAGATAGACGTAAAATTACTTAAAAGATTAAAATAATATAACAAAATTTTATTGTAAAAGTTGAAAAAAAGGAATGTAAATTGATTTTAAAAAATATATCATCTAAATAACATTAAATAATAAGATTTATACTTGTTTATGTGGTATTTTTACCATTATCTCTTAGTTTAAACTTGGATAAACCACTTTTAACCCTAACCATGGTAACACTTTTTTATTATTTTTTACTATTCATTATTAGAAAAAATTAATTTGGGACTATTACAAAATATTAATTACTTTGAATAAAAATATAGTATCCATTTTAAAAACTTCAATTTTTATAGGTATAAAAAACTAATTTAAATATATTTATATAAAACTAAAAAACATTATTTGGAAATTGTTTTTTTAAGTACAAGAATTATTTTACAGAAAAATAATGTATAATATTGATTATAATAGAATTAATTGGACTATATTAAATCAAATAAAATTTATATTTCTTACAAACCAATATAAAACTAAATGGAACCAAGTGAATACATTATAAAATGATAAGTACTAAAAATAGTTTTTATTTGAATTGAAAAATTATTTATATTTAAAAAATGTTTAGAATATAATTAAAAGTTCAATATTATATTTTTACATGAACAATATTACTTATTAAATACTTATGTGGTCTATAAAAAATGTTTCATAATATTTTCTGTTATTCTGATGTCATTATAATGTAACAAGTTTAGCAATTTTTTTAAAATCAATATTTTTCACCATTCACCCAAAATTAAAATATTTTCAAAAAATATAAAAAATTTATCCTAAGTTAATTCTGGATTGAAATTTTAAAAAATGATATTAATTTAATAAAATTAAAGTTCTTAAATTTAAAATTTAGGTTTTAATCAAATTATTTAATAAATATATTTGAGTTATATGATTGTTTCTTTTAAAATAAAAGCTTATTTACAATATAGAATATTAGGTTTTACATTATTTCCACATTAAAAATATCATCCTCAAATTTTCTAGAATATCACCTCATTCATAGATTTTTGTAGTTACACATTATATCTTTTTCAGGTTCCCACATCCCATCTTCTTTCTTATTATTTATCCTAATTACCTTTACCACCGGAGTCAATTAATACCTCAACATTTTTCTCAAGTGTCAAGAATCTAGATAGGCTCTTTATATTAATTTAAATCATGTTCTGATTCTATTTCCACATAGGTGAGGAAATTAATTGGGTATATATTTTACTTTATCAATAAATATACATTGAAAATATCATAAACATTAGATATTCTAGGTGGTATTATCTAATTCTAGGCCAGAACTCCTATTATTCCAAGAATTTCAAATGGCATGATGTATATAAGACATAATATCCCTATTATTTTTGAACCCCATATCACCATTCTGTAGAGATACCTTAATGAAAACATGATCACCCACTTGAAATTATTAATCCATCATCCAGTTATCAGCATAACCTTTTTGTCTAAATTAATCTTCCTTAATATGATTATGAATATTCTTCACATTCACTGTTTTCAATAAGATATAAACATATAGACATCCATCCACCATCATTATCCAAAAAATTTGCAGTATAAAACCAATTTCTATACAATTCATCATATGGATCCATTTTAATTCTTGAATGAAAGTTATTATTATATAAAATTCCAAAAAAGTTAAATAACTATCACAAATGCCTTTAATTTCAATCAATAATGACCTCAATGTAAGGAGACAACCTTAAAAATTACATATTCTAGTGAAATTAGAATTGAATTATATTTCATTCATTCCAAATTATTTTTAAGTATTTTAGTTTTAATGAATTCAGACAAACTCTTACAATGTAAACTCATACATTAGAAGTGGACACTTCTATACAGTATTCACTTTTTCCATAAAACAAATGTATTAAAAGTAAATCATAATTTCTTTTCATGACAAATCTTCAGAATTTTTTTGATGACCTCATACTTGTTCTTAATCTCCCTTAAACCTCATAAAAAACATTATACCCAATAAATCATATTTTCATCCCAAATAATTCAATAAAATATTTAATAAGAAAATATAAATAAAAAATAAAAATTCATAAAGTTTTCATTAAATCTTTTCAAAAAGTTATAAATTTCACCCATAGAAAACAAGCTCCTATATTACCTTATAAAATATTAAGTGTCATATAAAATAAATATAAATCTTACATAAATAATAATTTTATCTTATATAATCATTTTAATTTTTTCATTACATATTAGGTAGCTCCCGTAGATATATGGGGAGTATACATCACAGTTACATTTGGAATAACCATCATAGTATATTCCATAATCTCTTAGGAGAAACCTAATCAGTTAACTCCATCTCTTTACCCAACTTATTAGAGATTTATAATGAGATCCCCCACTATTGGTTTATAATGTAACCACCCTTTCCCATAAATAATTACTAATAATCATAATATAATAACACATAACTCTTTAAAAAAACATTATTGAGGAAATTAATATTTCTATTTTTAAATCACTTTTATTTTTAAAAATATGATCACATAAAAATGAAAAAATTTATTAGAAAATAAACTTTTAAACATGTAAATAAATAACCAAAAAATTGAGGAATAAATACTATAAGAAGAGTCACTCATTCCATATAAGATAAAAATGCATTCCTTTTGACTTTCTTAAAAAGTGTCTAAATAGTAACTTTAAAAGAGGATTTTTAAAATAATGTCCCTTACATTGAGTCCAAGTGCAAATATATAATATTTATCTTCATGAATAATAAATATAGGTAAATTATTTTCTATCATGATAACCTTTTTCAAGTTTATTATTCCTTTTATTACACTTATTATTATGATATAACAATTACTTAATTATGTAATTTTATATCGGATGTTTTGACGATATTCGGTTCATAAGTTTATAATGACTTTGACAACTTGAATTTTGAAAAAGTGGACATTAATACACCATATACAAAATAACATTAATGACATAAATATCATTTTTATTCCTCAATTATACTTTTAAATTTAACGATGAAATATTATTATGAAAAATGAACTATGTTACAACCATGGATACAGTAGGCTGTACATACGCATTAGTAACATTTTCATTTTTCAACGATCACTATGGAAAGAAGTAAAATATTTTTTTATTTATATAATTATCATAAAATCAGAAATATCATATTAAATACTCAAATATAAATATATATTTTCCATGTGATGTAGTGATGAAAAATGAATCAATTGCTTCATGGAGGTGGTAGTCCACACGAAAGCAAGAAGGACATTATCATTTTTATGTGCATGGAAAGGTAAGAATGTGAGTGATATATTATAATTTTTAAATGAATATTTCTCATTAATATCATATATAAACATTAATTCCATCATTATAAGTAGTCTTGAGAGATAGTGATGAAGACTGAATTACATCGGTATGTGAGGTGGTATTCCACTATATACACGAACGATAAATCCTTTTCCCATTTTTTAGAAATGGATATGGATTTAGGTAATTAAACTAACATAATAATAAGTAGATATATGGATGATACTGAACTTATTATTTTATCTTGGTTTATGAGTAAATAAAATATAAACATTTTATTAAAAATGATACCACTTCTTCGGATAATCTTCTTTGATTAACACCTTAATACCTCAAAGGTTGGTGTTATGCCTAAAATAAGGCCTCTATAATGAGGGTATGGATTCTAGGAAGGTATTTTGGTATTTAATGGATGAAAAAAATTGTTTTAAATGTGAATAAATGAGAAGAAGATGTTCCCTTTTATAGGACAGGTTAGGGGAACTCTTGGAATTTCTAAAAATGTTAAATTAATTTATGTTATTTTTTAATTTAAAATGAATACCTAATGAGTTAGTTAAAATATACAAGGAGTATGGGTCTAAATAATGTGATATAATATTTTTTGGACAAGGTTTGGTCATATTATTACCCTTATCATTTAGTTTTAACTCTTATTTAACCCCTTTAACTCTTATCACAACAACATTGATTTTTACGTTTTAAGGGTCAATATTGTAACTATAAAATGAAAAAAGACCCATAAGTGGATAATGGTTGATATTTAAAACCTTAGAATAATAAATTTTAAGAATTTAATATTTTTTTTGAATTTTATATCATTTAATAAATATTATTTATTTTCAAATATCATTAATGTAAATTTTCACACTATTCAATACATTGACGTTCAAAAAAATCAATACAACAAGGTGACATCGAACAAAATATTTCAATACATACATAACATATAAAATTCATCTATTGATTTTTTTTACATTAATTATATTATATTATATTTATTTTAATGTTATTAATATTATTTATTTAACTGTTTCATTAATTAAGTAATTATTGCATTAGTGTTGTGAAAGAATTTAATGTTATTATTTATTTACTAATAATTAAAAATAAATAACCATGTTGAAGATAAATATATTATATTTAAAAATAATATTTATGTTCAATCATATCTTATGGACAAAACTATATGAAAAAATATTATACTTATTAAAAACACGAGTGTGACATGTTTGATTTTTCATAAAATAAACTATTATCAAGGTCATAATCTAATCCATATGTCCATAAATGATCATATAACAGAACCTAAAATAGTTATGGAAAAATATTACTCATAAAATACTATTAGGTAATGTTTTAGGGTCATTTTATAAACCTAATAATTTTATGTTTACCCCTAATTACTCAATTTACCTTTTACCATTGTAGAAAAAATTACTTAGGTTACAATTCATATTGTCAAGAAAGCCCCCTATTTACTAAATTTTGAACTCATAATTGAAAATATGGAATCCATTTTTCAAAATTCAAAACACATTAGTTTTATCATAAAATTTAAAATTATATTGATAAAACTTAATGAAAAAAGTTTTTTTAGAAACATTCCCTTTTAAATATAATATTTTTATACTAAATTTAAGTATAAAATACACTAAAAAACCATAATTACATTATTTTAAATAAAAATGAAATAATAAACATTAAAAAATAATCCAAAACATAATTTTATCTCATTTATAATATATCTTTTTCAATAAAAACAATAAATATTCACTAATCATTATAAAATCAATATTTTCATAAAAATTTCAAAAATTCATCCTTAAATAATTTTTCATGATGAATTTAAAAATAAAATTAATTTTTAAAAATTAAAATTATATAACCTAAAAACTAATCTTTTAAATACAATTTTATAATAATATAACTACATATTTTAAGAATATGAACAAATATTAAAATTATTTTTTCTATCATTTCATAGGTTTTTATATTCTCCCCCACCCTTTTCAAATTGAATCCTCCCAATTTTTTTTAACTTTTTTAAAATTCAAGGATACCTTTCATTCATATCATTTTCATATTCCCATTTCACTTCCTTGATTATATGGTTTCTAAACATAACCTTGACTTGGTGGATTACCCTATTTCGTAATTTTTTCTATCTTTGGTCAAGTATACAAATAAGATTTTCCTTATATGAAAGGTTATATTAGAACTTAACTAATTCATGGATTAACATATGATATGAACCAAGAACATACTTTCTTAACATTGGAACATGAAAAAAAATGTGCACCTAAGATAAACTTAGAGGAAATGAAACTCAGTAGAAAACTAATATAAATTAATCCAGGAATTATTATAGTCCAATAAAAGATGGGAATAACTTTCTATTTTTACCAAAATGAATAACACTTTTCCATGGAGATATTTTAATAAAAAATTGATCACTTATGTCGAATGAAAGGTCTTTTCTCCTATTATCTGCATAACTTTTCTACCTTCTCTGAACTATCTTCATATATTGTTGGATCATATTCACCTTCTAATACATTTCCTCTAATAACTATTGTCCCATAAAATTAATTTTTATTAATTCATCCCAAAAATAAGGGGTCTGAAACTGCTTTCCATATAATTCTTAAAAAGGAACCATCTTGTAACGTCCCGATTCCGGAAGCCGCCCCGAGATGTCCCATACCTGGTTGGTCACATGGCCTCAAGTGCATTTCCCCTAACGCCAGAGGCTTCTAACTAGCAGTGAGGGCCTTGGGTGTGATAGTGGGGAAACTATGCCCACATTGGTGGAGTATCAAATAAGAAGTTAACAAATGAAAAAAGCGGAAGTATTAATAATACATACAAAAGTAAACAACAGAAGATTAGAAATAATAAACTGGAGCACATGTATATATGAATGATGCATGATACATACGTCTAGGAAAGCATCCCAATAAATCACAATGCTGGAATACAAAATAGTACTAAGCCAAAGTACAAAGGAAAATAGATATACAACTCCTCAACATCACAATCCATAGCTTGTTCCCATGCTCCTCAGATCCACAACAATCAAGTACCTGAAGTAGAAGGGCACTTTCCCTTATCTATACCTTCAACAATATAATCTATTTGGGCCCAAAAGCATGGCCCAAACAGGGTGTGAGACTAAATCCTAGTAGGTAACCACCACAAGATCTATGCCTAAAAGTTAGTGAATATATGGCAGGTAATGAGAAAAAGTAAGTAGTGAACAAAAAAGTACTCAGCAGTAAAAAATCCACAGTTTCAATGCATTCAATTTCATATATCAAGCAACATCTAACCAAAGTAGGTAAACACAAAAAGGTAATCCTTTGGGATGTACTCACATCCCATCCCCTCTCGTCCTACCAAGCAACAAAACAAAGCAGAAAAACACAAAAGGTAAACCTCTGGGAAGTACTCACAGTCTATCCCCTCTGGCCCTACCTAGCAACACAAGCAACCCTCTGGGCAGTACACTCAGTCTAACCCCTATGGCTCAGCTTAAGCATAAACTCTCTGAGAAAGCACTCACCGTCAATTCCTCCTATAGTCTCGTATCAGTAACTAATGGTGCTTTGGGGAAGAATTTACATCACATTCCCCCTATGACCCACATTGAGGAACTAGAGACACTCTGAGGAAGCACTTACATCCATTCCCCCTACGGTCTCACATCGTAAGAAAAAACAGACACTCTGGAGAAGCCCTTCCGTCCATTCTTCCTATGGTCTACTACAACAGGTTCTCACGGCCCTGTATAAGTCAAGAAAGCATAGAAGCGAGTATCAACCAAAGTAAACCTCAATAACTACTTGGCTAAACAGTCTACAACATAACAACATGTCAGAACAATAGTCACACCATCCTACAATACTAGGCATGGGAAAAACAAGGTATCATAACAGGATAAACAGTACCAAAAGTTCATAACCAAAACATGAATGGGAAAACACCTCTAAATCATAGCAATTTACCCTATTCAAATTCAATTAACCTCTACTTATGCACACAAGCATGGTAGGAAATTAACAGGGATAAAACAGTAAATATGCAATACCCCGTTCAAGGGTATTGGACAAATTTGCACATATAACTCAAAGACATTCAATGGAAAGGAACAAACCACATACCTCAGGGTTTTAAGATCGATATAAGTGAACCTAAAGCCTTGAATCACCCAAGAACACTTTAGATCTATAAAAATGCTCAAAATGTTCAACCGAGGATAACTTGAGAAAGAGAAGGAATCAGGAAACGAAGCTCTAGAAGAAGGAAGAGCTTACCGAGGCGATCCCAACACAATTAAGGGCTATCAAATCGGATATCGGATGCTTGGTCGGGGGCTTGGAGGAAGATTGTGGCTATATGTGAACTCTCGGATGAACCAGACCTAGAATAATCCCTTTCTGTCCGTTAGATGTGACCCCAGTGCGTTTAATGAAAAAAAAGAAAATACAAGGCCTGCACTTTGGAAGTACAAGGTGTGTACTTACCATTTCTATACCCCGCATTAGGCAGCCTCCAGGTCACCCCCACATGGCCGTGTGTGCAGCCATTACATGGCCAACACATGAATTCATGCGGAAACCGAGTACATAGCATGTACTCATAAAGTACACGATGTGTACTTAAAAAATTTCCAAAAATTCTTCTTTTTCTTAAAAACGACCAGAAAAGGAAAACATACTTGAAAAGAAGATCTGAGTTCTTACAAACTTCCCCCTTTACAGAAATTCATCCCTGAATTTTCTCTAGCAAGGCATCATAGAAGAAGAAACCCCAAATAGCTCCAGCCACTACGATCATATATCTTCCTCCCTCTCCCAAGTCTCATCCTATACTCACCCGTGCTGCCATAGAACTCGTACCATAGGAATAGACCAACCACAAAGAACCTTTGTTCTGTGATCAAAAATCCAGATAACATGCTTCTCAAAAGATGTATCCACTTCCAACTCAACCTCCTTGGGTTGGAAGACATGAGATGGGTTTGAGAAGTAACGTCGAAGCTGAGAAACGTGGATGATTTCATGCATATCCCAGTACCACTGAGGTAATTATAGCCGATAGGAAACCGACCCAACTCTATCCAACACCTCAAACGACCTGACATTCCTCGGTGAAAGATTACCCTATCTCCTAATCCTTCCGTGTCCCAAACTCGATGTGAAACATAAGAAAACCTAATCCCCGACCTCAAACTCTAGAGGTCATCTCTGTTGATCAACATAAGACTTTTGTTGAGACTGTTTAGTAGCCATCCTCTTCCGAATCAACTCTATATGCTCTGTGGTCTCCTGGACAAGATGAGGTCCTAGTATAGTTGCCTCTCCTGCCTCCAGCCAACATAAGGGTGATTGGCATGGACTACCATACAAAGCCTCATAAGGTGCCATATAAATAGTTTCTTGAAAACTATTATTGTAGGAAAACTTCAGAAGAGGTATGTTCTTCTCCCAAGAACCTCCAAAATCCAAGATGCATGCTCGAAGCATGTCCTCAAGCACCTGAATCGTACGCTTAGACTGGCCATCTGTCTGGGGATGGTAAGCTGTACTCAAAAGCACCTGTGTACCCAAAGCCTTATGAAAACCCTACCAAACTTGAGAAGTAAAATGAGCATCCCTATCTGAAACAATGGAGTGTGGAACCCCATATAGACGTACTATCACGCAGATGTAAAACCGTTCCAGCTCATCAACACTGAAGGTCTCTCTGATTAGCAAGAAGTGAGAAACCTTCATGAGTCTATCAATGACAACCCAAATTGCATCATTCCCTTGAGGCAACCTCAGTAAACCTATCACAAAATCCATCATGACATCATTCCACTTCCACTCAAGAATGGGTAACTACTATAAAATCCCAAATGGTCGCCTGATGATCTACCTTCACCTGCTGACAAGTGGAACACCTCATAATGAAACTAAAAACATCTCTCTTCATACCTGGCCACCAATACTGATGGTGAATATCACGATACATCTTGGTGACACCAGGATGAACTGCCCAAACTGAGGAGTGAAAGTCCCGCATCAGCTCCTTGCGTATGTCTGCTGGCACCCATACGCACCCCTGGAAATGTAAGATCTTATCCTCACCTATGGTCCATCTTGGAATAGGGTCCTCTCCTGATGTGCTTTATCATAGGACTAGGCCTTTAGAATCTGATAGCTTCCTCATTCACACTTGATCAAGAAGAGTAGAGGTAACAACTATAGAAGAATGAAAAGTCTACCCTTGTCTGTCATGCACCTCCAAATGCATCTCAAAGAATAGGGCGATAAGCTGCCACTCACTGATGTCCTCCTGAACTGTTTGTATCTGAGTCCTCCTACTCAACGCATAAACCATGACATTGCCTTTGTTAGGTGTATAGGCAAGTTCTAAGTCTAAATACTGAAGGTACTCGACCAACCTGTGCTATCTCAGATTCAGGTCATACTGAGTGAAGATGTACTTGAGACTTTTTTGTTCCGTCAAAACCAAAAAATTCTCTCCCAAAAGATAATTTCTCCAACAACGTAAGGCATAAATAACAACAACCAACTTGAGATCGTACGTCGGGTAATTCCTCTCATGTGGCCTCAACTGCCGAGACCCGTACACAACGAATCCTTCTCCCAGCATAAGCACAGCTCCCATACCGATACCTAAAGTATCACAGTAAATAGTATAGCTCTAGACTGACTCTAGAAAAAATAGTATCGGTGCTGAAGTCAACCTCCCTTTTATCTCCTGAAAGGCTGACTCACAATAGTCTAACCACAATAACTTTTCACCCTTCTTAGTCAGGCCCGTCAGTGGTGCTACAAAGCATGAAAAGTCCTGTATGAAATGTCTACAGTAACCATCCATCCTTATAAAACTCCATACCTCAAAGATGTTCTTTGGATGTTCCCAGGAAACTACAGCTCTCACTTTCTCTGGGTCTAGTGATACTCCTGTATCTGAGATAACATGACCCAAGAAGTGAATCTAGTCCATCCAAAAGTGTCATTTTGAGAGATTAACATATAACTGATGCTCTCTCAGAGCATTCAAAATGATCTCAAGATGGTTATCATGGTCGTGTCGAGTGTGATAGTACACCAAGATATCATCCACGAAGACCACCATGAAAGAATCCAATTATGGATGGAACACTCTGTTCATTAGTTCCATGAAGACTAAAAGCGTGTTCGTGAGACCGAATGACATAACCACATACTTGTATAGACCATACCTACTCCGAAATGCTGTAAAAGGTATATCAAATGGTCTAACATGCAACTAATGATAATTGGATCTCAAGTCAATCTTCGAGAATACCCGGGATCCTCAAAGATGATCAAAGAGATCATCAATCCTTGGCAAGGGATATAGGTTCTTGACTGTCAACTGGTTCAACTTCCAATAATCCACACAAAGCCTGAGGGTACCGTCTACCTTCTTCGCAAATAGGACAGGAAAACCCCACATAGAAGTACTGGGCGGGATAAAACCCTTTTCCTGTAACTCCTCCAACTGCTTCTTGAGCTCCTGCAACTCTGGTGTAGCAATCCTATAAGGAAGAATGGACACTAGTGACACTCCTGGAACAAGCTCAATAGAAAATTCCACCTCTCTCTTTAGAGGAAAACCTAAAAAGTCCTCTGGAAAGACGTCCCTATAACGATCCACCACTAGAGGAAAATATGACTGTGGAGTCCCCTGGTCATCCATATATAGACCAGCACTCTGGGCTGTAACTCCTCCCAATCCATGATGGTCGGGTCCCTCTCTGCTCGCCTGAACATCCCACTAGCCCTTATGAAGAAACGATCCGCCCTCTGGTGACATGAATATCACCCTACAGTGATAGCAATTGAAAATAGCCTGGAAGGGAACTAACCAGTCCATTTCAAGAATGACATCATAGCCTGTCATCTTTAGGACATAAAGGTCCCACAAGAAGTGACACCCACCAACCTCTAGGGGGAACTCCTTTCATAGACATACACTAGTTGTTCTTGTCCCCAACGGTGTTTCCAACATCAATACATGAATACACAACAAGTAGGAGGGAACTGGAGAAAGAAATTATTCAAGTTTTTCAAAACATAGATACACAACATGTATAATGACTACACGACATGTTCCCTTAATCCTTTCACATGGGCATGTACCTATGCCAAAACTGGTTGTGTAACAACCCCATACATGGTGTTTTGTCCTTACACACGGTGTGTACTTGAATCCTCTTCCCCTGACCGAGTTCCATTACACGGCTAGGACATATGGTTCTATTAAAACAAGACTACACGACGTGTTAGTGACAGACATGTCATGTACTAGACGCGCTTCACCATCCCATGTTGTAAGTCACACTACCAGTTACACAGCTCACCCTACACGGCATGTTCCATATGGACACGGTGCGTACCACTTTGGTTTCAACTACCCGCGTTGTTAGTCACATGGGTGAACACACGACTGACTATACACGGCGTGTTAGTGCTAGACATGACATGTACAAGAAGATTTAACTGACCCGTGTTGCTCATTACACGGTCGGGTACTCGGGTTACACTACACGGTGTGTTCCATAGGGACACGATGTGTATTAGAAAGGACCCAACCGACCCATGTTGTTAGTGACATGGAAAGATTCCAGGGAATGAACTACACGATGTGTTTCAGATGGACATGACGTGAATTAGAAAAGACACAACCGACCTGTGTCGTTAGTGACATGGACAGTTACACGGTTCTACAACACGGAGTGTACATCCGGTACACAATGTGTCCTACCAAAGATTCCAAACCCCATGTCTCTCCCCACATAGTCTGGGACACGGTTAGAGACTTACACAATATGTACATACGGTACACGACGTGTACTTAAGAAAAATAGTTTCTTCCTGAATAGAAGAACACATGGAATGTATTCATCAATACACGAAGTGTATTCTGGGATTTTTCTAGACAGTAAGCCTCAGAAACTACTCCAGATCCCAAAAAAACACTAAGACGAACACTAAAGTGCCAAATTTTGATCCGTGAGGGCCCATACTCCCTGTGAGTCAAATCTTGACATCTTATACATGTTATAACAAGCAAAAACAAGGCAATGATCCACAAAATTCTGATCCATGAGGGTCCATAACACCTCAAGAACCAAAGTTTGGTGTTCATTCAAGAAAAACCTCCACAAATCAATACCCTATCAAATAGCAGGTATTCTATCAAGGCATCTATTAAAACAACATGCATATCTAGCACAACATCTATCACAACAACATGAAATCACTAATGAACCCTAAATGGCATGGCAAGTATGCATGAAATGTGATTTCTAGAAAGTGTCTATATGATGCATGAGATGGAATACCCTCATCTCATCAGGTTGCAACAGAAATAGAACCTCAACAACATCAACAATAACAACACAATACATGTGAGTCACCTAATGGTGAACATAAAATCAACTGTAAAATTGCAAAACCAAAAAAATTGAAATATGAGGTAAATTGTATTTTCCCTGTACATGGGTTAGCTACTCTCGAACACATCTTATTACCAAGTATCTATTCCATCCTATCCCTAACTATAGGATCTAAATAGTAATTCAAAGAAAAGAACCTCCCTTTGATACCAATTTGTATCGTCCTGGTTCTGGAAGCTACCCTGAGATTCCCCATACTTGGTTGGTCACATGGCCTCAAGCGCATTTCCCATAATTCCAGATGCTGTTGATTAGCAGTGAGGGCCTTGGGTGTGATAATGGGGAAACTATTCCCTCATTGGCAGAGTATCACAGCGGAAGTAAAAAATGTCAAAAGCGGAAGTAGTAATAATCTATACAAAATTAAACAACGGAAGACTGGAAATAATAAACTGGAGCACACATATAAATGAATGATGCATGATACATACATCTAGGAAAGTAGCCACACAATTCACAATGTTGGACAACAAAATAGTACTAATCCAAAGTACAAAGAAAAATAGATAAACAACTCTTCAGCATCGCAAGACATAGCTTGGTCCCATGCTCCCTAGATCCACAACAATCAAGTACCTTAAGTAGAAGGGTGATTTCCCTTATCTATACCTACAACAATATAATTTGTTTGGGCCCAAAATCATGGCCCAAACAGGGTGTGAGACTAAATCCTAGTAGGCAACCACCACAAGATCTATGCCTAATAGTCAGTGAATATATGGTAGTTAATGAGAAAAAGGAAGCAGTGAACAAGAAATTACTTAGAAGTAAACAATACACAGTTTCAATGCATTCAATTTTATATATCAAGAAACAGCTAACCAAATAAGGTAAACACAAACAAGTAACCCTCTCGGAATTACTCACAGCCCATCCCCTCTGGTCCTACCTAGCAACACAAGTAAGAAGCCAAACAAAAAAGGTAACCCTTTGGGAAGTAATCATAGTCTATCTCCTCTAGTATTACCTAGAACCACAAGTAACCCTATGGGAGGTACACTCAGTCTAACCCCTCTGGTTTAGCTTAAGCATAGACTCTCTGAGGAAGCACTCACCGTCAATTCCTCCTATAGTCTCGTATCGGTAACTAAAGGAACTCTGGGGAATCACTTACGTCACATTCCCCCTATGGACCATGTCGAGGAACTAAAAACACTATGAGGAAGCACTTACGTCAATTGACCCTTTGGTCTCACATCATAAGCAAAAACAGACACTCTGGAGAAGCCCTTCCGTCCATTCTTCATACGGTCTAATACACCAGGTTCTCACAGCCTAGTGTAAGTCAAGCAAGCATAGCAGCACGTATCGGCCAAAAGTAAAACTCAAGAACTACTTGGTTAAACAGTCTACAGTATAACAACATGTCAGAATAATAGTCACACTATCCTACAATACTAGGCATGGAAAAAACAAGGCATCCTAACAAGCTAAACAGTACCAAAAGGTCATAACCAAAACATGTATAGGAAAACACCTCCAAAGCATAGCAATTTTCCCTATTCACATTCAATTAACTTCTACTCAAGCACACAAGCATGGAAGGTAATTAACAGGTCTAAAACAGTAAACACGCAATACCCCGTTCAAGGGTATTGGACAAATTTTCACATATAACTCAAATACATTCAACAAAAAGTCACAAAACACCTACCTCGGTGTTGTAGGATCGATATAAGTGAATCTCAAGCCTTGAATCATCAAAGAACACCATAGATCTACAAAAACACTCAAAACGTTCAACTGAGGATAACTTGAGAAAGACACGAAATCAGGAAACAAAGCTCTAGAAGAAGGAAGAGCTTACTGAGACGATCCCAATGCAATTGAAGATAGTCGAATTAGATATCGGATGCTCGGTTGGGGGTTTGGAGGAATATCACGGATGTATGGGAGCTCTTGGATGAACCAGACCTAGAAGACGCCCTTTCTATCTACAAGATGCGACCCCAGTGCGTTTAATGAAAAAAAAAGAAAATACACGACGTGTACTTTGGAAGTACATGACATGTACTTTCCATTTCCGTACCCCTCATTAGGTGGCCTCTAGGTCATCCCCACATGGCTGTGCGTGTGACCATTACACGGCTTCATGCGGAAACCGAGTACATGACATGTACTCATAAAGTACATGGTGTGTACTTCAAAAATTTCCAGAAATTCCTCTTTTTCTCAAAAATGACCAGAAAAGAAAAATATACCTAAAAAGAATATCTAGGTTCTTACACATATTTATACTAAAATTAAAACTATTATGATAATAAAACCCCACAAAAAAATATTTTAATTCCAAAATTCTTATTACTCGATCAAAAAATCTTAATGAATATCCTATAGTGTCTGATTTGTTCCCTCAAACATTCCATCAGATTGAGGGTGAAAAGCAGTGCTTAAATTTAATTCAGTTTACAATGACTTTAAAAGTCCTTTCTAGAAATTAGATGTCAACATAGGATCATGATAAGATAGAATGGAGATAAGAACTCCATGTAATCTAATTATATAATTAACATAACATCTAGAAATTTGATCTGAAGACATAGTATGTTATATAGGATGTAAATATAAAAATTTAGTCTATTGATCAATAATAACACAAATAAAATTTTTACCTCAAGAAGTCTTCAAAAGTACCACTATGAAATCCATGTATATATTTTACCATTACCAATTTGGAACTGGAAGAGACTTAAGTATCCCATTTGGTACCTATAGTTATGATTTAACCTAATAAAAAGTCAATCAATTCATGGTGAATTAGAAAATATCTATTTTCATTACATCACACCCATAATACTCCCAAATGTCTATGTAAATATTAGTTCTTCCATGATTAATAGAAAATGGGAAACTATGAGCTTCGTATAACACTTCTCTATTTATCTAGGAATCACAAGGAACACATATTATTTTTACAAACTTGATCAAACCTTCTTTATGAACATTAAGATTAGAAAAATTACCCTTCTTGAAAGATTTTACCTTTTCCTGTAGAAAAAACCCCCATCTAATCTTTCTTAATTATATTAGGAAGAGTTGATTGCACAAAACTTGAAACTAAATTGAGGAAGTTCTTGAATACACAACCTCTTGGAAAAAATTTATCAAATCATTAACAAAAGGGGTATATTCCAAATATAACATGGTCAATGTAGCATTATATTTATAACTCAATGCATTGACCACTTTTTTTTCCTTTCTAGAATGATAATTAGTCATGAAATAATAATCATTAATCAGTTCCATCCATCTTACCTATCACATATTCAAATCCCTCTGAGTGAATATACACTGAAATCTTTTTATGATCATTATATATATTTCA
Organism: Viscum album; assembly: GCA_963277665.1. Classification (NCBI taxonomy): domain Eukaryota; kingdom Viridiplantae; phylum Streptophyta; class Magnoliopsida; order Santalales; family Viscaceae; genus Viscum; species Viscum album. The sequence continues at coordinate 984,253,848 of OY728128.1, forward strand.
TATTTTTCTATATAAATGATGTCTCCAAATTTTTAAATAAAAAACCAAATCATTTTTAATTCTAAATCATGTGTTGGGTAATTTATCTAATAAGGTTTTAGTTTCATTTATGTATAAGAAATTAAATGATTATTCTTTATTTTAATGTAACCAAGTCCCTTCAAGGAAGTATCACTGAAGATGAAATAATAACCATATCTCTAGGGTAGGGAAAAAACTAGATCATTCACCAATATTCTTTTTAATTCATGAAAAAATCATCATATTAATTTTCAAAGACAAATTTAACTCCTTTTCACGTTAAAATAGTTATTAGGATAATTAACCATGTAATTTTTTAAAAAAACATTGGTAATTTAAAACTAATATAATAAAACTACAAATATCAGTAACATTCGAAGGTATTTTCCATTAATCAACAACTTTTCTTTTAGTAGGATCAGATGTTATAGCATCTTTATTTATTATGTTACCATAGAATGAAATATGTTGTAACCCAAAATCACATTTTTTTTAATTTTTCTATATAACATTTACTTCTTTGTGGGATTGAAGAAAAATCCTTAGATATTTTTTACAGCCCTTATAACTTTTTGAATAAACCAAAATATCATTAGAAAAAACAACCATAAACTTATCTGAATATTTATGAAAGACTCAATTAATATGATCCATAAAGAGAGAATGGTAATATTCTATACTAAAGGGAATAAATAAAAACTTATAATCCCCATATCTAATATAGAATTTTTTTAGGAATGTCATCCTCTTTCACCATCAGTTGATGGTACCTAGATCTCAAGTCAACCTTCAAAAAATAATGAGCTCCCTTGCACTAATAAAAAATGTCACTAATATGAGGCAAAGGTTATTTATTTTTAATATTGATGTTATTCATATCTATATAATCAATGAAAAGGCTTATGGAATCATATTTATTTTTAACAAATAAAATGGGACCCCCCCAAGGTGAAGTATAATGATAAATAAAACATTTATCTAACACCTCTCACAATTGTTTTTTTAGTTCTGATTGTTCTACTTGACCTATTAGATAAGGGGGTTTTGAAATTTTCTTAGAATATGGAACTAATACAAAAATAAATTAAACTTCTCGATTAGGTATAACATTGGAAAAATCATTATAAAAATTTTTTTGGTACTCATTTTTTAGTAGCATATCATTAATCTGAATAATTCCCTTATTTCAAAAAATATCTACAAGATTGCTTTCATTGCCATATTTTAATAGTTTATCAGCTTCCTGACGTGTTATAAATGTTATTGGTTCATTATTATATACAAAATTAAAACTATACTAAAAAAAACTTCATTAACTTTCTAAAATATATTATTGTTGGACTCACCTGTTTTGATAATCTCAAATCACATTTAATTTATGTAAAGCATATTGTTTCTCTTACATGATAATAATTTATGAGAAAATGATGTTTATATCAAATTAATAACTATGTACTTTTAATCTCACTACTCTCTTGTTTAAGCTCACAGTGAAAAATTTCTCTAGGTGCACAAGTCGCTGTTATAGGGTCACCGATTCATGGTCACCAATGCATGGTCACCGATGCAAAGGTTACCGATGCAAGGTCATCGATACAAAGGTCACCATTGTAAGGTAATCGATGCAAGGACACCATTACAAGGTCACTGATGCAAGGTCACCGATGCAAAGGTCACCATTGCAATGTTACTACTGAAAGCTACCAATGGAAGGTTACTGATGAAGAGTTATCGATGGAAGGTTACCATTGGAAAGGTTACATATGAATGCTGCCAATGTGCACTTGCTGTTGAAGCCTACTGTTGTGAAGGCTATCATTACCAGTCTACCATACTCTTATACTCCATACTTTTTCAAATTATTAATATTATTTTAACAGTCATATTTGATAAATTAAATGCTTTTGACATTAATTAATGCTGATTGTAGACATATCAAGAGACCGTATATGTGGACTGTACGAGGTATGAGAAAGATCGCATGTGATGCACTTATTCATATTGTAAGACCTCAAATATAAAAGAGAAGACCGAGGAAGAACAAAAAAAGGTATAGATGAATGAGAATCACAAGACCAGAAGTTAAGAAAGAGGAATGTATGAGAAAGAACTTACTGGAGAACAAGGATGAACCATTCGATCACTTTCACTGTGAACCAAAGAACTTCAAGAAGATCATTTCGGGAGAACAATTTCAAGGATGCCTTCTGTGTCTCATCAACTCTCGATCAAAACAAGAAGTAGAACACTCAATTCCTGAAAGCTAGAACCTAGAGTTGTGACACTCTGTTTTGGAGACAACTACCCGAAAAAGACTCGAACATCAAAATTTTCACTCCAAGGAGTCAAGATCCGAACTAAAAACATATAGAGATTTCTAAACTCAAACTTATAATCTTAGATATATTTTGTTCCTTAATTTTACATTTCTAAGAAGTGTGTGTCTGTCTGCTACACAGACTGTCTTCTTTACTTGAACTGGAGGATACTGAATATCCTCACATCAAACTTCACTTACATCTTATTTCCCACATATAACTGTGAAAGAGACCATGGGTGGTCTGTATTGTTTATTTTTCCCACGAAGAACTGTGGTAGAGGGTGTGAACCCTATAATGTTTGGGAAAACTGTTGTAAAGCCTGATACAAATGTGTATCAAGTTTATTGTTAATATAAACTTCTTGGTGGCAGGTGATCACAAAGTGGAGAGGATTAAGTCTTGGATTGAGAATGAACCTCTTGTTTAACTCCACTGTGCTATGATTTTTTTTTGTTATACTATGTTTTTATTTATTTTCTACTGCTTATATTTTCTAAAACATAAAACTATTTTGCATTCACTTTTATAGTTAGTTTTGGTGAGTGTGTGTATGTGTTTAATTTAGTAAACTAGTTTCAAAAGTTGTAGAAGTGTTTTACACTAATTTAACTGAAGAATAATCACCCTTTGAGAAACCTGTTGACTAATTAGAAATCTATATCTCTATTGCCTTAATTAACTGTGCCATTTCAAAATTTGGGGCATCTTTAATATAATGTTTTTAATATATATTTTAAGTAGGAACTAAATTCACCCCCCTCTTGAGATTCCACTCCGACCAACACTTATAATGGTAAATAGAAATCCAATTCATGACTAGAATAATATAAAACTCTACTAGAGTAAAAAAACATGGTTTTCAAGTCAAATTCTTCCACAATCAAGGAAAATAAGATTCTTATAATTTCTTTTTTTTCTTCATATTTCCCTTGGGTGTTTTTACCATAATTTATGGATTCATTTCTTGAGGTGTAATTTCCAATTTATCGAGAAATTTCTCATAAATAAAATAATTTATAGACCTTGAATCGAAGAACAAATTTTTATAATCTAAATAAACAAAAAATGTACTTGATACCACTTCTTTTGATGAACCAACATCTACTGAATTAGTTTAAAATGATTTTTTCCACACCTTTCTACTTACAGTCTTGCTTCTTCCCATCATTTGGGCTCTTCAAAAACTTATTTTAATAATGGACCATATATTTACATTTAAATTTTTTTGAAGCCTATGTATTAAATTTTTTTTACCACAAGCACGATATTTTATATTAAAATTAAGATCCATATTTCCAAACTTAACACATAATAAGCATTTACCAGACTTCAAAAGGAATTACCTAGTGTGTTTTTTCCATAATTATCATAAACTAAAAACATAATTTTATTACCATAAAACTTCATTGATACATTCTTCCCTTTATAATTCTACCTTTAACTATTTTTCTACTTATTTTCAAATTACATGTGATCATCGACAAACTCCATTACCATATTCTTCCCACCCCAACCAAGTTTCTAATAACTTTTAAATTCTTTAGAAGGCAGTTCTCTTTGATATATTGGATTAAATCCTGAGTAAAAATAATTAATCATACTTTCAAGATAAGGGATAAAATTTCATGCATACATTTCCAATAGGGTGAATTCTTCTTCACATGTAGCCACTAATTCATCATTCTTCCTCATTTTCATGAATTTCTTTCCATCCTTAGTTGAATCATTTTAGTAAAATATTTCTCAAGATTTTTTTGAATTAATCACATTATAATGAATCAATTTCCTCTTTATCCCTAATATTCTTGACCATAGACCAGAACTGGTTAGATTCACCTTCAAAATGATAAATATAAGGACTTAACTATTGATGATTTGAGAATTCCATGACATTGAATATCTTTTACAGGGAATTAATCCACCAAATGATGAATGATGTTTCCTTATAAAATGATATACAATCATCATATTACTTTGTGGTAGATCTTTTTTATCTCTTGCATGGATTACACAACCACTTTTATCCTATGTCCACTGATCCATTACTTCAAAAAACTACTTAGTTCCAATTAAAACCCTTTTGGGCTTCTGATTTGGAAGGATAACATCCTATTGGTGCCTTCCAAAATTGTCTTCCATGTTTCCTCAATGGAAGACCATTATGAAAAGACATAGTTTAGATAAATAAACATACATATCTTCAAATGTTATTTCACTTCAAATTAAACATAAATTTAAATCATTTTAGGGTATTCTATTAACATTATGATAACATGTAAAGTAATGTAAATTGTTCTCTGATATAAATATTAAGGGACCCAAACTTAAACATTACATATTCTAGTTCACTTAGACTATATTTAACTTTATTTAATTCCCAAATATCTTTTTAGGTTGACAGTTTTAGAGAATTTGAAAAGACTCTTACAATTTATACTCATACATTACATATGTAAACATCTATACAATATCAATTTCTTATATAAAACTAATTTCATTAAAATAAAGCATGATTTATTTTAATCATAAATATTAAAACTTTTCTTCATAACCTCATAATTGCTCTTAATCTCCCTTAAACCCTATAAAAACATTTTAAAACCTGGGATGATCACACAAGGTTAGTAAGGGACAAAAAAAGAAAAAAATAGTTAGACTATAAAACTTATAAAAATTTTCCTTCTTTAAAATAAAATTTTTCTTATCTAAGAAATAATATTTTCTACCCAAATAATTACAAAGTAAATTTCATAAGAGAAAATAAAATTAAAATAAAAAATCATAAATTTTGCATTGAATCTTTTCATAATATTACAACTTTCACCCATAAAACATAATCTCTTAGCTTACCTTTTGATATCATAAGTTTTGTATCAAATCTATAATAAGAATGCATAAATCATAAAGGCAACTTGTTGAATTAGTATCATATAATTCTTAAATATTATGTAGTTCACATGGATAAACATTGAGTAACCATCATAGTTAAATTAGGAATAACCATTATAGTATATTCCATAATATCATTGGAAAAACCAAATCGATTAAATATGTATTTTTATTGAATGAATTGGAGATCTAAAATGGGATCAAACACCCTCAGTTTATAATGGAATCAAATTTCCTCATAAAAAAAATATAAATAATGATGAAATACTCAAAATAAATAATTCTTACAGAAAATAATTGTTGAGAAAAATAACATTTTAATTTTGAAATCACTTTAAAAAAAAGATATACACTTTAAAATAAAAATAATTTATTTAATTTTTTTAAACTTATAATTGAATATTAAAAATATTTAGTTTGAAAGATGATGTGAAAATTTTATCATTAATTATAAGTTAAAAAAAGTTCTTTTGGACTTTTGTAAAAAGAGTTAAAAAAGTAACATTAAAAGAGTATTTTTAAAAGAAACTCCATTACCTTGAGTCAGAATCATCACATACAATATTTATATTCCTAAATGATAAAATTAGTTTAATGATAAAATTTTATGAGAAACTTTTTCAAGTTTATTATTCCATTTATTTCACTTATTTCTATGTTATAACAATAACTTATTTATTTAGGTTTGTGTTGGACATTTTGAGTATATTTGATTCATAAGCCCAGAATGACTTCGGTAATTTGAAAATGGTAAAAGTGGTAATCACTAAAAAATATCTAGAATAGTATCCATGAAATAATTATAGTTTTTGTTTATCAATTATACTTTTAAATTTAACCATGAATGTTTTTTATGAAAAATGGTCTATGTTGAAATCTTGGTGATAGTATGCCGTACATACGCAAGGGAAACATTTTAATTTTTCAATGATAATTATAGAAAGAAGGTAAATATGAGTTTATATTTTATAAATGATAAATATATCATAAATATCATATTAAATATTCATATATACTTATATATATTATCCATGTTATGTGGTGATGAAAAAACTGATCATATAACTTTATAAAGGTGGTAGTCCATACATACGCACGAACTATGTTATCATTTTTATATTCATGGAAAGGTAAGAATGTAAGTGATATAATATCTTTTAATAATGATAAATATTTCCCTAATATCATATATAAACATTAATTCAATAATTATATCTAGTCTTGAGAGACTCGCTTGGCGGTTGTCTTCCATACAAAAAAAAGATAAAATTATTTTCCCATTTGATGGAAGTGGAGTTGGTTTTATGTCAAGAAAATAACATAATAACATATAATTATATAGAGGATATTGTATTTATTTTTTTAAAATGATTTAATAAAAAATAATACATAAACACTTGATTAGAAATAATACATCTTCTTCAGACAATCTTCATTGATTAACATCTTAAGGCTTATATGGTGGAGTTTGTACATAAAATGCATACTCTAGAATGAGGGTAGGTATTATAGAAAGGTATTTGGGTTGGTTTATTTTTCTGAACCAAAATGGTTTTGAAATATGAATAAATGGGAATAATAAGTTCCCTTTTATAGGATAGGGGAGGGGAACTCTTGGAATTTCCTAAAATATTCATTTAAAATAAATTAATTGTTTATTACAAATGGCCCAAAATATAGTTATTTCAAAGATAATATGATTATGGGTTGAAATAATTTCATAAAATAATTTTTGGATCTCTTTAGATCACATCCTTAGACTTATAATTGAGTTTTAACCATCATTTAATCCATTTAACTCATATAGTGACTACACTGATTTTTAATATTTTAGGGTTAATATTGTTAATCTAAAATGCCAAAAGACCCATAAATGGATCATGGTTGATATTTTAAACATTATCCTAATACCATCTATCAATTTATTCTTTTTATTAATTTTATGCCATTTAATAATTTATTATTTATTGTAAAATGTCGTTAATGTCAATTTTGACACTATTCATTACATTGACATTTAAAATATCAATAAAATAAGTTAGATTAATAAAATATTTTAATAAATCCCTAACATGACAAATTAATCTTTAAAATTCATCTATTATATTAATTATATTATATTATATTTAGTTTAATATATTTAATATCATTTATTTTATTTTTTCATTGAATAAATAATTACTACATCAGTGTTGTGGAAGCATTTAAGGTAATTATTTGTTTAGTAATAATTAAAAATAAATTACCAAATTCAATAAAAATATATTAGTGTTATATATACTATTTATAGTAAAAAATAAATTTTGGATAATACCATATTAAAAATATTAATCTTTTCAAAAACAATAGTGCATAATGTTTAATTTTTGTTAAAATAAAATATTATAAAGGTCATAATATAATACATGTGCCCATAAATGGTCATATAACCACACCAAGAATTATTAAAGATTAATAATACACAAAAAATAAAATTTGGCCATGTTTTATGGTCATTTTCTAGTTCTTATCATTTTTTACCCTTAATTACCCAATTTACTCTTTACCATGTGAACAAAAAATTCTAAGGTTAATAATAATATTGTCCAAAAATAAAATTAAAATTTTTAATAAAATTGGACCTCCTAATTCCAATATGGAATAAATTTTTCAATATTTAAATCGTATAGTTTTTATCATTTAATTTTAAATTAAACCGATAAAACACAATGAAAAATAGTTTTTTTGGAAAAATTCCTTTTTAAAATATAATTTTTTTCATTCAAAATTCATTTATATAATATATTTAAAAACTCATAATTGGATTATTTAAAATAAAAATAAATTAATGAATATTTAAAAATAATCTAAAACATTATTTTTCCTTTTAATTAATATTCAGTTTTCAAAAAAATCCAATATTTTTCAATATTCATTAAAAAATTATTAGTTTTATAATGTTATAAAAAATTAATCCATATATAATTTTGACATTATGAATTTAAAAATGAAATTATTTTTTTATATTAAAATTTTATAACTTTAAAATTAATGTTTTAAATAAAATATTACACGAGTATAACTACATAATTCAATAATACTAATAAATTGTAAGATGATTTATTATATCATAACCTAGGTTTATATAATTAATATATATTTTATTATTTAAATAGAAATTTCGGATCTCATGTCTCTTGAAGGATGATATGTGGTGCTCAAATATATGTCGGTGATGAGATCCTTTTGAAGAATCTTCCTAAATTTTGATGTAAACCACATGTCATTATTTGATATAATTGAAAGAGGAAAACTAAGAAGTATCAAAACATAATTAATATAGATTTTTAAGAGAAAATCAACATATAAATCTTTATATATAGTAATTAAATTTTTGGACATGGTAACATGATAATTAATAACTCATGTGGAATTATTCTTTTTAGGAGTCTTTGGATTTCTAGTGATAAAGTCTATAATAATTTTATCTTGTTTCCAAACAGAAATAAGTTGACACTACATGAGTCCTTTCAGATGTTATCTCTCATACATTACATATTAAAAAACCAATAATTGTGATACACTATCAATAATTTCACAATTAACATTATCCCACCAAAAATTTTCTTTCAAATCACGAGGCACTATAGTGCTATCAGGTCTTTAAAGAAATTTGATATATTAGATTCATCTAATAATTATCTTTTTAGCTAAGGCATGTATGAAAGACATAAAATCATTAAAAATTTGAAAATACCATATTCATAGATAATGTATACATACTTCGAAACATTTTTATATTTTATTTTCTTCTAAATATTTTTATTATCATGATGTAAAATTTTTTGTTTTCTCCAATAAGGATGGATTACTAATAATTTGCAACAAATATGATATTTCCCCTTATTTATTGATTTCCATATTTGACGTGACTAAATCTATGAATATAGAATCATTGAAAATAATCATTTTAGTAAAAACTCTATGTATTTTCTTTCTCAAAGCATCAACGAACTTATTTTCCTTTCTATAGTGGTAGTTTATTGAGAAATAAAAATCCTTAAGATCTTTTAACCATCAACTTTTACCTTATATTAAGATTTACTATGAGAAAATATATTTCAATCATTTTTATATGCATATATTTAACAATAATCACTATAAAAGTTCTTATATATCTTAAATTCAAATATTATGGTTCTCAAATCAAGATCATGGGTTGGATAATTTTTTCCATGAATCATTAAATTCATTAATTCATAGGAAAAATATCTATCAATATATATAAAGAAACATCCAACTACACCCATTTATTCTTCTCTATATATCGAAAAATCTTCTCTTCCTGATTGGGAAGCCAAAATTGTTTTATTAACCAATCTATAATTTAATTCATCAAAAAATTATTTAAACCCATCTAACCAAACAAACATAACCCCATTATATTTCAAATCAGTTAACAGTTGAGATAATCATGAAATTTATAGAACAAATCATCAATAATAACATTTTAATCTAATAAAATTATATACCTTAGTTATTTTTTTTTGGAATTATACCTTCCATAATTTCCTTTTTCTTCAAAGTATCAACTGATATTATATTGTTAGATATAGTATGGCCATGAATAAAAACTTCTTAAAACCAAAATTCATATTTTCTAAATTTTACATATAATGATTTTTTGTTAAGAGAATGGAGAATGATTTAAAAAAACACAAATTCTCATAATCAATTTTATATTATATCAATATAACATCAATAAATACAAAAAAAAATCGAGATAATATTTGAATACACGATTAATCAAATCTATAAAAACAAAGGGTGCATTAATAAAACCAATGGGCATTACAGTAAATTTAAAATTTCCAAACCTCGTACAAAATATCATCTCTAGAATATCATTATGCTTTAATTAAAATTGATGATACCTATAATTTAGACCAAACTTTGAAAAATATAGACCTCCTTAAATTTGAAAATATAAGTCATCAATGAGGGGTAGAGGATATGTTTTATCTATAGTAATGGAATTTATTTCCCTATAATCATAAAAAAACCTAATAGACCCATATTTCATCATAATAAAAAGAATAGGGGCTCCCAATGGTGAAGAACTAGGGAATATAAATCCCCTCTCACACCACTCCTATTATATTTTCTTTATTTCCTATAATTCCACTATGTTCATTCTATATGGAGTCTTAAATATAGGTTTTTCATCACTGATGAGATCAATATAAAACTCAAAAAATCATTCTTAGGTGGGTGACCATGTTTTAATTATAAGGGAAAATTTTTCATTCATAAGTTATGTATGATATTATCCTCCATTAATTTCTTTAAGGGGGATACTATATATTGATTTAGATGTGATTTAGATGATATAGTCTCCACTTTAATGATAATAGAGTCATTATCTCCATCAGAAATGGTCAATTTATTCTTACAAAAATAGAAATTTTTAAGTATAATTTGAAATAAAATCCATGAGAAATATTATATCAAATTAAACCATAGGTATAATAATTATATTTTAAAATAAGTTATGTATATGTATCATAGTGGTAACTGACTAAAATATCCTTTTGTGGTAATATTTATATAAGGATTCATTATTGAAAACTCTCTTCATAAGGAGACAGGGAAAAATATAATTTTCTTGGAAGACATGGAAGATATAAAAGTGTGAAAATATCTATAATCAAATATAGAGTTATCTAAATTTAAAGATATAATTATCCTACCTTCCACAATATATTTATGAACTTCAACCTCAATTATAGTGATTGCATAAGCTCAGTGTTTCTACCTTGGAATTTTTTGAGGAAAGTGACTCTAATATATTTTTAATTCATTTAAATAGCTCCCCATATCCTTATAGTTGAACCATGGAAGATTCGATGCTTCTTTCTTACCTTTATAATGAAAATTCTTATGTCCATTCTCTAAAAAATTTAATCAAACTCTCATTCACATTTAATATATTCTACAACATTTCATTCCAAAATTATTAGAAGTTTGAAATTCCACCCTTTTATTGTTCCATTTTTCCATACTTCATTTTATAGATAGATCAATTTCCCACTTCTTTTCTTTTTTACCTTGGAAAACATAATACATAGAAAACTCTTTCTCTATCTTGATGGAACATAATACTATATCATCATATATGTAAAATTTTGAGGAGAATTTTTCCATTTTAAAGATGGTCCATAACCCATAAAAGAATTTATTAATCTCACTAATTGGATTAAGTACATATTATACAACATGAGTAACTAACCATGCAATTGTGTCTTCATATTCAATAAAATTTTATCCTGTTTTTTCCTTACATTGAGTAATTTCCTCTCCATACCAACTCGTTTCTCATGAGGAAAGTATTTTTCAATGAATATCTCCATGAAATATTTCTACAATATACTATTAATTTCATTAAAATAATTTGTTTTTGGGATCAATGATCACCATTGATTAGTTTCTCCTTTAATTTGACACACTAACATGATGAATTTATCCATTTTTATACTTTCTATAGAGAAGAATATATTCTCTAGGGAATTGATCAATTTCTCTAAAACTAATGAATTTGAATTATCATTAAATGATGGATGTTTTTATCACATTATGTGGTCCAATAATTTTTCACCTTATTGGTATTAGAATGTTTATCCATGAGAGCAAGGATATGGGTCATAACTTAAGTTCACCACCCTAGTATAGTTGAAATTTGTTTTTTCACCAGCTCTAGATTCATTATCCTTCCAAGGAGGGACATATCTTAATAGATTATGTTCACTGATATAGCTTATATTCCTTCCAATATTCTCAATTTATAAATAATGGAATATATTAAATTATCTTATAAAATTATGAATGTTGAATTATAGTATATAATTTTAAATATAGTTTAACACTTAACCAAAATTGAAAATATATATTGTATACCTCAAAATTATAATATTATCGTGTCTTAGAATATCTTCATACTGTAAAAATATAATAAAATCAATCATAATTGTTTTTAAATAGATTTGGAATCAACCAATTAATATCATTATGGAGTGTCTTTCTAGTTGTGATGTCTTAGTACAACTCAGAATGCACTAGTGACAGTTGAGTTAATACTAAATCCTCCCCTTTCAGAGTTGTTACACCGAGGTACATCAATTCTACAACTACATACACCTACCAATATCTAGGAAGAAATTTATTTTCTTGGAAAACCACACAATCTATAATTTATCTAAGCTTCAATATATTAACCTATACATAAACATATCCCTAGAATTTATTAGAGTCAATTTCTCTAATCCATGTTTTCCTAAATAAAATTTCCAAGATTTATACTAAAATTAATTTGATACCAATTGTAACACCATAATTCTAGTAACTCAGATACTATAGTTATTTTATTATATTGGAATAAGATATAAATTATCACATCCCAAATGATAAAATATTTTAGTAATATTGGGAGAATAGATACATACCTGATATTCCCATTACATTTAAAAACATGAAATAAAACATAATATTCAACTGAAAAATTTATCATTTATTTTAAAATATACCTAAAATCATTCATAAATCCCTTCCAAGTAACCTAGGGAAAGGAAAACATAATAAAAAGTGATCTTATATGCTCACTAAGGGAAGTTGTACAACAAAGGATATCATAGTATTAATAGATCATGAATAATATGGTAGAGATAAAAAATAATATCCTACATCATATAACTAATAACATAAAAAGGGACTAAATCCAAGGATGAAATATTAATATAAATAATCCACAGATACTAAATAGTAGTTTCATAATGATATAATGCACAATGTTTAAAAATATAATCTTATCGTCAAGGACTCATGCCAAGAAAACATTTATAAATAGGCAAGGTGTATGATAAATACCCAAAATAGTTTTCTTTATGAGGCCTAACAATGCATAGAGGGGCTAAAAAATGTCCCACCAATCACATTATAATTTCAATTCATTAATTATATGAAATAAATGATTAAAAATTCAACACAAAATGAACATAAACATTCCAATCAAAAAAATAACATAAAAAATGTTAATATTTATCCGAGTTTATAAATATAATATCATAATCATAATACATCCATAATAATATGTTAGATGGTATCAATATAGTACATCCTTAGTAATGAATAAAAATAATCAAATGATATTGACATAGATGAAAATTATTTTAAAAGACCACTATATCATTTATTGAGGAAAATACCCTTTTCATTTTGAAATCACATATATAAAATCAAAAACATTCTAGAATATTAAGTAAAATTTTCTCTGAAAAAAATGATGGAAACTTTAAAATTAATACTCATGGAAAATAATGGTCAAGATGGTGTAGATTTTTTTCATGTTTAATGTGTTAAAACAAGTATTTCATTCATGCCTCATTCAGAAATAAAAAGATGATTTGTTTTAATCATTTTTATAGAAAATAAAAAATAAGTAATAATGAATTAATAAATCATTCGATCATATCAAAAATATTCTTGAAAACAATTAAAATAAAATATTAATATGGAAGAAAAATATTCCTAGCCGAATATAAAAATAATGTCAAGTTTCCTTAAAATATTCTTTCACAATTTTGAGTATTTAGATATAATAAAATTAATGGAAAATGTGTTAGTTCAAAAAAAACCATTATAGAATAAAATATATGCTTTTTTTTAGAAATATCATATAATTCACTAATTTTAAATTTAAACATAAACAATCTATAATAATGATGACATTGTGAAATAAACCCTTACATCATGTTTGAATTTATTCATATGTGATGTTAACCTCTTGTAAAATAATTTTTAAAGTAATTATAAATATATATAAGAATCATATAAAAATTATAATATCATATATGATCCACATATAAAATTTTAGCATGAATTTATTAATTATTATTTATTAAAATTGTTTTTAATTAGTGTTAATTGTTTCCCATTTCATGCAAGAATCAGTTTAGTAGATTCTTTCCATACATATTAATCATTGTTATATCATATAAAAATTTCAATAATGATATAAATATATATTTTAATCATTATAAACTATTTTATAACCATTTATATAAAATTTTGATGACAAAGTAATTACATCACTTCATGGAGGTGGTAGTCCACATATTTGTACAAGCAACATTATTTATTTTCCAACAGGTGAAAAAAGAAGAAAAATAGTTGTCCCATAATCATAATAACATATAAGTATATTTATGATACTAGATTAATTATTTTAGGATGGGTAAAAGAGATTTATATGTTGTATAATTGGAAATAAACTTTGAAAGAGTCACTAAAGGGGATTACCTCTTCTTTGGGAGACCGTTTTTGTCTTACACATTAATCCCCTTTAAGATAATATTATAAGAAGACCATAATCTCAATAGATAATATAATTAAGATATAATGGTTCTGGGGTAGGGAATATCTATGATAGATTTATCAATGTTTGTTAATAAGGGAAGATAATAAGTGTATTTTTATTAACATGGGGAGAGATACACATGGATGAACTTAAAATATTTTAAAAAAATAAAGTCATTTTCTTGTTGAAGTGAAAAAAATGGTCAAGAATTTTATTTTTAGATAAAATAGGATCTAAATATCTTCAAAAAATAATATCTATTTAATTTTATGTTTCATTTATACCATTATATCTTAGTTTAACCCTCAATAAACTAGTATTAACCCTAACCGTGGTAACAAATTATGACGATTTATACTATTAATTATGAAAAAATTTAAGTTTATATTACTACCTAATATTAATTTTTAGGATTATAAATATGGAATATATTTTAAAAGATTCATTTTTATAATTGGAAAAAATTAATTTTAATATTAGTTCCCAAAATGCAATGAAAACCGTTTTTAAATAAAATGGTGGTTTAAATATAAAAATGTCATTGAAAAAAAATAAAGTAAAATTTTGATTATAATAGAATAAATTGTATTATTTTAAATAAATTGATACATTTTTCTTAAAAAACCATGAACTGAAAGTATCCAGATAATAATTAAAAATAATTTTTATTTAAACAAAAAGCGTAATTAGATTTCAAAATTTTTAGGAATATATTTTTATGTTCAACATTATATTTTTATATGAATTTTATTACTTATTAAATATTTATTTATTCTAGAAAAAATGATTTATAAAATTTAAAATTATTCTTATATCATTATAATATCTTAAAAGTGACAATTTTTTTAAAACTATTATTTTCTCTTATTCTCCAAAAAAATCAACCATTTTTAAATAATCTCAAAAATTCCCCTAATCTAATTTTGATATAATAATTTCAAAAATAATATTAATTTCATTAGATAAAATTTATATAAATTGTTAATTTATTTTTTAATCATATCCTTGAAAAAATAAATATACATTATACTATAATTTCTTTTGAAAGAAAATCATGCCATCTATAATTGAATCTTAAGAGTTACAATAATGGATTAGATCTATGATTAATCCAAATATAAAAGGATCAATTAGGCTATAACATATAAAACATACTTTTTGGAAGTAAATTAATTTATCCAAGGATGAATCGAAGGATAAAGGGTATGGAGAGGGTTAATTCTATTGATAAGAAGCTTATAAGATTATCCTAGATGAATGGTGGTTCCACCTAGGGAGACAGATAATAAAAGGACATGTTATAGAGACATTTAAAGAGTGAACTTGATGAATATGATATCTAGGCACCACTAGTGGGCTGAGTCTCCACCAGCTACCTAGTGGAGACCAACTAGTAAGCTACTAGATCAAGAGAAATTCATATATGTATTGATGAAAAATATATGGTATCAATATTTCACTATAATCTTGATTCAATATGTAATTAATATCATGGGAGTTTCCAAATAATGGAAAAATTACAATATAGTTGTCTTATACCCTTATTTAAATGATCCTATAGTTTGGTGCTTACATTTTATAGGTTCTATTAAATGAGAAATATTAATTATTACATTGAAATTAATTAATAGGAAATCATGGATATATTTATTTTTTAATTTTTAGGGATTTATTTTTTTGTAAATATTTCAAAAATATTACAAAAAAGAGTATATGATAATGGAAATAGATCAAATCCCCAAATGGATGGAGTCATGGATTTACTAACTTACACTGATTATAGTGTTGTGAAGTTCTCTTTATAAATTTATAAATTTAATAGTTTTAGTATTCCAGGAATAATTATTAGAGGAATAAATTTCATTTAAAATATTATAAATTTGAAATATCAAGGGATGTATAAAATACCACCCTTAAATAATTAGACAGTTAAAAGATTCAAATAAAGAACTTAAAGAAATATTTTAAAAATCATCAGTGGATTTAAGGAAAATTTTTCACCAATGATTAATGATGTATAATGATAATATATTATTGAAAATATAACACCTCTATGAATGTCATAATTTAGGTTTTTTTAAGGGAAAAATGTAATTCACCAATACAGATTGTGCATCATGAATTTTGGGAAGTTAAACTCTATAATTATTATATCTAATCAGTTTCTAAGAGGTGATTATTTCTTATTTCTCAAGTATAAGTAAATTAGGTTATATTCATATAAAAAATCTATAATTTATGAATAATTTTCCTAATTTTGAAAATTTCAATATTTTACAGCACGATTTCATCAATGAAAAATTTTATTATTATAAAATTCATATGTTATTTTTTTAGGATACTAAATTCATGATGTTTGGGACCATTATAGGTTTTTATGGTTCATTCAACAATGCATTAGAAATTTTTTCCTAATCATATAAAATTTATAATGAATAAGAAATGTTTACAACACCAAAAAACATATCTTATAAAATATGTTATTTTATTTTTTCTAAAGGAGTAGTTCAACGTCATCGTATGAATAAAAATGTGATACCTTACAATTTATGTGATACTGGAAATGATTTAAAATAATTTTCAACAACATTTATTATGTTTATTTTATAATGGTCAATGAAAATATTGAAAAAATGATAACAATATTTTTTTAGAATATTAATGGGTGAGACTATAATATAAAAGTGTATTATTTTAGTATCACTCATTTCACATATCCTTATATGTGATTTTGTTTTATTGAATTTTTGATTTTTTCACCAAAAAAAGATATTTAGTTCAATATTATTATGTGTGTGAGGTAAAAGGCTGATGTTACACACATGAAAAATTTCATCATATAGTCTAAGGATACATGTTTTGTTTATTATTCTCATTATTCGGTGTTCTTAAAATCATATTAAATGTGAAAAATGATTGAGATCAAATGGTTGATTAATTTTTAGTACCTTATTATATTTATTTTAAAAAAATTGATTTAGAAAAATAGAAGGAGTATTAATTTAAACTTATTAAAAATTCTATATTAAAAATAATTTTGATATGATGTTTAGTTTTATTAATTTTGGAACGTGATTACTTGATTTGAAATTTTAAAATTAAATTTGGATACATATGTGTGAAAAATTAGAAATAAAATGAATCAAACATGTATTGACTATAAACTACTATATCTCCCCTCTCTAGGCATTGATTATGATAAATAGTAATAAGGTATAAATAATGGTATGGTTTAATATTCCAATTAGGAATAAATTTTATTCATGCATTTGGTATATCAACAACCATTATAACCTTCCCATATATGTTTTGAGTGTAAAAAATAGTTATGAGGGGAAATTTATAGTTGGATTATGGGTTGTGGGATTTTTGATATAAATTAAAAGAATTAAAAAAATAGAAAATAAAAATATATTTGTTGTCACCAATTATGAAAGGAAATGGAAATTGAAGGAAATTTTATATTTAAAATTATGGAATGAAATACTCAATATCAATAAATTGTTTTTTTATGGAATATTGTAAATAAGTATATTTTACTATTGGATTAACTTTTCCAAGGAGTTTTTATGTTTAAAATATGATATATATGTTTATCAATAAAATTCATTTAAAATTAATAATTTTTAATGTTTAATTAAATTTAATGTTTACATTTGTTATATTATGTTTTCCATATCATTACCACCAATTATTTTACTTGGAGAAAATAAAAAGGTTAAGGGTTGGAGAATTAAATAATTCATAAATTTTAGTTCTTTATTAATATGATTATTTTAAATTTATACATTTGGTAGATAATATTTACCTTAAATTGACATTTTTATAATTTTTGGGGAATTATAAATTTAAAGAGGGGTGCAGTTAGGGTGGAGACTAAGTGGTAAACCCCATAATCCTAAATATAAAAGTCCAGAGTTTGAATCCAAACATGCACCTTGGAGAATTTTCATTACAGGCAGTGAATAAGGTATGACATGAGATAGCAGTGATGAAGGCTTGTTGTAGGTATAATGATGTAGGAATGACATTTTAATAGGTCATTAGGCAATGTTCTTGGGCCACTTGGCCTTTGGCCTATGAGCTATGTAATTGGTCTCCCTATACCCAGAAAAAAGACGTATTTTCTTTCATAATAAAAAGAGGATTCTATCCTAAATTAAAAAAAATTAAAACAGGGGTTTTGACCATTTCTAGACACTTATTAGAGAGTTGTGATTTAATAAGATACTGTCCAGATGAATGATCTAACATATACCAATTTAGCCTGAGTAACATGGGATGTACTATCCAAGACATGTGAAATGTGTATTTTAGCATGGTACTATTCAAAATATGATACAATGGAATTTCAATTAAGATAAATAAAATAATTTTTTAATGGATATCATTTAAAATAAGTAAATCCAAAAATATAATGTGATATCATGCCACTTTGGGATCATTTAATGTTAAATTTAGAATTTCATCTATTTAAATCCATTTTTCCTTGTGAAATAACATATCAAGGATGATTGGGGGGATATAACTTGGTGATTATTAAATACAATTCACAATAAAAAATAGAGTACAAAAAATAATAATTATAATTATTCTTGAATTGTAAATTTTTGGGTGATTTTTGGTTAAATTTCAATTTTCTCATTACTATACTAGTCATTGAACTAAAAAGGCGAATGATTCATGGTCAAAATGGTCATAATGATATAGAGGGATGGTCAGTCATGTTTTAATATTTTATTTATTATTATTATTATTTTAATATTTATCATATTATTTAGTTAATTATAATTTATTTTTATTATTAGATAATTATTCTAATGACATTAAATTAATTTCATTTTTATTATTATAGTACTTTTTTATATTTATTTTCTTATATTCTTCAATCATTTTACTTTCCTATAATTCTGTTTGTTATTTTACCAACCAAATTTGTTGTTTTATATTAAATAAATGAGTTTATATGTGAATCCCCACATTAAATGTAAATTTTTTCATAAATTTTAGCTAAGGCTATAAAAGGGAACATATAAGATTATATCTCATGTTAAATAATCTCAACGAGTTCTCAAGAGACTTCTCTTATAAATGGGAATTGGATGTTTTAAATATATCTCTCTATACGGACATATATATATATTGTAATAAATTTTGATGTATTAAATATATATATATATATATAGTTAAAAAATTCTAAATTTTTCTAAAACCAAATAGTTAGAAAATTCTATATATAAATATACACACATACATAAAAAAATAAAATTTTCAAAATGCATAATTTTCAATCAAATCACTAATTTTATTAATTTCTAATAGGAATGAAAAATATTATGTCCATAATTCATTAATGGAATGAATCTTCTAAAAAATTAAATAAACACTTTATAGTATATTTTTATTCTTTCCAAAGTTGATTGGTGAAAATCTCATTGTTTCCTTCTTGGGATTGTTGAAAATATTCTGATTTTTCCACACTAACCAATAGTCTGACCCAATGGATCTTCTAGTCTGGTCTAGGTTTCAAATATAATACCAAATTCATAGTGGGATGAATGATTTAATTTGATTAAATTTTATTATCATTTAAATTAAAGAAAACATTTATATTTTAATTTATCATATTATCTATAAAATCATCTATTATTAGGAACCATATTAGTAATGATCACACAAATAATAGACATGGGATGTAAGGATTCTACATTATGGTGATAGAATTATGGCTGTAAATAGTTCAAAATTGGATTAGGAAAACTTGTTTTGAATGAGAACACATGAATTTGATGTAGGTCATGGGCCAGATTCAGACTCATCAAGTATAGAATTACCAACACTACTACAAAAAAATATTTTAATAGTGCTAAATACATAATTTATCATCACTAAAAAAATCTGTTGATCTATGTGCCACTAAAAGAGGCCATTTATTAGTGCTACAATTTGAACTGGTAAAGGTCATACTTTTTTAGTGTGCTGTTAAATTTACGACACACTACAGAAATAGATACAGAAAAATACTGGATATGAAAAATTCGTAATTTAATTGAAATAAAAAGTACATCATAAATACAAGAAAATAGAAACTAGTATAGTTAATCAAAACATTGTTTTATTCAATTACCTTAACAAGTACAATTTAACATAAACATTCAAAAACATCAATTGTTTCATTATATTTGGCACCCAAATACCTCTAAAAAAAATACTAATCATGGTATATTTGGATAAAAAATCACACCAACTCGAAAAAAATATTCCACATATAAAAAAATTGTTATGATGGTAAGACTATAAATAAATAAATGAATCATAAATATAAAACAATACATTAATAAAATTTCATTTTTAAACATAAACCAAACAATTTAAATAATAATTGTCAAATCATACATTAGATTAAGATGCGACTGATTAATAAATGTCCCAAATGACTTATGGATCATTTTTTAAAATAATCAGAACAATTCAAATTCATTTTATCAGTTTAGAGTATGTCGCTTATTTTTCTTACTAAAATTTCATTTTAAAAAGAAAGAATGTAACATGAGTCATACCGATCATATTGTTTCTCATTTTGATGTGTGACTAATTCCTACACACACAAATGACTTATTAATTGTTATCCTAAATTATCAATACAATATGAGTGCATTTTATTAGTTTTTAGTGAGAAAAACATGTTATGAACTAAAATCTCATTTTTAAATTGATAATGAATACTTTTAGTCATATCAGGAACACTGTGTATCAGATTAAGGTGTTCCTAATTACTATAGTCACTAAGGACTTATGGATCATTTTACTATAGTATAAAAACAATACTAATGTGTTTTATTGGTTTTTATTATGTCATTTGTCTTTTTTACTAAAATACTTATTTTAACTAAAAATTGTTGGAGTCATACTGGTCACACCATGTGTTTGAATGAGGGATTGATAATTTTGAAATGTCAAAAATGATTTTTTGATCATTTTACTAAAGTATAAAAAATAGAATATGTTTTCTCAGTTTTGAGTGTGACACTTGTTTTGTTTCTAAAATGTCATTTTAAACTAAGAACACATACATTGAATCATAATGGTTACATCATGTGTCAGTTTGATGTGAAACTGATTCTAACATGAAAAAAATAACTTGTGATTTTTTTCCCAAAATTATCAAGACAATCAGAGCTATTTTTATTATCTCTTATGGAGTGAAAAATGTTTTGAACTAAAATATCAATTTTAAACTAATAACGGACACTGTGAGTCACATCAGGCAAAACATATATTGGATTGAGGTGTGATAGATTCTTACATGTCATAAACTAATTATGCATATTTTTCATAATATATCAAAAAATTCTTTATGCGTTTTCTCAGTTTTGAGTATGACACTTTTCTTTTTTACAAAAATTTCAATTTTAAATAAAAAGATGCACTTGAAGTCATCTCGGTCACACCGTGTGTCATATTGAGGTGTAGATAATTATTACATGTCAAAATCAAATATGGATCATTATCTTAAAATACAAATTCAATATTAATGCATTTTCTCGATTTTGAGAATGTCACCTTTTTACTGAAATGCCATTTTTAACTGCAAACACACACTTTGAGGCATACTAGTCATATTGTGTGTCGGTTTGATGTGAGAATATTTTCTACACTTTTTTAATCACTTATGAATTATTGTAATAAATAATAAAGGAAATGCGAGTTAGTTTTCTCAATTATTAGTGAGTGACATAGATTTTGAACTAAAAAGTCAATTTTAAACTGATAACAGACACTTTGAGTCATATCAGGATCACTGTGTATCAGATTGAGGTGCGATTATTTCTTACATGTAAAAATGAAAAATGGATCACTATCCCAGAGTATCCAAAAAATTTTATTGTGTTTTATCAGTTTCATTTCTTTCAATTGTCTTTATCATTAAAATTTAAATTTTTGAATAAAAAGGACCATTTGGAGTCATACTAGTCAAAAAATGCATCGTAATGAGGTGTAACTAATTATTACAAATCAAAAAAGACTTTTGGATCATTGTCCTAATGTATCAAAAAAATTCGATTGTGTTTTCTTAGTTTTGTGTATGTCTCTTGTCTTCTTTAATAAGATGTTAATTTTAAATAAAAATACACACTTGGAGTCATACCTGTCAAACCATGAATCAAATTGAGGTGTGGATAATTACTACACATCACTAATTAATTAAGGATATTTTTTGTAAATTATTAAAACAATATATATGTGTTTTGTTGGTTTTGAGTATATCACGTGTTTTTTAATAAAATGTTATTTTGAACTAAAACTAAACACTTCGAGTCGTACTGGTCACATCATGTGTTATTTTGAAATGATACTGATTCTATACATCACAAATGAATTATTAATTATTGTGATAAACTATCATGAAACTATGAGTTTGTTTTCTTGGTTCTCAATGACTGACACACATTTTAAACAAAATTGTTAATTTTATACTGATAACAAGAACTTTGATTCATAATGGGACCATTGTGTATCAGATTAAGGTTTGACTTATTTCTACATATCAAAAATGACTTATAGATCATTTTCATAAAGTATAAAAAAATAAAAAAAATAAAAAAAATATAAATTAATGATAATATTCACCAATTAAGTTGTATGAAGTCACCTCTTCATGATGTCTATATACAATTTTAAACCACGTATTCTTCCCATTTGTTTCTTTATATATTTATTTATTCTTTTGAATATGAGGGATGTCAATAGTCTTAATAGTACTAGGAAAAAAAGATAATCAAGTGATTATAAGGTATTTTTTTGGAATTATAGTTATAAAAGGAAATACCTATTTTGGGATACTAGTATGTTGATGAAATACAATATCTTTCATAAAATTTCAAACAAAATAACCACAATATTTTCCAATAGTTTATTTTGGGAACTATAGAAACATTGGAAAAAATAAGTAATTTTTTATATGTTTTTCTAGTAGAATTTCATTATATGTACCCTAATAATTTTCAATTTGTTGAGTCGGATATATTTTTATTCCTATAGAATATCCTCATGGCCTAATTTTGAAGATATTTAAACACCACAATATCATAACATAATTTCCATCAAAACATAATATAAAATTTATAAATTAATGTTCATTTATACAATTTTTTTATTTAGTGTATTACAAATTGATAAACATCATCACCTGTGGTTGGTTTGTTTTGTATAATGCATTGAATCCAAAAAATAACGATTTTAGGTATCCAAATTTACTTTAATGAGTTACTAATGGTTCCCAAAAAATAAAAAATAACAATAAATTAAATGAAATAAAATATATTTAATATAATTAAATTATAAATAATTAAACTTGAATCATGTGTATTAAAAATATTCCATCATATTTAAGTTTTCTTTCAGTCATTATGGAAAATTTTACCACTATTTATTTATATTTATTTGGTTCTAATGAGAATAGTTGTGTAGTTGTTATTCAAGGACAAATGAGTCCAAATTTTCATTCAAAACGTCTTCCCTTCAAATAGTATTGATCAATACTCCTAAAAACATATGAAAAGTATTTCGTAATAATAAAAATTGTATATCATCGGTTGGACAATCAAATAATAAAAAAACACCTCATGTATATATTTAACACTAAAACTCCTAGAAATTCATGAGTGAGGATTTTATTTATATTATCAAGTCCAATATACTCTATAATATCCCCTCCATACATCTTTTCTTTAAAATCAATTGTGGCTGTATCCCCACTTGTAAACATTGTATCCACATGAACCTTTAATGTCAATAAATATGGATGTTTAATAGGCGGGGTAAAGAAAATTTGTGAATAAATTTTCAATTAATTGGTTGATCCTTTAGATCATATTGATTAAATATTCCATTTCACCACTTCTCTTTGTTCATCTGTAATAAAATTAATCTATTCTAAGATGTTTTCTTTAATTATTAAAGGTTTTACATGAAAAATAAATTATAAATGAGTACCTCCTTGTTGACATGTAATTTTACATGATCTAAATTTCATCCTATGGAAGTTCCAATAGCTTTCTTTACCACATGAATATCTACATCATCAATTTGAATAGGTAGGGTAGTGCTCAAATCATGAGCTATTTGATTCCAAACTCCCACATGACACCCCAAAACCCTCACCTCTGATGTATCCATACCATTCTAGCCACTTTAATGGAACTGATAGTATCTATTCATCGAGTACATATGACGATGATTTTTATTTGTATGTCGAATAAAAAATATTTTAAAATTTTTAATAATTATTATGTAATAATGATTTATATTATTTTCTTTATTATGTAATACTTACACATTGTTCCCATACTTTTTTTTGTGTTTTCATATATTAGTATCCATTTTTATTTACACATGCCAACATCCATAACACATGACTTGGGATGAAAGTGACATTGGATTCAAATTCATCAATCTACATATAAATAGAAGAACATAATTATGTTGTTCTTTTATGTCACGTAAAAGTATTATGGTATATTTAAAATATGTACCATTTCTTTCAAGTAAAGTGTATCCCATTCTTCTTTTATGATAAAAAAACTTCGGTTTTGCATCTTAATTATTTTTTAGCACTCATTTTATATTTAATAAATAAATAATTGTTAATTAATGTGATTAATAAATTTATGGTTAATAAATATATTACCAGTCACAATGTAACTCAAAGGATGTCTCCACATGATGACCAATAAATTCATCCTACACTGTTTGGTCTATCATGTGTGCATAAATCTATGGTGGGGTGAGTTTATTTTCCCTTCATTATCTTTTATATGATACTTCATATGAATTTTAAAAAATCTACTATGATCCTTCCCATTTATATTTAGAAAAAAATTTATTCAGGCATCACCTACTATAAATTCACTATTCAAGGGATAATGAAGAGTAAATCAATATTTTATTATTTTGTTTTTGGTAAAATAAAGAAAGTATATCAAATGTTACCCAAAATCTCTTCCCAAATTAGTGTCTTATTCACAGAAATAAAATTGTTCCATGAATATAAATCAACAAGCATGTGCATGAGTGTGGTGATCCTAATGCAACTACTGAACATGGAATCACCAGTATTAATAGGGTGGCCTCATGAATTCCACCAAACCTCAAATTTTATTCCTTTAATTCATGCCATAATAATTTTTTTATACTATCATAGTATGGTGTTATATATTTTTTGAGTCATTGGTTATTGATCATCTACCATTTCCTTAGCATCAAGATCATCAAAATTTTGTTCCTCCATATTGGTAGCATCGACATGTGAAGAAGGTTGTTGTTACTCTAAAATGGAAGTGCCTTCATATTGAGAAACCTATTGATCCTCATTATTGGGAGCATCAACATGAAAATAAGTCATTATTTATAGAAGTGGTTGAACATTAAATTTAGATTATGTAAATGCATCAATGAATAGATAATAATACGAGGTAACAAAACATGTATTAGAAAACATATAAAATGATTATTTAACACTCTTTTTTATAGGTTTAATGGATTTGGACCCTTTATCAAGTATACAAATTCCTTCATTGTGGTCTCATATGACATAAAAACCCCATATAAATTAAGACCATTGAGAATGAATATGATGTCATAATAAAAAGACCACCCACCATTGAATTGAAATCTAAACCTTCAGTGGTTTTGGTCTATAAAATAATAATTATCCACTTTTGGTTTACGAAATATGGAATATAAAATAATTATACTCAATGTGATGCCATTATAAATGGTTCATATTTGAACAATTACTTATTAAAATTCACTTTTAGGAATCCTAATTCATCTATTTTAACAACACTCCTGTTATCAACTATATTGCATTGAAATACCGGGAATTAGATTGTTTTATAATCCAACTCCCATATTTTTTTGGTGATTCCAAAGTATGACATATTTTCATAAATCAGATTTCTATCCTTGGTACCAGATACATGAATCAATTCAGCCAAAAGTGTAACTCCATGATACTCCATTCATCATGATCATTTATATAAAACACATGACCATTAATTACATAACCATTATAAGATAATACTTTCATAATTGGTCCTCTGGATAGCCATAAAATTTATTCTAAAATTGAATTGGTATTCTTAGTTGACTAATTAAAAATATGGTCTTGAAAATATCATATAAAATATTGATTATGTGTATTTGATATCAACATTTAAGCCCCTAATGGATTCAAATTATTAAGATTTAATTTTTGGGTTTCAATATGCGAGGAATCCTCCAAACTGTTATAAAAAATGTAAAGGTTAGACTACTACAAAATAGTAATAGTAATTGTGAAAACCACTATTCTAGAAATTCCATTACCAATAATCCACCTTGTGTGGAATGATTTTAAAAGAACAAAAATTTCCACACAGGATAGATATTCGGTACAGAATACAATGAATTATTGAATAACATATCTCTCCATAATATAACCTTATAGATGAATTATATTTTTGACACAGCCTTTCAAAATCATTATATACTATTCGATTGGGTATATCTAACAATAATGTATATGAAAACATAGTTAGATCTATCTTACCAAGTGAAACATCAAGTGAACCATCAAATCAAATAATTCTAGTGGGTATAAAATATCAAATTCACATAATATGATAGTAATTTACTTTTACATAGGTGAAAATTTTGACGAGTCTATAACTTTTCTGCATATAGCTTTAAAAACAAAATAGATCTCAATTAATGTGTGATGGATATTATTGGAATAAATGAAACATAATTCTTCAGGTATCCTATTTTACATCAAAACATGACAATTACAAGATTTCAAACCCTTCAACTTTTAATCAGTCATTAACACGATATTCCTAATATTTGATGAATAATCATTTGGAACCTTTACATCATTTATGAAGTTTTAAAATTGACATCTCTCTTTAATGGAAGGAGTGTAATCATCTAGAGAATTAAAAGTCTATTTTCACTCTTCACAAGAACCAATTCTTCCTATATTCACATGTAAATAATGTACAACCTAGACTTAATTCCATCTTTTTTTTGGGAAAATTTAGAAACGTACCATTAAAACAATAACATACATTTTTCATCGTGCCTAAAATCAATAAAATTATATACATACAAACAATTTCATTATGGAAATTCAATAAACTAATCTCTTTTTCTACCTAATATTTTTGAGGTTTTTTGAATTATGTTTACCAGAAGTAGTGTCCATTTCTTTTACATTATCAAATAGTTGATCACCTATTAGTTGAGAAAGTGCTATACATTATTCTAAGCTACCATCAAAATAATTTTTCAAAGATAATTAATTATGTCACCAGGGTAGAAATATATGATTTCCTAGAGACACGGTATTTGATGAATGTTTTAGCCTAATTAACTGTGTACCTTGTTCACAAATGGGACACCCTTGAGTTATTTTAATGCTATATCCTGAAAAATTTCCAAAATTAGGGATTTAATTTATCATTATATACAACATAGATATCAATGTGAAATATTTATTTCTATATACATCATACAACATAACACTTGAATATAACAATAATCTCAAATATTCGATCAATAGAGCCAAATAAACATCAATATCATTACCCAATTGTTTTGGCCCTAATATAAGAATAAATTAAATAATAAATTTTCCTTTCATGCATAACCATGGTGGAATGTTATAACATACCAACATAACCATCCATTTTCTATGATTTCTAATTTCAAAACCAAAATGATTAACTCTGTCTATAAAAAGTGTAAAATAAAGGTTTCTTAGCTCAATCCCAAATCCAGGTTACTCATGATCAATTATCTTCTTTTGAGAATATTCTACTGAGAGATGAAGTTTCCCATATTTATTTCATGTTTCTGTTCAAAACATCAATTCACTTATTTTCTTATCACTTCAATATAGGTTCCTAAACATTATAATTATAGGAAAGTACCACATAACTTTTGTAGTACCTGATTCATCTTTCCTATATTCAGAAGAACCAAACTTGGGGAATTTTTATGCAATTTTGGTCCTTGAGAAATAGTATAGATTCATTTTTACATACATTTATTCTTTGTGTGATCATACCCAGTGAACACATAATTATTTTAGAATCATATTTTTGGAAGGGAATCTCATTATCTTCTAGGAGCGTATCATTAGAGGATGAAAGTAATTCAGTAAAACTGTCATAACTCCATCCTTTTCTTGATTTCAAATTTTATAACTTCATTATGGATACCAATGTTATATATTTATTATTTATAGAATAAAATGATTTCATTTCATAACTCTTAAACTTCTCAAAAAAATTTGGACAATCATGAATTTCATCTTCAACCATCATATATATTTCCTTAAAATGATCTTCATTATTTTTCACACCTATAATCATATCCTCATATCATATGATCCATAAAATTTAGTCTTACCAAAGTCACTATATACATTCAATGTTTCCCCATGTTTACTCCATCAATTATAACTTTGAGATATTCTATGATAGATTAGGTGTTCTTCCAACTCATATGGACAAATTAGTCTTGAATAAAAACAATGTAAACATGGAAAAGGATTTGAGAGGGGTCATATGCATTATATTTTAAAAACATGATGTATTATTTCACCCCATCATTATAATATATTTTTATATGATTATTATCCATCAATTATCAATTCATATCAATCCAATTTTATTTAGTAATATTAATATTTAATAAAATAAATAAAGTGAAAAAACTATTTCATATAAAAAGATCATCTTATGATTAAAGTATGAGTGTAATGAATGATTATCAATGGTTATTATTTTAAGGACATAAATTGGTTTATTAATGGTCATGATTTTAATAATTTTGGTTATCATTAATATTTTAAATATTATATAAACCTAATATACAATGTATTTCATGAATTTGGGTCCTGAGAGAGACTTCTCCCCTATCACAACCCAACACAGATGTGATCAAAATATGACCTTTAATATAGATCATAAAAATAGCCATATTTATCATTTCTTGATCACTTTTTTTATATAAAAATTAGTATTTTTCAGATTTGAAATTTTCTCTCTCAATGTTTTGAACAATATACTTTCCATATTTTTTTCTGGAAAGGAAAACAATATTGAATTATGATACATTAATGGTCACTAAAAAAAAAATACAAAAGTTAATGACATATTTAATTTTTTTTGGGTTTAATCCATTAGAGTATGAGAGATATGTGGAAGAAAGTGAATAAAATTATTTTATTTTAATATATTAGAATAAGTGTGATACTTTTAACTTGGATCTAATTTCCATTATTGCACTATAGGAACTATTTCTACTTATCATTTGTAGTCACCACCTTACATGATAACCATGCAGAGTTTTGCGATGCATAACAAGGAGCTCTATGAAATTGAAGTGATAAATAATAGTGAATGGGTGAAAATAAGTGTGAAGGTGAGGGAGAGGGTGAACCAAGAAGGTCTCAAGGAAGGAATGTTTTGGTGGAAAATCTACGTGCTAGATTGAGAACAAATAAGATTTCTTGCACTTGCATTCTTGAAACCATTAAGTAAAATTAAAAAAAATCTATTCATGGGTTATTAATATATCAAAATTTGTTACATAACTTTTTTTATATATCATTATAATTTTAAGACCACAAAATTAGAGAATATTTAATTTAAGAAAAATATATTAATACAAATTTTAAAAATTAAGGAAATTCTAAAATAGTAGTGATTTCAAATATTCATTAAAATAATTTACATAATTT
The DNA here is from genome assembly GCA_963277665.1 of Viscum album. Lineage (NCBI taxonomy): Eukaryota > Viridiplantae > Streptophyta > Magnoliopsida > Santalales > Viscaceae > Viscum > Viscum album. The sequence goes on from OY728128.1 coordinate 984,284,257, forward strand.
ATATATTTATTTATTTGAAAATAAAAGGTTTAAATTTATTTATAATAATTAGTATAAATTAATTTTAATAATTTAAAATTTAATGACTATAAAAATTATTTATAGAATAATTTTGAAATATTTACACCAAAATCATTTACATATATATATTTAAAATTATTTATAAATTACAATAATTACCACAAAATATGATGCATCACCTTTTATATTATTGAGATTATAATATAGATCTATTACATGCATTTTCAAAATGAGTGAACACCTACAATAAATGAACGCAAACATAGTTTTCATGCAAAAAATGTCGCTAATTCAATTTATTCACCCAATTGATAACTACTCAAAGAATTGACCTGAAACGTAAAGTAAAAAATATATAAACACCATGAAATCTATTAATTGTATATCATAGATAATATAAGTCAAATGAAACCACTCATCAATGGTGGGTTGGTTTTAGTGCGGGTATGAGAGTGTGATAATGAGGATGACTGTGTTTGGGGCTCACAACATTGGTGGCATATATAGTGGTACACTCTATTATAAGGGAGGAGCTCGACTAGGTTGATAGTTCAAAGGAAGTAGGGTGGTGTTATGTGGTGACATGTGGATATTTAAGAGCTATCAAAATAAATCAGTGAGGGAAAGTTAAAATATTTTGATTAAAGAGGAGTAGAAATAATCACATACCTTAGTTTTTAAGAGGATCGATTCATCCCCGAAGATTGAGGAAGAGTGGCGATAGTGATTCAGTTTCATAAGAGCTTTAATGGAACAAGAAAAGAGGACTTTATTTGAGTTCTATTTAAATTATTGAAAATAATTTTATCAGTGCTTCCAAAAAGGCACTGATAGAGTGGTTTTATCAGTGATAAAATAGTAAGCACTAATAATATGGATCGTTATCAGTACTAAAAAAATATCACCATCAACAATAAAATTCTAGCGCTAATAAAGACCAAACTAAATAATATAATTAATAAAATTAAAAAATTGAAATCTATACAATTATCAATAAATATTTAATGAATTACATATGTGTATTTTTGAATATAATTATAAGTAAATATATTAATATTTACATATATTTATTTTAATTTTATAGTTATTTAAATAAATAAATAAATAAAAATATATATATTTATAATTATAATTATAAATAAATATATTTAAAAATATTTGTATATATTTATAAATATACTTATAAAATCATATATATTTATATAAATAAATAAATAAATAAATAAAATTATAGATATATTTATTAATATATAAATTTATATAATTATAAATATAATGAATATATTTATTATAAATTTATAATTATTTAAATATATATAAATATTTAAATATATATATATTTATTTATAAATATAAATATAAATGACTATATTTTAAAATTATTTATATATAAATATAAAAATATTTATTATTTAAAAATATTTATTATAATATTTAAATTATATAAATAAATAAATATATATATATACTCAAATAGCACAACCATGGATTTGGAAGATCCAAATCCATTCCAGTAAAATATATTTTTAAAATATAAATATACGAGGAAGGAGGGAAACACGTCTACAAGACATACAATGTCCACAATATAAAAATGTTAACAATCCCAAATTCCTCAGATAACATCCTCTTCCATTTGGGTGTCGACCACACTGCCATGTCTTGACCCTTCGAGGGGCCACGCATTTCTTATTTGATTATGATGTAGATGAATCCCCAGGAGTGGAGCATATCCTATATTTCGAAGATAAATCTCGAAACTCCATTTATTTATTGGAGCAGAGTCCATCATCAATGTTAATAGATAATAACATCTACACTACCATATAATCAGTGAATCCAAAAACCTAAAACTCCATTGATGATAAGGTTACCTCAAGTTGGGAGAAGTTTCATTTAGCCGCTTCTTATTGATGCCTATAATATTCTTTTGACCTTCCTAGCCCTTTGGGGTAATGATGTTTGGATCCATTCCTTATGCAGTAGAGCATTCTTCATTAGTGTAGCGACCCAACTTCATATAGCCCAGAGAAAACGTCTGCTATCAATTTCATTGGTATGATTACAAGGAATCATGCCCTAGAGGACCGACCAGTTTATTAGTATTGGAAAACCTGATACCTAAATGATAAATTTATTACAAATGGATACAATAATTAGAACATTTTTTTTATTCTAATCAAATAAACAACTTCAAGGGTAACTCTAATCCATCTAGTATATTCCTGCATATCTTTCACAGTACATTTTGTGGATTCCTATGAAAATAAACACAATAAGAGTGATATCAAATTCCCAGTAAAGAAAAAATATAACAGATGCAATAATTAATCAATGAGAATAGTCAATATGGCATGACAAATAAAAAGAAATACATGCCCTTCTAATAACCTGATAAGGAAAAATAAATATGGAAAGGTATGAAAATAAAACACATGATATTAATCAATGAACTAAAATTAAATGTATTTTAAATATTATAAGGGAATTGAATAATATTATTATAAACACTTTCTCAAAAACATTTTTTTGAATATATTTCCGACCAAAGAGTGGGTAAAGTTGGGTTTTCTTGGAAATATTTTCTTAACTATCTTATGTACCAAAGAGTAGAAAATGGTACCAATACATGATTATATCGTGATATAACATATTATAAGGAAACTCTTGAGTGTTATTGAGATATTAATCATTATATTTTATCAAATTAAGCATAAACATAAATAATCTTAAAAAATAAATGATATTTTCTCAATAAACTCTTATAAATTTGTAACTGGGATCATACACTCTATGAAAGAAATGAAAATTAAATGAAGCATAGAATATTATGAAAAAAATTTAGAATCATGATATATCATGTAAAATGGAAATATATGCACCTTGAAAAAAGAGTTTAGGTGCATAATAAATCATGAGTTCAAAGAAGGAAAATTGAGAGATTTTTTTTTAAAAATTTGGTAACTTTTGAATATTAAACTCCATGAAAAAAGAATAATAAAATGTATACATGAAAAAAATTAAATTTAATTATAAGATACCTAGAATAAAATAATGTATGTACATACACCACACAAAATGAAAGAGTGTTGAATATAACATGTATCTCACATAAATCAAAAGTGAGATAAAATTCCCTTACCTTGTGTTTCATTTTAGGTGAATGTACATTAAACTCCTGTATAATAAATTTATGTTAATTTTATACTTGATTCATAACCTTTTATGGTTTATAATTAATTTTATTTAACTTATTACTATGTTGTATACACTACATAAACAATTAAGTTTACGTCGACATTTTTGACCAAATCCGTTTTATGTGTCAAAACAACTATTGTTGGACAACTATGGTTAAAGGGGTAATTATATAAAATATATAGAATAATAACCATGAAATAATTATCATATTTTTACATCAGTTATACATTTAAAATAAATCATTAAATATGGTTATAAATATAATCCAATATTATAATCATGGAGATGGTAGGCTATACGTACGAATGTGTGACATTCCCATTTTCAAATGATCGTTGTGGAAAGAAAGTAAGTAACTCAAATCTTTACATAATGATGATTATATAATAAATAACATATTATTTAATCATATATACTTATATATTAAATTATGTGATGTAAAAGTAATCACATCATGTCGAGGAGGTGGTAGTCCACACGTCTTGGAATGATGTTATTTCTTTTAGAGTGTGTGAACATTTAATAAAGAGATGATAAATACATACAGATATATATTATATTTACAGAAAGATAATTATGTCATAAATATATTATTTATGTTTTATATTTCAATAATTTTAAATTATAACCATTCATTTATACATTCCATGTATCATGTGAATGAATTACATCACTTTGAGGGGGCGGTAGTCAACACTTCCTTAAACGATTTTATTATAAAATGTAAAGTATTAAATGTATGTATTATGAAATTAAATAAGAATAAAGTCATATTAAATATCATATATAACATATATAAATAGATTTCACATCATAATGGACACTATGAGAGGTGGTAGGGGAAAATTGAACAATCATCGTTTTGTGGGGTAGTAGTTCATCGTACACATAAACAGTATGTTCGTTACCCATTAGATAGAGGTGGGTGTAATTATAGGTATAATAATTAACATAACAAAATCATAGTATATTTATGATACTGGTGCTGTTATGTAATCATATAATAATAATTGTGTAGGGAGTGTAGAATGGTAATGAAACTAAAAAGCATGAGAGAAGGCGTTACCTCTTAGTGGGGTAATTTATTTTGGTTTATACCAAATGGCTTCCTTTGGAGGATTTATTCCCTATGAGAGGCTTCCTGATCGAAGGTATGGTTATTGGGAAGCTATTAGAGTATATTTTGTCCCAAATTAAGTGTTTTGAGAAGTTTGAGGAATGGGGAGAGGTGGTGGCCTTTTATAGTCGAGGAGTGGCACTCTTGTAAGTATTTGAAGAGAGAATTCCACCCATGTTTTTCATGATGGAATTGGATCCAATAATAGATAAAGGTAGATAAAATTGATAATAGGTTCGAAATATGGACATAAAATGGATATTGGACAAGTTTATATGTCTATTTAGGCCTTAAATTTATTGTTTAGTCTCTTATTAAGATTAATTTAACCTTAATCGTTGTAATTAATTTTAATTACCTTCACAAATGTTTTTGGTAAAAAAACAAATTTGACCTTATTAGACATTATAAATTATGAATATTCCAAATATGGAATCTATTTTTTCAAATTCTAATCACATAGGTGGCATAAATTAAATTCAAATTCATCCCTCAGGTGGGACAACAATGCAAGGTTTTAAAGTAAAAACATTTGAATGTTGGATATGTTTTTTTATCAATTTCAATTTTAAATTTATTCCAATGACCTAATTTGGATTAATTGATAAAAATATTATCTAATTAAACAATAAAAACAATATAAATCATAATTTAACCTTATAATTAAATTATATGATAAGACAGTTTTGAACTAAAATTTAGTATTTTTAGGTATTCATTAAAACTTGAATATTTACATGAAATTGCCAAAACATCATCCTAAGATAATTTTTATGTTTTTATTCTGAATATTAAGTTTATTTTGACATATTAGATCAATTAAAGTGTCAAAATGTATTTTTAATATAGGTTTTCCATTAAAAGGATGTAAAATATCCTTTACAAAAATATAGGTTTTTATGTGTAAAATAGGCTTTGTTATTATCTTATGCCTATCAAACATAATGGATGAATATAAAAAACATTTTTTTGAATATATAACATAAATTTTTCATTAGAGTAATTTTCTAATTGTAATTACATTAATTTATTAGGATAAAATAGCTTCGTGAGAAAAAAAATGGTTTTATATAAAAACATTTCATTTATATTCAATTGGAACCTACATTTATTTTTAACCTATGAATTAATATTATACTAATATAAACTATATATATTAATAATTTAGTTAAAAAAATTAAGAACTGATAACAAAATGGCTAGGTTATATCATATTATATTAAATAATAATATTTTAATAATGCATTATTATTTTGTAAAACTTGGTCTTACGTGTAACACAAGCTATCGAGGAAGGTCTCTCTTGTTTGTAACTCAAGATATCGAGGAAGGTCACTCTTGTGTGTCATGCATGATAACTTGGTGTCTTAAGAATTGAAATATATAGAATATATTTTAAATAGAAAATATATTATAAAGTATCCATATATTATATTACCTTATGTGCTTGGTGTCGCGTGTCATACAAGCTATCGAATACAAGGTTTTTACATTATTTTTAGGGCATCACAATTAAATTATTTGAAAATTAAAACATATGAATTTTTCAATAAATCATTAAAATGTGGTGGATAATTCCAGCCCACATTCTCAAAACTCCTGTAAGAGGGAAAAACAATTGGACGCTCAATCTGAAATGGAAGAAACAACTTCTTAACACTTGTCCTATTTGCCTACATAAGTGGGGTCCCATGAAGAGGGGATCCCATAGGTTCCATAAAGACAATGTTTTCTAATCATAATTATGATATGAATTTAACACACGCTCCTTTTTATGCCCCTCAATCTTAGTAGCTAACCTATGAATATGAGGGGCTCTGGGATTTCTCAGCATAACTAACTAAAATCCCACACAATCGACCAACAATGCCTTCCCCATTATATTATAATACTCAAGTAACTCATGTCTCATATCAATGTTAAATTCATCCTAATTAGTATACTCATATTCCGGTTGGTTTTCCTCCTCCTTAGTAGCCACATCATCTCATAATGTATCTGAACAACTTTCACCCTTATGTGATCCAATAGTATCCCCATTAAAATCCATACAAACAACAATAGTTTCTTATAAAACTTGTTCTATAGTGCTCGGGAAAATAGAAAATTAATATCCTTGGTAGTGATAAGGGATATAAATATTCCCTTATAGAGGAGTTCCACCATCAATGATACTCTGTTCATTGGTATTATGTATAGCAGCAAAACCATGAACCAATGCATGAGGAATGCCACTATAGGCTTTCATATCAGCCTCATCATAAGTTGTGGCGCTCATTCCAACAAGATCCTCTAAAGAAACTGGTCCAAAAAGAGAAAAACACCCTACACCCTGCTTGAAAACATTTCTAAATGTGGATTTCCATGTAGTAGAGACAAGGGAAGAACTTGTATACCTAAAGATTGACTTCTTCTTCATCAGACCATCAGATGGATACTTATTTATTTACTTAAAAAATGTCTTGAGTTATTACAATAATAAAATTTCAAGTTATTACGTTACTGCTCATCAGAGTTCGCAATATAGAAGCAGGTTCCACAAATATTAAGAAAAAAATAAAATTTAATGGAAAAATACAACTTGATATCACATGTAACCAGAAATAAATTTTCAATAAGATAATAAGAAAGATAAATTTCAACCAGAACTTGAGTGAAGTGGCCATTCTTGGATCACTCGGTCTCCTCTTCGATCTTGATTATAATACCTACTATAGAGGCAAATTCCCATAGGATCGACGGATTCCAAAAATCTAACTCCAACCCCTGATTCTAATCCAAATTTGTAGAGAAATCCTAGTCGTGAATGGATTCAAAAGGGGATCACAGTTCTAGATGGTGAGATACCTGTGTTTTAGAGGAATCATCCCAAATCTCCATTCAAAATGATGATGTTCCTTTATAAGGGAAAAATTGAAAAACACCCTTACTAATTGAAATCAATCACCAGTTACTAAATCCCTAGTATTGTTGAATTCAACACCTCAGTTGGTCCATCTTCTATGGGCTCCGAGAAGCTGAGATCTAGGCTAAGAGGGAGAATTTTCACTCTTCAAGATGTTTTTTAAAAATAAAAGGGTTTTCTTCTAAGGATAGGATAGATCGATTTTGTGTATTTTTCTTATACATAAAAACTAACTCATCCTAAAGGTTAGGATAAACCCTATTACTAAAAGAAATATTCCTCAAGATATCGAGATTTCTAGGGTTCCTCTTATCAATACTCACTATATCTGCCAGAACCGGAAAATGTATCCCAACCCGCATCACCCCCTATTACTACCACCTTTGATGGTGGGATGAACACATCCTTGGGATCCATATATATAATTATAAATATAATAAATATATTTATCATTTAAATATATTAATTATAATTCTACAATTGTATCTAAATAGTAATAATTATTAGTATAAGTAAATACATTAAAAAATGTTTGTATATAATTATAAATATTTGTATATAAGTATATATAATTATATAATTATATATATTTCTATAATTATATATATTTATATAATTATATATATTTATATAATTATGTATATATATTTATGAGTATATAAATATATATAACTATAACTATAATAAATATATTTATTATTTAAATTTATTTATTATAAATTTATAATTATTTAAATATATGTTTCATTAATAAAAAGTATCACTATAAATACATATATTTATAAATATTTGTATTTAATTATATATATATATATATATATATACCAAGAGCAGCGCAAACAATGAATTAAAACCCATGGTTCTAGAATATTTTTATTAAAAAGATTGTACACAATCATGGAAGTGGAGGGGTTCCAATGTTAAAAAGTAGCATAAAAAATGCCACAAAAAAGGATAATTCAACAATCATATTATTTTATGTCTGTCACCCCTTCCTTGATAGCCACCTAGACCTCTCGAGTGTCTAAAACTCTTCCTCTTCTTAGGATCCTACCAAATGTCACCTTGAATTTTCTAATATTTACGTGAATTACACACAAAAAATTTAAAAATTATAAAACAATGATATTAATTACATAAAAAAATTATTAAGAAATAATTATATTATCTATTAAAAAATATTAATAATTAAATCAAATTAGATCAAATAAAATCAAATTAAATTACACAAACACACACATATATTAATGATGAAATAATTAATATAAATTTATATAAAAAATAAATGAATACATAAAATACTAATATTGAAGAGATTTTAAAAAATAATATAAAATATAAATCAATAAAATGAATTGTGCTAACACAAACTCATAAACATGGAAAACATCTAAAGGAACACATACATATCTAAATAGACACACACACACACACACACACATACACATACAAACATACAGTTATTCAAGTACATATATTTTAAATTATTTAACACCAATATAAATATATATTTAAACAAACATATTCATTTATATATTATATATATTTTTAAATAAAATATTAATATATTATATTTTTTTAATTATATATACATTTTCAATTAATGTATATAAATAAGCTCTTACAAATTTTGATGAATATAAATTTTATAATTTTTTATATATAAAATTATGAATATAATATTTTTATATTAAAAGTTTATAAATAATTTTTATATCTTTTATTTACAAATATGTACTTATTGAAATATAAAAATTATTTTAAAATATATAAATATTTATATATAAATTAAATTTCTCACTATGACATTTATTTGTTCTAGAAAAATGGGTTGTCGAAGGCCTCAATTTTATTAGCACTAAGAAAAACCACTCATAACTGGGAGACTTTTATCAGTTCTAGAAAAAATCACCAATAAAGGGTACCCTTTTATCTTCATTTATCATTTATTTTTATCTAGAATTATTAAAGTTCAATTATAGATAATGTTGTATATATGGTAGAACAAATTTCAGTTCAGATAAGTTCTGGATCTATGTACGGGTAGACCGTTATTAAAAAAATATTATTATTAATTATTTAATAAATAGAATAGAAAAATAATATGGTGGCCTAAATTACACCTCTATAATTTAAAATACTTGACCTGGTGGGTTGAGTTAGACCATCATTTAGACACACAAAATCATATTGAATGTATATATGTATATAATATTATTAATAATTAATAATTTGAAAAACAATTAGTATAAAAGACCCATAATAAGAAATTATTGACCCAAAACCTATTATATTTGTTTAAAATAGTACTTTTTCGGGTTCAGGTCCATGGATTGAGATATCGCACTTGAACAGATTAAAAAATTCAGCAACTCGGATGGATTATAGTCTAAACCGACACCCATTACAACTCTAATAAACCTGTGTCACAAACACACAATGATAACACTGGGGATTATAAAAACCATCAATCATTTATTCTTTTTTATATACCCAAATTTACTTCATATTTTCAAGATAATTGATGTTTATATTGGGAGTTCATTTCATCTTGATGGAAATACCTGAAATATTTGTTTGATTATTGTTTAAAAATTACAGAATTTATTTAATTGTTCAAAATGATTCACTATATAAACCCACAATTTCCACTCAAAATTTACTAAAATAAAACAATAAATTTTAAATCTATTTATTATATCTCTACCACCATTTATAGTAATTGAAAAATAAAATTTAGGTAAAAAATAAATATCCAAACTTGAGAATCATTCTCTCTAAAAAACTTGAATCAAAATAAACTTGTCTTGGATCAAGAAATTATTCTCTTAAATAAATCAAATAACATCATATAAATATTATTTTGAAATTATAATCTATATACCTATTTTATTAATGACACATGTATTCCATTTCAATGTATTTAATTTAAATTAATCTTTTGTATTTCCCAAAACATTGGTCATTTATTGTTTTTTTAAAATAAATTTGCGATATGAATATATAAACATCGTGTTTATAAATTCAATAGATAATTCATTTTCCAATTTTATAACATAAAAAAATATACATAAAATTTTTATTTATGCCTAAAATTTATAAAACTAATTTTATATATATGGCCATATACTTTTTAAGGTTTTTAAAAATATAATATAGAAAAATGGAAAATTAATGAAAGTGAATCATCTATCATTATCAAAAAAATAAATAATATGGATCAACCATGATAATTAAAAATTCATAGCAATAATATATTTTAATTGATAAATAGATAGTAGTCATACCATATATATTTCATGGTGATTATTTTTCATAGTTGAAATACCAATTGACTATTGAATGAGAGAGGAAGATGGAGAGAAGGAAGGAGAATAGAGAGTATGTCTATCCAAGAAACGATGAAAGGACAAGTGACTACATGTGTTTTTAATTAAAATGTAAATAAAAAATTATTAAATATTCACTACTAGAAATATGATCTATAATAACAGTTTTGGGAAAAAAATTGGTATAGTTCACTAATTTGGACTATACCAATGGTTTGGCCAAAACCATTCGTATAGGTCCATTATAGAGAACCTATACCAATGGTTTGTCCAAACCATTGGTATAGGTCCCCCCTATACCAAAAGTTTGTCCAAAACCATCGGTATAGGTCCCAAAATCAAAGAACCTATACCAAACAGTTCTCAAAACCGTTGGTATAGGTCTACACCAACGGTTTTGAGAACCGTTGGTATATGTACATGTATTTTTAATGGAATATTCTTATAGAGGGCATTAAATAAATCAAAATTTAAAATACTTATGATAATACATACATATATATATATATATATTTATGAAATAATGTTCACAAAAGTTAGTTAGGTTAGTGGTTAGGTCGTTTATTCACAAACGGGAGGTGCGGGGATCAAAACCAAATGAATGATTATTTTTTGAATTATATATACCAATGGTTTTATGGAACCATTGGTATAGATTTTCATATTAATTATACCAACAATTTTCCGAAAACCGTTGGTATAGACCTGTCCTCATGTCTTACTTGGAAATGGTTCTCCAAACCGTTGTTATATGCTATACCAACGGTTCCAAATCGTTGGTATATCCTATACCAACAGTTCCAAACCATTGGTATAAGGTATTTTTCCAGTAGTGGTTCTCCTTAAAAATTGATTTAAATACCCCTAGAATTCAAGTTCCATCCACCATATTTCCAATAGTCTTTTTCTCTGGGAAGGAAACTTATAAATCCCTTTACTTCCCTACCAAACTTCCAACTATGAGCTATAATACATTCTATGTCCTGTAGATTGGTCCTACAAACTCTATCCAATTTATTGTCTTTATAATTTTTCTTTCCAAAATGATATAAAATATTTTATGCTAATTTTCAAAGGTCTCAGGTTGTTAACTGAATAATTTAAACATTACCATATTATAAATCCTCATTTACTCAAAATCATTTATCAGTTTAAAAATAAGATAATTTATTTTATAAATGTAAAAATTATATATTGGTATATCCTAATATATATAAGTTATTTTAATCATGGAAAATATATATAGGTTCACTGTTAAAATATTAAGATAATTACCAGTATTCACTCATCAAAATAAAATATTACAAATTATTTCATTTTGATTTCATATACTATTCATAATGGATTCCACTAATTAGGATATTTTCTCACTTCTCATACCATATAAGTCATTTAAAATATTGAACAGACAACCCACAATCAATTTTTTACTTTTCACATCACCTAAATATACCTAAAATTTGGTTTTTAATATCCTATATTTGACAACATTCATTAAAATGGATTATTAAAATTTATATAATAAATTATGAAAATGTCTCACTTTTATTAAAATAGTATTTAACAACATACAATTTTATCATTTTGTTGTGTAAATATTTTGAAACAAGTTAAAAACATACAATACAAGAATGTTGTTATGTAAATATACAAGAACATAAAAATGTATGTTCTTATATCTATAATAAACATATTGAAACTCATTTTTAAAATATTTTTTTAATATATGTTCATATAAATAATTTTTTAAATTTATCATTTTTTTCAAATATAATTAAATAAGGAATGTTGTAAAAAAATATAGTTGAATGAAAAAATTTTTAGACATGTTATATTTTTTAAAAAAAGTAACACCGAATTTTTTTTAAATATAATTAATGAAATTTGAATCATCAAAATAATTAACCAAAAATTATTTTGTTGTAATGTACCACTCCACCCCCGTTTTTCTTCTCTATCTTGATTTAAACTCATCTAGAAATTTAAACATACCCATTGTTTCACTGAGAGTATCCTTGGTTAAGTATTTCATCTAGGACCATGATTTTCACTAGTGATAATCTATGATGATTTTATTACTATATTTATCACTTATAAGGTTATATGATTTTTTGATTATATAAGGATTCTTCTATTTTTGGGATTTAATTGGGTGAGTGATTCACATATGCACCCATAAGATCCAACACTTATTAATATTTTTAAAGAGGATAAGGATATTAACCCCGATAATTTGTAAGTAAATAAAGGGTTTTAATCACAGGGATGCATCATTTGAAGCCAAAATAAATCACTAAGAACCATATCTAACTTTTTAGAACCAACATAAAACCCTTGAAACTCTTCATATGGATTCAATATAGATATTTAATCAATGTTATTTGTTATATATATATATTCATTGAGTATAAAAATTTTGATTTTATCTTTGGGAAATATATTTCATTTTCTTCTATGGTTTATAGGGACTTGTGAAAATCTAATCTTCTTTGTTTTATCTCAATTTCAAGACCCCATGACTTTATTAGATGGAATACTTGAATGTAATATTTTCTTATTATTTCTATTCATAATATTAGATTATATAGAGATCTTATACTAAGTTCTTTTATGACATTTAGAATAATGACTACAGTGTAGAGGAGATTGAGGAAATGGAATTTTATTTTGAGGATATTAAGGTAAATCAATCAAATATTTTAATTTATTCAATTTAATCTAATAAATGAATAATTTATATTTTTATCCCTCTTTAAGTAAAAAAGAGTTAACTAATTTGATTCCCTATTTTTGAGTTTCTCCCTTCACTGATACATAATAATTTGTTTCTATAACCATGATATATATTGTTTAATCTTGAAAGTTTAAATAAAAGGTGATGAATATAATGGGATAAGGATTATTGAACATTGGTATTTTTTATTTTATTCTTCTCTCTCAATATATAAAATACCAATTTCATGACCATATAATTTTAAAACCCCTACAATTTAGTATTAAAAATCTTGTATTTTTAATGAAAGTTGGGAATGTGTTGGAAATTAGTGGTTTTTTTTCTGTCTCACTATCTTAGTTCCAAAAAATATAAAGAACATATGGTTTATGGGAATGATAACCATATTATATTATTATATAGAGAACACTACTACTTAATGAATAATAAATTTAAAGGATTAATGAAAAAATTCACTTGTAAAAAACTTTGGAATCTAATAATAACCCGGGATATATGGTAATTATCTACTTTTTTAAATCTTATTACTCATAGAATAAATTATTTTTAACATAAAATAATATTTAAGTGGGTTCACATGAATTTTTGTGTGTGTTTTCAATAGAATGTAAATAATTTTTTTGTTACATCATTCATCATAGGTAGAAAGGATTGAAAACCAAAAACAACACACACAACTAGACAATCCAGTGGGTTAAGCATCACCCCTCCCTACAAGTAATGAAAATTACCTGTTAGAAATATTTTTGGTTGAATTTAATAATAGATTATATAAAAGAAACTAATTATGGCTACACTATCCTAATACCCAATCTGGTCTATCATAATTCATAAACTACATTCCATATTTCCATGGGATGTCAATAAGTTTCTTGCTAAATAAAATTATCTTATAAAATGGATTGTTAGTAATAAAAAATAAATAAATCAAGAATTACACTAGGAAATACAAGAAAATAATTCCATGTGATATATAGGTCAAACATATGAATTTTTTTTCATAATAATAAATAACCAAATAAGATATAATATTAAAATCTAATATTAAATAAAACCATGAAATATAATAACAATAATAATAACAAAAACCAGAAACTTTTATATACATATAAAATAATATATAATATTAAATGATTAAAAAATATATAGAAATTTTTTTATGATAAGATAATAAGGATTATTAAATATAATTTACCCAAATAAATAACCAAAACCAAACACTAATCCATTAATATTCAGGTGAAAAGTGACCATCCCATACTTTCAACCTCCTTCATAATTGAACATGTTCCCTAATCATACAATATATCAATGTGGAGTCTTTCCTTTACCTATATCAGATGAAAAAGAGTCTATATACACGCTAATGTTTATATGTAGGGTATGAGAAAGAATCTTAATAGGATACCACCAATATATTTATACAATCCCTTTTTGGAAATAAAGTCCTAAAATTATAGATTGAAAATACCTATAAGAACATATTTTTTTATTCGAGGAGAAAAAATTAATAATGAAAAATATATATTCTATTTTCATTTACAACCAATATTATCAAAATGAAATTTATATAGTAAACACAACAAGTAAAGTAAAATATTATATCTTATAACAAAAAGTGGTTTTGAAATGGATGAAAATAAGAAATGAAAAAAACCTTCCTTCTATGAAAATATTCTCATCGCATCAATTATGAAAAGTCCTTATTTATTTTAAATTAAATATAATTTTCTTAAATATTATATAAATTTATTAAATTAATGAGTACTATAATCAAATATAACACCATGTTTTCTATGGAAAAACTCTGGTACTTAGATCATATATAACTCTCTGTAATATTCTAATGTGATCATAAAAAATATCAACACCCAATATTTTATAACTAGACTATCCAGTTAAAAACACCCTTAATCCATGAATGATCTTAAATAGGGGATACTAGACAATGATTAATCATAACTATAATTGTATTTGACAACATAACCGCTTCTTACTCCCCCTTTGAAACTGAAATCCAATGGGTAGACATCATCCACAACCAACCTCATATTTTAACCCTTTAAATGTTAGAGTTATATGGTATGAAATTAAAAATTTCTCTGGGGGAACACATCCATTTTTATACACCCTTTCGAAATAAGGGCCTTTATCTACACCATTGAGAATATATGTGGTTTTATTCATGGTCTTCTATTTAATCTTTCAAGATAAGAAAAACATCTTCTTACTCCACCTTAGAAAATAGCCTATTTTCACCATTTACTAACACCAATTGTAAAAATTTATGGATAATGTATAATTCAATAATCTTACTTATAGTTAACTTCCATTACAACTGAATAAACTAAAAGTTAACTATTTATTGAATTTTACTCCTAGAATTTTGGTGATCACAAAATCCTCTAATCTTTCTAATCCTAATCTTGATGTAGAAAAATAGAGTATAATTTATCCTCCAAAAGATATCCATGTCACTCATGATTACCAATAAATACTTATAATCATAAAAATTATACTTTTACAATAATAACACAACCATTGATTTAATGAAATATTTATACAAATGATCAGTATATAAGGAAAAAACCACATGGTGTGAGTGACATACCACTTAAAGTTTATATTAATACTATTTTTAATTATCAATAATGTAATTAGTCTTGAATAAAAAATAATTCAAACACTAATAGGCCATTTAATTCAATTATGAGGTATATTAGCCTTTGAAAATTAATAATCAACACCTCAGAGTAATAACATCATCCATTGACACCAATTATTGAGAAAATTTCCATCCTAGGGATATCACTTTTTGAGAAAAAATCAATCATGGAAAGAAGCAGTTAATATCATTTATAAATAAATAGATAAAACTAATTTTTAGAAAACATAAAAAATATGTATGATGTTCATCCATATAGCTACATCAAATTTACCTTTTTAATTTAGTGTTCTGATACCAAAAACTCATTGACCTTATGTCACTTGTTAACCACTATATCTAGGTTTATACCAATTGTAAAATAAAATAATTATCAATAAACCATTAATTGTTTCAATATGGCTTTTAACAATCATTAAATACCTTTTCCATCATATTTTTATTGTTAAAATTATCCTCCATAAGAAACTTCTAGATATGGTATAAATAAAATCATGACCCCACATGATGCATAGATAACTATCTAAAAAATAGATTTTCTTTCAAATTATTTAAAATGTATTTTTGATAAAACTAATCCTATAGAATGTATCTCCCAAAATTTTCTACACCAATTAAATTATATAGAATAAATTATACTATTTTGGGAGAGGTTTACCTTCTATAATCCTCATATTGAGATGGATGGTGGGGTACTATGAACCACCATTTTCCCATGTCCAAAATCATGGTGTTGATTTTCAGATCTAAATTAGATTTGAGGAATATGAATTTTCAATGCTTATTTGGGGTTTTCTTATTATTTAAAACAAAAAAAGCCATAAATTTTATCTTGGGTACTTTTACTATCATGGATTGCATGAATCCTTTCATATTAGTCTATCATTATACAGACCTTCCTACCGACCTAGTAAGAATTATTAAATATACTATCATGTAATTTTTTTAGATATATCCTTTTCCATGCGCCTTTTTATTTTATATAAGTAGTGAAATATTCACATTCTTATAAACCCTTCTCATTTCCTTCCATGATATTTTAGGTTTAGTAGTTTTATTGAATCTTCTATTCATACCACCTTCTCTATAATAATCCTATGAATATATCCTCTAAAATCAGTTTCACAATCGAATAGATTTATAATTGTATGAATTATTATTTTTTATTTAAAATAATATTAAAAATATACTATAATTTTCAATTAAATTTTTTTATTATAGTAATAAATTATGAATTAATAACCATACCATTTCTACTATGATTTATGAATTAGTCCCTCAAATTTTCAACCGTATTCAAAACTTCATAACAATACTATAAATGTGAACAAACATTCCAAAAAATAAAACATGTTTATGTACTTTATAGTATGAATCATGATACTACCATTTCAACTTATAGGAAAATTATTTGATATATTTCCATTATCTACCAAATTTTCCCTTTTCTTGGGATTCTCTATGGTTTTATTCTACTCAAGCATTAGAGAGGTCACATCATATCTAACAATATATTTTCCCATGGAAGATGTTCTTTATGACATTAATATCTTTTCACAGTTTTCATCTGATTAGAAATATATAATTCTCATATCTTTATCAAATAATAAACTATAATCAAAATATAAATGTAAATACTCGATGATTTTAGGTTTACCCTTGAGATTACATTGCTTCATTTCATTATTGACTAAGGTCAATTATTCCTCCAATTTCTAGATATTTATGAATTTGTTCTCAATATGGGAATTGATTACTTTTATGAAAACATTTCCAATAGGCATCTAATCCTAAAGTGCATTGGAAATATTGTCAAGCTCATCACTTTTATCTTGATCCATCTTATTCATTTGAGTAATAAAATATTTAATGACTAAATTTTTTATTGCGATTTTTTTCCTCAACTAAATATTCCAGATGAGAAACGAGTTCATCTTTCTTGAATACCAAATTCTGAACCTCTTTTGAGTTTTTATTCTTTCCATTGATATTAGAATTTATTTTTTTATCATTGGATAACATAACATCCAATTACACTATCTGAGAACCTTTAATTTCTCTAAAATATATATCCACATTAATTATACTCTTGTTTAATATTTTAAACATGGCTACCTCAAAACTCAACACATTGATTTAGATCTATTGAGACTTATTATAATATTTTATATTCATATAATGTTTCACATAGATAATGATTCAACTCTTCTAATAATTTGACACATTACCTTCCTATCCCCTTGAGATATCATCATCACCAGTAGTCCTAACATCTTCAGACCTCCTATAGTATTCAATAATTCTTGAAAAATTATTTACTATATAATAAACTCACTATATAAATCATTAATTCTTTCCTTCTATATATCGTTGGACTCCTTTAACAGGATTTCACTTGTTCCAAAAACTATTAAAAAAAAGTTCCACCATAATTGTGCTTCTTATTTTATGTTTTTACCATTTATTTATAAATAAATAATATAAATGAAATCTTGAAATTCAATTTCTAAACTAGTCAGATCATGTCAACAAAAATGATAAAATAAATTGAAAATAAAATTATTCATTATTAAAAATTTATAACCTAAAACACTAAATATTATTTTATAAGGTCGATGTAACTTATCTCCCAAGGATATCTTTACTTATTATCCTCCATTCACTATTTTATTAAGGTCCTCAATATTTTATATATTTTCTATCCTACCATATTTTAATGTTATGTAGGTCCTCTATGATTAACAATAGTTTCATCATCTTTCTCTTAGTAAATACATTGTTGATATCTCATAGCGCTTCATTACACAGAATCTATAAAATCCTCTTATTAAAATAACATCATCTTTTTTGAATGTATATTTTATGAATGGAAATATTCCTTATTATTCTCCTTCTATTATGAATAATAATAATTCCCATTTCTCTTTAGAATTCATATATTCTATGTCGATCCCGGTTTTTTTCATGTTGAATTTGTTTTCAAGGAACGCCAATATGTTGAATAAGGTTCTTAGAATATTATTTTGTTTGAACCTAAAATTGTGTAGAATATTTTTTTAAAATATAGTTTAACATTGATTAATTCTTAAAGGCTAGATCAAATTTCATGGAATTTGGTTTCTGATGTTGTTTGAAGATTGAAGTTCCATAAAGAATTGAGTTTATTATGAATATTATTAAAAATATATGACGATGGATTTTCAATGAAGATCCTTCATTATTTTAATAAGAAAAAAATAAAAATGGTTATCATTTAAAGATGGAATAAAATAAAAGATTACGGGTTGGAGTCCAAAGTTTTAATGTTGAGGCATTTTATTTTCATTGATATTTTACAATGAAAATGTTTGGTGAGTTTGAAATGAAATGTACCAACTCAAGAAAACACATCCACCTTTGCATCATTTTTTCATATAGACACCCAATCTATATATCGGTATCCAACATTTAGTGGTTGGATGTAAAGAGTGGTAGAGAACACATACAAGGTTTGTTCATGAATTCATGAACATTGGTTATTGCATTGAGGATAGAGGTTTTTGGACTCCCCTATACAGGGTGACATAGGAGATCATAGAGAGGGAAATGACACATTATCATACATTTTCAAACTATATAATGTAGTGACTTGTAATATTAAGAAGTGAAAAATTTAGATGAGTTTCATTGTGTGGTGCATGAATTGATGGTACAACTAATCAATATTTAATGATACATAACCATGTGATATAGTAACACAATGAAACTATTTGATTCTTATTCAATATAGATCATCATCTATTTCATGAAAATACTCATTGAATGAATTTAAAAATTCTTGATATATCATAAGATATATAATCAACCTCAATATCTTGATAAAGATTGATTTAAAATATTCAAACATTAGAATCCAAATGTTTCACACAGTTGGTGGAATGACTATGGGATCCACAAACTAGACTGAGTGACATTGAGTGTTTCCTGGTAGGATGATCATCCATAGATTTACCAATAGATTGATCAACCATATTATCAATCACATATAATATCAAGAAGATAATAAGGATAATGATCAAATTATTCCCTAAGCATACTGATAATATAATGGCATACAATATTCAATGTATTTTTAGAATCAAACGTTTTCAAAAGGTGATTTAGAGTTATATATGTGTTATTTTGGTGAAGATAATGTTTTATAAATATATCTTGATGTACACATAAAGGTGATTAAAAATTAAAGTCAGGTGTGTAAAGATTCTTTAACATGTCATATAATAGTATTTATATTTAGATGTATGGGTAACGATTATCTGAGTATTAATCACTACAAAATGGAAACATATATTTTTTTACTAAATAAAAAAGGGCGAGTCAAAGTTATGAAAAGGATATTCAAAATTCCAGAATATAGTGTAATGTTAATATTTCTTCTATACAAGGGACATTTGATCTATACATAAGGGTAATGATGAAGATTTAATACCTGTATAAGGGTTATCTAAGGCTATGTAATGATAATTCATGATCAACCATTTACATATGTGTATATAAAAATTCATTATGAATTAAGAAGAAGAATAATAATTTTATCCTAGGTTTGTTTTTCTTAAATTCATAAAAATATCATGAACCAATTATTGTAATTCATGAATTTTTAAAAATAATTAAAATACATTTCATGGGTTGATGTGAATATGAAAATGAGGGAGATTCAATGATAGTTCCCAGTGCATGCATGTATAGTTATATGAAACCATAGATGCATTTAATATTATTTAATGAAGAAATACATGTTTGTCGGAGTATAAAGAGGCCATGGTAATTCTGCATGTCTATATAAAATTACATTCAAATGTGTAAGTTATTTCTCATAGAAGTTGTTATTAATATTTTAATTTCCCTAATTTGATGAGTTTTAGTGATTTTAATTCAAAATAATTTATGCAGTTTCATAAATAATTGAGTGAACAAGAAATAAATGAAAAAATAATCACTTTATAAAAATATCATATATATATATATATATTATGGTAGATTTTTTTGGGAAATATTATTGATGTTTGACATGATTACTCTATAGAAAATATTTTTTATGTTTTAAGAGAGATAATAATTGATAAAATATAATTTAAAATAAACTATTTAGTATCAAATATATGGAAGAACCAATGAAATTCAATTTATACAATGAAGTCCTAAAAGAATATATGACGATGGAAGAAGATGAAGAAGAAGAATCCATTGACATGGTCGTAACATTCGTCACAAGAAGAAGAGATTTGTGTACTCCTGTTTTTATGGAATAATAATACTAATAATAATAAGAAGTAGTGAGAAGTGAAAAGAAGATAGTATCACATTATATTTCTATTTAAAATAATAAAAATATATTGTATGCAATGATTTAAATTCATAAAGAAGTATTTAATTTCTACTGTGTATGGGATGAATTAGAAGAAAAGATAATCACATAAACAATGAGGTATTATAATAAATTTATTTTAGGATATCATATTTTTACCCATACATTTATTTAAAATGTATGGGATGTAATTTAGTGTGGGATTCAAGAAACTAGGCTATGTAGGATACACACTCATACACCACCATGATACTATATAGTAAAGAACATAGTTTTATACTAATAGGTTTCATGATCACGATGGAATACAAATCATACTAAGGACTATCCTTCTCACATTGAGTAGTGAACCATGTAAATTGATTTCCCTCTTGTGGGTGTGTTATTGGGTATTCTCTAAGAAGAATCGAATGTGATAATAGATAACAAAGATACACATTCACTTTAACCAATGGAATAGATAAATTTAAAAGTGTTAAAGTTTATAAATTTTATTAAAAGTCAAAAAAACTAATTCATTTCCTCTATTAGTGTGGTCTATATCTTATATGGTCCCTTCAATTGGTATTATTTCATGGTTAACCAATGATTGGATTCTCTTATTTTATGTTATTCTATTTTAAAAATCTTATATTTCAATCCTAAATAAAAAATAAAGTGTAATATTGGAGAATATTTTTCTATTTATAATATGAATTAATATTCTACCAATACTATGATTAATAGGAAATATAAAGAGAAGAAGACAATGAGAGATATATCCCTTTTCAAAAAAGGATGATGTTTTACCAAGCTAGGACAAAAAGTAAATATATATTTTTTGGAATGGGAATATATTATTGGTTTGTTTTATCCTAATATACTAGAAAAAATATCTACCTAAAACAATTGAAGTTATTATCATTTATACGAAAAATCATTTGACAAATATACTCATGAAATACTAATAACCAATGAGAGTAATCATATGTCAATAAATTTATCTATTGATGTATTAAATAATATGTTGTATTGTTTTATAAAATAAGTAGATTTTTAAATTTTTTGATTGAAGAATTGTTGAGAAAAAAATACTCACCATGAAGAATATTCATATGAATTAGACAATGTTTAGACCAATAAATTTCCAACATGTAAGAAGTAATCCAAACATGATGGATCCATTGAAGAAGATAACTTAAAAATTATAGAGAAATATTCTATGATTTCAAATTAATTATTCAAGTAAGTGAAATATAATAAAGTTATTAGTAATAATCTCCAAATATCATAAATCAATTAGAAAAATAGCATTAATTTTAATAATTTAAAACTGTATATTAAATTCAAGAGGATTAATGACCTTAACACTACGTTACATGTCATGGTTAAAATCATGGAAGAAAAGATAGTAGAGCGAGGAAGAATTTTTAAGATAGGGTGATTTTATTGAATACTAGAAGAACAATATAAATATGAAGTGTCTACAGTTGGAAACCAAACTAGAAAACCTAAAAATGATAAATCTTGTTTCATCAAAATAATAGAGTATTTCAACTACTTGAAAAAAATAAAAAGTTTGATTCATGTGTTAAAGTGAATTTATAATGTGGAAATAATATCATTACATCATCTAATAGTAATTCTCAAGATATATTAATGAAGGAGTTTCCATATATATCAAAATTCCATGATTACGATGAATCTATTTCCAAGAAAGGTGTAGGAAAAAAATAAAAATATTCAAATATGGATGATATTAATCAAATAGAGTTTTTATACCATGGATATGGTGGGTAGTGGAAGTAGTGTGAAAGTGGGTTCCCTAAAGATATCCAAACTAGTAGTTGACAAGGATTAAAAATACATTTTTCATAAATCTAGAAATTCTAGTCAACAATAATTATTCATGTCAATATAATGTTTTATTGGAAATTTATTATAATGACATAAATTTTGTTCATAGGGGAACTATTTTTTTTGTATAATCCATAAATCAAAAAAGTTTAGAAAATGACTATATCAAGGGGGGAATTCCTGATATGATGAAGCATCCAAATATTCATAATAACATCTCTACCTCTATCTTGTTTGATAAGGTTATAGATATATATGATTTTTTCTGTGGCTGTGTTCATAGAAATTGTTCATTTATAATTAATAATGTATCAAAATCATAAAGTAAAATTAAACCATAAATTCTGGTGAAGAAGGAAGTGTCATCATTTTAATGAAATGTGAAGAAGGTTACAAAAATGATTACTCCAAATATGTCTCAAAATAAGGTTGAGTCTTCTTTTGAAAATAAATATAATATTTATCATGTCTAAATAAGTTCATAAAAGATAATCAAGAGGATTACATCCTCAAAAATAAAATATGAGAATAAAATAACTACGGTCTTTAAATGTGGTAATTCCAAACAATCTCTCAATATACCAAAATCTCTTTTAGTTATTTGGCTGAATGAGCAAGGATGTTAGGGGAATCATAAGATAAAGTGTGTGGAAAATAGAAGGAAGATTATCCACTTGATGAAACCGAATTTAATTAGTGGGTTTCAATGAAAGAAAACTCTTATGACAAAGAAGAACATTGTGGAATGTGAAGAATGGATGGTCATAAATCAAAATATTTATTAACAATACCTTATTCTTAGGAATATGTTTTAATGAATGTAAAGACTACATTTGAAAATGAGTTTCACCAAAGTGATGTAGAAAAATGAAGAAACCCACAAACAGATGACGTATATGAACTGAAAAGGTCTATACTCCCTAATATAAAATTAGATATAAAGAGCAAACAAGCATGCATTAATAGTGGTACAACATTGATGAGAAAATATTCTCATCCTTGATATTCACATTGAATAATAAAAATATCCACCTTATTCAGTTAAACCTTGGGTATTATATTTGTTATTAAAATATAAGTAATTTTTGGTGAAGCAAGGTCTTAGTTGGAGAACATGGGAAGATGAGTAGGGTGTCAATGAAGATGTATAGTGTAGATAATGAAATTATCATTTTTTAATGATTACAAAATTGGCATCCTAAAGGAAGTATAAAGATGAGACTAACATTAATGAAGATGTATAACTTTTCAGTTATTGAAATCTACAAAAAGAAGATCTATTATGGTGTATTTTTAATATCAGACATCATGTGATATGTACTTAGAATATATAAACTAATATGAAGATCTCAAGGACTGTCTCCTTGATGTAGAGGAAATTGATGAATGTTAAAGATTCTTCCATAATTATTATTTAATAAATATATGATTATTCTAGAATGAGCATGACGGATTGTCATTAATAATGTATATATTTATAATTCTCTCAATCATGATTTCAAAATTTAGAACCTAATATTAATGTTCAGAAATATATTTTAATTAATGAAATAAAAGTGAGATATTGAAAAAAATACATGACTTTAGTAAGCCGTATCATTTGTTTTAATATTCTAACCCTTGTATTGTAGTTGTTGTTTGAATTTCAGGTTGATATTACTCATGAAAATTTTTATATCTATTTTTATTTATCACTTTTCATATCCTAAAAAATGTGGAGAACACTTGATGTCATGTTTTAATTTTCTTCATTTCAAACCAGTGTCATAATCTCTATGATAAGCGAAAACTCTTTTGTCTAAATAAATCATCCTTATTTTCTACACGGAGTATTTCTCACATAGACATAAAAATGAATAGTTGATTGAACACTTATTATAAAATCATATTAATAGTTTTTAGTTACTCCTAAACACTCCTTTTTATCATTCTTTGGTTGGGTATTGTTTAGGGGTGATTCAGGTGGTATTTGGAAATTTTTTAGGCTCCTTAGGAGTGCACAATCGGAGCATTGTTTTGCCAAACCATGCCCCTCCCAGTGAAATCCTTGAAAACATGGAGAGTGGGGGTTTTGAAAATTTGAGAAGGGTTTTTCTAATCATCTACCCACTTAGTAGAACCAGTCATCATTGTGTAGGGGTGAATGATTAGGGTTCATGGTTAATCTAATCATGTCTCCCTTTCCTGCAACCCATGTGAGCAAGATTTTTTTTAAAAAATTTATTAAATTTTTTCTAAACCAACTATTAAGTCCCTCCTCGACCCTAATTGGATAAAACTCATATTACTAAGATTTTGAGGCTTTCAAGGACTAATTTTACCACTTTGAACCCCTTTGATTATTAATCAATGTTCTGGTGGAAAATACGACCCCTCTTCGGTATATGGATCACCTCCCATTCAGTTTCTATCACTCTCTTTTTATATCCTCTTTAGAAAGTGTTAAATAATATTTTTTGAGGATCTAAACATAGTTGAATTTAATTTTTATTCTAGGTTTCATTTTAAGATCAATGATTCCCCCATTATTTTTTGGAAAATCTTTTTGTGGGTGTTGTGCATTGTGATCTCCATGATAAAGGTAGGTGGTTCCATTTGAGACTGGTCATTTGATTAAACATTAATTTTCTTATTGTTTTAAATTATTTTAAATTGATTTTTGAAAAACCATTTTTATGGGAATGGGAATTTGAAT
This sequence comes from Viscum album, assembly GCA_963277665.1. Taxonomy (NCBI): domain Eukaryota; kingdom Viridiplantae; phylum Streptophyta; class Magnoliopsida; order Santalales; family Viscaceae; genus Viscum; species Viscum album. The sequence goes on from OY728128.1 coordinate 984,310,107, forward strand.
ATTTTATGGTGTGGATTTTGGAAAAAACTATCAATTCTAATGGAATTAGAAATTGGGTCATATTTTGAAATTGATGGAATTGATGTATTTATTTGATATTTTTTATTTAAAAACTGTCTTAAATTGAGTAGGTTATGTGTTTAAAAGGAATAAAATTATGAAAAATATTTGTTTTAGTATCGAAATAGAATTTTAATTTTAAAAGGTAAATGTTGGAAATTGAATTGTGAAAGATGATTGATTTGAAATGATATGATTTTCCTTTTTCAATTGATTGATTAAGCACATGCTATCCTAAGTAGTTAGTGTATAATTTGGGATAATCACACAAGGATGGTAATTTATCTTGAAATATATTGATGATGAAAACTATAACAAAAACCCATTTAGTTAAATATTAATCTTGAGGGGATGTTGACGATTTCTATTTAACTTGAGCATGAGGGACTTGTCTATACATATTTCCATGATCACTAATATGATATGTGTGAAAATCATATAACTAGGAACTATATTATTGTAGAGAAGATGGCCATGGTTATTATTGTTGTTATTTTGATTATTTATTCCTTTGTTTATAAAACTACTTTACTCATGCCTATATATTTATCTAAACTTATTTGTATGAAATGTTTATTTTATCTATGTTAGAAATGTTTTTCATTATTTTGGAATTAAAGCTTTTTTTGTTTTAAATATGCAATCGTAACACCATTCCCTATTAAAAAAAATGAAATCATGATTTATATTATTATTATGACATATTATTTTGGAATAGTTGGTGAGACACAACTGGGATTTTTATCTCACACCCTACCTTTTCCATTGAGAATTTGTATATTTCCTTTTTCCATGTTTGAGGAAAGGGAACACACATCTTGGAGGAGGTGAAAGTTCTTGATATATTGTGAATGGAGTGATTTTTCCATTGGAGACATTGTATTTCTATTGAGTACTTTGATGATGTAATTTTTTTACTTTTTGATATAACTTTTTGGTTTCTTGTACATTTTCCCTTTTTAGTGTTGAGAATGATAAAATGTATCTTTATCTTCCACTGTTTGGGGGAAAATTTTCCCCCAATTTTATTTTGTATGATGCTAGGTGCTAGTCGCCAATATGTGTGGATCTAGAACTCTCTTTGAGATTTGATAGTTTCAAATTGGGTATCAGGATACTAGGGTATCTAGGATGGTTTGGGATAAATTGGTATAAAATATGCAAGATTAAAATGCCTCCATGATGTAGGTATGCAGTCTCAAGAATATTTTTTGGACATAAGATGTAGTTATGAGTGAGTACCTGTCCATATCTCATCGTAATGAGCCTTATGTCACCATGGGTGGTTTGGGAAAGATGATTTGAGTTATAAAGTGGTCTAATTATAGTATTTTACATACTTTAGATATGTTTAGGTTTAAATCTAAATCATGATATCTTATCTGATAGGATTAATTTACCCCTTATTATTTTTTGATTTGTTGATCTAAGGAAACTTTTGATGGATTTAATGTTTATTTATGATGTTTTTTAGCATAATTACACAGATAATACATGTGAATAGGATTTAGAAGAAATATTTTGATGAACTGCAGTGAGACAATCCACATATGGATGAGAACCACATTAAGATTATTGTGCATGTTGTATAGGATATGAACATGCACCTGCACCCATTCCAATTCAGGCTCTAGTTGGTAATACTCAAAGGTATGAATCTTGGAGTATTTCTTAAGTGTTTCTTTTATAGAAACCACCTTATTTTTAAGGATCTAATTATCATCAAGAGGATAAAAATTGGTCATGAAATAAGGATCTTATCTTTGTTTTTGTGGAAACTCTTGATGCTAATAAGGTAATGTGTGCAACCTTTAATTTTGAAGGACCAAGATAGAGAGGGTGGGATTTGATGGTTATGACAAAGAATAATTATTCCATAGAGTGGTAGGACTTTATAATTATATTCACTGATCATATCTATCTAGTGTCTATGATTTTTTTTAAATCTAGAGAGTTTTTAAAACATGAGAAGGATGACATGACTATGATAGTGTATACAAAACACTTTTCTGAGATCATTCAGTTCTAACATGAGATTGTATCAAATAATAAGATGAAGGATTGATGGTTTTTATGGGCCTTAAATATGATATTCTCTCTATGATTTTATTTTTTAAGACCCTTTCTTATACTAACATGATTTATAGGGAAATGATGGTTGAGTATGAATGGCTAGTAAGTTAAGGCTGATGGGAATTCCTTTTTCTCTTAGTGGTAGTGATATGAGTTCATTTAAGAGAATGAGTAAGTTTAATGAGTATCATAGTGGATATAAATATTAGGGTTCTCTTATAACTCATTTAATTCCTGATATAGGCCCTTTGACTTGGTTATAATGTATAAAACCTAGGCACTCGAAACATGTTTTCACTAAGAAACCCATGATTTTCTACTCTTGTGGATTCTTAGGCCACTCACTAAAGTTCTATTATATCTTCTATTCTCCAAATAGTTGCATGAGATAATCATTATCTAAAATTATTATGGTGCAATCATATGCTTCACTAATAAAGGGGTTCTTGCCACAAACATTCAGAAAGAATCTTCTTCACATAGTGGAAGAGTCTCCATTGGAAGAAGGTATAGGTCCATCGAATGGTATAGGTACCACCACTATAACTTCATATTATTGAATTAATTATTTGATACTATTTCATCTAATTCATCTATATAAACCATTATTGTGAATATGCTAAATCTTCATATAGAGATTATATCTTAGGTGATGGATATTACTACGTCCATCAGATCAAAGAGAGAGAATGGTGTCAGTTTTACTACTTATTTATTTTATTTATCAAATATTTAGATTACCTTTGATTTTTAAATTCCTAGTATAAAACCCCCTTATTTTATTTTCAGGTTGGATTGGATCATTGTAAATAAGGTCCGACTTGACTGCGAACTTTTATGGGCCTCCTTTACTACATCCTATGGGGTGTGACATATCATTTAGGGAGAATGGGACCCAAGGTTGAGTAGTTCCAGACATTATTATTCGTAATTAAGGAAGTTAATATCAGTTCATGCTGTTGACATGGAGAAATAATCATTGAGTGGTGGTATCCCACTAGTGTCATTGAGTTTCTAGACATTTTTCCTTCCCATTTCTCCCATTTTCCACTTGTAATATTGGTAGTGTTCTCTATTATTTTAGCTATTAGTACTCAGATGGAATCTACACATTCTCTCTATATTTAACTAACTAAAATTAAATAGTTTATGACTTTTTTGGATGTTATATTATAGAAATTATTCATATTCATGAGTGTATCACCTTGGGTGGATCATGTTCTCTTTGCTAAAAAAGATGATGGAACACCTCACATATGGGTTGATTAGTGGAAACTCAACTATTTTATATTGAAAAAAAGTATCCATTTTCACATATTGGTGATCTAGTTGATTATCTAAAAGGGTAAATGTGGTTTTTGAAGATTGATATTCGATATGGTTATCACCAGTTGAGAATTAAAGAATATTATATTCATAAACCACCTTCTCAAGAAATTATGAATATTATGATAATATTCACATGAAATTTGGTCTAAAAATACTCATGTATTATTTATAGAATTTATGAATAGGATCTTTAATGAGTACATTAACATTTTTGTGGTGGTATTTGTAGAATAAATCCTGGTTTACACTATGCTTGAAGAGGATCATGTGAATCATTTTGGAGAAAAACTGGAATTTTTGAGAAATCACCAACTTTGTGAAAAGCTATAAAAATGTGATTTTGTATTAGGAAAGTCAATATCTTGGAGAACCTTGTGTTGCAACATGGTATCTCATTTGATCTTGGAAAGGTGTAAACTGTTATGAAATGTGAGCAACCGTGTAATGTTTTCAATATTCAAAGCTTCTCATGTCTTGTGGGGTATTATCACCAGTTCTTAAAGGATTTCTCGATATTTTCATCTCTAATGAACTATATCACTTAAAAGGGGGTAATTTTCATTTTGGATGGGAAATTTCAGAGTTCTTTTGTTGATATGAAACATCTTCTAAATTTTGTGATGATTTTGACTATCCTAGAGATTATATAGGTATTTATGTCCTATAATGTATTCTATTCATGCTTGGGATGTATTCTTCTACAGGGTGATCATTTGAGTTCCAATGACTCTCAAAATATTTGGCCACGACCTAATAATTTTTAAAACAATGACCTTGAACTCACAACCATGATGTACGTGCTTAAGATTCGGCAACATTACCTTTTTGGTGAAAGGATTACTATGTATCATGACCAAAAAATGTTGAGTTATATATTCCTAAATATATATTAGAATCTATTCCATAATAATTGGGTTGATTACCTATATTTTTTTGAATTTTACATTTCCTATACCTTGAGGAAAGAAAATGTCATTACAAAAACTTTGATCAAGAAGCTTTTGACTGAATCCATGAAAAAATCATCATAAGAGTGGAACATGATGGATTGTTTTGAACAATTTCATATAAGAGTTTAGGAAATACGGTTTGAGGTTGTATTGGTTATTATTCAGTTGACATCCACTCTTATCAAGATTATTCTTTAGGAACAATAGCTTGATGATTAATTCTATAGCATTAGGAAATATCTTTAGGGATCAGAGTCCATTGCTGAGTTTTAGTTCTATATAGAGGGTAGCCTATATTTCCAAAACTGGTACATTGTAATTTTTCTAGTGAGAAAATCTAGGATGGGTGATTTACATAATTTTGAGTGGGTTGTGCACCTAGGAACCAAAAATACGTTTTATAACATTCAGTGATGATTCTAGTAGCCATGTATGAGATGAGACATTACCGAATTTGTGTTGCATTGTAGTACTTGATAGTAGATTAAGGGAAAGAATAAAAAACCTTTGGATTTTCTTCATCCACTTCCATTGCTGACATGGAAGTATGATGAGATATCTATGGACTTTGTGTTTGGGTTGCAATGAACCACAATAAAGAATAATGCAATATGTGTTTTGAACAATCAGTTGGCAAAATTAGATCAAATTATAACCATTCAACATATAACCATTGTTGAGTAGTTGGTAGATTTCTATGTGCAAGATATTTTTCTTTTTTATAGAGTCATATCCAATACAATATCTGATAGAGATCCCTATTTTACATCTTGCTTTTGGAAATACCTCCAGGAGGCACTAGGATGTCTGGTTTGATTGAGTACAACATTCCATCCTCCAACTGATGGACATACAGATAGGGACATAAAAATTATTTATGATATGCATCGTGCATGTGTCCATTGTTTTTGTGGAGATAGGGATAACCATATGGTACTCATTTATTTTTCATACAACAATTATTATTAGTCCACAATCAAGATGGATCCTTTTGCGTTTTTTTATTGTAGGTCATGAAAATTTCAATTATGTAGGTAGGAGATGGGCGAAATATCCTTTGTTAGACTAAACTTGGTCCAAGAGAAAATGTTAAAGATTTAATTGGTTCATCAGAAAATTTTTATGACATATATTTGGTACAAATATTATGTTTACCATCATAATAGACCACATGAGTTCATTATTGGTGATATGGTACTCATGAGAGTTTCAACATGTTTGGGTCATCAATGAATTTGGAGGAAAGGGAATACTTATCCTCATTTTATGGGACCTTTTGAGGTTGTTAAGAAGGCGGGGAATTTGGATTACCATTTTGAACTTCTACCATAGTTTATGTAAATACATAATTTGTTCCATGTATCACAACATCATATGTGATTTTCAAACCCATCACTTGTCTGGAGATGGGGGGATCTTGATGTTGATCCTGATTTATCCATGAATGGGCATACACTCAGGATTTGTTATTATAAATATAAGGTACTTCATGGGAGGGAGATACCTTTGGTCAATGTTCTATGGAAACATGATTCTAATTCACCTAAAATATGGGATTGTGAGACACTAATGATAGAGCAGTGGCCTCATTTTATTGATATGGAAACTTTTTGATAGGTTTTTTGGGGTCATAAAGATTATATGGTTGGGAAGTTGTAATATCTTGATAATATTTTTAGGTTCTCCATGACCCTATTATTTATAATTATTGTGTTGTGTCTTGTTTAGGGTTCCATCGAGTGGAATTTAGAAATTTTATGGAGGCTCTTGGGGCAGTGCATGGTTGGCGTACAATTTTCCCAAACTGTGCACCCTACCATTGAAATCCGTGTAACCCTAGATAGTATGTCCTTTCATGTATGGTACATAGTTTGAAAAATAATTTTCCCACCTAGTGAAAACCATGCATCCTAGTGTAGGGTCACAAGAATATGGAGCATGGGTTTTCTAACAATGCGACCCTACCCAACTAACTATGTTCCTGAGACTTTTTTTTATTATGATTTTTTTTAAAAATATCCCAAAACCTCATTTAATTTATTATTCAACATAAATTCAACCTAAATTAGATTCCTAGGATTTGGAGGCTCTCAAGAACAAATTTTGTCCCCTATAAGCTCCTTATTTGATGAATCAAAGAACATTTGGAAGATCTAACCCCTCTCTAATAAGTGGGTATCCACCCATTTAATTTCTAACACTATATTTTTATCTCCTCCTTAGAAAGTGTTAGATAATAATGTTGAATATAAACACTATTTATTTGAATATTGATTCTAAGTTTTGTTTTTAGATATATATTTCCATTATTCTTTATCAGAAAATCCTGTTTTAGGTGCTGTGCATTGTGGTCTTTGTGATAAAGGTAGTTGGTTCCATTTAGGATTATATATTTGATAAAATCATAATTTTATTATTATTTGAAATTATATAAATTTATTTTTTTGAATTTTTTTTTATAAAAATTGGAATTAGATTTTATATGGTGCAGATTTTGGGAAAAACCTTTAATTCCAATAGAATTGGTGTTTTTGGTGTATTTTAAAATTGATGTAATTGATAATGTAATTTGAGAATTGTTTTGATAAAAATGGATTACATTGAAATGGTAAAAAACTATGATTTTATTTTGTTTAAAAGTAATGAAATTAAGAAAAAAAATGTTTTAGCTTTAAACGTGAATAGACATTTTGAAAAGTAGAAGTGAGAAATTGAATTGTAAAAGATGTTTGAATTGAAGTGATTTGATTTTCCCATTTACAATTGATTGATTAAGTACATGAGATACTAGGTAGTTAGTTAGTTCTTTTGGATAATAATGCAAGATTTGTAATTTCCTTAGAATGGTATTAATGTTAACAACTCTAACAAAAAAAAATCTAGGATGCTCTTATCCCCGATGGGATGCTGACAAGTCCCATTAAACATGATCCTAAGGTACATGTGTATACATATTTCCATGATCCATGATATGGGATGTGTTAGAATCATATAACCAGGAACAATCATACCCCATAAAAGATGACCATGGTTCTTGTTTTGATTGTTTTGATTATATATTTCATTATTTATGAAACTGCTTTACTCATCCCTACTGATTTATATAAAATATTTTAAAGCCATGTCGGAAATTTTATCCATCATTTTGAAAATAAATCATGTTTTTATATATTAAATTTTAATTCCACGCCCTTTTTATTTAAAATTGAAATCAATATTTGTTTTAATATTATTGAATATTATTATGGAGCACTTGGTGAGACCCTACTAGGATTTATATCTCACTCCCTACCTTTTCCTTTGACTGTTTATAGATTTCCATCTATCAGGTTTGAGTAAAGGGAAAATATCTCTTATAGGAGGTGTATGTTCTTAATCCTTTGGTGTTGGAGCCTTGTCTCCTTTGGGGATATTGTTTTTCTAATGAGTACTTTAATGATGTAATGTTTTGGGTTTTTGATATAGCAGTTTGGTTTTTGGTACTTTCTACATTTGGAGTGTTGATTATACCAAAATATACCTTTATATTCTACAATTTTTTTAAATTCATTCCAACTTTAATATTTGATGATTCTAAGTACTCATCACCAACCCATGGGGATCAAGAACGCCCTTTAGGCTAAGTCAGTACTAGCTCAGGTATCATATTATCAGGGTATCTTAGATAGTTATTAATATTAATTAAGTATAAAATAATACTAACTCTCTTAATTAAGTTCCTATTTCTTATCAATAATGTATCACAATGAATTTGTAATATTTTTTAGACTAAATTTAATTTCCTCAATAGATTATGATATAGAAACACCGAGTTTTATCAAAACATGACATACTAGAAAATTTTTATTATATAATATTATATTTATCAGTTAGCCATTAGAATGGAGGGTATGAATATGATTATATAAATTATGAAAATATATGATTTACACATAAATATAAAATTAATTCTTTGGTGACCAATTAATTATATAGGAAAATAAGAACAATTATAAAATAAAGGAAATCTTTTTCTTAAAAACTATTTTCTATATAAAAATGAATTTTACTTTTTTAAATAAAAAACACTATTGGTGAATGATTGTGGAGAAATTTAAATATTAAATATTCTATTTTTTTTAAAATTTATCTCATGTGTTTTCTATATGTGAGATAAAAATATATCCAATTTTATGCTTAAAAACAATATTATTTATAAAGATGTTTTACCGTATTTCATGAACTTATTTTAAAATTAATTTATGAAAAATGTAGAAAATTTATTTGAAATAATAAAATTAATTTTGGAAATAAAAACCTCAAAATTATCTTGGAGGGATGTTTTGGTAATTTTCTAAAATTATATTTATTATTTCTCAGTAAATAGTGTTTATTACTTATTTTTATTGATAACCTCCTTTTCATTTGAATAATTTATATGGATAATTTTTTTAAAATTATTTTTAAATGTAAAATTAGATACATTATATTATTATAAATCTAATATAGTTAATTATAATCAATTACATATTTATTTTTGATATAATATTTTTAAAAAAATTTAAAAATTTTCTATTTGGAATACTCTTTTTCATCGCGTCTACATGTTTAATTTTAAATTAATATTTTCCACATTTATGAATGTAATTTGAAAAAACTAATTCAATATATTTAATTATAATTATTTATAATATCTAATAAATTAATCTTACATTTTTATCATAATTAATAGTAAAAATAGTAAAAATTCATTATCATGATTAAGGTTAAAATGAGTTTACCAGTGGGCTAAAAAAAATATATGGTGAAAAAATGACCTTAAAACATTTATAACACCCACTTTATAGATATATTTTATCCTTATAACATATAAGGTTCTATAATGATCCATTTATTATCCTAGTGGAATGTAAAGAGCATGGGTACACTTTATTTATTTCATAAATTGATTGTGTGTCCTCTCCCCAACTAATAAAAAGCCACCCCTCTACTCTACTATTCACACTTCCAAAACCATTTGGTTCAGTAAAGAATTACCCAAATAAGTTCCTTTAATCAATAATGTCATTTTATAGGAATTATTTTGATTTTTAATCCCTTGAATGATTACTTCAGGTGTAATCCTAAATAGGTTCTCTGAAGAAGATGTATAATCATTAAACTTATATTTTCTTCTTAATTATTCCTTTTAAAACTTCAATTATTATTAAAATATATGTATATAATATCAAAATTATCTCCCATATATTGAAATATTATTATGTTAATGTAATAAACATTTCCTTCTCCAATTCTATCTGATGGGAAATGAAATTGTCGATCATGTGTATGGTGAACTACCGCCTCACGAACTGATGTTCTTTATTTTACATAAAAACCTATCACAAATGGATATATTAAAGGATTTAGTGATTATGTAAAATATTTATGATATTATAATAATTATGGATTTATAACAACACACATTCTTATTTACCTTCCAAATATATAGAAAACAATAATGTCACTCTTGTGTATATGGGATTACCACCTCATGAATTGATGTATAACATCATCTGATCGAAAACTCTCTCATATGAAAAAAGAAGGTTGGTTATTGGACCACAAGAATTAATCCTCATATTCAAGAGGATATTTAGTAGATTTGGAGGTTTTTATAATATTCTGGGTAGACTATTCCCCCATGTATAGAGTTATGGTATCGAAAAAATAAAAAATAATAATAAATATCAAAATAATAGATATAACATAAATAGTAAAATATACTACTAGAAAGTATTGGGGGAACCAATAAAAAAAAATTATAATAAATTTAATACTATGAAAGAATGTATCTAATTTAAAATTGTATATAATATGTATAAACAATCATACAGACACAAATAACACAAAATACCCCATTCCCAAACCCCATGTTGGTCCTATCTCCAAGATCAAAACCATCTATTAGTCAAAAACCATCTTTAAGATCCATTCCCTTATCCATCACAACATTCATGTAATCATCTCAGGTACTGATGGATGTCCTAAATAGGGTGTGAGTAAAACATAGTAGGTCGACACCACCGTGTTTAAAAAAAAACTGGTTTCATAAATGATTGAATGAAATAATGTGATAAATAGGATTATTAATTTAGTAACTAATATAATACCACATTTAAACTACTTAGAAACCCTTCCATAATTTCTCTAAGCATATAGAGTCACCATGAAAACCATAACCGCTAGTCACTATTATAATCCCATAACCATGAAAATACCTCTATATAAGAATTTCATCATCTGATCCAAGCCGTATATATAATAATTTTAGCATCTTTTCCAAGACTTCTATATATGAATTTTATCACAACTGAGCATATCCCTCTATATGAGAATTACTACATGAAACTGGGATCATCCATCTATAAAAGAATTACAACATGAAACTGGGCCAACCCGTATATATAATAATTTTATCATGAATCAAATCACAAGTCATAACAGATAGGATACCAAAATATCATATCATAATCCTCAATGACTACTTCTAGAAATTACAATTTGAATTTCTATTGAAAATTCAATTTTATATCAAATTATCACCATTCATTTCAATAAACAATAATCCTTTACCAAATTGATTCTATATCAAAAAATCATATGATGTTTTATATCCTGATAACACATACTTTACACCTTTTTAATATTAATCATTGTTATAGTTTAGGTTTACCCAACAGGTAGCAAAAATTCAGGTGAAAACACTATTGTATCCAAAGGGATCCAAAGAATAGTACAATTGCATGTTTGTCATTAAAAATAATTCTTTTAAGCGAAGAGATTGTTATTTTGGCGTAATAACATAATATTATACATACCCAAGAAATTAAACATACCACATGGATTCATTTTAGACAACTTACCTTTTACCAGTTATCAATGTAATGATTCATATAGGTAATACCGCAAGAACAAAGGCACAAAAGATCTAAAGAAAAAACCTCAATCACATAATACCCAGATAAAAACTCCAAAAAATAGAAATAAAAATATCACACTACTACATTACTGAGTAATGAACAAGAGGTTAAAAATAATGAAAATAAAATCATCAAAGATTTATCACTTTACCGAGATGTTTGGAATGAATGACAGAACTGCTAAATCACCTTGAAATTTATTAGGTCTCGAAAGATGATGGATGTACATGAATAAAGAAATAAAAAATATGCATGGCATAACTTATAAAAAACGATCCTATTAAATACATTACATGTAATATTTTCAAGATGTGTAATTCTTGATTTACGGGTTATGCTAAAAAAGGTCATATTAGGCTAAAATAACCATGCTTAAACATTACACAATGTGAACCAATTTCATGATGTGTATTAATTTCACATCATAAACCCATTTCATAGTTCCTTCCTAGAGATATTTACATATAGTGTAACAGTTTAACAGTTTGTAACTTCCTTGTAATCATCTTTTTTCCTATATTCTGCAAAAGATTCGGAACCACCTTGGAAGTCTTCCAAACTCATGGGAAACCCTCATAACCCAATTTTAAATAGTTAAACCTGGAATACATTAATTAAAACCAACATAAATCACTAAATATAAGGACATTTACACTCAAAAAAGATATCAATTCTCAAATAGGGTTCTGACCACTGTATATTAAATAATATTAAAAATCTAACCAGAGGTTGTTCAACACAAAAAAAAGAGGGTTATACATGAAAAAATATGAGATGTTACACTATGTGATGTGTTTTTAATTTCTATTTTACTTTTATGGAAATAGTTATATATTAAATGAATATATTTTATATTTTTAACATAATTATTACTATGGAATTATCACATCACAAATACATTTTTATAATCCATTTTGTAGGGGATATGATAATGTCACTCGTGTGTATGTTGGACTTCCACCTCATGATGTGATGCCACTAGTTCTTCACTAATTCTTTAAATTAAAGGTATTTAGGATAATTTTAATAAATATATGCGATATATATGATATCATAGTGATTTTTTAAAGGTAAATTATTATTTACCATTATTTTTATTCTATCTATTAAAAAATGGACACAATGTTTAAGTGATCGTATGGCCCACCTTCTCCATGAACGATGTATTTCATTTTATATCTCTAACTTTTATGGATTACTCAAAAAATGGGGAGTTTCACCATATATATTAAAAAATTTATATAATTAATATATATTATATTTATATCAGGGTTAGAATTTAGGAGATGATGGAACAATTATAAAATTAAAATGATCAAAAATAAAAATTCAAAACATGCATGAATAACGAATCAATAATTAATCGAAATGTGATCCTAAAATGGAATTTCTAATTTAATCATATATGGTGTGATATATATAATTTTATTCCTAGAATATATTTATAATAAAACTATATTTATTATATTTAAAGTTCAAACATGTATGAAGGAAGTCAAGTCTTATGGTAAGGTATTTCTAGTCTCTCTTTAATTTTTGGGAGACATATTACATATTCAAAACCCGTTTCTTTTGTGTGGTGTATATAATAACCATTTTAAAATTTTATATCATAAATAAAATTCTTAAAATTATATTTAATTTTTCATTTGATGTTATTACTTAATGGGTAATAAATTTTAAAAGTTTCCAAAGTCGTAAGGGGTTTTATCTCAATTTGTCTTCTTTGGGACATATATTATGTTATGCACCTATATTAATTTATGAAGTGTATAATACGACCATTTGAAATGTAATATCATGAATTTATTTATTATAATTTTATTTTATTTTTGATTTAATTTTATTCTTTTATGGTGATTATAGTTTAAAGTTATCTATGTTGTAAGGGTTTTCTGTTATAATCACATCTTTTATCAGGACTTTTTATGATTATGCTTCTAATGATGAAATATTATGACCCATCACCCAATAAACTCATTTATATTATATTTATATTTTAATTTATAGAGAATACAACTTTTCAATTTATTTTCCCCCCTTAAAGTATTAAAGAGACTAAAATAATGTATATATGAGAAACTGTCATTATTTATCTCTTCTTTTGAAAACTCTTTTTCTTCTATATCCATGTTTTCTAGCATTTTTATCCCAAATATTTTAAAATTATAAAGTGGATTAATTGTTTATATTTTTACCCATGCTTTAACTTTTTCAATGTGTTTTGAAAGGAATATTAACCACTCTTTCCAAACAATTCCTGTTTGTATTTTATTGAAAATGTAAAAGGAATCATAGTTTTAATGTGTAGGAAACAAATTTCTTGATGACATGAAAGAATTATATTTTAATTATTACTTTATAAGTTTCAAATTTTATTACCAATGTAAATGATTTTTAAATTTTTAATGAAATTTTAGTTTTAAAATGTTATTTTCAAAGTGAAAGGTTTATTTTATTCTAGAAATGTTCTAGGTGATATTTTAAAATAAGTTTCCATCTAATATTAAATCCTTTGATGTTACTTTTTATTTATTAATGATATGATACAAGAATATGATTATTATTATTTTTAGGTATAGATTATTATTACAATGAAAATATTTTTCTGAAACCTATTTATCTTCCATGGGTTAGACCATGATAAAATTATTATGAAACCCGCTTCTTTGTCCAAGGGGTATTCATTGATGAAATGATGAAATAATGAAATAATGAAATGATGAAATGATGAAATGATGAAATTATTCTGAAACTTATTTCCTCTCTATAGGTTATTCTATGGTGAAATTTTTATGAAACACTTTTTATTTTAGGGGTTCTATTTTGATGAATATTTTATGATCTTGTGGCATACGTATGTATGAAATTAATTATGTGACTAGTGGGACATAGATCTCCCTCTAATGCATCAAATGAAGATTGATATCTCTTGAGATAAATAGGACTAAAAGGGGGAGTGAACACAGTTCTGTTAGATACTTTATCCACTATGATTTTCTTGGGAGTGGACCTTGAATACTCTGATAGTTTCTATACTTAACACATTCCACTATGATAACATTTGAAATGAGCCTTGACTAATATGATTATGATTTTCTATGATTTTTTATATGAAAATATGTTTATCATTTTTCCAATTTTATGCACGCATGGACCAAGTTATTTCATTTACTTATGATTTATATCTTATGATCTACAAATATTTATGTCATGACTCAAGATTATGTTATATGATATATAATTTATGGTTTTCAAATGTTATTATCAAATTATCACACCCTTATTCTCACATTGTGATCATGTATCTCCCATGTTTACCATTATTAAGCATATGAGATCACACTTTCTAATGTTTAATTTCCAAAAGTTATGAAAAAATGTATTATTCATGATATTTCTATGATGGATTCTAGTTATGATGATGTTCGTGGGAGATGATGTAGTTCAACTATGAACTAGTTATTTATGTTTCTGTGTTTCCAAATGCAATATATATTTATAATCCTTAGGCATATGTTTGTTTAATGTAATGAGTATTAATCTAAAATTATTTCATATTTATGTATGAAAATATAGGGTTCATATTGTTGGCATTAGAGGAAAAGGAATAAATCCAATCCTTGGGAACTCTGATGTGTGATTGTTGGATAAAGCATGGATCTCTGTCTAAGGGCTTCATGAGGAATGGGCTTCCCCTGGGGATTGTAGTGTGTCCTTCCTAAGAGGTGTAAACACCCATGAAGTTCCATGATATTCATCAATTACAGTCAACTAGATGTAATTCTAGACCATTATAGTTGGTATCATTGGATTGGTTTATTTAACCTTTTGAAACAAGGATGGAAAAGCCTTAGTGAGATCCCAAGGGATATGTTTAAGGATATGTATAAGGATAATTATAAATATAAGAAAATATCATGGAATATTAGTGAACAGTAGAGTGATATGTTTCATAGAAATACATCCCTATATAAATAAAACAAGTAGACATGATTCTAAAATAGATGTTCCTAGGGGTAATAACCCGGAAAAAGGATAATTGAGCATTACCTTGTAATAAAAGGGCCTTAATGTGCACTTAGTTAGACACTCTTGGGGGACATGCTTTATAAATGCACAAAATCTTTATGAACCATGATGAAGGATTTAAATAATGATAATGAATAACATAGGTTAAGAATATGGTTCCATAGATTGTAAATAAAGTTTCATGATTTAGATATACTATAATTGATTCATCATGATTACATGGCTTCCCACTTTGAGTATTATTACTCACACACCATTATTTTTATTTTAGTAAATGGTAAGAACCTGAAGGAACCATGTTAATACTGAATGAAATGGACAATGCAATGATTTTACTCTAGATAAACAAAATTTTATAGGAGTTGGAATGAAAAATATCATTGCTAAACTCCTACAAATTTCTCAATATATGAATCAAGATGAACATACAAATGAGAAAAGGAGAGAATGATAGTATATGGGGTCTTTTTTGAGGAAACATATTCTATCATTTAGTGGTTTCGTTGATCCACTATTTGTTGATAAATGGATCATTACCACTGAGAATATATATTATATCCTCAAGTTTTCATGACATGAAATATTCATTTGGGATATCTATCATTTGAAATGAAAATTGCATTAATGGTAGAATCTCATCAAGAATATAAGGAAATATGTTAAAATATAATCCATAGAGAAGGATGATTTTATGAACTTATTTATCAATATATACATCCCATGTGTTTAGTGTAAAATAATAGAGAAGGAATTACATGAAGTAAAGCATAAGGATGATGAATCTTTTGGTATTTATGAGAAAAATTTTACAAGACTTGCGAGATAAACTTCTAGTATTATAATAAAACCTAAAAAGTAAGGTTTGTAGATTATTCAATGGATTAAAACAATTTTTTTAAAGAGTTTTATCCATAATGGACTTCAGTATATATGATAAAATCTTTAGATGCATTATCATGGTGGAAATGGATCTTGGAGTTACCCATCAACATTATGGTTTTGATAAGAAAATAAAGATGAAGTTTAAGTGAAAAAATAACAACCATATAGATAATATACGATCTTTAATTTGTTCTAGAGGTTTGGTTTGAAACATTGATGATTTTTTTTAAAGTGACTGCTAAATGTTTTAGGTGTGGAAAAGAAAATCATAGGTCAGTTGAATGCTAATATAATGAGAAGATGTTAGCTAATAATGAAAATATAGAGAATAATCTATAGAATGTACCACCCACACTCCATGTGCATCAAGTTCAAGAAGGTTGGGAATTATTAAAATCAAGGCCCCAATCTTAGGGCTAACGAGGATGATAATCCACAAAAACCGTTGAATACAAATTAAAAAGGGAAAGATTATACAATCATAATAAATTATGTAAATCATGATAATTATGGGACACATATCTTTCAATATATTATTGGGAATTTTATTTTTAATATTGTATGAATGAGACCTATGAAAATATTAGTTTTCATCATTTATCGAAATTTTATATGATTCTAAGCATTAATTATCTTCCTTTACATGGATTATAAAATAATGAAATCACATTTGATATTATATCTATGCAAGTCTGAACACAATCATCCAAGGGAAATAATTTTGTATATGATAAGAGGTTCTTTAAGGAATAAAGCGACGAAGTATATATGTGTTTGGATTAATGAGTTATGCAATAAAATTATTTTACCAATGATATTTTGTTTATAATAATCATGAAACATCTAAAAATTGTGTTAATCTTGGATGTATATATGTCTCCATGTAATATTAACATTAGAGTTATGCATACCTTCATGGGTTTAGGAGTTTATTATTGACTATATGATCAATTTATTAGACCACCATTTTGAGGTTTTATGGGATGAGGTTTTATCAATATTAAGGATATTTTAGAGGCATTTATGGTGACAAATCATTTGGTTATATATATATATATATTATTGAAAAAGTTACTTGAGAAAGAATTATTTTACATTTTAGGGGTAAGATTAATTTTATTGGAAACCTTTAGGGTTTATTTTATCATTGATTTTTAGGTAAATTTGAATCATTGAATCTTGGAAATTATATTATTATAGTTTTGAAAAAAGGATAAATTTTATGCTGGGTGAAAAATTATCACATCCGGCAAGGCTATGATGTTTGAACCCACAACCGAAGGAAAAAAAAGTAAAGCACCTACAACCGGACTTAATGAAAGTATACATCTGGAGGGACAACATGAAGTAATATATTTTTGAGTATATATCTCATTTATTGGTATGTAAACAAGTAAAGTTTAAGAAAAATTTTTTTTATGGGATTCTCCAAACATTATACATAACAAAATGGAAATGGGTAAACATCAATATTTATTTTGTTATTGGAATCCTAAAAATGTATAATGGGAACAATTCAATATAGTTTGTAGTTGATTGCATTAAAAATTCATCATAAATTATCAATATCATAACATATTTATATTTTAATAATCATTCTAGGATATACATTATGGAAGTTTTAATGTTTCATGGACTACTAAATTCAATTATTTGGTAATGGGATCTACGGTTTACTTCAATGTTATAGTGGAGTTTTTAAAAAACACTTGATAAATTGTTGAGATTCAAAACTATCTATCATCCATAAACAAATGGTTTGTTTGAGATAAAAATTCAAAACCTAGAGGATATACTAAGACCATGTTCTATGGATTTCAAAGGTAGTTAGAATCAACACATTTCTGTATTTTATTATTCTTACAATAATAGTTTCACTAGAATCATTCAAATGGATCCTTATAAATACATCACCTGAATAAGCATATAGATTCAATGTGATGGAATACAGTGCTTGAAATATTGCTATTGGGACATGATATTTTTACTCAAATGGTTGAGAAGGTTATATCTATTTAGTAGCACATAAGGGTAACACAAAGTCAACCAAAAAGTTATGTTGATAATCATCAATGAGATCTAGGATTTGAAGTTGGTGAAAACATGTTTCAAATAATTTATCAATGGAATAATGTAATGAGAATTGTAATGGGAGGGAAAATATGACCTAATTATATCAGTCACTTTTAAATTATTGATCATGTCGGGATGGTATATTATTAGTTGTATATTCCTCTAAAACATTCTCAAGTCCACAATATCTTCCATGCATCTCTCATGGTGATGTATATACCTGACCTTTAAACTAAATTAAAATTAGTGTTCATACTAATAGATAATTATATTTCTTATATGGAATAGTCTATGGATATTTTAGATCATAGAGATAAAATTCTATAAAATAAGAGAACTCACCATGTTAAAGTTTTTTTTGAAACCACCATCTTGAGAAATATATGTGGGAACTTGGGGATGTAATAAGGTATAAGTACCTTTAGTTTTTTGTAATAAAGTGATGGAATTTCATGGGATAAATTTATTTTCAAGGTGTCGAGTGTAACACCCATATATCTTTTAATCTTTTTCAATTAAATTTAACTTTTTTGATAGCATGTGCTATACACAATATTTAGTTTTAATAGAACATGAAAATAATATTATTTAATATGATAATTATATCCTAGCTATTGAAATGGGGGCCATGAATAAGATTAAATAAATTATTAAAATTTATGGTTTTAAATGTATATGAAATGAATAATTTGTTGACCAATTAATTAGGGATTAAAATAATAATCGTTTGAATATAAAGGAAATATTTTTCTGAAAAGTACTTTTCTATGAACAAATGTGTTTCACCTCAACAAATTAAAAAATAACTTTCAGTGAATAATTTTAAGTAAATTTATATATTATATATTCAATAAAATTTTAACATTTATCTTCATTGTTTTCTATATATTAAAAAAATATATATCTAATTATATGCTTACAAACTGTATTTTTCTAAAATATAGTTTTGTCACATTTTGTGAAATTATTTTAAAATTATTTTTTGAAATATATTGAAAATTTATTTTAATGATTAAAAACAATTTTTTAAATCATAATGTAAAACTTATTTTGCCGTAAACATAATATAATTTTCTAAAAATACAATTGTTTTTTTCGAATAGTGAAAAATACATGTTTTTGTGGAAAATACCTTTTCATTTAAAGAATTTTTAATGTTTAATTTTGTTTTAAAAATTTTAAAGTAAAATTAGTAATAATTTATTATAATTAATCCAATATATGTCATTTTAATCAATTTTATACTGAATTTTGATATAAAATCTATCTAGTCTTTTGAAAATATTCCATTTGGAAAACCATTTTTTCATTGCGTATGCTGGTGTAATTTTTATAAATATTTTTTAAATTATATGGATGGATTTTGGAAAAAAAATAATTCCATATATGAAATCAGAATAATTAATAATATCAAACAATGTAAAATTAGTTGTTTTACCAAAATGAATAGTATAAAAGTAAAACATAATTATCGTAGTTGAGGTTAAAATCAATTTACTGGGGGTCTAACTAAATATATAATAGATAAAATTAACTAGAAAAAATTCCAAAACACATTGTATGGAAATATTTCAGAAATATAACTTATAATATTTTTGAATGAATTATTTTGGATCCTTTTGGTATATTAAAAATGTGGGTACCCTATATTATTTTCAAAATTTCCATGTGTGTCCTCTCCTAAACTTATAAAAGGCAAACACTATCCTCTCCTATTCACACTACCAAAACCATTTACTTCCACCAATTACAACCAAAATATATTACTTATTTCACTCTATTCATTATATATTCCTTATTTTGATTAAGAAGCCTCTTACAAAATCTTTAGTTGTAAACCTAGTGTGGTTCTCCATACAAGAGGTGTAGTTCTAAAACTCGCATTTTGAATTTCATTTATTCCTATAACTCCTTAAATTATTTCTCAAATAAGATTATATAACAACACCTATATATAAAATATACATATATTTTATTATGTTTTGTTAATAAACTATATCCATATTGTCTTCTATCAAATGGGAAGCAAAACCCTTGATTGTGCATATGATGAACTACTGACCTGCAAACCAATGTTATTAATTTCCATCATCACTGTTAAAATGTGGGTATAATTATTGATTTAATGATTATATAATATATTTATGATATTATTATACTTATTTAATTATAATATCATATATACCTTTTTACCTTCCAACTTGTTGGAAAACAATAATGTCGCTTGTGTGTACGACAGACTATCACCTCACCAAGTAACTTGATGTGTTTTTCATTTCAATTTTATTTGGATGGTAATAGGGATATACTAAATGAATATATATGATATTTTTAACATAATTATACTTTATTTAATTATCATATCACATAGACCTTCCCACCTTCCATTTTGTGGGGGATATGATAACGTCTCTAGTGTGTACATCAGAAAATGACCTCGTGAAGTGACATGTCTCTTTATTCACTAATGCTTTACATGGAAGGTAATAAAGAGAAAGTTAAAAAATATATGTGATATATGTGAAATAATAATTTTTATTTAATGTTTAATTATTATTTACCATTCTTTTGTTCCATCAGTTAAACTTTGGAAACAATGATCATGCATACATACGATATACCATCTCCAAGAATGGTGTATTTCATTTTATATCTTTAACTTTTATTAGATAATATAAATACATAGACAATTAATATATATGATATTTTTATCATGGTTAAAATTATGGATATTATAGAACTATGATAAAAGTTTAAGGAACAAAAATACCAAATCAAACCATACATGTAAAACAACGAAGTTATTATCTTAAAAATGATTTTAACAAGGAATTGTTAATAAAAGAATAATAAAGGGTCATAATTAAATCATATTTGGTATTATATATATAATAATGGTTCAATAATATATTTAATATAAAAATATATTTATTATTTAGGATGTTCGAACATGTAAAAAGGAAGTCGATACTTAAGGTACAATATTTCTAGCATGTCTTTTATTTTTGGGAGATAAATGTCATATCAACAATCATTTATTTTGTGTGGTGTATATACTACCCATTTTGACATTTTATATCATTAATATACTTATTTATATTATATTTAATGTTTCATTTGATGTTATTAGTTTATGGGGTTATGATACAAAATTTTCTAATTTGGCAATGGTTTTTGTCTCAATTAGTCTTCTTTGGGACATACATTATGTTCTGTGCATATATTATTTTTATAAGGTGTATATACAGACCCTTTGATATTTAAAATATTGAATATATTTTTTCACAATATATTCTATGTTTCATTTAATTTTATTATTTCATGGGTATTATGATTCAATGTTACCAAAGTGGAAAGGGTTTTATTTTACAATCACATCATTTATCAGGATTGTTTAAGATAATTATTACAATGATGAAATATTATGATATATATATTTATAAACTCATGTAAATTATTTTCCTATGGTTATTTCTATATAATATTAATTTTACATTCATTTCCCTATTATAAATGATTTAAGAGACAAAAAGAATGATTTTATGAAAACTCATCTTTGTTTCTCTAATCGAGTGAAACCCAATTTTCTTCCTTATCCATGTTTTATAAAAAAAATTAACATCCTAAAAAGGATTTTTTTAATAATATTGTACCAATGTTTTATTTTATTAAAAATTATTTTAAAATCAATCGCCATGTCAATTTATAAGTAATGGCTGTTTGGATTTTCCAAAAAATGTGAAAGAAATATATCTTTTAACGTGTATGACATGATAATAATTTACCATAGTAATATAAAAAAAATGTTACAAAGAATCTTTTATAATTTTAAAATATTATTTTCAATGAAAAGTATTCTATAAATGTATGGTGAATTTTTTAATTTGAAAAATGTGATTTTCAAGGTGAAAATTTATTTTCATCAAGAAATGTTCCAAATGATCATTCAAAATCAAATTCCATCTATGATGATATCCTTTGATTTTACATATTGTTTTCTAGGTATATGATCAAAGGATACCATTCTTATTCTTTCTATGGATCGTTTATGTTTATTTGGATAAGAAGTTTTTAAAATCTTTTTCTCTTCCATAGGTTATACCATGATAAAATTCTTATACAAATCAAATATATTCCATGGGTTATTATATGATTAAATTATGTAATGATTATGAATCATGTTCCTTTTCTACAAGTTATGGTATGATAAAATGTTTATGTGATATTGTTATATTCATGATTTCTAGTATGATTAATGTTTTATAATCATTTTTTTCACGTATGTATGATTTTGATAATGTGAAATGTAGGACCTATATCTCCCACCAATGAATTGGGTAATGATTGATATATCATGAGATAAAAAGGAAAGGAGTTGTGAGTAATCCCATTTCAGTAAGGTATTTTTTCCACTATGATATTCTTGGGAGTGAACATTTACTACTATGATGGTTTGGGGAGGGAACCCATTATACTATGATATACTTAGAAATGATCCTTGACTATGATGGAAATAATTTTTATTCTTATGTATATTCCACCATTCTACATATTATGTTATTTTTGTTCACTCAAGGTCTATTTTCTTTTACTTTCTTTTGAATCATTACTTATCAATATCCAATATTTATTCCATGACTCAAGATTATGATCTTTGATATATAGGGCATGGTTTTAAAATTTTATGGTGATGTTCTCATACCATTATCCTAACATTATTCTTATGTATCTTCCTTATTTACCCTTACTAATAATATTATCTCACCCTTTCATATGTTTCATTTTCCAAAGTTATGAGTAAATATATTATTTATGAAAAGTCTAAAAAGGGTGGTAGTTATGAAAAACTTAGTGGGAGATTATGTATTTCAATTATGAACAAGTTATTTATGTTTCAATATTTATAAAGGAAATATTACTTTACGATCCTCAGGTATATGTTTGTGTATATAATGAATATTCATATAAAAATATTTAATATATATGTAGGAAAATCATGGTTCTCTACAAATAATGTGTACATAAATGAAAAATTAATATTTTTTTAGTAATGGGGATAAAATTGAAGGAGATTAAAGAGTACATATTGAAATATCATTTTATAATGGCATTGACAAAAAATATAGAGGGGGTTTTCAACCCATGTCTTGTATGTTTTATTTATTGTCAAGGAATATTAATATGTTTAATAAGAATATTGGAATATTATTTTTTACACCCAATCATGTGATGAAGAATAAATTTCCATGTATGGTTTCATGTTGATTATTTCATAAATATTTGATGAAATATCATGGATGTTGGACATTAAAGTTGTTGAAATATTTTTGTTCCATTGAGTATTTAGTTTATTATGAATATTCATATATATCTATTATGAAATAGTTTTAAAGAATACCCACCCATGTTTTAATAAGAATAATTAAAAAATGAATGATGTTTTGTAGATGGTATAAAAGATAAGATGAAGAGTTAAGGGTATTGATTTGATTTGGAGACATTTTTTCATTGATTTTTTATAAAAAGAAATGTGTGATGAGTTTAGAAAAAATGTACCAACTCAATCTAACACATCCATCTAAGCGTAAGAGAATCATGTGATCATATGATCTCAAAGGTGGAATCCAGAATTGAATAGTTAGTTGTGAATAGAGATAGAGAATTCTTGATATTTTAGTTTGTTCATTCATAACCATGGGTTAGTACATAGAGGATACAGGTTCTTAGCCCAACCCATATAAGGAATTATGAGAGACCATAGGGATATCACTGACACATAGTCACTATTTTTTTAGACATTATATATAGAAACTTGTAATATTAATTAGTGTTATTATGAAGTTAGTTTTTGTGTGCGATGAAATCCTTGTTGGTACTATTCTTAAATATTTAATGATATTTACACACACAATATAGTAGTAAAACAACACCATTTTTTACAACTTTAAAATTGATATTAATCTTTGTTATGAATAAAAATGATAAAATAGATGCCAAAATTATTGATTAAATATATAAAATATAATCTACTTAATGATCATGAGATATACTAATCATATATTGATTAATCGTGAGGAGACAAAGGTCTTGTTTGGTAGGTGGAGTTACCATGGTCTTAATATAGTAGATGATTTACCATGAGTTTCATATGGTAGGATGCTCGATAGTGGAATTCAAGGTAGGATGATTGACTATACGATCTACCACATGATATATAGAGTAGAGAAAAAGGATAAATAATGGAGGTGTCTCTAATATTAGTGAGAAAATAATGACATGAAGTTTTTATCGTAATTTTTGAATAAAAGGTATAATGAAGGAGAATAAGAGTTGTGTGTGAGTCATTTGCCTAAGGAACATGCTATATAAAGGTATTATGAAGTGTCTATAAAGGTGATTTAGAATTTCAATATGGTGTGAATAGGCCCTTTAGATTGTAGCATAAAGGTATCCATATTTATATTTAGAGATAACAAATCCTATAAAACATATTATTTCATGATTTTAATATAGTTTTATCATAAATACAAACAATGGATCAAGATGTATAATTTATTGATGATATTAGACACATAAATACATCATCTTAAACATAAATTATCAAATATTTATTAAAAATACAACATTATTCTACTAAATCCTATAGATATTATAAAATTATATAGAATACACTAATGAAATAATAAAATGGAATATGTGAGATAGAAATCCCAATATGGAAAACATAATATTAAATTATGATTATGAGAAAATACATATAGGTTATGAGTCATAACATGATATAAAAAATATAATGATCATAATAATAGAAATAGGGAATATAAGAATAATATAAAAAGATCATGAAATCATATATATGTGGAATTATCATAAATCATGGCATCATAATCACAGGTCAAGGTTAAATTACAAAACAATCATCATAGAGTGAAAATAGTCCCATAGTATATTAGGTTCACTCAAAAATCACATACCTAACATCTCATGAGATATAAAGATATAACCAATTTTTTGGAGGGATATATAATTATGGTTTCACCCATCACATTATAAAAATTATAATATCCACATGAATGCATGTTCCATAAGAATAAAAAATCAGTAAATAAATCATAATCAATATAAAACCCTGGGGAAATAAGTGGGTTTCATAATCTTGTATCAATGCATGACTGAAGGTTATATCATAATGATTACCAATAGAATAAGGAATTAATTTTTTTAAGATTATATTTTCATAAATAAACATTTATTTAGGAACATCAGGTTCAATTTAGGAAAATTACTAATAAGGATCAAGGATAAGTAAGAATAAAAACAAACAATATAGTTGATGCTTTCAAAAATTAGCAAAGGATCATTTAAAGAAGCAAAGGGATTATTATTTACTTTTAACTATAATTAATAGATGAGGATTATCTATAAAAAAATGATGGTTTTTAGAATATATTAATGGTTAAAAGCATTTTATGGATATGGTATGTGGCATAAACTGAAAACAATAATTTTCTGTTAAATTGTGATTTACATAAAAATTGAAAATCATAGTGGAGACATGAAAATGTGTTATCCCAAGAAAGGAATCAAGCTTAATATAGGAGTATATATATGGATCATATATAAAATATACGAAGGAAACTAATTTGAGTAAAATGAAGATAAAGTGATAGAAATAATGATAATGAGTAATTTGAATGTAACTAGGGTGGTTCAGGTGATCCCTTACCACGAGCTCTGATTCGGCCTTCACTTGTAAATAAATCAATGAGTAATTAAATTAAAATTATTAAATAAATTTAAATGAAACGTATTCATCTATATTTAATTTTATAATATCCATTAATTGTCATTTTTTATTTACTTTTAATATAATTTCTTAAAACCTTGGTTAATTGGAGTTGTTAGGTTATCTCCTCTGTAACCCTTTATGTTCTTTGACCATGGTCAATTATGTTGTAAAATATCTTCATTATATCAATAATTTTTTAGAATTTATTATTATTATTACATTATTGGTAAATTTTTATAGTTTCATAGGTTATCCCAAAGCAGACCCAAATTAAGAATGTTTTCTTGATCGGTTTATTTAAGGTGGTAAAAGTTAATATAAATGTTTATTAATATTATTACACAAATATTGTAAAATACTATCATTAAAAAATATTAGGAGTCATAAAAATAACTTTTCTACTCTATTTCCATCTTTAAAAGCAACCATGTGAGGCAATTATTGAAAAACAAAATTTGCCTTTTTGTGGAGTTAGTAACTTGAATGTACAGAGGGGATTCTCCCATTTTCTATAATATGAGATGTGGTATGAAAATAAAATAAATATAATTTAAATAATATTTATCATTTTATAATTTTTAAATTTTTACATTAAATAAATCTTTTGTAACATCCACGTAATGAGGTTATGAAGGATAAAACCCCCTATGCATAGAGGTGGTAGTGGACACAAACACATGAATTTTTTTTAATTTATATAAATTATTTAAAATGAAGTTATAAAATGGACATTCCATTAGTATAATAAAATTTCAACATAATAAAAATGATTATATTATCATACATTCATGGATAGAGGTTACTTTAGTGGGGTAGAAGATGAAAGAACTAGGAACACTGTTTAAGAGCATTAGCTCTCCCTTTGGAAGTTATCAGTTAAGTGACTCCTTAGAGCTCCTTGTCATTGTCTATTGGGGAGAAAAGAGGTTATAGGATGTGTAGAGATATTTTAGGAGATACTATGGTAGAGTTTTTGTTTTGATATATATTTGGAATTGGTGGTGAAATGGACAAGGGGTTAGCTCCTTTTTTAAGTAATGAGATTGAAATTTTTGAAAAATATATTTAATTTTCTATAATTTCATTACATTATTAAATGATAAAGCCTTATAGAACTATGAATAATTATGTGGGGGAATATAAAATTTCTAGAATCCCACTTACATCCATTATCAAACATATTTTTGACATGTTTTATCTTTTTTAACTTGGTTAGACTCTTTTTTACCCAAATTTTTCCATACTATGCTAACTCAATTTTTACCTTGGGTAACTAATTATATTGATAAAAACAGAAATTAAAATTATTTAATAATCTAAAAAATTTGTTTCAAAATATTAAAATATTTTAATAAAATGAAATTTATAATGTTTAGAGAAATTAATTTTAGTATTCTTGAATAATAAGTGTAAAAAATATTTTTTAAATTATTTTATTTAAGAATATAATTTATATGGGGGATAAGATGATCAATGTTTTTTATTTTTTTGACATAATTGGATTAAATAAAAAAATAAAGGTTTTATGGTTTTAGGAAAATAGAAATCAAATTTCACTAAAAATAATATTATATTAAACTAATATTCAAAACTAGTTTTTTACGAGAACTAATTATTTTTTATGTTCCAAAACTCTAAAAATATATTTTCTATGTTTAACCTAATACTAAAAAATGGGTAATTTTTTATTCCTTAGATACATCTTCAATGTTTTATAAATTTCTAAATAATTCTTATAATATGATAATGTCATAAAAATTATAGTTTTGGTAAAACCATTACTATTATTTATTTACCATAATAATAATCTATTATAGAAAAACAAAAAAAATTAATACTAATCACATTTTTACATGATGAATCAAAATATGAATGTAATTGTTTATATAAGAATTATAGCAGTGATTAAAATTTGGCTTATATATCTGTCCTTAAAACACAATATATTTTTTGAAAATACATTTCAAATCATGAAATTTATAGATACATATATTAATATAACATAAGTGAGATTTTTATCCCAAATGTAATATTATAAATATATCACATTTAAGAATAAATTTAAGGGTTTTTTTTTATTTTTTATTATCTACAATACCTAAAATGAAACACACATATAATGATATGGGGAATTTCGATATAAAATTTCTCAGTCGTTACAAGAAGCATACTTAAAGGTAGTTTGAGATTAGATCACCATTTAAATTAAACCCAATGTTATACTGGATTTATAAGGTTCATTTTAAGTTATTTAAGGGTTATATATAATTATAGAAAACAATGTAAGGGTAAGAGTGATCTTATATTAAAAAAATTTGATTTGTGTGTAATGGTAATGTTAAAGATTAATTAAATACATAAGGGTAGTCTGATTCCACATTAAGAAAATTACTTCTTGACCATATACATTAGGATAAATGAAAGTAAATAATGAAGAAAGGAAAACATGAATCAATTGATGCTATATGTTCTATTTTTAAATGAATACAAATACAATTAATCGATTAACATGATTTATGATGTTTATTAATGATGAATAATGATATATTTCATGCTTCGATGCAAATTCATGAATGATGAAGATTTCATGATCGATATTGGTGCATGAATGAATATTTATATACAACCTTAAATGCAAGGAATATTATGGAAATAATAAATGAATGTTTATAATAGGTTTAAGAGGGTGTAATAATTCTTCATGTCTACATGCAATTAAATTTTTTTTGAAAGTGGTTTCCCATGGATGTAATTATGAGTTTTTTAATTTTGTATATATGATAATTTTGTGATATTTGAAATAAAAGGTATTTATATAGTTCTATAAATATTTTAATGAAGAATAAATAGTGGAAAAAACAAAAAATGCATCATAGAACCATATGTATATAAATTAATACAAGTTTTTGAAGAAATATCATTGATTTTCAATAAGATTATTATGTAGAGAATATATTTTTTATTCTAAGGGGAATAAGACCTATTATGAGATAAAAAAAATGAAACTCCATGGTATTGAATAAGGGAATGAACCAATGAAATATTTTTATTCACTACAGTACAAGAATAAGGTAAGAAGAGGAATGTAGATAAATAATAAGAATCACGTGAGTTAGTTTTAAAGTTATTCATAAGAAGAATAGATATATATATAATCACATATTCATTAATGAATAATATTGGGAAAATGAGATAGAAGTAGAAAAATAGATAATAGAATATCAATTGCATACTAAGAATAAAAATAAGTTATTGTATGTAATTTAGTGTATACAAATATATTTAGTGACTTTTTATTGTTCAGGGGAATACGAAAACAAAAGAAAAAACATCAACAATATGGAAATATTCAAAATTGGTGTCAAAATATATTTTTATTGTCTCTATATTTATTATAATGGTATGGAATGTATTAGGGAGTGGGATGCACCAAACTGACTTATGTGAGATACACACTCATGCATTATCTAGATAATATAGTGTAAATATCATATGTTTATTGTTTTGGGATGTGTGATCATGGAATAATATATTTCATAACATTGACTATACACCTCACATTGAATGGTGATCCTTTTATATTTTTGTGCTTTTATGTGTTTTTTTAGTTATACATTTATAAATAAAAAAATGAGAATAGATAAGAAGGATAACCATTCACTTTAAACTATGAAAATGGTAAATAGAAAAGGTATATAAAGTATAAATTTATTTAAAAATCAGAAACACTGATTTAACCCTATCAGTGTGGTTTAAATCCTAACTGGTCCCTTCATTATATTCTATCATTTATTATAAATATGGTTCATGAAATTTTATAAACTTATAGCCCATAATATAATGTTTTATATTAATACTCTTTCCTCATATATTATTCATATTTCTCTATGTGTTTGAAACTTTTTTTGTGACCATTTAGAGCTAATAAATTTGAATTATATCCATAAACTAACACCCCTTTTGAGGTCTAGGATTTATAAAAAACTAATTGACTATGGAATGATTCATTATTCTATAATATAGGCATCATTATTAATACTAATATCATGTATTATCACTTTCATATATGGAATATAATGGAAGCTCAATAAAATATTGCATTATGGTTTTATTCCTTACTAAGTAGCCTCTAGTAGATGATCAGATCCAATATTCCCATACATTTATCTTTCATATTACTCTCTCGCGATCATGAAGCAAACTCCTCACATCGAAAA
The DNA here is from genome assembly GCA_963277665.1 of Viscum album. NCBI lineage: Eukaryota > Viridiplantae > Streptophyta > Magnoliopsida > Santalales > Viscaceae > Viscum > Viscum album. The sequence continues at coordinate 984,340,453 of OY728128.1, forward strand.
TAATTTCTATGGTGTGGATATATTCTCTAAATTTTCACACTAAATATGTGGATCACCTATAAAAATATTAATAAATAATTAATAAGGATTAATATAAACAATTATATTAAAGAATTCATGTTTATAAAAAAGTAACTATAGTAGATCTTGATAAATCAAGAGAAGAAAATATATTGAATATCTGAATCTAGAGAGAAATGGGAATCACTAATAGAAAGAAAAGAAATAAAAGAAAAATGAATATTTACAGTAAAAAAAAATCATCCAAAAAATATGAAGTTTCTACAAGAAGTGAAGTTCCCAAATTCTTTATAATTATGTTAGAGTAGTGATCAATAATACACCTACCAAAAAAAGATTAGGTAACTTTTTCTAATCATGGTGGACCTTGATATCCTTAAACAATGGTAGACCTATAAGTCTTATAAACTATGGATGATCTTCTCAGAGTAGTGTTTGAAGGGTATGAATGTAATATTTCCTCTAGATAGAAATTACCTTGTCGCTAAGAAAAATTATCAAGAGAAATAATCTTAGAGTGATTTGGTGTATTGAATCACTATTAATCACATGATCCTTGGATTCACTGGTAGTTGTGAACCATGTAAAAATACTTGGATCTATTTGAGTGACTATATATATTTCTACATGAAATAATTTTGGATAAAAACCCATTTCTAATATCAGTAAATGGTTTTCAATGTGAAAAGGTAATCAGATAAATGAATTAATAATATCAAGTTTAGAGGTTAATATCATTAAGTCAGTGAGAGTTTAAAGGATAAATTTTTAAAATTGGTAATGAGTCCCATAACCTGATTCTCCCCCCCTCTGGTTATCTCTCACCTAAGACCCATCAAAGACTTAAAACTACTATACATTCAGTCCATAAAAATAATAAAAAACTGAATCCATACAGGGAAAAAGAAATGTTATAAGGTATAAAAATATTTTAGGAAATTGTGGATGTAGTCACCGTAAAGATATGTCTATAATAAATATTTTAAAACAATCAAAATTATAAACATAATATAGTGATGATTTTGTAAAATTATAACTATATATTTACAAAGGTTACATAATTTTGTGGTTTAATTAAATATGAAAATAAATACACTATAGTTATTATTTTTACAAAACATTACTTTATATAACTGATAATTATATTTATTTTTACCATGACTATAGGAAGACGTTTTAAAAAACAAGGTATCACAAAATCAAGTTAACATGATAAAATATAAATATAACCACCACTATCAATTATAAGAAACAATGAGTGTATCATTTTATAAAAATTTATGTATTAATATATATTTCAAAAAAAATTATAGGAAAAAAAATATTTTAAAAATTTAATTCACAGGAAATAATATGTGAATTATGAATAAAATTATTTAATATAATTAATGGTCATATCAAAATATAAGTAATCTTAAAAATATAAGAATGTATAATTTAATCAAGAAAAATAAGTGTGAAAATACACAATGTAATTATATATTTCACAATATTCATAATCTACCTTCATATGATTAAAAATAATTTGAAAATATGGAAAATAATAATAAGAACATTAAAAATAAAAACAGGATAATAATTTTTTAACCATATCCTTCTTCAAATTAACTATATTAAACTCCATAAACATAAAAAAATATATCTATCACATACCAAACATATAATTTAACATCATATCGTTACTATTATGTGAAAAACTCTTTCATAATAGTTTAGAATAATATCAAATATCCTACAAAAATCAAATTATCATCCATCAAGGAAATAAATTATATTTAAAACAAGGATGCTTGAAATTTATTTAAAGATAATTATATATTTTCCAAAATATAATATCAATATATTATAAGGTCTAAAAATAAAATAATTTGTCATGAAATACAGTATTAATTTTAATTTAATACTAATATATTTATCAGATCAATGAAACCATACAAATTGAAGTAAATTAACTCCACATTTATTGCATTAAAAATAGTTTTCATTATTATTATTTTAAAATAATTTTATATAAATGAATAAACCTTCTTATGGTTTATAAAAACTAATAACCTTTAACACACCTTTTAAAAAATGAAAAAACATAAAAGTATTCTTTTGAAGGAAGATAGTTAAAAATGTATTTATTCAAATTTAATTTTACTTAGTCCATAAAACAATTTCTACAAATCCTATATAAAATTAATAATAACATCTCTATTTCATTTATAACTACAAAAACAAACTAAATGATATAGTCAATTCAATTGGAATAAGTAAGACTATTTGTAATTAGTTAGAAATGTGACTAATTTTATAGGCTACTATATTTTAACAACAATAGATGATACTTAATAGTGTTAATTCTCTATCATGTTTTTTCACATGAAAACAATATAAAACAAAGTTATAAGTAAGTGTATAGATATAATTTTAAAACCATTATTAGAAATGAATTATTTAAAATTAATTTTAATATAATTTTTTTTACTTCAGATATAAATATTTTAAACCATATTTCTTCCATTAGTATACATTATACTCTAGGGGGTGTTAATATAATCTCATGCAATGCCACAAAAAAATCAAATAAATCCAAATATAAATTTGATTGAAAATAAAATACTATATAGTGAATTTAAAAACAAAAAAAATAACATTCCACTTATAAATATATTTCTCCACCATTATGGTACACATTTATAAAATAAATATTATAACTTCAACTTGATTGCTATGAAAAAAATATACCAAATCATTAACAACATGTAACTATGCCAATATTAGACGTACAAAAATGAAATATAATATAAAATTCAAGGTTATAGTTTTAAATATAACTCATAAATATTTATTATAGACCAATTTAAGTATGAGGCGCCACTATATTAATAATAGTTCTCAACTATGTTACTCTAAATTGAAAAGTAAATGATGAATGAATCAAGATAGAACATTATGGATAAAAATAACTACAGAACTTATAATTAAAATTAATTCCCAAAAGTAATAATATTTATGAAAATTAAGCTTACCAATGTGATGTAACATATACTCATAAATTTCATGAAAGAAAATCTTTTCTATCACCGCCTCCACTGCCGCAACCAACCCAATCAGCTTCACCACTTTGTGAAACACATAAATATGAAAATAATATAGATAAACCACCAAAAAACCACCAACACAATCACTAGGAGGTAGTTCGCTATAAACTTGTAAAATATTGGGAGAAAAAAATTTGGGCATTGTATCTAAGAAATTTTCAAAATGAGATCATATAACTATTATAATTATTGATTACACAAAGTGAAATCTAGTGGTCATCTATTGATGAAATTTTTCAATTAATTTTTAGGTTTTAAATATACACTACATAATAATATATGGAATGTAAAAATAATTAGGGCTAAATTATGACAAATAATTCAATGAAATTTTCTTTCCTGACACATATTGGAGCCTACCAGGGTGTTTATAACCAAAAAACTAACTAAAATGATCATTATGACCTAAATGTTTCCGTCTTTATTTATCAAGAGCCTATAATTAAACATGTGAAATTAATGAGAAAATAAAAATAAAAATTAATCATTAATTAGATATGTTTATTACATATATAAATATTATTATAGTCTTATCTTCTGTAGTAATATTAAGTGAATTTTAATTTTTTCTCTTATTCTTGAGTAAATTTTTTTGAATGTGGTACCCTAACCTCAATATTTAATGTTTTTTAAATTTAAATTTAATTTAAATAATTAATATAAATTTTTTAATAGTGGATACACACAAAAAATTATATATCAGAAACAAAATAAATAAACAGTTACCATATATTTCCCATGATTAGGAAAACTAGTACTTACAAGAGTGTGAAAATGTAACCGATGATACTTGGGTAACCCTAAGTGGGATGGGTGAATTATTGTTTGAGAATATTTAAACATATTTTCATTGTTCCTATATGTAAAATTATTCAAGATCTTATTTCTTCATTGGAGGATACACTATTCAACCATTGATTTATTTGTTTTTAATCCAATCCAAACATAATAATTGATATGGAAATGTAAATGTAGGGGAAACAAATATTTATACTTATTTCACATAAAATATGATACTCCAAGGATAATATATAAAAAATATGTTGATATACTAGATTAATCACTACTACATGTTTTTTTTTACAATATTTGAAAGAACACTACTCTACCAAGGTCCATGACCTCTTCCCCCTTTCACTCAATACATCCAAGAGGGTAAAAATTAGTTTAATCACTAGAAGGACTTATTATCAATTTATTGGCTAAATATAACTTCATCATTGGTATATGTAAATTAGATGAATTGTATACTTAATATCTAAATAAATTATTTCTTTCTGTATAGATGATACATAAAAATATTCTTTCAAATTTGTTCTTGAATTGTATTTCACAAAACAAAAACAATTCACAAAAAATAATTCCATTTTTGGAATCACCTTCTTCCCTATATTCAAATATATGCACAATATTTCATTTTTATAAACTTTATCTCCAATAATATTCACACCACATCATATTCACTTTAAACACTGATCTTCATTAAGATCTAATCCTATATAGACATCCATCTTTTTAAAATCTAGATATGTATAAGGGTACTTATTGATGATCCCTATTATTCCTTTAGAACAAAAAACTATATATCCATCATTATCTATATATGGAATACATAGTTACACTCCCTATTTTAATTATTCTTTATTTCCCTCTATATTTAAATATGAACACAATAAAAGATATATTTTCTAAGATGTTAGTTGAATATAAATTTTGAAATTCAAATGATGTCCAACTATATCTAATTTAATATTATACCTTATAAATATATCCATTTATTATTAATAATATGAATTAAAATGAAACTATTAATTATAAAAAAATTATCTTCAAATTTTTTTCCTGAGAAATTACTATGTATTAATCTACTTTTTCCTCTGTTATAGTGTAGTGAAATTTATTATGACATAGAAAGGTAGTTTATAATGAAACCTATGTCAACTAATAGAGTATTTATTATATATAATGACCATTTATGAAACAACCTAAATACCATATTTTGAAAATTTCATAGTATGTTGAAACCCTACTATTGTAGTGTTTTCCCTAACCCATTCAGGCCACCATCTAACCTGACAGTAGACCCGACTAGTGGTTTGGACTGAAGGGAATCCCCAATACCCATAGGATAAAAATCATTTCTAATCATCAAATAAATCCTTTGGGAATAATTTTTCCATAAGCATAGAGATTAATATCCATATCCAATAAAATAACTACATTTAAAAAATATCCATAACTATCATCCATTACAACTGTACAAAAAGGGGTTTATACAAGTATCATGCTTAATTTTACATTTATAACAAAAAACAAAAATATACCAAAGGTTATGGAAAAAAATCACCATATGCCTCTATGTGGTATGGGGGATAAAACTCACCATCTCATCACCACAAACCCCCACCAAAAGAAAAGTAAACTAATAAGAGAACCTTGTTCCCTCTACTTAAAAATATTTTCATTTACATGAGTTAATAAAAAAATTTCTACATATACCCATTGGGTATATTATGGTCATGTGATCACTTTCCCAATAGGGCCCCACCATGTGTTATATGCATAACCATTATAATAAAATTTAAACATTATAGTTTTTAAATAATGAAATCAAATTAATTTTAAAACATGATTTAGATTTGAAAAAAATATAAGATATTTGTGAAGAAATGGAAATAGGTAATAATAAAACATAAGCACTATAGGAAATCCCTAAGTAGTTATGGTTAGTGGGGACCTAGGATCCTTGTTCTCTCAGTGATCAATCATAGATGTGAGGGTCCTTATCCTTCTTGATCCAACCATACTCATCATCATAGTTTTGTTAATGTTCTAATTAATCCTACCATGGTGGTTGGGTCATGTCTAGCCTAGTGATATGTATATATCATTCATGTATTTTATGATGATTTAAAATATTGACATTTTGTATTTAAATTATTATTATTTCAAATTTCTGAATATTTTAAGACATCTAGTGTGTTATGGTAGGATAGAAAATATAATTTAAAAAGGAGAAAAATGACAGTTCACAGAGCGAGAAATGCTTGTAGTGCGACACAAAAATTGTTGGGGAGCATCATGGAGAACTTCTAAGGAAGAAAAATAAAGATCAGATGAAAAATGAGGCTTCCAAAGTCGAAAATAGGAATTAAAAGTCATGTAATCATTACACATCATGTACAGGTGAAATTCATTAAAAGAGGGATACATTATGAACGGAATAAAATCAATATGAAAATTTACATGTGGTGTAAAAATTTACACCACTTTTAAACTATCAGGATGAGATTTAAACACATAGTTTCAGTGTATCTTTAGTTTTTTACAAGAACTAGAACATGAGACCCACCCCAGATTAATTTTTGGCCATTACTTTTATAAATTTATTAATATTATAATTTATTTGGAGCCTATAAATATAGATATAACTTGTTTCTATTTAGGGGACCCTGGAGAACAAAACTTTGAGGGAGAGGTAGTATTGTGTAGGGTCCACCTAAAGTTCATCTCTCTTTTAATTATTCATTATTTTTATTATCTACCCCTCTTATACTCTCACAATTTGGGTGAGGGGGTAAACCTTCCTTGTGCTTGGCTTATGTAATATAAGGGGTAAGGTGATATTGGATTGATTTCATTTTCTTTATTCATGTATTTGGTTTGCTATAATATAATATTTAACTTCCAATCATATTCTTTTACATTGATCATGACCATTTATAAATGAATAAAAAAACATTAAAAATTCATAGTTGACTTTTTAAAAGTATGCATATCTATTTTAAAATTTTTGGTAATTCAGGTTTAAATATGGAATCGAGATGAACATGATATGGTGAAACCATAAATTACTAAACCATGGGAAATATGGCGTTGTTTCATCATGGAGAAGATACCATGACCATTGGATCTTTCTCGTCTTGAATCCAACATCAATAATGATTTGATCAACCTATTTTCTAAAATATAATATCACCTGATCCTAATACTAAAAAACCCAAGATCTATTTTCAAAACATGATCTCAAAAAATCAATCTACTCTTATTTATTCATTTTATTTATGAAAATTAATCAAACCAATATTTTTTCACCTCTTTCTTCAATTTATTAAAATAAAATATTTCTAAACCCTAATCATATTGATTTAGCATCTCTGTGGGTTCAACCTTGAACTTAAAATCACTATATTTTCATATATTGTGTAACATAGTTTTATTCTTAGAAATTTTATATTTTTTCACACCTATTAGGAAATAAGAATTACCTATGGGAATTTAACACATGTTTCCTTGTTTTCCAACCTAGTATCATAGGATTTACATGTGGCACACCAAATTATTCATACAATAAAAATATCTATTTTCTTAAAAAAGACATTAGAATCCAAACATAATATTTATAACCATTTCCATTGGGTATTAAAAATTTAAATTCTTTATAAACACCAACATCGTGGAAATATCTCTTACAAACAGACAATTTAGAAAAAAATTAGAAACAAAATAAATTATATTTAAATAATCAAATAATAGAATAACACGGAACAACCTACCTATTACATTTAAATCACCACCAAAAAGAAAAAAACATGCTAGGAGGTGTGTAGATTCTATGAAAGAAGGAACACACCATAAATACTAAAACAGAAGATGAAAAATTTGGAGTCAAACCACTCTAGGTCACCACAACCATTGAAGAGAAGAAAACTTGAGAAAAAAATATAAAGAGACCGAAAAGATAAGAGGAGAAATATGTACTTTAATATTATTGTTGGAACCTATATAAAATATCTCAATAAATAGATCTATGTATGAAGTAAGAAGAAGGTAGGCATGCCTCGGTTTGAGAGGGTCGAATGGTGAAAATGAGGAGGAAAAATGGGTTAAAATAAAGGATGAGAAAAACAATAATCTCAATAAATTTAAAATCAGAGTGTTTTAATTGTTTGGGTGTATATTTCTCCAAACCATGTACCATCCATGTAGGTTCCTCTATCTTAATATATAGAGTACTCATTATTTTTCGGACATGGTTTAACAAAACCCATTCTTAATAGTGTCAGTATTCCAATTCCACCATTCAAGATGATTTTTTTTGAATGTGGTGAATTTTTTTCTACTAACCATTTCCTAACCATGAACCACCATCTATCTCCCTATTACTACCATTTAAAAAAAACCTAAAAAAGACATGGATCTGAAGAAAGAAAAAAAGAAATGAAAAATAATAGAAAATAACACTATAGGTGTGACAATTCTTAGCACTATGAAACATTCCACTCTAAAAAATTCTACCCATAGTATCATCAGAGAATAAGTGAGAGTACCACTCCTCAACCCAAGACTGTCATTTACATGTCTCATTCTCATCATTTTGATAATTCCACAAGACCAAAACTAATGTAATGAGATTCTATCTGATCACTTTCTCCTAAGAATCTACATTCTAAATTGGATTCTTATTCACTGAATGATTTGGTTCCATTTCAAGGCCTTCATAGAATATCACATTAGAGGGGTTTGGTTTATAAATATTCAATTGAGATATAATAAAAACATAATGAAATGATATCAACTTAGAATGAAATGTTGATTATTATGTGACCTTATTGATTCCTTTAGAAAACTAAAAATATCTGACATACCTCGTCATAAGCATCCCCTACACCCCAAGAAGGCATTGAACCAAGTGATGTGTCACCTTTGGAAACACCTGATCATCCATTGAGAATTACAAATATCATTAACGATGATTAGAAAAGGGCATGAATTGGAATTTGAGCTATAAAAATGATAACTAGTCCTCTAAATCTTGATGACTGTCTCAGGAAGGATTCCTTGTCCCATTAAAGAAGCCTCACCCATTTTCATCTCACCTAGAGGATACCGACTTGGGTGAATAAACCACACTTTGAATCTAGACATCATGATTGGTTATTGATAACTATTATTATAAGAAAATTCGAGAAGTCCATAATAGTGATCACATGAGCCAAAAAATTTAAATATTCAGGTGCACAACATGTCTCCTAAGATTTGGTTTCTCTTCACTGTCTTTCCATCTGATTGATAATGATATGCCTTGTTAAGACTAACCTAAAACCCCAGGGAATTCTAGATAACTTTATATAACAAAAAGGTAAAATTGATTTATCTATCATAAATTATATCATAATGTAAACCACATAACCTTATTATCATTAAAATAAATATCCTTCCCAACACTTATAATTCAGTGGTATCCCTGATCTGGAAAAAATAGAATATTTGGTTATATAATTGATAACTTTAAAAATCACTTTCCTTCACTGGGTTATGTTGGGTAGCCTAATAATGAAATCCATTACAACCATATCCCACTTATGGGTAGAAATAGGAAAATGATGAAGTAATCATGAGGGATTTTTGTGTTCATCTTTGACCTATTGATAAGCATAAAATTAATATATGATTTCATCTATATTGAGCATAATAATAGACCCATATAACTAGATTCAAACATCATAAATAATCTTAGTGTCTCTTAGATGAATTACCCACTGATCCTGATGGTCATCCCACATAAAAAACATTCAAAAAATATGGACATAATGAAACAAACCATGAAGTAGATAAATCCTTTAGTAGAAAAGGGATATTTATTTTTCACCTCCCATAATTTAGAAATTTTATAGGGTTCCGAAATGACTCATCATTTTGATACTCATCCAAAATATTCACTATAAAATAAGTTATCAAATATAATATATCTAAGAACATACCTTCACTATGTTTTTTATCCACTAGGTGAATCCAAGTGAAAATCTTATATTTTCACACACATTACTATAATCCTTCAATTCTTGGGTTGGTAAATTACTACATAGGTCATCAACACCCACATTTTCCTTACATACGATGAAGTAAATATTAAAGTCAGACAATTTGAGGTTCTCGATCTATCGCCACTTCTTAAAATTAAAATTTTTATAGGAGAGGATATAACTCATGATTTTTTGGTCCATGTAGACAATAACATTATCCCTAAAAAGATAACAACACTAGGATTTAAGTGAATTCATCACCACCATAAGCTCGAGATTGTGGGTTAGGTAATTCTTCTCATGTGGTTAGAGTTGGAAGGTTCCATACAATACCACATGGTCACCCTATATAAGAAAGAAACCTAAGCCTATTCAATAACCATTTTGATATAAAATGTAACCCTAAAAAGCCTTATGTTAAATGAAGATAGGGGTAGTGTTAACAAACCTATTAATATCCTTGAAATACAATTACAATTCTGTAATTCAAATGAACTTCACCCCTTTTTGGGTGACAATTATCACATGTAAAGAAAGATGAGAGAAATTACTAATGAATCACATTTGGTACCCTGATAGGCTCAAATAAATTATGATATTTAGTAAATTACTTGGATATTCCCACAAAATCATAACATTAACCTTATCTGGGTCAACTAAAACCCAATAGTCTAAGATCACGTATCATAGAAACATAGCTTCCTATATCTAGAAATGGAATTTCGACAATTTAGCATAAATAAAACGATCTTGTAGAATCTCAATATAAACCCTCAAATGCTGACTATGTTCATTTTCCAACCATGAATAAACCAAATTATCATCATCAATCACCATAATGAAGTATTTTAGGTATATATGGAACACCCGGTTTATAAGATACATGAAATCTATAAAATCAATTTTTAATATAAAAGGCATCACCAAATATATAAAATGGTTGTACCTACTTAGAAAAATAGTCTTAAGAACACATTATTCTCTCACCCTACCCTAGTTATACCATGGAAGGAGGTAAATATTTGAGAACCACTTTTATTCATTCAGTTAATCAAAATATCAACAATATGGGGAAAGGAAGACTAATTATTGATAGTGACCTAATTAAACTTTCAATAGTTGATACAAATTTGAAAAGATTTATCAGATTTATTAAAAAAATCAATGTAGTGGAATAAGAAGATATTATTGGGAGAATAAATTAGTTGTATTCCTAATATTATATATGTATCTTTCCATTCCTCAACTCATTGGGGCCCATACATTATAAGGTAAGAGATATCAGCTATGTCCCTAATTCCAAATTGGTGGTGAACTCTATATCTCATTCAGAAGGTAGAACTAAAATTCCATATGATAATTACTCAATAAACACACTCACTATGAGAGGAAACCCACATTCCAATAATTCCCCAGCATTCTCCAGCAAGTGGGAATATACTTGACAAACAATCCTCTCCATATCTGAAAGTGGAGGTCCATCCCATCCTAATCGCATATCCCATTCTCCCTAAAATATTTATTGATCCCATAAGGGCTATAAAATCACCCAATGATAATATAAATAGACATGTTCCTTAATTAATTCCATCTTGTCCGTCCCTATGATCATGTTAATGAGATCAATATCTAGGAAAAGGAAATCACTATTTAGGACAAACTATGACAATGAAATAATATAATATGGGGATCATAAACTCTTCTGTTTCTTCAAACCAAGAGGCATAACGAGATTTATGGAATATGTTAGAAGATCATTCATAGTTTTCAACAAATTCAAAATAATAGTAGAAATTAATGAGGGGGGAGAACTTTTATCAAACAAAAAATTATTATGGACGAAAGAACAAGAATTTTACCTCAAACTATCATAAGGCCGGTATCAAATTCTACTGGTTCTTGGTCCATAGTATACAAGTGATTCATCCCCAAATTTTACAGTGGTTTACTATTGAACTGAATCTCTGTCTTATATTGAATCTACTAAAAATAAGATCCTTTATTTTCACCAGATCCACTGAAATGAGACCCAATGAATCTGGTTGCAATAGACTATATTGTTGTTCCCCTATAAGATACAGAGCCTATACCACACTAAGAGGGTGAGGTAACCTTACATAACCATTTTGGATAGACTATTGAACCAAAAAGGTTATATTACTAGGGTTTAATGGAGAACATAGACCATATGTTCCCAAACATTCCAAAGCAGTGGCATATGATAGGTTCACCACATATGAATGTTTCCTTTCAATAAAAACATAAAAAACATTATTTTAACACTATAAGGAGTCTTGAGGAACTTGAATATCATCTCAATTTTCTCCACACAATCCTCCACTTCCTAGGGGTTAATTCATCATTCAAAATACAGAGGTATTTTAAGTTAGAAACTCTTGATCATGATCATTTTAAGACAACGATTTATATTCAATAGGATTAATATAACCACATCCCACTCCATAATCAAGGGATTATATAACCCAAATCACCGGAACAGCTAATCTACGATCAACTAATGATGGAGAAAACTCTCCAGCCTCCTACCATGGTTGTATAAGATGTTTCTATAGAGGTATAATTCTAGAAAATTAAAATAAAAACCATAAAATAATGCATCAATACATCAACCCATAGTGAACCAAATATATATGATAAAACATTAATAAAAAAATTAATTAATCCATAAAGAATAATTTAAAAACCTAAATCACTCCACCCTACCATGGTTCCCATTCATAGTCTATACCTAATTATTTAAAACTATATGAGGGGTCAAAAAAATTTCCCAATATCCCATGGTAACCATAGGCATTTCATCTAATGGACCATGCCTTCCCATCCCTTTAGTTTTCTATTTTTTTATTGGTGAGTTGTGGGGATGCATAATTTTATAGCTCTGATATTATTCATATATTGTTGTCTTAGGGGATAAGTTCCACACTAAAATTTTTGGTCATTGGGTGATTTTCTTTAAGTGGTTTAGAATGTGGTTTGGAGTCCTTTCATATTAATTCTTATGATAGCACCAAAAAATAAAAATTCTTTAATCACTTATATCCAGTTAAAAAAATGGTTTCCCTTGGATTTATAGATTGTGTGATAATTCCTATAAAATAATCAAAATATGAATAAATAACTATTGATTAATCTGTAAAATGTTCTTTGATGTGTTGTGATGTGTGGTCATGTTGTGGGGTAGTGATGTGTGGTTTTGATGAGCTATGGGGTGATGATGTTTTGTTTGGTCTTTCTTTTGGGGTGGAGAGGTGATTGTTTTTTTTGGTCATGCTTCTAGGGTGGTGAGGTGATGTTTTTTTAAGTTCTCTTTGGGGTCGAAAGGTGATAGTTTAATGAAAATTATTAGATACTTGAGAGAATGGTTATGTGGGTCTATATTCCTACATAGTGATGGAATGACTCGATAATAATGTTTTGAATATCTCGGGATAGTTTGGTTAATGGGATTTAAATGATTAATAAAAAAATATATGCTGTTCTATGCAGTTAAATGTGTTTGCTGATAGATAATAAAAAAATGGTTTAGATGATAAAATTGTTTCAAAATGATATATATGGATTTTGGTTTGTCTGGTGTTATGAATTTAGTTGTGTTAGTGAAATTGGGAATGTTATTAGTTGGTTATTGTTTTGTTGCGAACCTCTAGATTGGTCTTTTGTGTGGATATATTTTTATATTTGTATGTTCCTAGTGATTTTATGTAGGCACCCCACTAGTTTCGATCACTATGTTCTAATACCTTTATATTAACAAGAGGGGTTTTTTTACTACATCGTGGTGATGAGGATAGATGAATGGCCACCTGCACTTTTCCCCTCTCTACTCTAGGTGAGTATATATGCATAGGTTGTGATGATAAGAGGACTGTTATTTCACTAAGTGATGGTCAGGTGTCTTTGTACTAGATGTGATATGAATATTCTCTAAAGCGGTGGACCAATACTATTTTGAAAGAATATTATATGACTGTGCTATGGGATAGAGTCTTGGGAAACTTTGGGTGAGATTTTACAACACCATGATAGTGGGAGGATCATTATGGGGGTCATTCATGATAGAAGGTGGGACTGAGGTTCATTTCCTTCATGTACATGATTCTTTACTACTATGATTATGGTATTGGTTGTGATGTGATATCCTGTGTGTCTTTCGGTGAGAAGTTATGTGAATATGCTGTGGGCCATTGGCCTAGGTGTCTGCTAGCATGATGTGATGTGACTGTGTTATGTGTGGTTGGTATATGTTTTTCAGAAGAGTTGGAAGATTTAATACATTTAACGTTGTAGTGTGATATTAGAAAGTCTATTGAAAAGTGGTGTGGGGTACCCTTTATCGATATACTTCTTATTATGTTATTATACCTATGTTGCATTTTTTATTGAGCATGCCTTGGTGAGGCTGGGATAGATAGTTGACACATTTAGGTGCTATGAGTTCTGCTATTTTTTCATGGGTGCATTGGTATTCTTCTTTCACATATGCATGAGATAATTTGGTTTTCCAACTAGGTATACTTTAATGCTCACACTATGTATTTAAAATAGTTTTTAGGTTTCCAAGTTGACTACATGGATCATATTGGACATTACTAGATCAAACATTTGGATAATTGTTTAATTTTTTACTTTATCTTTTATTTTCGGTATTTATTTTTAGTTACATTTATCTGTACCTATTTTATTTTTATATGCATTATGGGATGGTTTTGGATTCTTTTTTATATTATTTCATGGAGTTTTTTGTGTACGATTCAACTTATATCAGTATCCTATATAATTATAAATGAAAATGCTACATTTTTTTTGAGATTTTCTACCATCGGTGCTCTTAGAAAACTAAGGGCCTACTAGAGGTGGTAATAAAGGGTTTTTCATGACCCATCCCCCAGGTCCTGTGCCGTGATTACCTCAATCCCACCTTCTATAGGATAGGGGCTGGCGACTAGCTCCGAAGGCATATTCCCTAAAACTGGGAAGGCATTGCATTTATAACCTATAAGCACATGAAACCAAGAACACAACAAGATACGAACTCAAGTAAACTGAATAGTAAATAGAGTGAGTGCAGTAAGTAAAAGGGGCCAGAATACAAGCCCAACTGGAAAGTACAAGAAATTGCAAGTACAAGTAAACTGTAAAAACTCTTGTAAACACCCACCAAGGATCCTATGTGAATGGTAGGTATAGCTCTCGATTGGTCATCTCTACAGTACGACTCGTCTAAGGTCCACCTCTAAGCTACCTCTAGTCCTAGTACTCTTGTCCTCAGCCAGAGCTGTCCGTCGTCTGCACCAAACACAACGAAGTGTGGGTATAGCCCGTGCAGGGGTTAGTATAACGATAGTCAGTAGGGACCCTGAGACCCTCAAGGTCTCACAAAATCCATAAAGAATAAACCAAAAAGCATTAAACCAATTGAAAACCTTACTTAGGTATATGACCATACATATACCTAAGTTATCATGTATACCCATCTCAATCATGAGGAAACATATGGTCCATCCCAGAAGCCCAAATATCAACTATTCCACAAAGGGAGGAACACCACGAAGGTATGTACCACACATGTAATCCACACAAAAGAATACCAAAAAGGTACTGACTCATCTCACACCAGGTATTTCTTAGGTAAGGTAGTAGAGATGATTAGATGTAACTAATGAATCATCTTACTCTGTTAAGAGGCAGACCCACGAAGGATCCCTAAATGCTAACCCACATAGGATCACTCGGTGCTGACCCACACAGGATCTCTCAATGCTGACCCACACAAGATCGTTCAGTGTTAACCCACACAAGATTACTTTTTGCTAACCCACATAGGATCGCTCGGTGCTAACCCACATAGGATCGCTCGGTGCTGACCCACAAAGGATTACTATTCATTCTTCACGTCACAGCCAGCTACTGGGTTCCCGCACGAAGCTTTCTCGTCTCTAGGAGGGTCCGATCCTCAAGCCACTAGTCGATACTCCAACTTACACAAAGTCCCACGAAGTAGTAATCCAAAAGACCGCCACATCATAGGGGTCTCAACTCAACAGACGGTGCATCAATCGGACGCTCGATCTCTAAGTTAGTAGCCTTTTATTCCCGAGGGCCCGGTTGGATTTGTGCTCGATCCAACCTGAACGTATTCCAAATTTATCCAAATTTCAAGTGAGTTATACCAAAGGGTCTGTCTCGCTCAAAGGTTTATATCACCGTTGACAGTTTGTCAAATAGACTCCTGGTTCCAAAGTTATGGCTGATAGAGCGAAAAGATTGTAGCTGGTCTGGGTCTGTTCCGACCTGGCCTGGGCCGAACTGACCTGGTTTGGTTCGACCAGGCCCACTGGGTTTGGCCTGGCCCACACTGGGTCTGGCCCGGCCTGCGCTAGGTGGCGCGGGGGTCGCGGAGCATCTCGAGGCCGTGAGGGCGGTGCGAAGGCTGCGAGGGCGGCGTAGAGGCCGCTAGGGCGGTGAAGCCGCGAGGGCCGTGAGTCCGCGCAATGGTGAGGCTATGGGGGATGTGGGGGGGGGGGGGAAGGCCGCAGGGAGGTGGAGTCGATGGGAAGTGTGAGAAAATAGGGAGACATAGGCCATGGGTGGCAGAGGCCGTGGATGGCGCAAGGCCGCGGGGCGACGGAGGCCGCGGGCGGCGCGAGGCCACGGGGTGAAAGAGGCAGCGGACGGCGTGAGGCTGTGTGGTGGTAGAGGCCACATGCAAAGCAAGGCCATGGGTGGCGCGGTGTCCGCGGGGTGGATCCATTGAGCCGTCTCCTTTGTCAAGGCCGGCGGTGGTGCCGACCGGCATTCTCATGCCCCACTGAGGTTGGTTTCCATCCTCCTCCATCGTGAAGAACACAAAAATTAAACACAAGATTTTCGGAGAGGTCGGGCCATGTTTGTTTGGCCCACACTCTCCGTATTAGAGTGGTATCAAGAGACTATAATCTCTTACTAATTTTTATGATGAATTATCAAGAACCGGTAGGGGAATAAATTCAAATAACCACCATACATCGAAGGTTCATTGATGTTGGCACGAGAAACAATTCGAAGATGTTGACATTCGTCACGCCCGCCACGCACCTTCGATCCCAGGCTCATTCGTCAGTTCCTCGCAGTTGAAGACTTTCCTCATTGGCGAGAGCATTCTTCGTTGGAGGATGAGTTTCTCCATGATTCTCCAAAGCTTCACCCTTTTCCAATTGTTTCCCCAATTCCACCAAAATGAAAAAATATCTAACTTATTAATTAAAATTAAGTAGATTAATAATGTTGGCACAATTAATAATGCTGACACATTTCATTAATTTTTGGTTGGCTCTAAAAATTAAATGGGTTGTTTGGCATATTTAATTGTATAAATTTAATTGGCTCGAATTAATGGAGGAAAAGAATTATTGGGGAGTTGAGTGGTTTCTCCCCTATTTAGAGGGTTCAGGTGGTCCCAATTTTTGGAATTTAAATTAGGGGGGGGGGGGGGTAGGATTAGGTGGTCCCCACCACCATAACCCATGTGGGATGTTTTAGTTCATGTGTTCCCCACCTTCATAACACACATGTGAGAGGTTTCAACAAATAAAAATGTTAAACATTTTTATTTTATTTTATTCATTCATGAAAAAAAACTAACTTTCACCCTCGACCAACTGCCGTCGAGGTGAAAGTCTCCTTAATCGAATACCAGTGCTGCGATTTCAATAGTTTCCTCAGATTTCAATTCCAAGCACTGGTTCAAAAGATACAAAAACCCACTTGCATGTTTACTAAACGTACCCGAAAAAAAGTTTATAAATTCATTCCAGGAACTTCGGGCCTCAAAATCACGCACCGTCAATTTTTGCAGCCTCGTAAAATTCAAATTTAATTAAAAAAAAAATTACATGGAATTTATGGGTCTTTACATTATCCTTACATCAGGGCTTTACATCCCCATAATACACATAAAAAAACTAGGAAAACAATTGGGCGTACTGAGCACGTATCTGAGCCTCCCGGTCCAATGTGCTCTCCTGGAGGTTCCCGTGTTGCCAATGAACGCGCACCAGAGGTATCAAACGCCCACGAAGGACTCAGTCCTGTCAATCCTCAATCTCAACTGGAACCTCCATAAAAGTTTCCCCATCATCGACGTCTAGCTCACCATGGTCGATGATGTTATAAGGGTCATGCACGTATCTCCTCAGCTAGGATACATGGAAGACGCCATGCACCCGGTGCAACTGAGGTGTAAGAGCTACGTGGTAAGTCACCTCACAAACTCTACTAAGGACTTGGAGGGGTCCAATGAACCTCAATGATAACTTTCCGCCTCAGACAAATCTCTGAAAACCTCATCGAGGTGAGACCCATAAAAGACGTGGTCACCATCCTCGAACTCTAGAGGTCTCCGTCTCCTGTCAGCATAAGACTTCTGCCTACTCTGTGTAGTCTTCATCCACTCCTGGATGATCTGCACTTTCTATGTGGTAGCCCATACCATCTCTGGTCCCACTAGTGATGACTCCCCTAGGCCAGTCTAGCACGAAGGTGATCTGCAAGGTTTTTCATACAATGCCTCAAATGGTGCCATCCCAATGGTGGAGTGATAACTGTTATTGTATGAAAACTCCACCAAAAGAAAGTGATCCTCCCAGCTATGACTAAAGTTGAGGATGTAAGCACGTAGCATCTCCTCGAGGGTCTGAATGGTTCACTTAGTTTGGCCATCCATATGAGGATGGAAGGTGGTGCTCAAATGAAGCTACGTCCCGAAAGCCTCCTGAAACCCCTTCCATAGCTGGGAAGTGAGTTTTTCATCACAATCGGAGACAATCATCAAGGTTAATCCATGTAACCACACAATCTCCTACACATAAAGGCATCCCAAGTTCTCTAATAAACTCTGCTATCTGATCGGTAGGAAGTGGGACAACTTGGTGAGTCGGTCGATGATCACCCAAATCGAGTCATGACCTCTAGATGTACGTGGAAGTCCTTTCAAGAAGTCCATGGATATCACATCCCACTTCCACTCTAGGACCTCTAAAGTTTGAACCAAGCCTGCTGGTACCTGATGCTCCACCTTCACTTACTGAAAAGTGAGGCACCGAGAGAAAAACTCTGCAACTGCTTTCTTTATTCTTGGCCACCAGTGCTATTGTCAGAGATCCTAGTATATCTTCACCACTCTTGGATGTACCACTAGAGGGGATGTGTGGAAATCCCTCAACAATTCATCCTAAAGTGATACTGGTACTGTGGTACATCCTCTGAAGAGGATGACGTGATCCCCACCTTCAGAAAATCCATCAGGTGCCTACCCTATGGATATATGAGCACATCGAGGCTCGTAGTCAGCATCCCCACACGGAACCTCCCTGACTCGCTAAAGAAGTGGGGGAGTGACTGTAAAAAACTGAAGAAAAGATGCTCCATCCTGATCCACAAAGGATATCTTCAAAGTGGCCAGCTGCTCCATCTCCTCGCCTAGAAATTGTACACCAGACCTCCTATTGAGTGCATCTGCTATAATGTTCCCCTTCCCAAGAGTATAGACTATTTCGAAGTCATAGTACTGGAGAAACTCAAGCCAATGTCGCTGTCTCAGGTTCAAGTCCTTCTGAGAGAAGATATACCTGAGACTCTTGTGATCCGAGTAAACTGTAAAATGCTCGCCCATCAAGTAATGTTGCCACATATTCAAGGAGAAGACCACTACTGCTAACTCCAAGTCATGGATAGCATAGTTCTGCTCATGCTGTCTCAACTATATAAAACCATATGCAATCACTACTCTCTCCTGCATCAGAAAACATTCAAGCCTGATCCCTGATGCGTCATAGTAAACTACGTACCCTACGACCTCCTCTGGTAGCCTCAAGATGGGGGTACTAGTCAGCCTCTGCCTCAACTCCTAAAAACTTTGCTGGAATCTCTTTGACCACACGAAGGGTTTCCTCTTCTTTGTCAATGCTGATAGTGGTGCTGCAACTCTGGAGAAATTTGGCACAAATCTCCGGTAGTATCCGTCCAAACCCAAGAATCTCCGTACCTCCGTCACACTCCTGGGTGGCTCCCAAGAAAGTACCACCTCAATCTTTGCTGGATCTACTCCAACTCCAACCTTCGATATGAAAAGTACCAGAAAGTGAACCTCTCAGATCCAAAAATAGTACTTCGTGAGCTTACCATAAAGATGGTGCTCTCGGAGTGTGTCCAGTAATAACTACAAATGATAGGAATGCTCCTCCTCATTAGTCAAGTAGATCAGAATGTCATTGAGGAAGACTACTACAAAGGGATCAAGGTATGGATGAAATATCCTGTTTATGAGTCCCATGAACACTGATAAAGTGATGGTCACACCGAATGGCATAACCAAGAACTCGTAATGGACGTACCGACATATGAAATCCATCTTATTCACATCCTAATCTCGTACTCTGAGCTGATGATAGCCTAATATGAGGTCTATCTTCGAGAACCACCGTGCTCCTTTCAACTGATCAAAGAGGTTGTCAATAATCAGAAGTGGGTACTTGTTCTTCACGGTCACCTGGTTCAGGTGCCGATAGTCAATACAAAGTCTCAAGCTACTATCCGTCTTCTTGGTGAACAAAATTGGGGCTACCCAAGGAGATAAACTGGGATGAATGAATCCCTTCCCCTATAAGTCCTCAAGATGTACCCGCATCTCACGAAGCTCCGCGAGAGCCATCCGATATGCTGGTGTAGATATCGGTGTCATCCCATGGTACAAGTCAATGTAAAAGTCCACCTCTCTGCGAGGTGGTAGACCTAGAACATCATCAGGGAAGACATCCACATACTGGTCCACCACTACAGGATAACTCAGACTCTCCACATCAACCGCTCTGAGGGTAAGGCTATCAAACTGATGAGTGATTAGCTGCACTCTCCTCCGGGTAAGTCTATAATGTGCTATATAGGCTTCCTTATCACTGGTGAAGTTAAACCTGGTCCCATATGTGCGGAAACACCACACTTTTCACCTAAAATAGTTAATATAAGCATGGACTATAGATAACCAGTCTATACCAAAGATGATGTCATAAGGCCTCGACGCCGCTACTAGGAGATCCCAGCTGAAGGTCTCGCCTCCTAGAGTAAGCTCACACTGCTGGCACCGGTGCGTAATTGTCGAATCTAATCTCATAAGAATCTATAGCTGTAAGGATAGAGCCAACGACTCCATCAGAATATTCATGCTCCGAACGAGGGCAGTGGCAATAAAATAATGACTGGAACTTGTGTCTATAAGTACTGCAACTATGGTGGAGTAAACACAGATCGTAACTCGTATCATCTCCGAAGCGCCATGATCGTAGGCCTAAGCTTCCTGGAGCTGAGATCACCCATGTACTCATTCTCCTTGTAGTCGGGGAGGATCTCCTAATGGTGGTGGTGGTAACATCTTGAATTGTCATCCACCGCTAGCTGTATGGCCAGCTTCTCTACCACATCCATATGCTCCCTGCAGAACTCCTTGGTTGAACCTCTATCTCTGCCTGGGATGTCCTTCGACCATATACTGATCATACGTACAGTGGATCGGACAGTCACGAGACATGTGACCCTACCCACCGCATGTGTAACATTTCCCACTCCTAGCATGACTGGCACTGCCTCGGGTTCCCCACACAACCGACCCTGAATCCTGCGGTCATCCACCTGTAGGTATGGTCCTCTTGGACCTCTGCGACATCTATCTGCTGCCAGCTGCAGAAGAATACGCTACGTGATGACTGGTGGGGGTCTCTCTATTGGTGACTACTCAGCAAGGAAACTCTCCACTAAGAGGGATCTCTCTAACACCCCCGCCTGCATCAGGATGATAATAGAAATCATCAAATCCATGATCTTCCGCCTGAGTCCCTCCTCAAAGGTCCAGGCCCTGAAGAATGGGTCCTGCACCATATCAGTGGAGTAGCGTGAGAGGTCAGTGAACCTCACTGATTAATGACCCACAGTCATGTTGCCCTGCTATAGATGATGTATCTCTTGTATGCGCACTGCACGAAGAGTTCTTGGAACAAACTCTACTCGAAACAAGCTCTCAAAGTCTACCGAGAGAAGCGTCACCTCGTCATGAACTTGGAGCATCAAGCTCCACCAGCTGCCTGCTGATTCCTGTAGAAGGTTGGTGGCATGGATCAGCATGAGATCAGTTGGTGTCCATACAGGTCGGAAAACACTCACCACAACCTCCAACCAATCCTCAGCCACCTATGGGTCCGTCTCTCCCCTGAACCTGGGTGGCCTCTAGTGCTAGAACTCATGCAACACACTCAAGCGGTGTGCACCATCTACTGCTAGGGCTAGTGGCATAGGTGGCCCAACGGTTAATGGTACCACTGGTGCCTCTACTAGAAGAGGGTCCTACACCAAGGCCTCATCGTTCAGTGGGCTATAAGTGTATACTATATCCGAAACCTTATATGGCTGTCTGTGTGGAGGTATACTAAAAAGAAAAAGGTGTGCCACAGTTGATAAGTTATACCTAGTGATCTGAATCAAAGAGATCACAAAGAAATCTCTTGAAATCACACATGCAATCAATGTTTTCATGCACTGAGTCAGAAATCAGAAGTCAGGGTCCTGGTGTATGGATACGCTGGCCGCTGCACCAACACTGGATTCCTAAAACTGATAACCACACTCACTACAATTAACACTATTTCAATTAAAAAGAAATATCAGTGTCCTATGTTCTACGGTAGAACCTCCCTCTAATAATAATTTTTCATGACCCATCCCCCAGGGCCTGTGCCGTGACTACCCCAAGCCCACCTTTTATAGGCTAAGGGCTGGCGACTAGCACCGAAAGCGTATTCCCTAAAACTAATAAGTAAATGCATTTATAATTTGTAAGCACTTGAAACCAAGCACACAACAAGATACAAACTTAAATAAAATGAATAGTAAACAGAGTGAGTGTAGTAAGGAAAAGGGGACAGAATACAAGCCCAACTAGAAAGTACAGGAAAATGAAAGTACAAGTAAATTGGAACAGCTCATGTGAACACCTGGCAAGGATCCTACATGAAGGGTAGGTATAGATCTTGATCGGTCATCTCTGCAGTATGCCTCGTCTAAGGTCCACCTCCAACCTACCTCCAGTCCTCGTACTCTCTTCCTTAGTCAGCAATTTCCGTCGTCTGCACCAAACACAACGAAGTGCGAGCATAGACCGTGCAGGGGTGAGTATAAAGATACTAAGTAAAAACCCAAATACCATCAAGGTCTCACAAAATTCACCAAGAATAAACCACAAATCAAGAAATCAACTGACAACCCTACTTAGGTATATGCCCATACATATACCTAAGTTATCAAGTATACCCATATCAATCATGAGGAAACATAGGGTCCCACCCAAAATCCCAAAGCTCAACTATTCCACAAAGGGAGGAAAACCACGAAGGAAAGTACCATAAAGGTACGCCACACATAATAATACCACAAAGGTTCCGACTCAGCTCACACTAGGTAATTCTTAGGTACAATAGTAGAGATGATTAGATGTAACTACTGAATCATCTTACTCTATTAAGAGGCATACCCACGAAGGATCCCTAAATGATGACCCACACAGGATCACTCGATGCTGACACACATAGGATCGCTCGGTGCTGACCCACATAGGATCCCTCAGTGCTGACCCATACCGGATCGCTATTCATTCTTCACATCACATCCAGCTACTGGGTTCCCACACTAAGCTTGCCCGCCTCTGGGAGGGTCCACTCCTCAATCCACTGTTCAATACTCCAACTTCCATGAAGCCCCACTAAGTAGTAACCCAAAGGACCACCACATCATAGGGGTCTGAACGCAATAGATGGTGCGTCAATCGGACACCCAGTCTGTAAGTTATTAGCCTTTTAGTCATGAGGACCCGATTGTATTCGTGCTCAATCCAACCTGACTGTATTCCAATTTTATCCAAATATCAAGTGGGGTATACCAAAGGGACCGCCTCGCTCCAAGGTTTATTGCGCCATTGACAGTTTGTCAAACGGACACCTGATGACAAAGTTATGGCCGATAGAGTGAAAAGCTCGTAGCTGGTCTGGGTCCATTTCGACCCGGTCAGACTGACCCGTCCCAACTCGGCATGGGCCGACCCGAACTGGTTTGGGTCGACTCGGCCCGCACTGATTCTGGCCCAGCCTAAGCTGGGTGGCGTGGGGGCCGCGGAGTGGCTTGAGGCCGTAGAAAGGGGAGGCCGCGGGGGCCGCGGGGCAACAGAGGCTGCGGGCGGCGCGAGGCCGCGCGTCGGCGGAGGCTGCGGGCGATGCGAGGCCATGTGGTGGCGGAGGCCGTGGGTGGCGCGAGGCCGTGGGGAGGCAGAGGCCACAGGTCGGCGGAGGCCGCGGGGCGGGGAAGACCGCGAGCGGCTTGACACCGCGGGGCGGCGGAGGCCGCGGGGCGGCGGAGGCGGCGAGCGGCGTGAGGCCGCGGGCCGACAAAGGCCGCAGATAGTGTGAGGCCGTGAGGCGATAGAGGCCGTGGGTAGTACAAGGCCGCGGGTGGCGCAGTGGTCATGGGGCGGCGCCGTTGCACCGTCACCTTCTTCATGGCCGATGGTGGTGCCATCCACCATTTGCGTGCCCCACCGAGGTTGGTTGCTATCCTCCTCCATCGTGAAAAACACGACAATTAAACACAAGATTTGCGTAGAGTTCATGCCATGTTTTTTTGGCCCCCACTCTCCGCATTAGAGCGATAGCAAGTAGCTATAATCTTTTACTGATTTTTATGATGAATTATGAAGAACGGGTAGGGGAAGAAATTCAAACAACCACCCTACCTCGAAGGTTTGTTGATGTTGGCATGAGAAAGAATTCAAAGATGTTGACATTCATCACGCCCGCCACACAACTACGATCCCGGGATCGTTCATAGGTTCATCATAGTTGAATATGTTCCTCGTTGGCGAGAGCATTATTTATTGGAGGATGAGTTTCTCCACGATTATCCAAAGCTTCTCCCTTTTCCAACCATTTTCCCAATTCCAACAAAATGGGGAAATGACCAACTTATTAATTTAAATTAATTATATTAATAATGTTGACACAATTAATAATGATTACACATTCAATTAATTGTTTATTGGATCTAAAAATTAAATGGGGTGTTGGCATATTTAAATGTATCAATTTAATTGGCTCAAATTAATGGAGGAAAATAATTAATGGGGAGTTGAGTGGTTTCTCCTCCATTAAGAGGGTTCAGGTGGTCCCCACCTTTAGGAATTCAAATTGGGGAGTTTAGGGTTGGGTAGTCCCCACCACCATAACCCATGTGAGAGGTTTCAGTTCAGGTGGTCCCCACCTCCATAACACACATGTGGGAGATTTTAACAAATAAGAATGTTAAACATTTTTATTTTATTTTATTCTTTCACAAAAAACACAAAAACTAACTTTCACCCTCAACCAAATGTCATTGAGGTAAAAGTCTTCTTAAGTGATTACCAACACTTCAAGTTAAATGGTGTCCTCAGATTTCAATTCTGAGCACCGGTTCAAAAGTTACAAAAACCTTCTCCCACGTTTACTAAACGTACCCAAAAAAAGTTCAGAAATTCATTCCAGGCACTTCAGGCCTCAGAATCACGCACCGTCAATTTTCAAGGACTCGTAAAATTCCCATTTAATTAAAAAAATAATTTACATGGAAATTTAGGGTATATTTAGTGTCATTACATATGTCCCTTCAATTCGGTATCTTTAGTTGTAAGGGCTCATGATCGAGTGGTTTTCGAGCTGATTGTTGAGAGATATGACTATAACAACCCTGCTCTTTATTTCACAATTAAACATGATATATTACATGAACATGCCCTTTATACAACCTACAAGATCAATTGGTCTAGTGTTTTTGGGGCTTAGGAACATTACATAACAACTTAAAACCTGAAATACACATCTTTATTGAAATCTTCTTTTACATGACCACACACATTCCTTCGTACTTAGCATTGCATTGATAACCCAAGGACATTTATAAGAAAAGGGTGAGATATAAAGACCATTAAGGGAGTAAAAAGGAATAACATGAAGAATATAGTACATGTTAGTCAATAGGCACATCAATGGAGCATAAGAGATACATGAACATAAAGGCATAATATAACATGATTATCAAAACATGGAAATGTGGTAACAACATTTAACATGATTTTAGCATGATCCAAGGATCATTGTACATGGATCATGAGTAAAACCTCATTGAACTTGAATTATAACGATTAAAAACTCATTATACTGGACGTATCATGATTCTAATCTTTACCCAATTCATTAGAGAACTATTAGGGCACACCATTCTTAATCATTTCATTTCATGCATAAGTGTGCCACATGGATCATGCAACATGGAATCATTCAACATCATAATTTAGTACTTTATAAAAGAATATGTAATAAACATATGAAACTATATAATTGATATGTAAATGTGTGTAAAGGTGAATACCCTTGATAGAGAAATGTGTATGGTATTCACTACACATTGACTTTGGCTTGGAAAATCATGGTGTAAATTTGGCAGCATAACGACACAACATAAGAATTCATAAAAATGGTTGATGATAGATAAAGGGGTATCTCATCATATTTACATGAAATTGAAAGTAATAGGGTCATATAGATACATGTCCCAACATATTTAATTAAATTTATATGCATAATATAAAATAATTTCTTGAATGTAAATGAGGAGAGAGAAATCCCTTACAGAATTTCGTCATGGTAATGGGTGTACATGGGAAGAATTAATGAAAGATAAAGAGGTATATAATCATTCAAACATAATAAGGTCAGTATATAAGAGGTTAAAAATCATACCTCAATATTTTTAATTGAAAATAAAAGGGCATAACAAAATAAATAAATTTGGACAAAAATGAGAAAGAAAGAAATCCCTTTGAAGTGTGAATCCAATGGATTGGGAGAGGAATGAGAGAGGCTTCTTAAGAGCTTGGGGCACCTTGGGAAGATTATATTAAGAGGATACAATAGGTTTGTGGAGCTCCAAAGTATTTGAGTAAAGAGGAAGTGGAAGCTTGGGTGGGTTTATATAGGAAAAGAGATGGAATTCTATATTATTTTGGTTTTGGACACCACACATTAAACTAATCAAAACCACAAACCAACCCTTGTTTTTTGCACATTGTTTTTTACAAAGAGAAGTGGAAAAATTTATTTTATAAGGAAAATTTCCTAACTTCTTAAAATATTAGTCTTTCTTATGTGGAGGAGAGTCACACTCTCAAGGAAATCATTTTAAAATGACAAAATATTTTATAAGTCTTGGAGGGTCCACTAAGGCTTTGTAAAATAACCCAAAAAATCCTAAAATAACATTATTTTAATGGAAAAATATATATTTTCTGAAAATACCATTTATAGTATTTTATTACATAACTATTGGGTCATTATGATTTCATAAAAGACATTATATAATTAAATGGTATTTAATTTTTACCCAAAAATTTGACTGTCTCGGAAAATTATGAAAAATTCACAATTGGATAATTTTGAAATCATTATTCCAAAAATAATATTCATTTTATCTAAATAATTTTATAAATATGTGAATTTTCACTTATAAAATAATAATCGACATTTATCGAAAATTCACGGGTTTTGACTAAAACAGCTTTCAAACCTTAATAAAAATTACAATTGTATTGATAAAAATTATATGAAAATTTATATTTAAAAATTTAACCTATTAATAATATTTTATTAAAGTATTATT
Source organism: Viscum album (assembly GCA_963277665.1). Classification (NCBI taxonomy): domain Eukaryota; kingdom Viridiplantae; phylum Streptophyta; class Magnoliopsida; order Santalales; family Viscaceae; genus Viscum; species Viscum album. Next base: position 984,368,147 of record OY728128.1, read on the forward strand.
TAATTCAAAAATATATTAATTCATCAAAATAGATTTATTAATTGAATATTAACTAAAAAATACTATTTGTGCTTTAAAAAACCATTTACAAAGTAACAATAATAAAATGAATGTATATTCTTTATTATATACCATAAAATAACACACACAATCATAGTACTAAGGTATTGTTACATAACCCATTAAAACACCCTCATATGACCTAAGGGTAAGGTGTGTGATGGTGACAAACTCTTGGGGTGTCTCAGATAACATCACTCGAGTGGTAATGTATATCAACTTACACTTCTCCTATAGGTGGTTCCCTTCAAGATTAACATGTTGAATCTCAGCTTGGGATTGGTCAAGAGTAAATCCCAATTATGCCACCTCCTTTCTGAGTTCTGACAAATGGGCTTCGTATGGAGGAATTCTACAGGATGAGGCCATCGCTTCCTTTGTATGAATAAATTGGATTTTCTAGAGACCTATATTTATTCTAATCACGTGATCACTAATCAATAGATATATTAGAAATGGTCACAATTCTTAATAGTATTTTAAAATAAAAAAACATAAAACCAAATAATTTCATATGTTATATAACCATTTTACATAATAATACATTTAATTAGATAAATAGAAATTTTCATTGATTAAAGTCTGGGCTGTTACAATCTTCCACCCTTAAGAAAATTTGCCCTCAAAATTTACTTGTCCCACACTAAAACATATAGGGGTAACTCTACTTCATCACTTCCTCTAATTCCCACATTAATTATTCAAACTTTTGGTTCTGACACAACACCTTGATGATGGGCATTGTCTTATTTCATAGAACTTTTTCCCTACGATCTAAGATCTTCATTGAATTCTCTTCATAGGAGAGGTCATTCTCTAATGGTACCACCTATGGATTAAGTACATGTGATGGTTCGGGTTTGTACTTCCTCAAGAGTGATACATGGAATACATCATGTACTTAAGGCAGGTTTGGTGGGATTTCTAGTCAATAGGCCCCCACTCCAATGCGATCAAGTATCTCAAAATTGATGATGTACCTTGGAATAAGATTTCCATTCTTCCCAAATATCATAACTCTCTTCCATGGTGATATTCAAAGGAATAACTTGTCTCTGAAATAAAACTCTAGGTCTCATCGACGATTATCAACATAGCTCTTTTGTCGACTTTGAGTATCTTTAAGGTGGTGATGGATGGTATTAACCTTCTCCAACATTTCTTTGACCATTTCTAGACCTAGGAGTTTTCGCTCTCCAACTTCATCCCAACAAGATGTTTTTCTGTACCTCTTCCCATATAGAGCTTCATAAGGAGCCATTTGGATGCTTGAGTGGAAACTGTTATTGTAAGAGAACTAAACTAGAGAAATATGTTGATCCCATCCTCCTTTGAAGTCCATTGAGCATGACCTCAACACATCCTAAAGTTTTTGGATAGTCCGCTCATATTGGCCATCAGTTTGAGGATGACAAGCCATACTAAAGTTCAGATCAATATTCATATGATGTTTAAGACTCTTCCAAAACTTATAGGTGAATCTTGGATATCGATAAGATATAATAGATAATGGTACTCTATGAAGCCTTACCAATTCTATGATATATATCTATTCCAATTGATCCAATGAGAAATCCTCTTGAATTTTAGTGAAGTGTGCAGTCTTTGTAAGATGATCCACAATAACCCAGATAGCATTATTTCCTTTTCATGTCTTCAGATGTCCGATGACAAATTCCTTGGTGATGTTCTCTAATTTCCATGATGGTATGGGTAATGTTTGCATCATCCCCTTATACTCATGTCTCCCAGCCTTCACTTTCTGACATACCAGGAACTTTGGTGTATACCTAGAGATCTCCTTCTTCATGTTATCCCACTAATAATGCTCTCAGAGATCTCGATACATCTTTGTGTTTCCTGGGTGAATAGAGATATTCGAACTATGTGCATCATCCAAAATTTATTTCTTCAGCTCCATACTTGATGGAACACATAGTATTTTCCTAAATCTCACAATTCCTTTTTAATTAACATTCAAATATGATGATTTCCCTCTTTTTGATAGTTTCCACTTTTTTATGAATTCCCAAATCATCTTTTTAATTATCTTTAACCTTTCCAAAAGATACATTTGAGTAATCATTTGTGAAAGGATTGATGATATTACGTTCTTTATTATTCCTATGTCCATATTCATCAATTATAAGAATATTGGATCCTTTTCAATTCTCATCAATGATATAACTACTCGGTCCTTTATACATAGATCATCCACCACCTTGTTTGCTTTCCCAGGGTGGTAGTGGATTGAGAAGTTATAGTCATTGATCAACTCTAACCATATTATTTGAAACATATTAAACTCTTTCTGTGTGAATATATACTTGAGGTTTTTGTGGTCCATATATATTTCACACTTCTCCCCAAAGAGGTAATGTCTCCAAATTTTCAAAGTGAAGATCATTTCATCCAACTACAAATCATATTTTAGATAGTTATTCTCATGAAATTTAAATTTCCTTGATTCATAGGCAATGAATTTGTCATTTTTCATCAACAAACAGCCCAAGACCTTCTTCTAAGCATCACTAAATACCACAAAAGTTCTCCACTTGTGGGTTGTGTGAGAATGGGTGCAGTGAAAAGCCTCCTTTTTAATTTCTTGAAGATTTATTCCTATTCATAAATCCAAGAAAACTTGACTCCCTTCTGAGTTTTCTTGGTAAGAGGGTTTGACAATCATGAGAAATTTTTCACAAATCAGTAATAATATCCAGCTAACCCCAGGAATATACAGATATCCATCACTGATGTTGGCCTTGGACATCCTTAAATTGCAGCTGTCTTAAAGGGATTCACAAATATCCCATTGCTTGTGATGATATGACCCAAGAATGAGACATCCTTCAACCAGAACTCACACTTGCTGTACTTTGAATAGAGATTCTCCTTTTGCAAGGTTGCTAGTACAATGCTTAGATTTTTCTCATGCTCCTCCTTGGTTTTTGAGTATATTAAAATGTATTTAATAAAGATAACCATAAAATTTTCAATGTAATATATAAAGATTCTACTCATCAAGTCCATGAAGATTTCTGGGGAATTAGTGAGTCCGAAAGGCATTACTATGAATTCATAGTGCCTATATCTTGTATGAAAAACAGTCTTGTGGATATAATCCTTCTTCAACCTTACATGGTAATTTCATGACTACAAATCCACCTTGCAGAAGTATTGGGATCCACATAGCTAATAAAATAGGTGATCAATTCGGGGAAGAGGATAATTGTTATTTATTGTGATTTTTTGAGCTCATGATAATCAATGCAAAGGAGCATTGACCCATACTTCTTCTTGATGAAGAGGACTAGTTCACCCCATGGTGAAGAACTTGGGCATATAAACCCTTTATCTAGATTATCCTGTAGTTGTTTCTTAAGCTCCTAAATCTCCACAATATCCATTCTATATGGAGTCTTAGATATTGGAAATGCCCGAGTTATAAGATCAATTGATAGTTAAACTTCTCTTCTAGGAGGAAGACTAGACAATTCCTTGGGAAACATTTCAGCGAATTCCATCACAATAGGCATGTCTTCAAGGATAGTTGCTTCCTTATACTCAATCATATGAGACAGATATGCATGCTCAAAGGGTAGTAATATACACACTTGAAATTATGGTGCTAAGGAAGATTCATCTCCCTTCGTGCACTTTTATAGAATTGGGGGTCGATTCGCCATATGGAGGGTGATTTCCCTCTCACGATAATTTATGTTCTCTCTATATAGGGAAATCCAATACATGCCAAGAATTGAATCAAATTACACCATAGGGAGTATGAAGAGGTTATCTAGGAAGTTAAATCCACAAATTGTGATAGGGGAGGATTCATATTCATCGGTTGCAATGATTGCCCTATTTTTTGTTATCACTGACATATTTACTTCCATGATTTGTAGTGGTGTTGGGATTATTCTAATAAACTTATGGGATATAAAAGAATGCGTAGAAATAGAATCAAAAACTACGTTTACTATTATTGAATGAATAACTAGCATACCCATCACCACTTTGTTTTTGAGGTTCTCTTTGGTGGTAGTGATGGAAAAGGCTTGCCCTTATTGACTTGGAGGTTGTTGGTTGCCTCTGAAAACCCTTGTCTTAGGGAACTGGTTTTCAAAGTTCCCTAGTTATTTGCAGTTGAAGAAATAAACAATGAATTGAGGGTCAAATGGAGAATTCCTCTCCTCTGTCGCAGCCGTGGGTTTCTCTTTTTGGTAGTTAATATCCATGCACACTTCTCTTCTACACCTAAATCATTTCATCGTCCACTTCAGGCAATTTCAGGGGTCCTTATTTCCACACCTTTGGCAAGTGGGGTGATGGATTTTCTTAACACCATTGGATTTATCCATCAGAACACCAGAATTGAAGTCCACCTTATGCTTCTTATACCCATGATACCTCTGAGGTTCTATGATATATATTTCTACTTTGAGAGAACATCAGACAATTTACTCACATCTCTCGAAGTCATGGATCACTAGGGATTTCTGTAGGCTAGGTTTTATCCCACCAAAGAAGTGTTCAATCTTGCATTCAGGGGTAAAAAAAAATCCAGAGGCGTATCATGAAAGCCTTGTAAATTTTTCCTTATACACTCTGATGGATTCATCTTCTTTTATCTTTAGGGAAAGGAAGTCCTTTTCCATCTTAAGTCAGAGGGTGTGAGGAAAATATTTATTGAAATATATTTTTTGGAAATCCATCAATTCTAATGCCTCGATCGCTTCCTCAGGCTTCATATTTTTGATCAATGTCTACCATTGATCAGTTTCACCCACCATACGATAAGAAGCCAAAAGAAACTTCTCTTATTTGGAACATTTAAATATGAAGAAGATCTTTTAAATGGATTTGATCCATTTTTCGGTGATTGAGGAATCAGAAGATCCATTAAAATTATGAGGCCTTTGTCTCATGAAGCTATTGATTGAGACTTGTTCTTTCTTAGAGGGGTGAAATTTCCTCTTGATCCATGTTTCTATTCAAAACTTCAGTTAACTAAGAGATTATCGTGAAAAAGTTCACGATTCCCACTCCCATTGGATTGGGCATCTCATTAGAACAGTCATCACATTGATCTTCACATCAGTTTTTAGCCTAAGTCCCCCTATTACCAGCCATTGGCTAGAATACAAGGAAAGTTAGGGGTAACACATAAAGGATAATCCAAAGAAAAAAACATATGACTTATAAATTACTTTTGTTTTCTTAACTTATGAATTTATAGTCTTCAATCTATTCTATCCATGATCTACTTTCCACCATATATTCTTAGGGGAATTTTTCTATTCCCTTAATAATGGTTCATACTAAGCTCATGAATTTACCAAAGCATATCCCCCAAGAGTGTTGTAAACAAGAGTGAAGCAAGTACCGTTTTCGTGCACCGGTTTCCATTCGAGTCTAGCTCAAAGTGGTGTTTTTGGGTTTTACTCCTAGATACATCTATGCCAGAGCCACCTCTACCTGCTCGTAAACAGATAGGGATGTATTTGATTGATAAACCACTTACTCAATAATCACCAAAATTTAGGTATGTTTTTATTATTCTTAGTATTATCCCTAAGGCTTTCACTAGAGTTTTCTAATCCTAATCCCAAAAATAACTAAACCTATCCTCTGATACCAAATATAACAACCATGCTCTTTATTTTAAAATTAAACATAATTTATTACATTAAATATCAATTAATACAACCTATAAGATCTATATTTCTAGTATATTTAGGTATTAGGAATATTACATAACAAATTAAAACATTAAATACACATCTTTATGGAAAACCTCTTTTACATGACCACACACATTCCTTTGTATTTAGCATTTCATGGGATAACCTGAGGACATGAATAAGAAAAGGGTGAGCTATAAATCCTGGTAAGGGAGTAAAAAGGAATAACATGAAGAATACAGAACATGTTAGTCAATATAAATATCAATGGAGTATAAGAGATACATTAACATAAAGTCATGATATAGTATGATTATCATAACATAGAAATGTGGTAACAACATTTACCATGATTTTAGCATGAGCCAAGGATAATTGCACATGGTGGATGAGTAAAACCTCATTGAACTTTAATTATCATGATTAAACCCTCGTTGAATTTTCCATATCATGAAACCAATATTTACACAATGCATTGGAGCACTATTAGGGCACACCCTTCTTAATCATTTCATTTCATGCATAAGTGTGCCACATGGATCATACAACATGGAATTATTCAACATCATCCTTTATTCCATGATAAAATAATATGGAGTACATATAAGAAACTAAATAATTGATAAGTAAATGTGAGTAACGGTTAATACCCTTGATAGAGAAATGGGCATGGTATTTACTACACATTAACTTTGTCTTGGAAAATCATAGTGGAAATTCGGCAGCATAACAGTGTGACATAAGAATTCATAAAAATGGTTGATGATATAGAAAAGGGTATATCATAATATGTACATGAAATGGACATTAATAGGGTCATATAGATACATGTACCAACATATTTAATGAAATTTAGATGCATAATATAAAAGAATATCTTAAATGTAAATGAGGAGAGAGAAACCCCTTAATGAATTTCGGCATGGTAATATGTGTACATGGGAGGAATTAATGAGATATAAAGGGGTATCTTATAATTAAAACATAATAAGGGTGGTATTTATGAGGTTAGAAATAATACCCCAACATTTTTAATTGAAAATTAAAGGTCATAACAACATAAATAAATTTGGACAAAACTGAGAAAGGAAGAAATATCTTACTTGGAAGTGTGATTCCAAAGGCTTGGGAGAGGCTTGATAGAGGATTCTTGGGAGATTGGGGTGACTTGGGAGGATTTTAGAGAGATTAGGCCAGAGTTTGGTAGATTCTCAAAGGCTTTTAGTGAAGAGGAAGTGGGATCTTGGGTGGGTTTATATATGAATCAGAGGGAATTATTTATTATTTAGGTTTTGGCCACCACACATTAATCTAATAAAAACCACAAAACAAACCATGGTTTTTTCCAAAGGGAAGTGGAAATTTTTTTTATAAGGAAAATGGAAAAAATTCTTAAAATATGAGGCTTGCTTATGTGGAGGTGAGTAACACTCTCAAGGAAATCATTTTAAAATGACAAAATGTTTTATAAGTCTTGGAAGGTCCACTAAGGCTTTGTAAAATAAATATAACAAAACTTAAATCACATTATTTTAATAGTAAAACATATATTTTCCTAAAATCCCATTTATAGTATTTTATTACATCACTATTGGGTCATTATGATGTCATAAAACATATTATATAATTAAATGGAGTTTAATTTTTACCCAAAAATTCAACTGTCTCGGAAAATTATGAAAAATTCACCATTGGATAATTTTAATGTCCTGATTCCAAAAATAATATTAATTTTATCTAAATAATTTTCTAAATATATGAATTTTTACTTTTAAAATAACAACAGATATTTATAAAAAATTCATGGGTTTTGACAAAAACAACTTTCAAACCTTAATAAAAATTGAAATTGTATTCCTAAAAATTATATGATAATTCATATTTAAAAAAGTAACTTATTAATAATATTTTATTAAAATATTATTTAATTCAAAAATCCATTAATTCATCAAAATATATTTCTTAATTGAATATTAACTAAAAAATACTATTTTTTGCTTTAAAAAACCATTTACAAAGTAACAACAATAAAATTAATGTATATTATTTATTATACACAAAAAAATAATAAAAACAATAATAGTGATAAACTAATGTTACATAACCCCTTATAACACCCACATATGACCTAAGGGTAAGGTGTGCGATGGTGATATACTCTTAGGGTGGCTCGGATAACATTGATCAGGTGGTATTCTCTATCAAATTACACTTCTCCCATAGAAAGTTCTATTCGAGCTTAATGAGTTGAATATAATCTTGGGATTGGTCAAGAGAAAATACCAATGACACCACCTCCTTTCTTAGCTCTGAAAAATGGGCTTCGTATGGAGCAATTCTACTAGATGGGGCCATCACTTCCTTTGTCTGAGTAAATTGGATTTGTTAAAGACCTATATTTATACTAATCATGTGATCAATGTTTAATGTCTATATTTGAAATGGTCACAATTATTAATGGTATTTTAAAATCCAAAAACATAAAACCAAAGAAGTTCATATGTTATATAACCATTTTACATAATAATACATTTAATTAGATCAAGAGTAATTTTCATTGATAAATTTTTGGGTTGTTACAATGACGATGTTTGGAGTTAGGTACAATGATTATTTCATGGGATGGTATGGAAATAGTTCCAATAAACATTGGTTTGTGACATAGTCTATGGAGACCAGCTAGGATGTGTGATTTTTGGGCCCAAACTGATCCAATACATGGAATATGATCTTATTGAACAACCAAGTGAGGTGGATATGTTTACAAGGTAGATTCCTTTAAGATGTACATGCATCATGATGAATTTAATTTTTATTTGAATTGCGGGTTTTTAGGAATTTTGAAATGCATAAATTGAATCTTAAGAAAATTCTATACTACTGAGATTAGAAAATTTATCTTTTCCTTTCAACTAAGGATCCTCGTCATTATCTACTTATGATTTTGGAATTGAAGTTTTAGCAGGCTAATTTGGTTGATTTATAGAGGGTTGATCCATTTTAGGTGGATGATTATTGTTAGAGGAAAGCTGTGGGATTTTTATCGGTGACCCTTAGGGATGTACGAGGGTAGTGTTTCAGATATAGAGATAGAGATATGGTTAGAGGATATTCAGAACTCTTTTAGTTTGATCTATGATTTGTAATTATTAGGACCCTTTGGTAGTCAATCATATGTGGGGATATACACTTCAATGGTGGATTCTATATTTGGGTGAGTGGAAGGAGGCAAATGATTCATGGATTTTTTAAAAGTTATTATGAGAAGTATTTTTTAATCAACCATGAAGCTAGTAAAGAGGTAGGAGGTTCTTTCTATTTTCTAGGGGAGTATGTTAGTGCGGTATTTGAGAAGTATGCTCAATGATATTCTACCCTTTATCCTAGATATTTTTCAAAACAAAAAAATTTCATGTGATAAATATTGAGGAGGTTCTCTATCCTTTAATGAAGTATGATGTTACTCATTCTACATTGCTGATGTATATTGAAGTTTAGAAGAAGGAGTATGTGTTCAAGAAGAGGCATTTATAAGGTGTTATTCCTAAAAGATGGGGGACATCAGGGTTTCCTATAGGAGAAGGGTTTTGAGTTGTAGGTCCTAGGAGAAAATACCTTTGAGGTTTTGACCATTTGGGATTCGCCCTATGCTATATCCTTTCTGAACATATGGGACTAGTGGTTTCTTTTATTTCTTTGGGGACTTCAGATCAACATGATTGTTCATGTAAATCACCAAAACTAGTGCCCAGTGGTTCCTTGGGATTAGTTTGGTGGATTAAGACAAGTTAAACACTACCCTATATAGAGGTTTCTAGTGAGACTATTTCAGTTGATGGGGTAATAGGAATATCCTCTACTTAGAGGAGATGGAGAAGGTAGAGGCCTACCTTGGGATATTCCATGTATTTAGGGGTAACAAACTGAGTGTTGACATGGAGGTGGTCATTGTCAGAGTGATAAAAGAGTTGGGTGTGGTCAGATTCATGTAGTTGAGGAAACAATGCAAGATGAGCCAGTGATAGTTTGAGGTACACTCAATATTTCATCTACCCATATTTTTGAATTGTTTGATTTAGGAGATTTTAACACATTTGTCACTCCCACTCTAGTCTATGCTCTGGGACTATATGTACAGAGGATTATCATTAACCTAGTGTTTAATATGCCATTTGGAGGTGATAACAACTTTTTTGATGTGTACCATGGGTCTAAACTAATTATGGGGCCACATCAGTCCCATGGATGTATTTGATTTATTCCGATGCATCCATTAAATTTCATTCATGGAATTGAATGGTTTTATTATGTACATGATTTTAAAAACATCTTCAGGAGGAGAGTCATGTTATTAGATGTGTAAGTCTAGTGTGTGGTTTTTGTGGGTGAGCAGGGTTGTAAGTTGGGGAGCTCACATGTGTGTCTACTTATTTTTTTTATGGATGAGTTTTCTTTGAACAAGTATAGGATATAATAGTGGAGGTTCCTATATTTATTGGTTAAATTCTAGATGTTTTTCTTGGCGAGGTTATGATGATACCCCCTAAAAGTGATGTTGAGTTAGGGATAAACCTAAAGCCTGGTAATTTTTTGATTTTTATGGATACTTATTAGATTGAAACTTCTATGTTTCCGGTGTTTTGGATTCAAATAGATGACATGATGAAGAAGGTTTTTCCATTCATGTTTTTTTACATGGGTTTCTCTAGTGTTGTCTTCCAAGAATAATGATGGTAGTTTTTAGATTTTGTATATACTACCAGAGGTTGAATAAGGTATTGGTCAAGAACCATAACCCATTCAAAGGATATTTGATTTATAGGACAACTGGGAGGGATGATTTGTTTTTATAAGATTTATATCTTGTCTGGATATCACAAGATGAGGGTGAAGAAGGGAGATATCTATAAGTCTTCCTTTAGATGTAGGTATGAGAACATCGAGTTTGTTTTCATGCATTTTGGTGTCACTAATGCACCAGATGTGTTAATGGGATCCATGAGCTCCCTGTTTCATTAATTTTTGGACCAGTTCATTATTCTATTCATCGATCACATCATTATCTACTCAAAGTCAGAGGAGGTGTATGGCAATCATCCTAGACCTATTGTTTTGGTTCTTGGATGCCACAAAATCTATGTAAAGTTATCTAAGTTTATGTTTTGGAAAAATAAGGTAACTTTCTATAGGAATTTGGATTCTTCAAAGGGTGATGTAGTAGACCCATCAAAAGTCAATGTAGTTTTTTCATAGGAAACACTGAAAAATGTGGTAGTGGTTCATATTTCTCTTAGTGTTTCAGTGTATTATAGGAAGTTTTTTGTCATTTTTTTATCAAATTAAAGCCCTATTTTTATCTTTTACAAGGAAGGAAAATGGTTTTTTTATATTTATCAGTGCATGGAAGCATTCATTTATCTATAAAAGATGTTGTTCAGTGCTATAGTGCATCAGTTTTCTATAGATGGTGTGTTGTTTGAGGTGTTTTGGGATGCTCCCCATCAGGGATTTGGAAGTGTATTAAAGAATAAGAGATTGTTGATGTCATATGGTAATATTCAGTTATGTTCCCATGGATTTAACTATTCTACACATTATTTAGAGCTAGTATTAGTTGTGTTTTTGTGGAAGACGTGGAGGCATTACTTCGTTGGGTAGTGATTTTTTGTTTTCAAATATCATAATAGACTAAAGTATATATTTTCATAGTGTGATCTTAATTATAGGAAATGGTGGTGGGTAATATTTATTAAAGATTATTATTTTTAGATCATACACACCTTAAAAAATGGGAATTTTATGGGTGAAACTTTGATTAAGAGGTAATAGAAGGATGTTGTTCCAGAATCTGGATATTCTTAGAGAGCGAAGGAGGAGTCAGTATCCCTGCACTTGGATGTGAGGATGGTTGATGGTGGAGGATTATTATTTCATATAATAGTGTATTTCTTTCTAATGTAGAATGTGGAGGAGTCTCAGAAGGGAGACTCAGATGTAGAGGTGATTTATAATCATGATGTCCATGGTGATGGTCTGAAGGGATGGTTAGAAATAGATGTTGTTCAAGAGGAGGTTGTTTATTCTAATATCAATGTGTGAAAGAGTCCTTCATATGTTTTATATTTCACATTCTGTAGTATATAAGGGATAATATATATTGTATCATGTCTTGAGGATACATTTTTGGTGGCCCAAAATGAAATGAGTTATAGCAGAGTTTGTGGTGGAAAAATTTGTAGTGAGGTGTTTGGAAATCCAGTAGGTGAAGGATGAGTATCATGTTCCCAATGGTTTATTTAATCCTTTAGATGTTACTGATTAGAAATTTAATTAAATATTGAAGGATTTCATCATTAGTTTATCCAAGGATTGGGGAAGTTGTGATTATATCTAGGTGATCATGTGTCACCTAATGAAATCAACCCACTTCCTAGCGATCAAGGATTGAGCACCATGGATGTTCTAAAAAGGTGGTATGCGGGAAAGGTTTTACAGTTGAACAAAGTTAGAAGATCCATTTTTTTGGATCATAATGATAATTTTATCTTATGTTTCTGGAGGGTATTGTATAATTATTTTGGAACTAAGTTGTTCCTCAAAAATTATTTCGACCCTTTGATGGATGGGAAGAAATAATAGACTATCCAGATGCTAGGGGATATGTTGTGGCTATGCATATTATATTTCAGTGGATCATAGGAACACAAATTTTATTTAGATGCATTTTCTTAACAATAGCTACTGAACATCCATTATAATTTCCCCATTTTAAGTATTATATGGGAGGTCATACCGTTCAGTATTATATTAGAGTGAGGTTGGAGAGGTATTAGTTCTTTATTTGGATGTGGTGTAGATCAAAATAGAAAAGGTTCAGTTTGTTTGAGAGAGGATGAAAGCAGCACTTGAACAATATTAAGACAATTTTCTATCTTAGGAGGAGGCCCTGGAATTTAAATTTTAGGGAATAAATGATTTTGAATTTCACCCATTGATGTGAAAAGATGAGGATTGGTAGAGAATTAATATTTCTCCAAGGTTTTTAAGGAACTTTGTGGTGATGTGGTGATTTAGAGAGGTGGAATATTAGTTGGCATTTCCACCATGGCTAGAGTTGATCCATGACATCTTCTATATATATCATATCTGTAGATATCTTCAAGACGAATTCCACATTATATGAGGGGATAAGATGATACAATGTTCATGAAGAGATCAATGGTGATTCAGAATTATCAAGATAGGGTTCTGTGAGGATGGATTATTCAATTGGTTCATGTGTTGTTGAGGAATGGTGTCTTGGAGTAGAGTACTTTGGACCATGAGACTCAAGTTCATGCCCAGTACTCTAAGTTTTTTTTATCTTGTCTTTATTCTCCTTTTTCGATGATGTGATGTTTTGATATTTTTTATGATATGTTCTTCTTTTGTTATGTATGATGTGTGATAAAGTTATGTTATATAAAAATGGGGGGAACTGGTTTCTAATTAAGATGCATTATACTGTGATGTGATTAATCCTTTTTTCATGATTGAATGCGTCCTATATATTTTAGTATCTTAATATGGATTATGGAATTTTATGTCTCATATGTTTGGGGTAGTGTGGTTTCTTAGCTATGAAAGTTGTTGGTTTATGATGCGTAGAGGTTGGTTGGTTATGTAGTGGCTATGTTCTGGTTTATGTATAGTACCAGATGACATGGTTCTGTGCTTGGTGAGATGTGTTGATGTAGTTTTGTGGTGGCACATTTTCATGGAATGTTTTTGGGTATCATTATTATTGAGTTTTTCTGGTGGTTGTATTCATGGTATGATAAGATTCTTCAAAGGTATCTCATAGGGTTTTTGTTTAGAATCCTTTTCCTTTTTTAGGTTTTCTTTTGATTATCTAGGAGAATAATAATGTTATAGGTATTTGATGTAATGAATTGTTCATTCTCAGACAATTTGATTTATTATTTTGGTTATCAGAGAGTATTGGGGGTGTTTTGGAAGAAGCCTCATTGGTTTTGGTGGGGATGGAGCTGTAGAAGTGTTGCAGCTAGTAGTTTATTAGGTGAAATTTATTCACATCATGAATTTGTGGTTCGTGAAACGAGTAGATGGATAAAATCATGTCTTGTATTCATGATAAAGAGCATTTTGGGAAATAGATTCAGGTTGTGTAAATGATTCACTATTTGTAAGAAATTCAAGTCGATTAAACTGAATTTTCAACACAACCCAAAAATATATGAATTCCCATGGAATTCATGATGTGAATAGGATTTAAAAATGAAATTATTGAGTTTAATTTTCTAAATATGCCTTTATAATGAACCCCTCCTCATTCTAAGATGGATTTACTCTATCATTTTCTGGAAACCTAGGCAGTTGATAGAGGATCTTTATCCCACTTCCTCTTATATCAATCTTTTGGATCCAGTGGATCCTCATAGTCACTCTTTAGTGAGCTCTCCTCTCCTTACCATTGTTTTCTCTTATTATTCTCTCATATATCCTCTATGATGGTGAATTTTTTTCTTTTTTTTTGTGAGTTGGTCTATGTTTTTTACAACCCCTGATGCGATATAGGTTGATCCATGGGTTTTTTTCATATGGTTTTCGTTTTTGAGAATTTCTTATTCACCCAATAGTGTATTACAAGTAAGAAACTATTTCTTGAGGTATTTAATCCACTATTTATCAATTTTTTGTATAATTTAGGAATTTTTTACTCTTTTTATATGTGGGGGATAGTTTGAATTGGCCTAATAAAGATAAATTAGATGATTTTCATTGAAGTGTAATGGGGAATGACTCACATGATTCTATATTTTTTATATTATTATTATATTATGATTTTATGGGTTAAACGCCCCCCAAAACATTTTAGCCACTTGGGGATTTTTGTGTGTACATTTTGAATCTTTTTAAACTTCATATGATTTTATTTTTGTAATATCACCTAAAAAAGGAAATTATCTATTCAAAAAAATTCTAGTTAATAAAATGGTTTCCACCAGATTTATGGATTATGTGTTAATGACTCTAAAATAAGGTGAAATGTGACTACATATGGCTCTTTAAATCTTTAAAACAATCATTTATGTGTTTTCAATTGGGGTCATTATATGGGGTGATAATGTGTGGTCATGATGTATTATGGGGTTATGATGTTTTATTTGTTCATTTTTTTTGGGATGTGAGGTGATGGTTTGTTTTTCCATGCTTTTGGGGTGGTGAGGTGATGGTTAGTTTATCCATTCTTTTGGGGAAGCAAGTGATGGTTTGTTTTTCCATGATTTTAGGGAAGTAAGGTGATGGTTCCACTAGATTGATGAGATGACTTTTAGGATGGTTGGGTTGTGCTAGATGTATGGGTAATGATGGAATGATTAGTTAATAATGTTTTAAATGGATTGTGATGGTTTGGTTAATGGGATGGAACTAATTAATGAAAAAATAAATTATGAGTTAGGTAGTTAAATGTGGGTGTTGATAAATAATGAAATGAATGGGATAGATGATGGAATTTATTGGAAATGTGATATGTGGCTTGTGGTTTGTGTGGTGTTATGTATTTATTTGTGGTAGTGAAGATGGGGATGTTATGAGTTGGTTATTTTTTATTATTATTAACTCATACGTTATTATTATGTGTGGATATAGGTATATATTTTTATGTTCCTTGTTATTTTCTATATGAACACTACCCAAAATGATCACCATGTTCAAACAACTATATATTCACACAAGGGTGTTTTTACTATCAATTCGGGGGTGAGGATGGATAGATGGATACCTACTCATTAATTCTCTCTCTTACAAGTGAGTATATATGAATATTATGTAATGGATGGACTTATGTTAGTGAACTAGGATATATCCTAGGTGTTTGTTGTTGATATGTGATATAAATAATCTATGGATAAATAACCATGGAGTCTTTGGGAAATATGTGAAATGAACATGTTGCGGGGACGTGGCACATGCATGTTTGTGTGAGATGTGATATGATCATGATATGGGACAAAATATGATGTGGGTTATGCATGGTAGTATTAGAGAATGAATTTGGAATCCTTTATGTTCATTATACCCTATTAATCTAGACATGGAAGTGATTGTGATGTGATGAACTATGTGTCTTTAGATGAGATGTGATGTGGTAGTTCTCTGGGGTAATTTACTCGGTGTATTCAGGCATGATGTGATGAAATCATGATGTGGGGTGATGGTATATTTTATTTGGAAGATATGGGAGTGAAGGGGTGTATGACATTAGGGTATTAGAGAATGAAATCATTGAAAAAATGTGGTTGTGTAACCTTTATTGATATTATTCATATTATGATATTATACTAGGAATTCATTATTTGGTGAGTGTTCCTTTTTGAGGTTGGGATAGATCATTGATCTATTTAGTTACTATCGGTTCTTTTATCTTATAATTATTGAATTATTATTCTTCCTTAAAATATGCACAAGAGATTTTTTTTCATAATTAGCATACTTGTATTCTCACCCTACATATATAAACTATTTTTTAGGTTCTCAGGACAACTATGTGAATCATTATCAACAGTACTAGATCTCAACTTTTTATATTTATTGCGTCACTACTGTATCATTGATATTGGGTATATAATTTTGAAGACTTTTATCTATACATGTTTTATTTATACATGCATTGTGGGATGGTTTTGGTTTCATTTTATATTATGTCAAGTATTTTTTGTAGATGATTTATCTTATCTTTTGATCCTATATTATTAAAGGGGGTAATACATCCCACTTCCAGAGATTTTTATACACTTGGTGATAGTCTCAAACTTGAGGCTTGGTGGAGGTGGGCTTCATGGGTCAGTATATCTCTCCATTCATTGTGGTATCTTTGATGAGTTAGGGTTGTGACATGTTATAAGGTGTCTTGAAATTAAAACCCACTCCAAACTAGAATCTCAACCCTGACATTTCTAGAACCTATCTATCCAGACATTTACAAATAATACGACACAAAGAAATGGTAAAAACCTACTATGATACAATTTTCTCATTAATCGATCCATGATTCCATCCAACAAAAATCCTTTCCCAACTAGTGGGATGGAATAAAGGGTGTTACTGATCAAAACAGATTTGAAATTAGTGTCTATAAATCAATAAAAATATTTGGGAATGATTTTTACCATAATAACAATGATTGATATACATTTCCAATAACATTCCAATGTTTACACAAAGCACCATAATCATCATCCATTCCATCTATACAAAAAAGGGACATGTAAAATTAAAAAATTTATATTTATATTTATTACTAACTACTAAAATATACTAATGGGTGGGACTAATAAAAGAACCACAACACTTCACGAGGCATGAGGTACAACACCCTTCATGTAACAACCACCAAAACCTACCAAAGGAAATCAAAGATAACAAGAGTACCAATCACTACCTCAATGAAAATAATTTTCTTTACCTACGTCATAAAAAAGGTCATAATATAATCATTTGTTCTATGTAACATGTGAGCTCACTTTACTAGTATGATCCCACCAATTTTTCCATGCATAACAATTATAGGAAAATTAAACATGCTAGTTTTTCAATAAAGAAATTAGTTTAACTTTTAAACATTATATACCTTTAAATTAAAGATAAGAGATTCAAGAATAAATTGAAACATAAAAAAATAAACCATAAAAACCACGGTAAATCCTTAATTATGCAACGAACTGAATCCGGAGCCCCTCCACTGGTTCCTCGTACCCAGTTTGCCACATGACCTCAAGTGCATTTACCCAAATTCCAGAGGCTTCCGAATAGCAGCGAGGGCCTTGGTAAGTCGGTGGGGAAACTATGCTTTCATTCGGTAAAGTATAAAGCGGAAGAACAACAAGTCACAACAGTGGAAAAAATAACAGCATACAATAACTGAACTGAATAGAAGAAGCAATGTATAAAATAATAATGATGAAACATGGTACATATGTCTATGGAAATCAGTAATAAAACAACGTGCTGAAATACAACTGATCACAAGTACTAAAGCAACAGAAAAAGAAAAACAGAAGAGCAACTCCTCAGCATCGCAAGCCTCGGCTCGGTCCCATTCTCTCCAGCTCCAGCAAGTCAGGTACCTGAAGTAGAAGGGCGCTTGCCCTTATTTATCACTACATCAACATAATCTGCTTGGGCCCAAAAACATGGCCCAAACAGGGTGTGAGCCAAAGTCCCAGTAGGCAACCACCCAAAGATATGTGCCTAATAGTCAATTAATACATGGCAAGTAAAGTATAGGAATAGTAAACATGAAATACACAGAAGCTACAATTCAAAGTTCTAACATATGAAGCACACAAGTAACAACCAACAAAAGTAGAAAATAGGTAACCCTCTGGGTAGCTCTCACAGCCTAACCCCGATGGTCCAACCTACAAGTACCAGCAACCCTCTAAGAGGCACACATAGTCTCACCCCTCTGGTTCAGCTAAGAAAGTAGACTCTCTGAGGAAGCACTCACTGTCAATTCCCCCTATAGTCTCGTAACTTGCTAAAGGCTCTCTAAGGAAGCACTCAACATCTCATTCCCCCTGTGGCTCGTGTCAAGGAACTATAGAATCTCTGAGGAATAACTCATCGTCAATTCCCTCTATGGTCTCGCATCATATTAAAAGACACTCTGTAGAAGCCCTTACCCCTATTCTCCCTGTGGTCTACTACACTAGGTTCTCATAGTCCTGTGTGAAACTAACATGCTCAAGGTGCGCATATCGTCCAAGTAAACCTCAAGAACTACTTGACTATCATCTAAGGCTCAAAATCATAACAAGAAATAGTTCCACTATCCTAAAAATAGGCATGGAAACCAGTAGAATGAAAACAAGAAAAACAAGCATGGAAAACATCCAGGGTACAGTAAAAACTGCCATATTCATAGGAAATTACATCTACTTAAGTAATCAAGCAAAGAAGGAAATATAACAAGGGAAAAACAGGAAAACGCACAATTTCTGTTCAAGGTAATTTCCGTAATTGCACAAAATACTCAGATACTTTCTACAGAAAGGCACAAACCACCTACCTCATTCCTAGGAGATCGATATACTTGAACCCCGATGACTGATTCTCCCTAGAACATCATAGATCTGAGAAAACACCTAAAACACATAAACCACGATAACATGGGAAAGAGGATGAATTGGAAAACAAGGCTCAAGTAGAAGGAAGAACTCACCGCTGCGATTCCAATGCAATCGACCGTGCTCGAATCGAAGAATGGATGGAGAGGCGGGAGATTGATAAAGATATGGTCGTATGGGTCGCTCTCGGATGAACGAGACCTAGAAGAAGGTGTTTCTGTGCTGTAGGCGCGACCCTAGTCCATTTATTAAAAAAAAAGAAAAGTACACGATGTGTAATTTTAGAATACACAGCGTGTACTAGGTTTTTCCGTACTCCGCAAAAATCGGCCTCCACGTCACCCCTACACACCGTGTGTGTGGCCCGGACACGGCCAGCACACGACTTCGAGCCGGAGAAGAGTACACAATGTGTACTCAGAAAGTACACGGTGTGTACTTAGAAATTTTCCAGAAACTTTATTTTTCTTAAAAACTCCAGAAAAAGGAAAGGCATACCTGAAACGAAGATCCGAGTTCTTACAAACTTTCCCCCTTAATGAAATTCGTCCCCAAATTTCCCTAGCGAGGTGTAGAAGAAGAAACCCTGAATAGCTTCAGCCACTGCAATCGTACATCGGCATCTCTCTCCCAGGTCTCGTCCTGTACTCACCCATGCTACCATAACACCCGTACAAGAGGGACAGACCGCCCACATAGGACCTTTGTACTGTGATCGACAATCCAGATAGGATGTTCTTCAAACGACGCATCCACTTCGAGCTCAACTTCCTCAGGCTGAAAGACATGAGATGGGTCTGAAAAGTAATGTCAGAGCTGAGAGATGTGGAAGACGTCGTGCATGGCCTGATACCTCTGGGGTAGCTGCAACCAATAGGCAAATGGCCCAACTTTCTCCAAAACCTCAAACGGCCCGATGTACCATTGTGAAAGCTTACCTTGTCTCCGAATCCTATTGTGTCCCAACCTCGGTGCAACACGTAGGAAAACCTGATCCCCGACCTTGAACTCCAGAGGTCATCTCTGCTGATCAGCATAAGACTTCTGCCAAGACTGCACTATAGCCATCCTCTTCTGAATCAGCTCTATCTTCTCTGATGTCTCCTGAACAAGACGAGGTCCCAGCAAAGCTGCCTCTCCTGCCTCTAGCCATCATAAGGGTGATCGGTATGGCCTACTGTACAAAGCCTCGTAAGGTTCCATCTGAATGGTATCCTGGAAATTGTTGTTGTAGGCGAACTCCACCAGAGGGACATGCTTCTCCCAAGAACTGCCAAAGTCTAGGATGCAAGCTCAGAGCATATCCTCAAGCACCTAGATCGTGTGCTCAGACTGGCCATCAGTCTAGGGATGGTATGCTGTACTCAGAAGTACCTGGGTACCCAAAACCTTATGAATTCCCTGCCAGAACCGGGAAGTAAAGCGCACATCCCTGTCTGAAACAATGGAGTGTGGAACTCCATGCAGACGAACGATCTCTATGATGTAGAATCATCCCAGATCATCAAAACTGAAGGTCTCCTGGATTGGCAAGAAGTGAGCAACCTTCGTGAGTCTATCGATGAAAACCCAAACAACATCGTTCCCCTAAGGTGACGTCGACAACCCGGTCACGAAGTCCATCGCAAATTCGTTCCACTTCCACTCTGGAATGGGTAACTACTGTAAAAGGCCTACTGGTCATTGATGCTCCGCCTTCACCTACTGAAAAGTAGAGCATCTCATGAAAAATCCAGCAACCTCTTTCTTCATACCTGGCCACCAGTACCGGCGATGAATATCTTGATACATCTTGGTGACGCCAGGATGAAATGCCCAAACTGAGGAATGAAAATCCCACATCAACTCCTCACGTATGTTTGCTAGAACCCATACGCGTCCTTGGAAACGCAAGATCTCATCCTCGCCCACTATCCATCTAGGAAGATGGTCCTCTCCTGACACACTCTCCCACAAGACTAAGCCTTCTGAGTCTGATAGTTGCCTCATCCGTACCCGATCAAGTAGTGTCGAGGTAACAACTACATAAGATAGGAAAGTCTGTCCTTTTCTGTCGTGCACCTCCAGATGCATCTCATAGAACAAATCCATCAGCTGCCACTCACTACTGGCTTCCTGAACTGCCTGAATCTGAGTTCTCCTACTCAACACATCTGCCACTGCATTGCCCTTTCCCGGCGTATAGGCAAGCTCAAATCAAAGGATTGAAGATACTCGACCCACCTGCGCTGCCTCAGATTCAGATCACGCTGAGTGAAGATATACTTGAGGCTCTTGTGGTTGGTGAAGACCACAAAGTGCTCCCCCAGAAGATAGTGTCTCCAACATCGTAAGGCATGAACAATAGATGCCAACTCCAGATCGTGCATTGGGTAGTTCCTCTCATGTGGCCTCAACTGCTGAGACCCATACGCAACGACTCCATGTCCCTGTATAAGCATAGCTCCTAGCCCGATACCTGAAGAATCACAATAAACAGTGTAGCTCTTTCCTGGCTCTGGAAATACTAGTATCAGCGCTGACGTCAATCTTCCCTTCAGCTCCTGAACGGCTGACTCACAAGAATCTAACCATAATATCTTCGCCCCCTTCTCGGTCAGACCTATCAAAGGTGATGATAGGCGTGAAAAGTCATGAATGAAGAGTCTGTAGTATCCAGAAAGCCCTAGGAAACTCCGCTCCTCAAAAACATTCTTCGGATGCTCCCAGGAGACTACAGCTCTCACTTTCTCTGGGTCCACAGATACTCCTGCCTCTGAGATGACATGACCCAAAAAGTGAATCTAATCCATCCAAAAGTGGCACTTCAAGAGTTTAGCATAAAGACGATGCTCTCTTAGTGGACTCAGAATTATCTCAAGATGTGTGGCATGGTCGTGACGAGTGTGAGAGTATACCAAGATATCATCCATGAAGACCACGACGAAGGAATCCATGTAAGGATGGAACACTCGGTTCATCAGTGCCATGAAAACAGCAGGTGCGTTCGTGAGACCGAACGACATGACTGTATACTCGTATAGACCATACCTGCTCTTAAAGGTGGTCAGAGGTATATCTGATGGTCTAACGCACAACTGATGATAACCAGACCTCAAGTCGATCTTCAAGAACACTCGGTCTCCTCGAAGGTGATCAAAGAGGTCATCGATCCTCGGCAAGGGATATCGGTTCTTGATCGTCAACAGGTTCAGCTTCCGATAATCCACACAAAGCCGAAGGGGACCATATGCCTTCTTCACAAAAAGGACAGGTGAACACCAAGGAGAAGTACTGGGTTGGATGAAAACCTTTTCCTACAACTCCTCCAACTGATTCTTGAGCTCCTGCAACTTAGGTGTAGCCATCCTATAAGGAGGAATGGATACCGGTGCTACTCCTGGCATGAGCTCAATAGAAAATTCTACCTCACGCTCCGGAGGCAAACCCGAAAAGTCCTCTGGAAAGACATCCCTGAAATGATCCACAACTGGAGGAAAGTCCAACTGCAAAGTTCCCTGATCATCCAGATAAAGACTAGCAATCTGGGATGTCACCCTTCCTAGCCCATGATGCTCGAGTCCTGCTCGACTCGCCTGAACATCCCATTCACCTTTATGAAGAAAAGATTCACCCTCTGGTGAAACGAAACTCACTCTACGACGATAACAGTCGATGACTACTTAGAAGGGAAACAACCAGTCCATCCTGAGAATGAGATCGTAGCCTGTCATCTCTATGACATAGATATCCCATAAGAAACGATGCCCTGCAACCTCGAGAGGGCACTCTCTACACTGGTGTACACTAGATGTCCTTGTCCCCAAAGGTGTGTCTAGTGTCAATGAGTCGGCAGAAGAAAATACACTGAGCCCAACTCTCTCCACAGCGGCAACAGAGATAAAACTATACATATCACCAGTATCAAAAAGAGATGAAGAGAAAACTGAGGCTACTAAAACCGTACCTGGAACTATAGAAGGGCCGGGATACTGCTCCTGATAGGTCTGCTCCACGGAGAAAGACTAGCCAACACCGCAGCCCTGCGCCCCTGGCTGACCACTCTGAGCTGAACCTCCCTGCTGCTATTGAGGGACTGGTGGATGACCGCCACGGCCTCGACCTCCACCTCGGACCTAATGGCCGGAAAAACTCCAGTTCCCCGACTGATGAGAAACTGGTGGTGCTTCTCCTGAACAAGGAGTCATGGAAGAACCCCAGTCACCCGCTGCTGGTGAGAAAACCTGGCAGAAACACTAAAGGTGACCCATCTTGCCGCAAGATCGGCACTCCATGGGGTCTCTCTAGCACTGCGGCCTTGTGTGCCCTGACCAGCCACACTGGTAGCATACCACCTGGCTACCTGACGATGCATCGCGCTTCCTCAGATCACCGCGTGTGGACTCTCTACGACACTTCTTGCTGTCATTGTGAGGAAAAATAGCTCTAGAAGAAGAACCTCCCTGGCTCGCAGCTCTAGAGTCCCTCAGATTGTGCTCCAAAATCAGTGCCTGGTTGACAATGGAAGTGATGGAAGTCAACTGGAAGATATTCACCTGTGAGCGGATCTCCCGCCTGAGACCATCCTCAAACTTCCTTTCCAAGAACACCCTACTCCCATCCCGTAGGGGTGTGAAATGCTGCAGCTCGGTGAAACGAGAGGAATACTCCATGACAGAAAGATTACCCTGATCTAAGCTCATGAACTCCTAGGCTCGGTCGGCCCTCAGGGTCTCCAGGTAGAAGTAGTCATAGAACACATGCTGGAACTCCTCCCAAGACATAAACTCCTGATGAACCACCTGTGAGATCACGTACCACCACCTCTTGGCAGAGTCTCGGAGCATATATGTGAAGATATTGACCTGCCTTTCTAGAGGCATCTCCAGATGCTCGAAGATAGTCAGCATGGCTTCCAGCCATGACTCAGCAGCCTGAGGTCCTCCTTCCCCCAAGAAAGTAGGAGGATGCTGCTGCTGAAAAACCCACGTCAAGTATGCTATAGACGTGGAAAGAGACGGTTCTCCCTGGAAGGTCTGCATCATCCTCATAAAACCTTCCCTGAACTACGTGTCAGTGCCTGCAACAAGTATGACATATGGTGCCAAGGCTGGCTTGACCGGAGGATCGATAGGAAGTCTCTGATCATCCATATCTGGCGTCTGATCACTGCCTGATGACAGACGTACAACCGGAGGATGTCTAAAAGGCATAGATTTGACAGATCAAAAGAACATCTTAGATTAGAAAACAAGGACAGGAAGCACAAGAGTACAAAATGGGAACAGGGAAAGGAAAACACAAAAGTTTAGAAAACACGACTACACGGCGTGTATAAAACTACACGGCATGTCTTCTTAAGCCAATGACATGGGAGTGTACCCCTGCCCTATAGGTCGTGTAACACCTCCAACTACACGGCGTGTTGACCCAACACATGGTGTGTACTTGAAAACTACTCCCCTGCCCGAGTCTCTTTACACGGATAACCCACACCGTCTGGCTTAACCCAAGACTACACGGTGTGTTCTTAACACACATGGCGTGTACTAGACAAGGCTTCGGCGGCCCATGTTTGTTAAATACACAGCTGTATACATGGATGAACCTTACATGGCATGTTCCGAACAAACAAAGCGTGTATAGGTGGAGGTGACACCGTCCTGTGTTGTTCGTGACACGACCAGGTACCTGATCAAGACTACACGGCGTGTTCCGAAGACAACACGGCGTTTCGAAGAGAAGGTAACGCCGACCCATGTTGTTCGTGACACGGCCGGGTACCTGGACGGGACTACACAGCGTGTTCCTTTATAACACGACGTGTTCTACTCGAGCTTCCCCGACCCGTGTTGTTAGTGACACGACTGGGTACATGGCTCCGAAATACACGACGTGTACCTACCGTACACGGTGTGTTCCTGAAGTTATTCTCACGACACCGTGTTTCTTCTCACATGGTCAATGACACGGCCTGAAAACTACACGGCGTGTAGTCATAAGTACACGTCGTGTATTCTGGGTTTTTCTGGGCAGAAGCTCAGGAACTACATAGAAGCCCAGAAACACTAAAAACAAGGCAAAGAGGTTCCAAATTCCGATCCGTGAGGGCCCATATTCCCCGCGAATCAAAGATTGGAATATTATACAGTCATAGACAAGAGAAAAGAGGATCATGATCCACCAATTTACTATTCGAGTGGGCCCATAACAATCCTCTAACATGGAAGCAGAGATTCTATCAAGTATCTATCACAATAGCATGCATAATCTACACGAAGTCTATCACAACATCATGAAATTGCTAATTCACCCTAGATGGCATGGAAATAATGCATGACATGTGATTTCTACAAGTGCCTATATGATGCATGAGATGGCATACCCTCATCTCATCAGGTTGCGACAGAAATAGAACCGCAATCGTCAAGAAAATAACAACACAAAGCATGTGAATCACTCTAGGTGAAATCATATTAACCGTAAAATCTCAAAACCAGCAAACTGAAATTAACGAGGTAGTATGGATTTTCCCTGCACACGGGTTAGCTACTCCCGATAATAGCTTAATAACAAGTACCAAATCCATCCTATCCCTGGATAAAGTCTCCAAACAGTAAAGTAAGAGAAAAGAACTCCTCTGATACCACTTTGTAACGACCCGAATCCGGAGCCCCTCCACTGGCACCCCGTACCCGGTTCGCCACATGACCTCAAGCGCGTTTCCCCAAATGCCAGAGGCTGCCGAATAGCAGTGAGGGCCTTGGTGAGTCAGTGGGGAAACTATGCCCTTATTCAGTAAAGTATACAGCGGAAGAACAACAAGTCACAACAGCGGAAACAATAATAGCATACAACAACTGAAGTGAATAGCTGATGCAATGTATAAAACAGTAATGATGAAACATGGTACATATGTCTATGGAAAGCAGTAACAAACCAATGTGCTGAAATACAACTGATCACAAATACTAAAGAAATAAAAAAAGAAAAACAGAAGAGTAACTCCTCAGTATCGCAAGCCTCGGCTCGGTCCCATGCTCTCCATCTCTAGCAAGTCAGGTACCTAAAGTAGAAGGGCTCTTGCCCTTATCTATCCCTACAACAACATAATCTTCTTAGGCCCAAAAACATGGCCCAAATAGGTTGTGAGACAAATTCCCAGTAGGCAACCACCCAAAGATCTGTGCCTAACAGTCAATGAATACATGGAAAGTAAAGTACAAGAATAGTAAATAGGAAATACACAACAACTACAATTCACAGTTCTATCATATGAAGCACACAAGTAACAACCAACAAAAGTAGAAAACAGGTAACCCTCTAGGTAGCTCTCATAGCCTAACCCCTATGGTTCAACCTACAAGTACCAGCAACCCTCTAGGAGGCACACACAGTCTCACCCCTCTAGTTCATCTAAGAGAGTAGACTCTCTGAGGAAGCACTCACCGTCAATTCCCCCTATAGTCTCGTAACATGCTAAAGGCTCTCTGGGGAAGCACTCAACGTCTCATTCCCCCTGTGGCCCACGTCGAGGAACTACAGACTCTCTAAGGAAGCACTCATCGTCAATTCCCCCTGTGGTCTCGCATCGTATTAAAAGACACTGTGGAGAAGCCCTTACGTCTATTCTCATTGTGGTATATTACACTAGGTTCTCACAGTCCTGTGTGAAACTAACATGCTCAGGGCGCGTATATCATCCAACTAAACCTCAAGAACTACTTGGCTATCATCTAAGGCTCAAAAGCATAACAAGAAAGAGTTCCACTATCCTACAACTAGGCATGGAAACCGGTAGAACGCCAACAAGAAAAACAAGCATAGAAAACATCCAGGGTACAGTAAAAACTACCATATTCATAGGAAATTACATCTACTTAAGAAATAAAGAAAAGTAGGCAATATAACAAGGGAAAAATAGGAAATCACACAATTCCCGTTCAAGGGAATTGGCGAAATTGCACAAAATACTCAAAGACATTCTAAAGAAAGGCACAAAATACATAACTCGATCCTAGGATATCGATATACTTGAACCCCGATGACTGATTATACCTAGAACATCATAGATCTGAGAAAACGCCCGAAACACGAAATCCACGATTACATGGGAAAGAGGAGGAATTGTAAAACAAGGCTCAAGAAGAAGGAAGAACTCACCATTGCGATTCCAACGCAATCGACCGTGCTCGAATTGGAGAACAGACGAAGAGGCGGGAGCTCAGGAATGATCCGGCCGTACGGGTCACTCTCGAACGAACGAGACCTAGAAGAAGGTGTTTCTGTGCGTTAGGCGCGACCCAGTCCGTTTAGTGAAAAAAAGAAAAGTACACAATGTGTACTTTTAGAGTACATGGCGTGTACTAGGTTTTTCTGTACTCCGCCAAAATCAGCCTCCACGTCACCCCTACACACCGTGTGTGTGGCCCGGACACGGCCAGCACACGGCTTTGAGCCGGAGAAGAGTACATGACATATACTCAGAAAGTACACAGTGTGTACTTTGAAATTTTCCAGAAACTTCATTTTTCTTAAAAACTCCAGAAAAAGGAAAGGCATACATGAAACGATGATCTGGGTTCTTACAAATTATATAGGGTCAATGAGGACATAGGAACATCACACTCTTGGTGTTCAACCATGTATACAATGGTTTTCCTCTTGATCAATCCAGCCAATCTATATCATCATTATTTAGTTACCGTTTTAATGTAATACATTTAGGCAGATAAGGTTATTCATAGTGCAATTGTACTAGTCTAATAACCTATGTACCCATGATATCCACGTGCTTAATCCCATTTATCAAACCATGAAAATCCTAAGACCTCACATTCCAAGTGTACCCTTTCCAACCATTTCCATTTGTTATGAACCATTACAATGACGAACATACAACAACACCTTGTATGTCACCCATTTTTTGACTCATGAAATTTATAAAGCATTAAAATTAGAGGAAAGAATATTTAAATCATCAAATAATATAACCACATTGAGACACCTAAAATTTCCATTTATATCACCATCAAATGGTTGAAACCCACAAGATAAGAGGTGTGGAGATACTATGGAAGAAAGAAAAAAAATCAATATCAAAACCAAATATTTTTTTTTGAATCAACACACACTAGGTAACCACAACATCTGAATAAGAATAATGTCAAGAAAAAAGGGAGAAGAGACAAAGAATAGAAAAGATGAGGTAGTCATATTATGATTATTAGAGGAACCCAGATCAAATAAACAAATAAATGAAGATAAGTGGGCATATTAAAAATTGGAGGTCAACCTATGGTTAAGGCGGTCAAATGTGGGAAATGAGGGGCTGATATGGGTTAAAATCAAGGAGTATAAAAAATGAATTTTGAAATATTAAAAAATTGAATAAGTAGCATGGTATGGATATATGGTTTTATAAACTGTGCATGAACTATAAAGGTTCCTATATCCCAATAGATAATGGTCAAACTGTTTGGGATGCATAGTTCCACAAAACCACACAACTAACAGTGATGAAATTCTAGTTCCACTATCCCAACAACATGGTTTGCTGGGTTGGAACATAGTTTCTAATAATCTAACACCAACCATGAACCACCCTCTATCTCCCCAAATTTTATCTTTTTCAATGAAAAACACCATGAAAATATATATAATAAAATAAAAACTAAAAACTAAAAAATACCTAAAAATAACACCATGTGTGTGACAAATGTAGTGAACCTTGAATTTCCAAAAACAACCTTTTTCATTTGATCTTACTTTGCGGTGTAGTCAATCATTATAGCATGGAGGTATTCTATCATCCATAACCATTAAATATTCATACACAAATAATTTTCATCAAGGATTATTCCACATGGAGTATAAAGATCCATATGTACAGTGTAGCTCAAATTATATTTTCAATGTTGATTATAATTCTGGATGTTGAAATCTTATAAAATTGATGGTTATGGTGTGGGACATCCATTTTTGATGTAGATAATACATTTTCCCAAGAATTTAACTTTTCTATAGTGTAGAATATTCTATTTTGATGTATATATTTTTCAGTGATAAGGTATACAATACCTATATTTGGAATCCATCCCACATATGAAATTTTCTCAGACGACCAGTCATTAATAAGGATGAGGAATCCATTATTGCTTCAAATAACTTCTCCTAGCACTGACCAATGTCGATCCACTTTCTACTATACTAATCTATATGGTGGTGCACCCTCACACTCCCTTTAGTGAAAACCTAAAATCTAGTCATCACATGGGAACACATGAACCTCATATGACCTTTTGTATGGGAAACCATTGAGCTCATCCAATTTTTTAATGAAGTATACTGCTCAGGTGGTCTTCTCCTTGAGGGACAACTCATATTTTTATGATTCATCTCATCATGTGTATATATCATATTTTTAATATTTTTGAAACCCAAACTATATGGTAGCAATGAAAACAAAGATTCATCCAAGACAAATAAGAAACATTTATTCCTTGTCACCATGCACACACACACAAATTGTTTTTATTTATTCCATATTAATTTTTTTTATTATTCTTCCTTATTTAAATAATCCATGAAATTATGATGCTTTAAAGTATCAACATGAATTGATTCCTAAAACCCTTACATGCATGAAATCCAATTATTACACACATTATTCTCCTCAACAACCATGTCACTTCCAAATATGAAATCTAATAATTCTAATAGTAATACATATTCCTTAACATAGTTAAGAAATCATTAATATATATTTTCATCAAAACTGAAAAACCATATTTTTTCAACCTTTAACACAAAATTATTTGTGAAACAATCTAACCATTTTTATTTTGGTTAAAAATATCCATTCACCATTATCTAACTTTTTCATGAAAATGAAAGGGGTACTTTCTTATTATTTTGGGGAAATATATACCTCATTAAAATTCCCCATTTTTAATAGAAAACATTCACTATTTTTTCAACATCCAAACCTTCATCATATAACAATTGAATTCTTACAAAAAAATTGAAATGCATTAATTTCTTGAATTTACAATGGCTTTTCAACAATAACTCTAAGATTACTAAACTGTATCTCAATTATAGAAATAAGATTAATTTCCAACATCGTCAAAAAATATCCATCATCACTCACTAGAAATTTATAACCCATATAAATCATGAGAAATAAATACTTTTTAAAATAAAAATAAATTCCAATAAGATGACTAGTACATGGATATTATAACACTAGGAGAGGAATATACCATTTTTGGAAAATATTATATCATTTGATGATACAAGGTAAAGGGTAAATATTGAAACCCATATTAATCAAATTGTTTGACTTCATATTCTATGGCTATTATAATTAACATCTAGTTTGAAATATCTTATATGGAATCTAAAAAATTCATTGTATCTATGAAAACTTGCATATTTTATTTTTTAGTGATTAGTAAACTATAAAATATCCTAATCATCTACTAATCATTGAAATTCCATCATGGCTAATTTTTTTTACATTATTTCTAAAAATTTCCATCATCTAAGAATATATAAATATATTCCACTATTTATTTATTCAATTTAATAGATACCACATGAT
The DNA here is from genome assembly GCA_963277665.1 of Viscum album. Lineage (NCBI taxonomy): Eukaryota > Viridiplantae > Streptophyta > Magnoliopsida > Santalales > Viscaceae > Viscum > Viscum album. Next base: position 984,398,608 of record OY728128.1, read on the forward strand.
GATTATTAGCATTGAAATTATAGTATCACTTCAAAGAAGATTTGGCACTCAAATATTTTTCATAATTTCAGTGTAAATAGTTAGATTTCATCATGTATGAATTGAAAAATATTTTATATCTCTTCCATTTAACACACACACACACATAATGTATATACATCTTATATCAATGAACATAAGGTGAATTTCTAGATTCATCATGAAACTACATAGCATGAACCCCTTCCATACTTAATCATGTTAATCCCACTTCCTTCACATGTTCTTTAGAAACACATTCAACTTAATCATAAATGAAAATGTAGAATATTTATAGATTTTCAATGAATAAAAATCACCATCATGCATCCACCACCTTTTAATGTTTATATCCTCAGATTGTGTGTCCCACTTAACCCTACCTCACTTTAATCAATAGATATGAAAAATGAGAATAATGGGAGAGGGGTACCTCCAATACTTCTCAGGATGAGATGATTGGTTCGTCTTTTTATTCATCCATTTCTTCTTGGTTTTATTCAAAATCCATATAATGGTTATATTATAAATAGGGAAACATGTTCAAACATTATATTTAATGTTATCTATGAATTCACCACCACTATTAACTTGAAATTCACTTCAATATTATGATTTAACCCACTTGTATAGATTTATTTAATTTATGAACCATTACAATAATTTCCTCTATGGTAATTTTTTTTCATACAAGGGTAATATCACTATTTTTTGATTTCACTATTTATAATGGTGTGAGTGAACTCACATGATAATTTCTCTTTCTTGTTATACATTTCCACAATGGAATCATTTTCATTATTATTTCAATTAAATGTATGTTTTTTCTCAATCCAGTAATATAGATTAGAGTATACAATTTATAGTACTTATTGAGTTGTTATTTTTCTTATTTCTATTTTTAACATACAGTAACATAAAATATAACCTTTAAATCCAAATTCATAAAATTTTTTATGGTATAATCAAATCTTATTATATTTTACATATTCCCATTTCTTCTACAATGGATACTGTGGATAATGAATCAATGACACTTGATTTATTTCCCTCTGTATTTACAATTCAAAAAACATCAATCCCAATAATTCTATTTCTGAGTGGAATACATTTCTCAGTCTTATTTTAATGAAATTATTATTATCATAAGAGTATGGAAACTCATTATATAACCTCCATTACAATTTTATATACAATATATTTTCATAAGAACATTATTTTCATAAATATAACATTTTCCCAATGAAATATTTATTTATTTCAAAAATTATCCATGGATCAAGGGAATTGGAATGTATTATGAGATTTCCATACTTAATTTAACACAACATACTTAAATTATGTGAACCTTTATCCCATAAAAAAACAACTCCTAAATTCAATTCATTATGAGTATTTTATTTCAAATCTTGTACTTATATTTTTCATTCCAGAGGAATTCATATTTTTTATATTATTTTCCATGAATAAATTATCCATTTTAAAATCTTTAGTATTTAACATCATCAATAATGAATAAATCTCTCTCTAAATCTTATAAATCTTAAAATAATTCATCTTAAATATGTCATCCAAATTATTAAAGAAGGGATTATTTTATTCTAAAAAATATTCAGTTGTGCTTAACATTTATTACTTAATGTATACTCTCCTTATCAATAGTGTTTTTATTGTGAATAAATTTATATCACTATCATCATTATGATATAATACATAAAATATACTGTATAAGTTGAATTATTCTAACCTAAAACCTTCAAGAATTTTATTTCACTTCTCAAAAGTTAGAGCTAATTTGTTTCACTACCTAAACATTTTTTATATATTCCACATGATGTGGTTTCAACTACTCTATAATCATTCATCAAGATACAATATGAAATTAAAAGTTTTTATTCAAGTTTAGAAGTTACATTTTTTGTAGAGTTAGATTAAAAAATATCTAGGGAATAAATTTTATTCACATCCTTGAAGACAATTACTTTCATGAACATGTTATTCTTGTTAATAATGATATTTAATATTTACATATGTCATTAACCAACAATAAATTTTTAATTATATATTAATATATTTCAAAATATACTATAGTATATATAATCTTATTTTATTATGTAAACATATATTCTTCACCTTAATATTCTTCAAATTTTATACATATCTATGTCAATTTACTATAGTGATCTATCATCTCAAATACTCATTCTTCCTGATCATTTATTAATTCTTTCTTATCATAGACAAAAAAATATAATTTCCTATGAAAAATTCATATATTATTCCAAATCTACATGGAAAAAATATAGTCCCCAAAACATTATCATATATCCAATATATTCTTTCAAGTATGATATGAATGATTTTATCTGACAAAATAATTGAATTCCAAAAATATTAAGGCATACACAAGAGATTTCATATATTGAATAGTATATATAAGAAAAATATACAACGTTGAATCCCTAATATAGAAATTTGGCTCTAAAAAAACTTATTGGGACTTGGGAAACCCTGATGGGGGTGGGGTGCGAATCAGTGTGTTAGAATAATTAGAATTAATTTCACATTGTCCCACTCCACTAAATTATTTTGTTTCTACTTTCATTATTGGATGGAACATAATTTGACAATTGATTTCAATCTTATTTTCTCCAACCAAAACAAAATTAGAGACATTGAAATTTAAATTAAAAGGAAATATATAAATTTACATTTTTCAACTATAAAATGATACTCCAAGGAGGATTTATAAAAAATTTATATGTATACTAGGCTAATAAATATTAAACGGGTTTTGATTAAAACATTATGATAGTGGACTACTCAACCAATTTCCATGATCTCTTCCTCCTATTCACTTAATAGCTCCAATAAGGTATAAATTAGATTATAAGGATAAAGGACTTATTCTCAGTTTATTAACATAATGTTCACTTCAAGATCAGTATAATGAACTAACATGCCTTGCATATTTAATATAAAAATAGATTATCTATTAAATTTTAGATTCTTTTTATAAACCTTCTTCCAAATGAGATATTTTATCTGATTTCAAATAGAAATAATATACCACAAAAAATAATGTGGTGTTTAGAATCTTGTTCCACCTGATTTTCATGTGTATGCACAGTACATAATAATTTCAAACCCGATATTAAATAATATACATAGAAAATTCAATTATAATTTTTAAATATAAGTCCACAAAACATGTATTTATATAGTTATCTTCATTAATATGTAGTCATATAGAAAAAATTATCTTTTTAAAATAAAAATATATAATAATTTACTTATTTCTAAACCTTATTCTTCATTTAGAACACAAAGTTCCCTCTCCCCTTATATTCTCAAGGAACACATAGTTTCCTTTCACGATTTAAATGTTCTACACATCCATAAATAATTAAATCCGTATTTATAAGATGATATACTATTGATCATAATGTTTTAATTTCCAAGTTTAAATAAAAATAATAATCAACTATGTTTTATTTAATCTTATATGTTGTATATCTAACTATTTATACTTAACTATAGAATTATAATGAAATAGTTAATTACAAAAAAAACATCCAATAGATTTGGAGAAAGAAGTATGTATTTATCCAATTTTTTCTAGCTTACATTGTAGCACAATGTCTTATGGAATATAAATATAGTTTATAATAAAAATGATATCAACTTCTAAAAGAGTTAAAACATGGAACAACACTTTTAGACATAATCCAAATTCTTTATTTCTATTTTTTTAGAATATAGTGAAATTATACCATGGAATCATGAAGGCTATTGATTTCCCTAAAATACTATTTTCATTTTATTTTCCTATATGTTTTAAACACTCTTTGGGGTGTAAGTTTTCTAATATCTCAAACAATAAAATACTCATAAATAGATAATTTTCAATGTGGATCATTCCCAATGATATTGGAATATCTATATGGCTAGTGCCTTTCAAGATAACTTTAAAATGTGTATTATAATCTGTGACATGGATATCGATGAAATTGTTTAGTTGTGGGGTGGAATACCCAATTTTTACCCAAGGAATCATTTCTTCCCATGCATCAAACTATTTCATGACATAAAATATGTTGATGAGGTTTTGAGATCCTCAAGTGAGAATATGTATAATATATGAATATTAAATCCATACCACATCAGTTACTCTCTTGTATTAATAATTTAACATCCTAATATTTTAGATTATGTTTTCCCTTATATAATATGATTTATTCAATATCTTGTGTTACATGAAACACTGTTTTTAAACGAACCATGACATATAATTAAATTTTTATTGTTTGAGAGTAATCAATTAGTCATTGGATTGAACAGTATGGATTGAAAAAAATTAAATTATAAAAAATTTATTATTACATATGTGTAAATTGAATTTATTTTTTATTAATTAATTTCAAAAAAATAATATAAAAATAATTTGAAAATAAAAAAAGATTTTCTGAAAAAATGTTTTTATATACACAATGCCTTTTTATCATAATAAATTAAATTATTATCTATTTTTGAATTATTTTTATGAAATTTATGTATTATATATTCAATTTTTTTAAAATTCATTTAATATTTTTTTATGCATGAGATATGAATAAATATAGTTTTATTCATAAGAATATAATTTTTATTATAAAAAGCGTGTTTCATTTCATTTTGAATGATTATTTTTAAAATTAATTTCTCAAACTTATAGAAATTGAATTATGTAAAATGGATTCAATATTTAGAATCATTAGGTTAAAATTTGATACATATGTCACTTTTATTTTTGGTCACAATGAATAGTTACCATGGAAATATTTATCACCTTAGTAAAGGGTAAATCAGGTTAATATATGTAAAAATTATGTGATAAGGCCATAATGTTTAATATTAATTGTTTTGGATGAAGATAAATTTTCCCTTAACACCTAATTTACTAAATTTATTTTTTTAATGGACTTTTTCCATGAACATTTCTTATATAATAATTAATTTAATGAAAGTTAGAAAATGCAACTCACTTAGTTTTAAATATCTCATATGTATTCACATAGAAAATAAATAAATTTATGAATGAATATAAATATATATTTAATGAATAATGAAATTATCTTTCCTATGTTAATTTATTTCTAATTTTTAATGATTAAATAAGTAACAATAAATTCGTGCGCAAAGCCAATACATTATTTATTTAATTAATTGATAGATAAAATAATTGATTATAAAATTTTGAAAAGAAATATAATTTGAATGAGTTATATCTTTAAAAGAATTAATTATAACAATATAACATATTATTTATTCTTAATAGGGTTATATTATAATTATAACTTTGTATTTGTATCTTTTAGTTCAAATTAAATGATTATTTCCAAAAATTGACATTAATGATATTTTTCCAATATAATATTTTATTAAATAATTTGAAAAAAATATTTTTTTGAAAGAGGAAATATTGGATATGATATGGTTTAAAATGTTATATATCATCTATTTATGAACTAATTTTTCACCTAAAAAGTAATGTTATAACCCTTTAAGAGTAAATAAGTATAAATGCAGTGATGGTTAAATTTTTTTAACCAAGTTCTTAAAAAAATATAAGGTTTAAAAACACCACTAAAACCTATAAAAAGTTTATTGGTTTTTAAAACCCATACTATATTATTTTAAAAAACATTTACATTTGGAGGAATTTGAAACGGATAATAACTTCATTAGATGTTAATCTGTTATGAAATCCTCAGAGTTCCCCACCACTAATTTATAAAAAGGCACTCATCATTTCTCTTTATCACACCACATTAAGCATTCCAAATCGAATATTCCCTACCAAAATCCATTATAAACTTCCTTATCAATATTATATAGTTACTTGTGTCATAAGAATTCAAACCCTAGGATCCATAAAAGAAGATCTAAATTATTTTTTTCAAAGAATATGTAATCTCATTAACCGATCACTATATTTTATACTTCTTATTTACCTTAATAAATCTATGGAATTTATCAAAAAATAATAAAATGGTTTTCCTCAATATACATGTATGTTATTCTGATTATGATATAACCATTATCCACCCTCTATCTATAAAATTTTAAGCAAAGGTATCCCTCATACGTACATACATCTTACCATCATTATGCAGTGATATAATTCATTTTCCATCCCCATATTTAATGAACGGTTATTATTATAGTTTTATATTTTAAATATAATATTTATGAAATAATTATGCTTATCTATTTTTAATATAAATTTTAAATTATTACCTTCCAATATATTGGAAAACAATATCATCACTCATGCATAAGTGTGGACAAAAACCTCTAAAAAATGTTATTTAGTTTTCATTTCTATTTTTACCTATATGGTAATAAGGATGAATTTAATAAATATATATGACATAATAATGATTCCATAATGTAAAATTATTATCTTTACTCCTTTTTGTTTAATCCATAAAAAATGAAAATAGAATTCATACATGAAAACACCCTACCATATTTGTATATGGTTTAATTAATGTTTCTATGTAACACCCCAAGCTTCCATGGTACGCTTCTTCATAAAATTCAATAGCTTTTTCTACATGAAACACCGAGTTTAAGCGCACCACAACCTATCAAACTATCCATTTAAAAAGAGATTATGAATATTATTAACAACATTTTTAATTTAATATATATTCTATATAATTTTAAAATTCATATTATGGGTTTCATATACATAATAAAAGGACAAATTGAAATTTTCAGATAGAAGAAGTATTTGTCAAAAAATGTAGTTTATCTGCATTTTAATGGAGAAACCTTTTTATATCCAATATTTTACACTTTTATATATTCAATTTGAAAAAATGAATTTTTTATTTATAATTGGTACATAATAATTTATTTTGGATAACTTTTTGGTGTTTTTATGATAACTTTTATATTTTAATGAATAGTGAAAAATACTGCATTTTAATTCAAAACTGCTTTTTCATCGAAATTATTTATATAGTTGGATTATATTTTTTAAAGTATAATTATATTATATTTATATCATTTAATATAATTTTTTTCATTTTAAGTAATTTAACAATGAAATTGGACATAAAAATATATTAATATTTTGATAGTTTTTACTTCTTAAAAACCAACTTTCTGGTTTTGACTACAAGAATTAATTTTAAATTAATGTCATCTAATTATGTGTTTTGAATTGGGAAAAATGGATTCCATATTTTGAAGCAGAAGGTCTAAATTATGTAAATATGTATCTTTTTTTAGACATTATGAATAGTAACATCAGTAATTATTTTTATTTACCATGGTTTGGTAAATTAGGTAAATAAGGGTAAAAAAATAATATTATAATAATATAAAACTACCCTAACACATATCCTAATCATATTGGATGAGATATTTCTAACCATGAGAATTATTAGGATGAATATTTGGCATTTGGGAGCCACTTGAGTGTGAAAATGACATTTTATAGTATTTAATTTAATGAAAAGGGAAATATAACATAAACATGTTTCGTTTACTAAATCAATTTTAATATAGGGTTATATAACTGATCTCTATAACTATAAATAGTCATTATAAAGAGAAAAATATTATAAAAAATATGGTTTTTTATTTATCATTTTTATACATTAAATAAATACACTTATTTATGACACAATGATGATGTAGTGATTATCTTATTAATGAAATATTCAAATAAATGAATTTATAAATATTAAAATAAATATAATTTGAACCTTTTGATGCACATAAAATATATTTTTGGATGAAATTGACATATGAGTGATGAGTTAATGCCTTTTTTTTGAAATAATCAAGTTGTTACCATTTTAACAAAAATCAAATACTAAATAGTGTCAAAATTGACATTAATGAGTTTTAAAAATAAATACTATTTTATTAAATGATATAAAAATCCTAAAAATATAAGATTCATCAAATTGAATTATTTAATTTTAAACATTTTTTTAATGATCTACTTTATGTTCTCATGGAAATTTATAGTAAATAAATTTACCATGGAGTATAAAAGTACAAGAAGACATGGTAAGAGTTAAACTGGTTAAATAAGGGTTAATCCCAAAAGATAGGGTTAATTTAATGAACTAAACTTGTCTAAAAATAATTTAATGAGAGTATTTAGATCCATAACCATATTATCCTTTAAAAAAATTACTTTTTAAATATTATAAACAGAATATTAATTTATAAAAAATTAATATTTCAATCTTTTCCTAAAGTGCCCCTCACTACTCTTATAAAAGGGTACTTTTCATTATCTTTAATTAAAATCTCAAAATCCATTTGCCTCAGTAAAAACCTACCAAAATATCCTCACAAATTCCCTCAATTCATCCTATAGGCCACCATTTTGGTATAAAATCAACTTAAGGAGTTATTTTGTGAAAATTAAAAGGAGACACCCGAAGAAGAGGTAATCGTTTTATCCATTATTTCAATGTTCTTATCTTCTTCTACTCTCTCTTCCTAAGTTTTTAGAATAATAGAATCATAAATGACGAATTTAATATATGTTGAGATGCTTTTATGATTATGGGACAACCATATTCCTTCTTTTACCCATCCCATTAAATGCAATACCACCATGTCTGCGTATGTACGTCTTACCATCTCTACGCCGTGGTGTAAACTGTGTTCATCTATACTTTATTTTGATTGGTATAAGGATTAATATAAATGAATTAAATAATAAATATAACATAGTTTTATTTATGTAAAATTTATATTCCATCAAAATCCATCCCATTAAACTATTAAAGAAATGATACTGTCGCTCGTGCGTACGTACGACTTACCATCTCCACGACGTGATGAGACTCATCTTCCACGTCCACTATCCAAGAATGATTATAAAAAAGTATATTATTCATAATTATGAAATATATGACAAACAAAGTCTACTAGAATGATATATATATATATATGTATGTATATATTTATGTATATAAATATATTTTATTCACTTACTTCTATTCAATAAGATAATAAAACCGAAACAACGTTCATGCGTACATACGACCTACAGTATCCATGAATTGTGTATTACATTTCATATATCTATCTATTATATATATATATATTATGAATATATATGATATATAAATCACATTATACATTCTGAAAGTATGTAAATCATGATATAAGTAATATGATCAAGAAAAACAAGTCAATTGACACTGTAGCGGTGGAGGTACTGCAGCGTTTGCGGCACTGTAGTAGGCACTGTAGCAGTCCACGTATTATAGAAATACTATTCACTAAGGGGTTCTTTGGGCCAAAATATGGGCTTTAAAGGCTTGTATTCAGGCCACTTGGACCTGTGCCTTTAGTCTATGTAATGGGACTCCCTCTACAAAGTCAAAAGAGGTCTTTTCTTTAATAATAAAATGAGGCTTCAACCTTAACCTTTAAAAAAAGAATAACAAGTCAAAATAAGTATTATAAACAAAGTGATTATTACATAAAAATGTTTTATTAACGTGAAATTATAAATAAATAGGTAATAAAAGTCATAAAAGAATCATATATGATATCATAAATATTATTATAATTCTGATATAAGTTAATCATATGTTTAAAAATGTGATACAGGAGTTTCGAACTTGCAAAGAGAGTATCAGACCTAAAGTAAGGGTTAATTCCTCAATCTCATTATTATCCAAGATTTATTATGAGTAAGTATTTACTGGGACATATTTATCATCTATGCCCACATTTCATAAAAATTTCTTCAAAAGTAATATGTTAAGGTTTTATGGAAGGCACACTTTAACTATAAAATCATTTTAAATGTTTTAAATATTTATTTTTCTAAATATTTTTAATTAATGTCCATGTTTTCAAAATGATTTTATGGATTTATTTATATGGACATGATTGTTATAAAATTTTAATTCCTTTCAAAATTTTAAAAGTGGTATGGGACACTTTGATTCAAAAATCTATTTTAAATTACATCTTTTATAAAATGTATGACTTCTAAAAGATATCCAGAAAATAAAGGGATATTTATCTCAATGATTTTTACTAATTATTTAAATCTATGTCAATATCCTTTATTAGATTTTATTTTTGATTTTGGTTGATTTATTACAATAAAATCTTCTATATTGTATTGAATGATTTATGATATGTTTGACTGTGGATGTACTATTTTTATACTATTAATTGTTTATGGTTAAAGTATTAACATTTTATATGATAATTTTAATATGAATGTTTATGTTGGTTATGTTCTACCCCTTTCATAATAGGAATGAACTGGACTTTATAATTGTCATGTGGGGCCTTCTATATCCCCTCAATGCATAAATAGTCTCATGAGACAATTTTGTTTGGTTTTTGGATAATGTATTACCCAATTAGGTATGGTTTCTTGGCTGAAGCCTTGATGGTATGTTTGAGATGTCCTATATTATGCATTCCATCATTATGAGATTAGTTATTAATTTTATATGTTATTATTCAACTAGAATAATATCTATGTGAATGTTTAAATGATAATATTTTATTTATTCTTTTCATATTATACTAAATATACTGTTTTTAGAGGCTTGTGTTTTAATTTTATACCTTTCCTTAAAATTTTATAGTTATTTATGATAGATTTTCTTTATTGTTTATCTTTACTAAGCATTTGATCTCAATCCTTTCTTATGTTTTATTTTTCTAGGATGCCAAGAAGTGTTTTATGATTGATATGAAGAGTTAATATACGGTAATAATAGTATTCCCAAAGGATTATCTATGTTGTGTTTTATGTTAAAAATTGTAATGCATAGTTCATCTATGTAATCTATATTCCAAGACTACTAAATAGATTGGTGCATCGGGACTTGATTCCTTGTAATCATGAAAATGTATTAAAATAATGCACTGGCTCCAGGATTCTGGGGTCAGAGCACTATAGTTGGTATCAGAGGAAGTTTAGAAACAACTTTGGAAATAGATTTTAAAAACATATATTAAGGATCATAACCCTAAGATAGACTTCTAGGATTTGTATAGATGGACCCCCTATATTTTTTGTAAAGTAGGGATTATATGGATATTCTAAGAAATAAATATATATATGGATACTACATGTGGATGTGGTTCTAGAACAGATGTTCCTAGGGGTGAATACTCTGAAAAGGTATTTCAAGCTTTAATTGGGTTTACTTGGTACAAGATAACAAGACTTACTATGCCCCAATTTTGACACTCCTAGGGGATATGATTAAGATAATTCAATTTTTCTTTACAAACCATTATGAATAATTTATGAGTAAATATGTACCAAAAGAAACCATTTTTATGATTATGAGACGAGATACAGGTAAATATTCAATTAATGGTCATAATTTTTATAGTTCACATTATGATATGATCTAAAATAGTGTATGTCATCATTTAGAAATGGTGCCTAGTAGAAGGAATGAGAACTCCATTAATAAACATGATCCAAAGAGTACGAAGGATCATATATTTTATGGTCTTAATCCTACATTTTGATGGGAAATAGTCTCCCACACATTCTCATCATATGAATAAATTGTATCATGAGTTAATATGATAGGTAAACAATTATCTGAGTCCTATGGCTTTGAAGGGAAACAAGAGAAGAAAAGGATAGTAGAGAAAAATAAGGATAAAGGGAATAAGAGAAAGAAGGATTTTCCCACATGTGATAATTGTTGAAAGAATCACCTTGGTAAATGATTGAAGGAAATGAGAGTTTGTTATAAGTGTGGCGAAAAATGACACCAAGTTGGTGATTTAAAGTTAATAAAAAGGTTTCCAATGTACAATGCATCATCTTCAAGGAGTTGGGACACTACATGAATCAATGTACAAATCATCAGAGTATACCCCAAATGATGCTATTGGATAATAATCAAGTTACGATACTACTGTATATGAAGAGGAATGAATACTGTTATAATGTTGTTATTAATGAATTATGTTATTTGAGTATTGTATCAATGATGCACTAGTTATAAGAATTATAGAGTATATAAGGACTGTATTGCAGTACTATTTCATTGAGGATTTGAGATTTTATGGTACCAAGTTAAGTGACACAGTTTCAAGTCTAAATTTTTGAAAATATATGGTTTAGGGGAAATATAACCCTTAATATTTTTCTGATTCTGAGATAATGATTTCAGAATAAGAGATAATTGATTTGGATAAAGTAGAATGAATATTATTTACATACTTGGAACTAATTAATGGTTTGTTTTAAAAAAAGGTTTATACAATCATTATTGGGAATTTTAAACATTTTTGGATTTAATGTGTATATCAATTATTCTATATTTTACATAAGGAACAAATAAGAACGAATGTATTCAATAAGGTTTTTTGGTAATTCAGTTGATTACCATGTTTTAAAAGAATACATGATATAGGTATTCACATGTATGTTATGTGACCTTCCTTAATAAATTTTGGACTATGAGTTTGGAAAGAAGTATTTTAGATAATCAAAATGGTTGGAATGGATTAAGATGGAAATTTGATGGTATTTTTTAAGGTTAAACCATCTCTTATGATTTTTTTAATGTTATAATTTTTAGAAAAGGACAGATCGTAGGTCGGATGATAAACCTAGCGTCCAGAAAGGCTGCGAGACTTGAACCCACCACCGAATGGTGATAAGGGTGCATCTTCTACCACTATCCTATGTGATGTCCTAGTTAGTATAAGACAATATCATTTATTTAAATTTATAATTTTATATTTGAAACCTTATCTAGTTATGATAAATAGAATATTTTTGAGTTTTATTATATTTTGAAGAGAAAGATGAGTTTGTGGTATGAATTAGTTAAAGGATGAAACTCTACATGTCAATTAAGTATGATTCCCTATGTTATATGTCTATGAAGCTAATTAATTCTACAATACTAGGGAATGAATCATAAAACCAAAAATATTTTTCTATTACTTTCTTTTTCATTGAATCAAATGGTCTCTTAGATCATCGAAAATTTATAGGTTTCTGGTTGTTAATTTTATTCTAATAATATTCTGTATCACTCTCCATCAGAACTTGGTGGTTATATTTTACTTTTATTTTCATGTTTTCCTACATGGAACCCTAGTATGTGTTATTTCCAGTAACCTTCATACTTACCTTTCTTTATATTAAAATAGATGTCTTATTAATCCATTTTTGGATGTGAGATTTCAACTAAGATATTTAAAAATGTAAAACCCCTAGCTCTAAATTATGAATTTAAATTGTGAGTATGCAATTTATTTAAGGATGGGATAATGTAACACCCCAAGATTCCATGGTACACTTCTTATTATTGTTTAATAGCATGCGCTATACACAACACCGAGTTCAAACACACCTTGACCTATCAAACTAGATATTTAAAAAGTGGTTATGAATAGTATTAACCACATTTTTAATTTAAAATATATCCCATATAATTTTAAAATTCATCTTATGTGTTTCTTATACAAAATAAAATGACAAATTCAATTTTTCAGATAAAAATAGTCCTATAAAAATGTAGTTTTTCCGCCATTTAATGGAGAACCCTTTTTAAATCCAATATTTGAAAATTTTATATATTAAATATGATAAAATTAAATTCTTCTTTAGAATTTGGACATAAGAATTTAGTTTGGATAAATTTTTGGTGTTTTTCTGAAAACTTTCACATTTTAATGAATAGTGAAAAATACTGTATTTTAATTCAAAACTATTTTTTCATATAAATTATTTTTATAATTAGATTATCTTTTTAATTATTTTTAAATTATAATTATATTATATTTTTATCATTTAATATAATTTTTTTCATTGGAAGTAATTTTACATTGAAATTGGATATAAAGGCATGTCGATCTTTTGATAGTTTTTACTTCTTAAAAACCCGCATTCTGGTTCTGACAACGAGAATTAATTTTAAGTTAATTTATAAAAATTTTGTGTTTTGAATTTGGAAAAATGGATTATATATTTGGAATCATAATGTAAAAATTGTGTAAATTGGTACCTTTTATTTTTGGACATTATGAATAGTAACATCTATAATTATTTTTGTTTACCATGGTTAAAGAGTAAATTTGGTAAATAAGGGTAAAAAAATAATATTATAATAATATTAAAATAACTTAACATGTGTCCTAATACAATTGGAAGAGATATTTCTAACCATGAAAATCATTAGGCCTAAATGTTGTCATTTTAGATCCACATGGGTGAAAATGAAATTTTATAATATTTAATTTAAAGAAAAAGAAAATAGAACACAAACATGTATCTATTATTAAATCAATTCCAATATAGGGTTATATAACTAATATTTATGACTATAAATAGTAATTATAAATATAAAAATATTTCCTACATCATGATATTTTATTTATAAATTTTATACATTAAATAAATATATTTATTTATGACACAATGATGATGCAGTGATTACCTTATTAATGAAAGATTCGAATAAATGAATTTTTAAATATTAAAATAAATATAATTTGAAGTTTTTGATTTCATATAATAATTTTTTGGATTAAATTTACATATTAGGGATGATGTAAATTTTTTTTGGATGGAATCAAGTTTTTATGACTTTAAAAAAAATAAATTACCAAATATTTTCAAAATTGACCTAAATGATTTCTTAAAACAAATACAATTTTATTAAATGATATAAAAATCCAAAAAATATAATAGTAGTACAAATGTCTTATATAATGCTAAAAATATCATTAACGACCCAATTTAGGTTCTCTTGGAATTTTATAATAACTAAATTAACCCTATACTATAAAAATACAAGAAGACACAGTTAGAGTTAATCTGGTTAACTAAGGGTTAATCCCAAAAGACGGGGTTAATTTCATGAACTAAAATTGTCTAAAAATAATTTAATGTGAGTATATATACCAATAACCATATTATACTCTAAATAAATTACTTTGGAACTATTATAAACCGAATATAAATTTATAATAAGTTAATATTTCAAGCTTTTTATAAAGTTCCCCTCACCTCTCTTATAAAAGGGCACTTCTCCTTTTCTTTAATTAACACCTCCAAATCCCTTTAACTAGGTAGAAAACTGAATACATATCCTCTAAACATCCATACATTCATAATATAGGACACCATTTTGGTAGAAAACCATATTAAAGAGTTCTTTTGTTCAAATCAAAAGGATACACCCGAAGAAGAGGTAATCATTTTATCCCTTCTTTCAAAGTTATTTTCTTCTTGTACTTCCTATTACTAAGTTGTTAAAATACTAAAATAATAAATCCAAAATATAATATATTTTTAGATGTTGTTATTATTTCTGTAAAACCATATTCATATTTTTACCCATCCGATTAGAAGTAATACCACAATGTGTGCGTACGTACGACATACCGTCTCCACACCGTGGTGTAAATTATTTTTCATCTATACTTTATTTTGATGAGTATAATGTTGAATATAAATGAATTAAATTATAAATATACCATGCTTTTATTTATTTAAAATTCATATTCTATACAAATCCATACCATTAATCTATTATGTAAATGATACCATCACTCGTGCGTAAATACAGCTTACCATCTCTACGACGTGATGAGACTCATCTTCCACATCCACTATCCAAGAATGATTATAAAAAATATATCTTATTAATAATTATGAAATATATGAAATAATAAGTCTACTAGAATAATATATATATACATACATACATACATACATATATTTCATTCACTTACTTCCATTTAATACGATAAGAAAATGGAAACAATGTTTATGCATACGTACGACCTACCATATCCATGAATGGTGTATTCCATTTCATATATATATATCTATTATAAATATTGATATTAAGAATATATATGATATATAAATCATATTATACATTATTGAAGAAAATAAATCATGATCTAAGTAATATGATCAAGAATAACAAGTCAAAACACGTACGATAAACAAAACGATTATTACATGAAGTCTTGCATTGACATTTAATTGTTAATAAATGGGTAATAAAAGTCATAAAATAATCATATATGATATCATAAATATTATTATTATTCTTATATAAGTTTAAAATATGTTTAAAAATAGTATACAAGTGTTTTAGACACATACAGAGAGTATCAAACATAGGGTAAGGGTTAATTCCTCAATCTCATTTTTATCTGAGATTGGTTATGTTTAAGAATTTACTGGGACATATTTATCATCCATGTTAATTTTTCATAAAAATTTCTTCAAAAGAAATATTTTATGGTTTTATGGAAGACAATATTTAACTATAACATAATTTAAAATGTTTTTTAAAGATTTATTTTTCTAAATATTTTTAATTAATGTACATTTTTTCAAAATAATTTTAAGGATTTATTTATGTAGACATGATTGTTTTAAAATGTTAATTCTTTTAAACAATTTCAAAGTTGTATGGGACACATTGATTCAAAAATATATTTTAAATGAAAATTTTTATAAATTGTGTGACTTCTAAATGATATCAAGAAAAAAAGGGATATTTCTGTTAAAGAGTTTTACTGATTATTTCCATATATTCCAATATACATTATTAGATTTTAGTCTTTATTAAGGTTGATTTATTAAAATAAAATATTATATATTTTATTTAATGAGTTATGATATGTTAGTCTATGGTTATTCAATTTTTATAACATTCATGGCTTCTGGTTAAATAATTACCATTTCATATGCTAGTTTTAATATGAATGTTGCTATTGGTTATGTTTTACCTCATTCATAAGAGGAATGTATATGACATTGTAAGTGTCAGGTGGGCCTGACTATAGCCCCTTGATGAATCGGTAGTCTCATGAGACAATTTTTTTTGGGTTTTGGATAATGTCTTAACCAATTAGGTATGGAGTCTTGGATGAATCCTTGATAGTATGTTTAAGATGTCCCACATTATGAATTCCCTCGTTTTGAGATTAGTTATTAAATTTACATGTGATTATTCGACTAGTAGAATATCAATGTCAATATTTAAATAGAATTATATGATTTATTATTGCCATATTATAATTAAGATAATGTTATAAAAGTATTGTGTTTTAATTTTATACCTTTCTTTAAAAGTTCATGGTTATTTATGATAGATTACACCTTATTATTTATCCTTACTGAGCATCTGAGCTCACCCCCTGCTCATGTTATTCCCAGGATGCCAAGAAGTCTTTTATGATTAATATGCATGGTCAATCTAGGGGAATAATAGTGATCTAAAAGTATTATCTATAATGTGTTTTATGTTAAAATTGTAATGGGAAGTTCATGTATTTAATCTATATTCCATGACTGCTAAACTAACCAGTCCATCGGGACTTGATTTTTTATAATCATACCAATGTATTAAAATAAATCACTAGCTCTAGGATTTTGGGGTTTGGGCGTTAAATTCTATATATAAATTTTATGAATTATTGAAAAAATATCATATATATATATTCATGATATTTTTTCATTATTAAAATTATAGATATGATTTAAGCATGATCAATTCACATGGACCAAAATTATCATTACAAAAAAAAACATGAAAAGCCTAGACAATATCACAAAAACATTGATTTTAATAAATAATTGTTAATAAAAAGGTTCTAAGAGGTTATAATTAAATAATATATG
The DNA here is from genome assembly GCA_963277665.1 of Viscum album. Lineage (NCBI taxonomy): Eukaryota > Viridiplantae > Streptophyta > Magnoliopsida > Santalales > Viscaceae > Viscum > Viscum album. The sequence goes on from OY728128.1 coordinate 984,416,309, forward strand.
GTATTATATATATGAATAATTTTATGTAATTTATTAATAATAATCCTATAATTATTATATAGCAAGTTCAAACACATATGATGGAAGTCGGACATAAGGTATGAGATTTTTATCTCACTTTTTTTTCTATGATACACATGCCATATTCACTACTTTTTTATTTTATGTGGTGTATAAACTACCCATTAAAGGAATTTATGATGATTATTATTAAAATTATCGTGATTTAAATATCCATTTATCATTTTTTATTTCACGGGTCTTACGATTAAAAAGTTACCGAAGAAATAGTGATTTTATGTTACAGTCTCATTATTTATTGAAAATTTTTATTATTAAGTTGATATTGAATAATTATTATGATATAAATCTAAATAAAATCATGAAATTTTATATCCACTAGTTATTTCTTGAAATTATATGAATTAATTTAATTTTTCTCTCTTTAAGTATTCAAGATACTGAAAGATTATTTTAAGGAATATTAACTTTGTTTTTCGATTCGATCAAAAAACAATTTTATTTGACATCCTTGTCTTATAAATGAAATATAAATATGGTTTTTACAATTATAATATGAATTTTTAAATTTATATATCTCCATATATTACTTTTTAAAAAATTATTTAAAAGGAATCTTCTTATTGTTTTCATATTGAGGTATATTTTTAAATTTTATAAAAATTTGAAAGCAATGTATTATTTTAACTTATATAGTAAAAATGTAATTTCTCACCATCATGACCAATTAGTATTGAAAATATACCATTATAATTTTCCAAGGATATTTTCAAATAAAATTATTATTACAATATTTTGTGAATTTTTAGATTATGAATTGTAATTTTCAAAGTGGAAAGGGTATTTTCCTCAAGAATGTTTTAAGGATCATGTGATGGTATATCTATTTATGAAAGAAAAAACCCAATGATTTAATGGATTATTTACAAAGTAAATTATAAAAGGATATAATACCTATTCCTTCTAGGGTTGGTTCATGTTTATTATAATAATATTTCTATAAAAGATATTTCTTTTCCATGGGATTTTCTCTGATGAAATTATAAAATTATTATAAAATTTGTTTGTTTTCCACATGTTATATTATGATGAAATATTTATAAATCCGATATATTTTTATTAGTTTATATATGATGAATGTTTCATGATCTTTTGGAACATATATGTATGGTTTTCAATATGTGATGGGTTGTCCTGAATTTATATATACACATAATGCATTGGGTAATGATTAATAAATCAGAGATAAAAAAGGCTAGAATTGAGAGTAAACCATGTTCAATAAGGCACTCTATCTATTATGATGGTATTTTGAGTGGACCTTGAATACTATTATGATTTAGGGAGTGAACCTAGTTCACTATGAGAGTCGTGGAATTAATCCTTGACTACTAAGGAAATGATTTTCTATGTGTATGTGTACTCCATACACTTATATATTTTTCAAATGTTTTTCTCTGATGTCTCATTTTATTTGATTCCATTCTAAATAATTCCTAATGAACTACAAATATTTATTCCATGAATCTTGATTATGAACTATGATATGAATGTTATGGTTTTTATAATGTTATGCTCTTGTTCTTATAACATTGTACTCAGGTTATGTTTAAATATCCCTTGTTTACCGTTACTGATCATCCTAGATCACCCTTTTTATATTTTATTTTCCCTACTTCATGAAGTAAGGTATGAAGTTTGATATGTCTATGAAAGATTATAGTAATGATGATTTAAGTGGGATATGATATAGAACACTTATGAACTCATTTATTATATATCCATGTTTCCAAATGTACTAGACCTATATGATTATATAATAGATCTTGATATTATTCAGTGAATAGTAATATAGTTAGATGTAATATATATGTATGAAATTTTTTGGTTATTATAGTTAGTATTATATTGAGTATTAAATAACCATTGGAAAATTGGATGGAAAAACTCAATATAGAGACCTGGGTATAAGTCTAGGTATAATAAATCATTGTAATGTTTTGGGAATGATCATGGATGATCTAGTATAGTCATGTGGTTTCATAGATTTTGAGGAATGTATCTTTATTCTGACATCCAGAAAATGATTTATCATTATTACTAGGATTTACACTATTTTTTGTCATACTATGATTTTTGGTTTTAGACAATGGATAGAACTTGAAGGAATCATGTTAATGATGGATGTGGCTGACAATGCCATGATTTTAATCCTAATAAATCAAATTATGTAGGAGGTGGAATGAAAAATATAATTGTTTTGGTCATATACAATTATAATTCTATGAATCTTGTGGAACTTCCAAATAATAAAACAATGGAAAAAAATTCTTTTGAGTCTTTAATGAGGAAACACTGAAATTATTTTATAGGGTCTTCTAATCCACCAGTTACTGAGAAATGGATATGTACCATTAAAAATATATTTTTCATTATCTAGTTTTCGTATCATCTAAATTTCAATTTTTATTTTAATTATATAGAAATAGATCAATATTAATGGTGTAATCTTTTCAATAATATGGGTCAATAGGAATAAAGTGACCCCATGGAGCGGGAAGAGTTAAAGAGATTATTTTTAAATAAGTGGGTTTCATGTATCATTCACACAAAAATGGATAAGTAATTATTTAAGATAAATCCAACAGATGTTGAATCTACTAGTACCTATGAAGAAATTTTTTTGATACATTAAAATTATGCTTTTAGTACTTTTATCCAACCAGAATGTAAGTGTGATATTTTATTCAGTGGCTTAAAACCATGTCTTTATAGGTCATTTTCCATAAGATATTTTAATAGCTATAAAGAACTTATTTGATGTATTATTAAGGTGGATATAAGGATCATAGTTTCCTAACCATCATATAGTTTTCATTTCAAAATAAATATATAATTCAAAGGGAATTCTAAAATTCATGGAGAGAATTATATGTGATTTCCTTTATACTCATTGTGTGGAAGGAAATTGGTAAAACAAAGTGGGGGTAAATGTAAACCATTTATTTCTTGAATGGAAATTCATAAAAAATTGAATACTAAAGTGATGAGAAATATTTATCTAGTGATACAAATAGAGAGAAAGATCCGTAGAATAAACCACCCACACCTTATTGTTTCAAATTCAATGAGTTTGAGAATTATCCTAGCCAACGATCAAACTCGAAGGTTAATGAAAATGATTAAAATAATAAATCACTTAAGACAATATATAATGATAAATCTCATCCAATAATAATTGGTGATGAGGAATATGATCCAAAAGTGGTGAAAGGTACACATACCATCCACTATAGAACTGATAATGTCTTAGTTGACTCTGGTTACACCCACTCTTTAATATTTAAAGAACTTTATAATGGTATAAAAATTCCACACAATTATTAGATGTTATATTATATATAAAAATCCATAATAATATGATTATCACAAATCAAGTCTATGATTTTCCCCATTTGAAGTTTTTGGGAATTTGATTCCTTTAAATCAATGTTAATCTTCATCTGGTTGAACTTGATTTTATTTTTTCCATGAATTTAATTACACTACATAGCCCACATAAATTATCAAGGATGAGTTTCTAAATTTGATATTATGAACATCATAATATTTTTTATCAGTGTGATGAGAAGTAATAACATCTTATGGAAATCAAATCCATCATATAAATCATTATTCCTATTCAAAGAGGATTTTTATCTTAGATAGTTTAGGAGAAACTCAACATTAAATATATTAAAATTTCATGAGGGTTTTTTGATGTATTTATAGAAAAATTTCATGGTCTTCCATATAATCATGAAGTGTAGATCTCATTAAACCTCATACATAGTTCTACACATATTTAATGAATAAACTCATTAGAGACTAAAAAGTTCATATTTTTTGTAGTATTTATAGATGAAATTCTTATTTATTAAATGGTCAAGGAATAACATGTTGATCAATTTAGTATTGTGAAAAAGACCCAAAATAATGTGTAGATTTATGAAAAAATTACCATGCCTGAATTTTGGATTTGGAAAGTTTCATTCTTGGGTCAAATTATCTCAAGTGGTGGTATATCAGTTGATCCTTCAAAGAAAAATTTTATTGAGAATTTTCCCATACCAATAACTATTAATTATATTCATTGTTTTCTTGGTTTGGATTGATATTATTATAACCTTTTGGAAAATTAATCACACTTTTATAATCTACACAAAATGTTAACCAAAATGGATCTATGTTCCTTCACATAGACCAATGTGAAGAAAATTTTGAATGACTAAAGAGAAGGATAGATAATGGATATGTTAATAAATTACCATATAGTGGTTAAGGCCTTATATTAAATAGTTATTCATAAATTAATAAAATAGGATATGTTCTCATAAATAATGATATAGTGATATCTTATACCTCATTCTAATTGAAAATTCTTGAGAAAAATTACCCAGCTCAGTATTTGGAGCTAACTGTTGTATGTTTTCAATTAGAATTTTGGAGGTATTATCTTTATAGGGAAGGTGTGTTATATATATTTATCATGAATTTTACAATATATTTTCAAATTTAAAGAGTTTAATTTGTGCAATAGAAGATAGTTGGAGTTGATTAAAGATTATGGCTTCTCAAAAAATTACCACCCTAGGAAAGTGAAGAATGTGGTAGATGATCTGATTCGAAAGAATCATGCTGGGTTATATATACTGATGATAAAAAAAGAAAAAATATTTATTAAATTAAAAATAATTATTCTTGAAATCATGAAGGTAAATTTTTCATCTTTTTCAAATGAGTGTTCAACCATATACCAAAGTGAAGATTAAAGTGGTGAAAAAGAAAGTTATAGAGCTAAAGAATAATGTGAGAAATGTTCATAATTTTAAAATTGTTTTTTATGGATAATAAGTTTCGAGAATCATGTATGTGTTTAATCCATGCCATATTTGATGATAGAGTTGTTAGATAAGGCTCGCAATTCATCATCTACTATTCATCTTAGAAGTAAAAAATATATATTGAGATATGAATGATTATTTATGACAGTAAAACATAAATAGAGTTATTTCCGAATTTATATCATGGTTCTTATTATGTAAAAAAGTTATTTATACAAGATATAAGTCTAAGGTAATGTTACAAACATTATCCATACTAGATTGTAAATGAGAAATCGTCAATATGGACTTTTTCTCTAGAATTCAGAAAACATATAAGGTCCATAGTTCTATTTGGACTATAGTAAATATCCTTAAAATATTAGCACAATTAATTTCTCTTAGATATGATCTATCTCATAACCAATTTTCATTAATTTATATTAAAAATGTTGAATGGTTTCATAGAATATCACATTCTATTATATCTGATTGGGATCCAAGGTTTACCTCAAAATTATGGAAAACACTTCAGTAGGATCTGGATACAGAGTTATGTTTTAGCACAATATATCATCCCCAAACATGTGAAAATTATAAGACAACTATAAAGACCCAGAAATTTCAAGGAAAATGTTTTCCTAATTTCTATGGAATTTTACGAGTCCGCAGTTTCTAACGACACCTGATTCTGAGGCCCGGTGTTCCCGGAATCAATTTATGAAGTTTTGTTCGGGTACGTTCAGTAAACATACGTGCGTGTTTTTCTATCTTTTGAACCGGTGCTCGGAATTGAAATCTGAGGACACTGATGAAATCGCAACGCCGTTATTCGCTTAAGGGGATCTTTACCGCAGTTGCGTTTTATGCGGGTTGAGAGTTAAAATTTGGGGTTTTAGAATAAAATGAATAAAATTGTGGAACACAATTTTATTCATGTTGGGTGGTTATTTTATCCCAAGGGGAGTTAGTGGTGGGGCCCACACCCACATAACCTCCCATGGGAGGATATTTGTGAGGTGGGTCCCACACAATTTCCCAACATTTCATCTCCCCCATAACTCCTCCCAACTCCCTTGAACATCCCTTTATTAAATTTTTTTGACAACTCCTCCTCTTTAATATGAGGAGCCTCTCCACCTCTCTCTCTCCCATTAATGTTTGCCTACACATTTAGTTATTGCATTGATTCTTTTAATTAATTTGAATTGGTTGGAAATTATTTAATGTGGGAGAAGTTTTTATTTAATATTTTCATAGAAAATATTTTTGGTGGGGGAACCTATGGAGATTTAGAAGAGCTAAGTTCACCGATGAAGAATGTATCTCTGATGAAGAACGCGGAGACACCGGTGACGACGCTACTTCCTTGGCTTCTTCCTCGGAACCTCCTTCTGACGTGAGACTTCTCCGACGAATCTTCTATCTTCCTCTTCATCATCAACAGATCAACGCGCGAGCTTGGAAGAGAAAGAGTACGATGAACGATGACAACCTAGACTTCAACCGCGATGAACGAACACCCAATAGTTTAAAAGGTAGGGGAATATTGTATAATTACTTATCTGTTATTTTTATCCTCGAACATGGGCGTTTATTTGTTGGGTGATTATTTGAACCACTAAAGCGGTGGGTACGGGCTAACAGACAAGTCCAGACCCACCTCCAAATTGTTCGTGATGTGCAGAATGTTTGGTGACGGATTAACGGAAGGGAAACGTTGTTTTGAGGCCGTCGTAATGAAGAGAGCGACTCGAGAAGGCCGTAGGCGCATACAGAAGCTAAAACGGACCACCAGAGCGACTCCGGTGGCCCACGGAACATTGCAGCGGCCAACACCAGCTGACCGCCTAGAGGCGGCGACGCCTCAGTGCACTGCCAGCGGAAGTCCGCCATAGCAATGGCCGCGGCGGTGGTGGAATGGATCCTGCGCCGCGCGGGATCCGGGAAGAGGGGGCAGTGCCAGCCTGGCGCTACCGATTCGAAGAAACCAGGGGCCGCGCCCCCATTTCGCTCGGCCAGCTAGCCGAGCTGCACCGGCCGGGCCGGACCGCGCTGGCCAGGACGGGCCGTGCCAAGCCGGGCCGGGCCACGCCCAGCCGACCCGGACCCGGACCCGGGTCGGGTCGGGCCCAGACCCCCCTTTTTGGGACCGTTTTTGGTTAATTGCCCATAACATGAGCTACAGACCTCCGATCGACGCACCATTAGTTGCATAGGATTACTTTGATCAAGAAGGTCGTTTCAGTATATTACACTCAAGGTTTCAGTGAAGTTTGGGTATGGCCAGGTTGGTTCGAACCTGAAACCAAACGGGCCCTCAGAGAGGAAACACTTATAACTTAAGGACCGGACGTCTGATTGACGTGCCGTCAACTACGTTGGATTCCTTTTGATGAGATGGTTCTTTTGGCCTACCCATTTGAGGTTTGGACGTAGTTGGAGTATGGTCGGGTTGGTTTTAGCTTAAAAACCAACCGGGCCCCTGGAATGGAAAAGCCAATAACTCTCAGACCAGACGTCCGTTTGACGAACCGTTAGCGGCGCTGGTAATATCATTGAGAAATGGTTCCTTTGAGTATACCCTTTCAGAGTTCGGGGTACAGTTGTGATACGGTCAGGTTGGTTCGTACATGAAACCAACCGGGCCCTCGGGACCAAAAGGTTAATAACTCACAGACCAGGCGTCCGATTGATGTTCCATCTGTTGTGTTGAGACCCCTATGACGTGGCAGACCTTTGAGATACTTATTCATGGGTCTTCGTGACACTTGGAGTATTAGCCAGTCGCTCGTGGAGTGGATCCTCTCAGAGACGATCATACGAAGTATGGAGACCTAGTACCTAGTTGAGACCTGATGACTGCTTGTCCGATACGTTTCAGAGTGACTTGACTAGCCTAGTGGGGAGCACTACTATGTGAGGTGGCAGACCCATGGCGTAGGATCGCTACTTTGTGAGGTGGCAGACCCACGGTACTCAACAGAAGGAGTACCTCTGTAGGCTATCTGGGGGAGCACTACTTTGGGAGGCGACGGACCCATGGTGGGGAGCGCTACTGTGTGAGGCGGTAGACCCGCGTTAATCGACAGGAGGAGTATCTCAACAGTCTAAGGTTAGTGAGTAGAACCTCAGAGTCATGAAAGGACTACTGTGCTCGATAAAGGAGGAGTCCTCCAGCATCCATGTTTTTGACATCATGCATAAAATCCTGATTTGAGTTGAGTCAATGACCTTTGTATTTTCTTCATGATTGAGATGGGTTACTTGATAACTTAGGTATATGTATGGTCATATACCTAAGTAAAGGTTATCTGTTGAGATATTTATTTGTGGTTTATCCTTGTTGGATTTTGTGAGACCTTGAGGGTCTCGGGGTCCCTACTGAGTATCGTTATACTCACCCCTACATGGGCTATGCCCGCACCTCGTTGTGTTGGATGCAGACGACAGACAACTCTGACAAAGGAAGAGTGTACGAGGACTGGACGGTACCCTGAGGTGGACACTTGGCGTGATGGCACACTGAGAAGACAGATAGACACAGAGTGATGAGGAGGCGTTTGTACCTACCCTTCAGGTAGGAACACGGAGGACAATCCAGGAGCTGCTTCACCATTCAGCTGTTCTTCTTTTAAGTTGTACTTTCTTTTAGTTGTAGCTATACCTTTCTGTTGGGATTGAATTTCCGGCCCCTTTGTACTTTCAGCACACTTGTCTTACTACTTACTTAGTGTTTGCTTCCACTTGTACTTTGATTGTGTGTGTTTACATTTTATAAAGGCAATGCCTTCCCAGTTTTTAGGGAGTTATACTTTCGGTGCTAGTTGCCAGCCCCTGGCCTATGAAAGGCGGGCTTGGGGTATTAACGATACGGGCTCCGGGTGATGGGTCATGACAAATTGGTATCAGAGGAGTCAGTTCTACCGCATAACTTAGGACTCTAATATTTACTTTTTGTGAAGCAGTAGTGTTAAGGGTACCAAGTGTGGTTTTCCATTTAGGGAGTCCAGTGTTGGTGCGGCAGCCGACGTATCCATACACCAGGACCCTGGCTACTGATTTCCAACTCAGTGCACAAAAACACTGATTGCGTGTGTGTTTCCAAAAGTTTTCTTTAAGTCATCTCAAACCAGGTTATCTCACTAGGTATAGTCTTTGACCGTGCCGCATATGTTTCTTTCAGAATGCCTCCCCGCGGATGACCGTCTAGATCCCCAAGAGTTGTATGTACTGACAGGCCGACGGGCGACGTGGCCTCAGTATAGGGCCCTTATCCAGTTGAGGCACCAGCGGTACTACCACCTGTTGGGCCATCGATGCCACCAGCCCCAGCAGTAGGCGATGTACACCGCTTGAGCGCACTGCACGAGTTCCAGCGCCAGAGGCCACCTTGTTTCGGGGGAGAGACCGACCCACAAGAGGCTAAGGATTGGATGGAGGCTGTGGTGAGAGTTTTCAGGCTAGTAGGACACTAGCAGAATTCATGGTTATCCTTGCTGCCAGCCTCCTTCAGGCAGTAGTAGGCAGATGGTGGATCCTGATGCTCCAGATGCACGGTGAGGCGACACTTCTATGGGAAGACTTCGAGAACCTGTTTCGAGCGGAGTTTGTACCAGCCCCCTTTCAAGAGGTGCCTATAAAAGTGCTACTGCATCTGCAGCAGGGCAGCATGACAGTGGCATAGTACTCAGCGAGGTTCACCGACCTCTCGCGCTACTTCACAGATATGGTACGAGACCCGTTCTTCAAGGATCATACCTTTGAGCAGGGAATCAGGCAAGATATTAGAGCTTCAGTTGTCTCCCATAGCATCTCGACGCAGACAGGGGTGTTGAAGCGAGCCCTCTTAGTGGAGAGTTTCTTTGCTGAGCAGTCTCCAGCAGTGGAACCCACCACTAGCCAACATGCAGCGGAGTATTCAATAGCTGGAAGTAGACAGATGACGCAGAGGTCCAAGAGGACCATAACTACAGGTGGTCGACCACACGACTCAAGATCGGTAGTGCGGGGCACCCTGGGTGGAGACAGAGCCAGACCTTCTAGGCTGTGTTACTCATGTGGCAGACAGGGTCACATGGCTCGTGACTGTCCGACCCGCCGTGCAGACGATGAACAGATAGAATAAGGACCTCCCAGGAAGAGGCAGTGGTTCGATCGAGGCAGACCACAAAGAGTAGGAGACCGAGGTAGAGGAGCTGGCCATGCAGCTGGTGGTGGATGATGCTTCGAGGTATTGCCACCACCACCACCATAAGGTCTACCCCAACCGCATGGAACAGGTGGACAGGGGAGAACACAACTTCAGGCAGCTGAAGCATACGACTATGGATCTCCAGAAGTAGGTGGAAAAGAGCGGGACTAGTTCCAGGAATTGAGGCCTTTATTCATGATGCTTCTAGATTTGTAATTTTATTGTTTGTGGTTACTTTGTGTCTTTGTAACTTGTGTTGCAGTAATAAAAGACACTTGTCCTTGTGACGTTTTCTTTCCTTCCTTTTTGTGTACTAAGAGGTTCCAGTTAAAAAAATTTGACTTGACCCTCACTTTTGGGATTTCTACAGGAGGAGACCCAGTAACCACACACTGATGCCGACGGTGTGACTCAAACCTTGGAGGCGAGAGTAACATTTGGATCCCTTGGTAGTAGCGTCGAGGCCTTGCGACATCATCCATGACATGAATTGTACCGTTCATGTCAGGATTGACTGTATTAGGCAAAGGACATGGTTCATCCAGGGGATGAGACCGAAGTTTACTTTTTGGAAAAGGATAAATCTTAGCAGCTCTTTTTGAACTTTGGCGAAGAAGGGTGAAGACGAATTCTTACAATTGGATAGTCTCACCCATTGTTCGTTGACCGAATAGTTTACCGATCACTCCAATCTCAATAGTCTCAAGTGTGTATTCTTTTAGAATATTCTGAACCTGATACAACGACAATGGCTTGAGTTCCTCCAGGAATATGACTTCCAGATAGTCTATACTCCTAGGAAGGGGAACGTAGTAGCAGATGCGCTCAGCAGGAGGACTTGTTTTCAGCTGCTAGGAGAGGCGACAGAGCAGCTGGATGCCTTACATAAATCCTTTGTGGATAGAGATGATGCAACCTATCTTCAGTCTCTTACAGTCACTCCTCCAATTCTTCAGCAGAGTAGGTGAGGTGGCTTACCGGCTGGCCCTTCCACCTCAGTTGCACCGGGTGCACGTCGTCTTCCATGTATCTTAGCTGAGGAGATGCGTGCACAACCCATCCCACAACATCAACCACGGGGAGCTGGACATCGATGACGGGGCAACTTTCACAGAGGTTCCGGTGGAGATTGAGGATCGACATGAGCGGGTCCTACGTGGATGGTCGATTCCTCTGGTGCACATTCTCTGGAAGCACTGAATCCTCCAGGAGATCACATGGGAGCGAGAGGCTCAAATGTGTGCTCAGTACCCCTCTTTTGTTTCCCTAGTGTGTGTTGTAGCCCTACGAGGATGTAAATCTCTGAGGTGGGGGTAATGTAAAGACCTGGAAATTTTAAGGAATTTTTTTTCTTAATTTCTTTAGAATTTTACGAGTCTGTAGTTTCTGACAGCGCCTGATTCCGAGGCCCGGTGTGCCCGGAATCAATTTCTGAAGTTTTGTTCGGGTACGTTCAGTAAACGTACATGCATGTTTTTCTATCTTTTGAACTAGTGCTCAGAATTGAAATCTGAGGACACCGATGAACTCACAACGCCGGTTTTCTCTTCCGGGGATCTTTACCGTAGTTGCGTTTTATGCGGGTTGAGAGTTAAAATTTGGGGTTTTAGAATAAAATGAATAAAATGAATAAAATTATAGAACACAATTTTATTTAAGTTGGGTGGTTATTTTCTCCAAAGGGGAGTTAGTGGTGGGGCCCACACCCACATAACCTCCCATGGGAGGATATTTGTGAGGTGGGGCCTACACGATTTTCCAGCCTTTCATCTCCTCCATGACTCCTCCCAACTCTCTTGAACTTCCCTTCATTAATTTTTTTGACAACTCCTCCTCTTTAATATGAGGAGCCTATCCACCTCTCTATCTCCCATTAATGTTTGCCTACACATTTAATTAATGGATTGATTCTTTGAATTAATTTGAATTGGTTGGCATTTATTTAAATTGGGAGAAGTTTTTAGTTAATATTTTCATAGAAAATATTTTTGGTTGGGGAACCTCTGGAGATTTAGAAGAACTACGTTCACCGACGAAGAACGTATCCTCCGACGAAGAATGCGGAGAAGCTGACGGCGACGCTACTTCCTCGGCTTCTTCCTAGGAACCTCATTACGACGCGAGACTTCTCCAATTACTCTTCTAGCTTCTTCTTCTTCGTCAACAGATTGACGCACGATCTTGGATGAGGAAGCGTACGACGAATGACGACAACCTCAACTTCCCCCGCTATGAACGAATGCCCAACAATTTAAAAGGTAGGGGAATATTGTATAATTTATTATATATGATTTTTACCCCTGAACATGGGCTTTTATTTGTTGGGAGATTATTTGAACCACTAACGCGGTGGGTACAGGCTAACGAACAAGTCCGTACCCACCGCCAACTTGTTCGTGATGCGCGGAATGTTTGGCGACGCCGCAGCGGACCTCCGGCGGAAGTCCGCCGTAGCGCGCCGCCGATGGAAGTCCGTCTCGGAAACAACTGCGACGGTGGTGGAATGGATCCTGCGCTGCGCGGGATCCGAGAAGACGGGGTGACGCCAGCCTGGCGCCACCGATTTGGAGAAACCGGGGGTCGCGCCCTCGTTTCGCTCGGCCAGCTGGCCGAGCCGGCGGGGCCCGGCTGCGCCAGCCGGGCCGGGCCACGCCCAGCCGGGCCGGGCCGCACCCAACCGGGCCAGACTTGGATCCGGGTCGGGTCGACCTGGTTTGGGCCGACCTAGGGTGGGTTGGGCCGGGTCGGACCAGGCCTAGACCCCCCCTTTTCGGACCATTTTCAGTTAATTGTCCATAACATGAGATACAAACATCCGATCGACGCACTGTCAGTTGCGTATGATTCCTCGGATCGAGACAGTCGTTTTAGTATATTAAACTCAAGTTTTCGGAAAAGTTTGTGTATGGCTGGGTTGGTTCGAACCCGAAACTAACCGGGCCCTCGGAGCAGAAACGCTTATAACTTAAGGACCAAACGTCCGATTGATGTGCCGTCAACTACGTTGGATTAATTTTGTTGAGATGGTTCTTTTGGAAAACCCATTTTAGTTTTGGACATAGTTGGAGTACGGTCGGGTTGGTTTTATCTTAAATACCAACCAGGCCCCTGGAACGGAAAAGCCAATAACTCTCAGACTGGACGTCCGTTTGACAAACCGTCAGCGGCGCTGGTAATATTGTTGAGAAACGGTTTTTTTGAGTATACCCCATGGGAGATTGGGGTACAGTTGTGATATAGTCGGGTTGGTTCGTACACGAAACCAACTGGGCCATAGGGACAAAAAGGCTAATAACTCACAGACCGAGCATCCGATTGACGCGCCGTCTGTTGCGTTGAGACCCCTATGACGTGGAAGACCTTTGAGATACTTCTTCATGGAACTTAATGACACATGGAGTATTGGATAGTAGCTCATGGAGCGGATCCTCTCATAGATGAGCATACAGAGTACGGAGACCTAGTAGCTGGATGAGACCTAATGACTGCTTGTCCGATACATTTCAGAGTGACTTGACTAGACCAGTGGGGAGAACTAATGTGTGAGGTGGAAGACCCATGGAAGAGGAGTGCTACTTTGTGAGGAAGAAGACCCACGGTACTCGATATAAGGAGTGCCTCTGTAGGCTATTAGGGTGAGAACTACTGTGTGAGGCGGCAGACCCATGGCGGGGAGCGCTACTGTGTGAGGCGGTAGACCCGCGATACTCGACAAGAGAAGTACCTCACCAGTCTAAGGTTGGTGAGTAGCACCTCAGAGTCATGACAAGACTACTACACTCGATAGAGGAGGAGTTCTCTAGCAGCCATGTTTTCGACGTCATGCATAAAATCCTATTTTGAGCTAAGTCAATGACCTTTGTGTTTTCCTCATGATTGAGATGGGTTACTTGATAACATAGCTATATGTATGGGAATATACCTAAGTAAAGGTTATCTGTTGAGATATTTATTTTTGGTTTATCCTTGTTGGATTTTGTGAGACCATGAGGGTCTCGGGGTCCCTACTGAGTATCTTTATACTCACCCCTGCACGGGCTATGCCCGCACCTCGTTGTGTTGGATGCAGATGACGAACAGCGCTGACCGAGGCAGAGTGTATGAGGATTGGACGGTACCCAGAGGTGGACACTTGGAGTGATGACACACGGAGAGGACCGATAGAAGTGGAGTGCTGAGGAGGAAATTTGTACCTACCCTTCAGGTAGGAACCCGGAGGACGATCCAGAAGATGCTTTACCATTCAACTGTTTGTCTTTTCAGTTGTAATTTCTTTCAATTGTAGCTGTACCTTTCTGTTGGGCTTGTATTTCCGGCCCCTTTGTACTTTCAGCACACTTGTCTTACTGCTTACTTAGTGTTTACTTCCACTTGTACTCTGATTGTGTGTGTTTACGTTTTATAAAGGCAATGCCTTCCCAATTTTTAGGGAGTTACGCCTTTGGTGCTAATCTCCAGCCCCTGGCCTATGGAAGGCGGGCTTGGGGTAGTCATGATATGGGCCCTGGGGGATGGGTCGTGACAACAACCATTAAAAAACTATAACATATGTTTATATCTTTCTTATTTTATTTTAATTGTATATGTGATCAATACCTTCTTATAGTCTTGTTTTCTTACAATAATAGCTTTCATTTGAGCATTAAAATAGATCCTTATAGAGATCTCCATGGAAATGAGTGTAGAAATACAATGTGATAGAATGAAGTTGAAAAAATAAATCTATTGGGACAAAATATGTTGAAAAAATGTTAGATAATGTAAAATCCATTCATCCACACACCAAGGTAGCTCGGTGTGGATAGAAAAGTAATGTTCCAAATCATTGGCATGATCTATAATTTGAATATGGTGTGATATTTTTTGTTGAATTTTCCATGGGAGAAGTGTATGAGATTAAAAAAGAAAGTACAGATGATCCCTAGGTATATTGGATCTTTTTAGATTCTTTATCTAGTAGGGATGGTATCTTATCACTTGGATATTCACCTGAACGCATCTCTCATTCACAATGTGTTCCGTGTATCTAACCTAAGTATATACATACTTGATCCATAACATGTACCAAATACAAAGGTTTTACCACTAGAGAATGATATTTCATATATAGATAAATCTGTAAAACTCTAGGATCATAGAGATAAACTGCTACAAAACAAGACCACTCACAAGGTGGATGTCCTCTAGGGGAATCTGAAATTCAAAGAAGCTACTTGGGAACCCATAGATGTAATGAAAAAAATATATCATCATTTCATTATAAGAGTGAAAAATTATGAATGAAAAATTAAATTCAATGGGAGTATAACGTAACTGTCTAATATTTTTGTTTATATTTCTCTTTAATTAAATTTATTTCTATGATAGTTTGTGCAACACACAACACTGAGTTTAAACTAACCGTGATATACTTTTAAAATGTTATTATGCGAATGTTATTTCATAGAAATTGGATTTGAAGGTATTAAAAGGTAAATCTAAATAAAAACAATATGTTTATATATGTATATAAATATATCATTGGTCACCGGCTAATTAATAATTAAAATAAAAAACATTTCAAATAAAAAAATGTTTTTATAAAAAACTATATTGTTGTGCATAATGTTTTTTCATTTTAATAAAATAAATTAATCACTATTGGAAAAAAATTTGATGAAATTTATATATTTTATATTAAATAAATTTTTTTGATAGTAATTTAATATTTTTCCAAGAATGAGATAATAATAAATAATATTTTTTGTTTAAAAATATATTTTCCCCAAAATTGGACATTCATCATATTTTGTGTGTTTATTTTTAGAATTAATTTTTACAAATTATTGAAATTATATCTTGAAAAATAGATTCCATATTTATAATTAGTAAGACTAAATTTAATAAATATTCCCCTTGTATTTTTGGTTAATATGAATAGTAATAGTTGTAAAATTTACCACCTTGGTAAAGGATAAATTTGGTTAATACAAGTTAAATATAATAAATAATGCCATAGTTTTTTATCCTAATTCTGATTAGATGAAGGAAATTTCTCCCTTATGAGATTATTCATGAAATTGAATTGTTTAATGGAAACCTTTTCATTAAAATTACCTATATTATATTTAATACAAATAAAGTTAAAAAATTTCATTCACTTAGTTTTAAATATCATTTTGTGTTCACAGAGGTATAATGATAAGTAATTAATAAATATAATTATATATTTTGTTCATAATGAAATTATATTAAATATTTTAATTTAGTTTTAAATTATAGTTTTTAAATAATTTTATTAAATCCTTGCGAAAAAACTTATACAGTATTTATTCAATTAATTGAAAAATACAATAAATAATTTTATAAAAATTAAAAGTAATATATTTTTATTGATTTATAGTGTTCCATGATTTTTTTGATAAATATAAATTATTAATATTATTTAATAGTATTATATTAAAATTATAACTTTCATATTTACATCTTTTAATTCAAATAAAATTAATTGTGTCAAAATGGACAGTAATGATATTAAATAAAAATAATATTATATTAAATTATTTAAAAATCATAAAAAACTGAACAAGGATAAGGTTAATAATATATGATCAATAATTTTATCCCTTTTACATTTAAAAAACAATTTTTACCTTATAAGTAAAATTTTAACCTAATAAGAATAAAAAATCCATTATAGTGGTTGTGGTTAAAATTGATTAACTATGTTATTAATAAAAAATATATGGTTTAACACACCACTTAAACCTATTAAAAGTTTACTAGATGATTATTTTTTATGACCATGCCTTATCTTTTAATTTATTTCCTTGTGTAGGTATTTGGGATTTATAATTACTTTATTATATTTTAATCTTTTAAAAAATCCCAAGATTGCCCCTCCCCTCACATATAAATTGGAACACCTCCTTTCTATTCAGAAAATTTTGTTCCATCTAAATAAAAAATTTCCTACAAAAATACATTATAAAATACATTTCTACATTATATAGTTTCTTCTCATCAAAAAATTCTAACCCTATAATCATTAAGAGGATATCTAAAGAAGTTATTTCGAAGAAAATGGTAATTACCTTAATAGATCACATTCTATTTTACTTATTTTTTACCTCATCTAAATCTATGATATTTATGATAAAAGAAAACATTTATTCTCCATAATTTACTAAGATTTTATAATTATTTTTAAATCATTATTATCCATTTTTTTCCATCATGTAGAATTTGAAAGTATCACCAGTGTACATATAACTTACCATATCCACGCAGTGATACATTTATTTTTCAATCATCTTATTTAATTGAGGGTTATTAGGACTATTTTAAATATTATATATAATAATTAAGACATAATTATTCTTCTATAATGATAATATCATATCTACCTTCTTACCTTCCAATCTGTTGGAAAATAATAACACTGCTCATGTGTACATGTGGACTATCACCTCCATGAAGTGATGTGATTTTTTTGTCATTTATATTTTAATTGAATTATAATATAGATATATTTAATAAATATATAAGATATATATGATATAATAAGGATTTATTAAAGGCTAATTATCAATTAACATCACTTCTTTCCATCTATTGAAATATGAATATAATGTTCATGTGTACGTATGACTTACTATCTCCACTGATGGTATAATTAATTTTTCCATATCTATATTTTTGATATTATTATTAATATTTAAATAATAGATATATATTATTTTGATATCATGATTAAAATTATATATATTATTTAATCACGATCAATTTATAATGGTCAAAACTACCAAACTAAAACATATATGAAAAATGAAGCACATATCACCTAAAAAATGATTTTAATAGAGAATTGTTAATAAATGAGTATTAATTTTTATAAATAAGTCATATATGGTATGATATATATATTTTAATATTTTATAAGTTACTAATAATAAATCAATATTTATTATACAAGATGTTCGAACACATATGAAGGAATTCAAACCTACGGTAAGTAATTTGCATCACACTTTTATTTCTATGACACACAAGCCTTATTCACTAATTATTTAATTCATGTGGAATATATAACACTCATGAACGTATTGTACGAATCTTATTCTGAATTTTATGGGTATTTGTAAATCCATATATAGTTCTTTATTTTATGGGGCTTATGAATCAAATGTTACCAATGAGATATGCATTTTTTGTCATAATATTACTATTTATTAGGATTATATTTGATTAAGAATATGATGAAGAATTAATATGATATAAATTTTAATAAAATCATTAATTTTATTATATAATGGTTATTTCTATTAAGTACAAATTTTCCTTTAATTTTACTCCCTCTAGATACTCAAGAGTATGAAAGAATGTTTTTAATGAAAAATGCCATTATTTCTCTCATTGATTGAAAAATATTTTCCTTCCATATCACTATTTTCCAATAGAAATTAAAGAGATTTTTTAATATTATACTTTTATTTGTTAATTCCATCCTAACTATATAAATATTTTTATATAATGGTTTAAAATTTATATTGTAGTAAATTTCAGAACAATGTCCTTTTTGATATTTTATAAAAAAGTGAATGGAATGTTTTTAATTAAAATATATGTATTGACTGAAATTTCATACTGTCATGAATGATCAATATTTTAAATATTAATTAATAATATTATAAGGTTGTTTAAAAAAAATTATTTTCATAATTTTTTTAGATTTTTAAAAGTGATTTTCAAATTGGAATGTATATTTTCCTCATGTTTTTTGATGATATTATCATTGTATTTATATTAATTAGTAACAAAATCCCTTGATTTAAATTATGATTTACATGTGAGGTGATTTAATTATACCATCCTTATTCTTTATCTATAAGGTTTTTTTATATTGATAATATTTTTATAATACCCTTTTCTTTTCTATATCTTATTATATGATTAAATGATGAAATATTTATTAAACCCATTCCATTTCCACAAGTTATCCTATAATGAAATGTTAATGAGGCCTATCAATTTTCATGTATTCTGATATGATAAATGTTTTATGATATCTTGGAACAATTATGTATGATTTTGTTATTTAAAATGTGAGCCTGAAACTATATATCTCTCTAATGTACTGGGTAAATATATAAATATCAAGATTAAAAGTGGACTTTAATAGGGAATGAACCTAGTTCATCCTGTAATTTTGTCAAATATTAAAATATTTAGAGTGAACATTGACTTATTGGATGGGTTTGAGAGTGTATCCAATCCACTATGATAGTCTTGTAAGTAATCCTTGACTAAAGGGAAATGATTCTCTATGCTTATATGTATGTAACAAATTTATGTATTATGATACTGTCATGTTATTATGGAACATGTTCTTTGATTCCATTATTATTCATGTCATATAAACTACCAATGTTTATTCCATGAAAAAATATTATGATCTATGATATTAAGGGTATTGTTTCTTAAATATTAGTATCATGTTTTCATACCATTATTCTCATGTTATATTGATATATCCCTTGTTTACCATTACTGAGAACATATTCTCACCCTTTTTTCTATCTATTTTCCTTATGTTATGAATAATGGTATTAATTATGATATGTCTAATCATTATTCTAGTTGTGTTGGTGTTAGTGGGATATTATGTTGTACACTTTTGAAAATGTTGTTCATGTATCCATATTTCTAAAGATATGAGACATATACAATTTTAGTGTGGATTGTTATGTAATGTAATTAATATTCATCAATTAATGTTTAATATATATGTATGAAAAGTATGGTTACTATATCAAGTCATTAATAATGTTAACTATTCCATATCTACTCTAAATATCTTCCCTTAGTATGGGCCAATGAAGGGACACATTCCACCATGTCTCCCCACATGGTGGCGCACCATCACATTCCCCAGATTGTTGACCCATACTCTAATATTCACATGAGAACTCATACACCTTTACCAGTCTTCAGTATGGTCCATCCATGAGATATAATACATTTTTATGGAATTAGGCTTATCAAGTGGTCCTGTCCTTGAGGTATGGACCATCTTTTTAAATATCACTTCTTTATATATATATATATATATATATATTCCTCATTTTGAATTTACCAAAAAGTATAAACATATTGAATCATATAAAACCAAACTTCCTCCAATAAAAATATGATTTATTCATAATTTCCTCACACACACACACATATTATCTTTACTTATTAAAAAAACCATCCATATCTTTTTATTCCTTATATAAAAAATAAATGACTTTTTTCAACTTTTATGAATCAAAAGGACTTTATAGTTTAAAACCTTCCATGAATTCAATACAATGCTTATACACCTTGTTCGCCTCAAAGAAGCCTGAAACTTCCAAGCATGACATACACTACTTCACATTAATACAAATATTCTTTAAAACTACAAATCACCCTTGAATATATATTTTCAATTAATCTAAAACAATATTATTATTTCAACAAGTAAATTCCAAACATATTATTTTTATAATTCATGGATGATACATTCAATAAAATATAAATTAATATATATATATATATATATATATATATTTAAATAAAATTTATTTTTTAATGTAATAATTATAAAGAAACAAATTTATATACATATAAAATATGACTAAATTTGTTGGTTATCACCACATAATACTGACTAACAATAAAATCATTATAATAAGGGACACAATTTTAAGGGTTCTGACTGCCTTTAACCAACCATGGTAAAAATAATATTTATCTACCCTTTATAGTTCACCCACCCCCATAATGTGATCTTACCTCACATTATCATAATTAAAAAAAGTATAATTCCACTGTATAAATTTTAAAAAATTATTTCTTATTTATAAATCATAAAAATTTCAATTTATAAATGAAAAATATCGATACATGAAAATATATACATGCTCTATTATTGATCACATAAGCCATTTTACACTTTTTGGATGGCTTCATGGGTATGTTTCCATTACATCTCACTAGTTTCTTCTTGAAGCACTTGAATTAATATTTTATATTTCTTAACCATTTACTTATATTTTTAATAATCCACAATGTCCTAAGATTATATATTGTAATCAAACAATATTGTTGTATGACCGTGATATTTTATACTAGAAGAAGCATCAAAACTCTCTATAAATAAGAATAAATTAGTAAAAATATAACCAATGAATACCAATTGATATCATTTATAAAATAAATAACTATTTACTTGATGCATGAGGGTGAGCCATATATATATCCATAAGATTATTATTATACCCTATGGATGCTATATTATATGGAAATATATCACCTTAAATTTTTATATGAGCATGATGTATTAGAGGAGTGTTATAAGTAGGAATCACGAATAACCTAATAATATATAGAAGCGACTATGATGAGGTCTGAAAAATGGGATATAGATACTAGGGGGTGTAAAGAACTCTTGGAAAATTTCAAGGTTGTGTCCCCAATATCTTAAATTGAGGTGAAATAGTCAAGTGATGAGATGTAGTTGACACACATCACACACCAATATATGTTTAGTCTAGAAATGAGGCATCTGTGTTGTTGATCCTTGAAAAATTATTAAAAATGAGATATGAAATAATATACTTAATAAAAATTATATAATTAGTACTAAATGAATACTCACATGGGTGATTATTGGAACCAATCTAATATATCCAATATGTTTCTTAATATAAATAATTTTCAACCTTTTAATTTCATCCTAGTCCATGAAAATCAGATAAAAATATTATAATTGATATAATTCAATATATACAAAATTAATGTCAAATAAATTATGAATGTAATCTATCATTACTGAAATTGATCATAATTTTCTGTTAAGAATTCAGTTTTATAGTCCTCATAAATAATTGAAATGTTCTGATCACTGTATCATAGATAAAGATGACCACCTATTGGAATATCCAATAGGGAAATATCATATGATCCATAATTAAAAATGCGTAGAGGTGTTTTTCTGAAAATAACAAACAAACTATGATTTAATAACCCATTTATGTAGAACCACTGTCCAAAATTTGATACAAATATACAAGGTTCATTAGTTTTATGAAAAAAATCCATGCACACAATAGAAAATTCATATTTATCAATGTGCATTCCTTATCATTTCAATATATCAAACCACTTATATTTTTTCATAAAAAATAATCCATTAGTGTAATAATCTATCATAAATATTTTTTGACTACTCCATAATATGACAAATTGGTTGAATATTGTTTCTTTTTACATGATATATCACAATATAATATTTCAGCGCTTAACGTGACTCTATATATTTTTTCCTTATTTATAGAATTATTTTTAATAATAAACTTCTATCCATTGACCATAGTGGATTTACAGTCATGTACCATTGTATTGATAACAAAATAAATTACTCTAATCATAATTGATATTTTAGTAGTTATTAAAATCTCAAAAAACTATAAAAAAAATACCAATTCATTTTTTATTTATATATAATATAATATGTTAAAAAATTTATGGACTTATGTGATATTTGTACCATGTATGAAACTCTACATTTTGAAACTTTTCACTCCTTATAATAGGTAAATTCTGATGAATTTTTTTTTATTATGTCTTTATTCTACCTATATTATTTAGTAATAACACCTTAATAATAAAAAAATATTTAGTAAATTATTATTATCACGTAACATATAATTAATGATACATTATATAATTACCTATAACATCAAAATTAAAACTCTCTATAATTTACCATGTACCTCTCCTCAAGGATCACATTAGTCAATGTACGTGAACTAAGAAATCTCCCTAGTTGAGGAAGTGAATAAAATGTTAGCTCGATTATACCATATATCTAATTTTTACTACCCATTGGTCGATTTTACCTCATACTGATATTATCTAAATACAGGAATTATAAATCCACAAACTCCAAGTCCAAATAAGAATTGGAAATCAAGCCATTATGATAATTATTGTTTATTATATAAGACATCATGTTGTATAAAATTATATTTAGCGGGTTAAAATAAATTATAATAAATTATAACCACAATAATAACTTTTATATGAAGGTACATGATAATACATATTATGCATATAAGAAATGATTATAAAATTTATTTATCCAATTCACAATGAATGAATAACATATCTGGTTGAATTTTATTCAAATATTTTTAGTAAATATTTTCGAATAAATATATCTATATAAGTTTCAAAAATGAAAAATCATTACCCTTAATTTTTTTTGGCATATATAATATCATTATTAGAATATAATCATGTAACAATATATAATATTAATTTGATTTAAAGGAACATAAATAAACTTATTCAGTATTTAATTTCTTTCATATGTTTCTTGAATATCCATCTAGATAATTAATACTATTTAACACATGAAGAAATTATTTTTCCTATATAGTTTTCATAATGAAACGACCATGATGAGTAAAATAATTTTTTATACCATTTGTCTCAAGATGACGTGTTTTTTGAAAATACCATTCTCATAAGCCTCAATATACTCTTTAGTAATCCTAAATTTTTTCCTTGAATAATTAATTTATAGATGTATCAATTCAAATACATTTTTTAAAGATGAATTACTTAAAAAAAATGTTGCAACAGATTCAATGGATAGTAAAAAAAATAATAGAATATATATTTTTCACCAGTTTACATGGGTATGATTATTTGTACTTTTTATCATTCTCACAAGAAAATAAAACTTTCCAAATGAAATTTTGGTCAATCAAGATCTTCTACATATTCATTTCCCATCATATATATAGAAAATTTATCATTTAAAACATTATTTTAAAAATATCATCAATCATAACTATATTTATATATCATCATCAAAAAATGAGGACATTCTATTAAACTAAAACTTAATTAATATCCCATTCCTATTGATTACTAATTTTCTTGATATATTAAGAAAGTTATTTTCCCCTATGTTCTCTAACCAGACATTATTCCATAAGTTTAATTTTATGGTCTACATAAGTGAAGTTCAAATTTGAAATGAATCCTTCCTTGAAGCATCTTATACAAACATACACACATTTAAAAATTTATTCAACTCTAATCTGATTGATTATAGATACACATATATATCATTATTTGGACCATTTATTCCATAAATTAGTATAGAAATGAATGTTTATAAATTTTCTAGGAACATGAAATAAAAAAGTTAATATTTATGGATGAATATGATCTATATTTTCACTATATGATTTTATCACAATACATAAAAACCACAACATGGTAACCCCAATTTGAATTTTTGTATCATATATGAAAAAATGACATAACATTTATTAAAAAAAATCCATGAAAATATATATGTTAGGTTCACAAAATTTTCAATTTTTTATTTCTTTCAATATACCATCTCATATCTTCAATCATTTTTTATATAAACATTCATTATCAACACTATGTTAACAGAATGTGCCACAAAAAGTTTTGTGGAATATGTGAAATAATTCCATCTTTATTTGGATTCCATATATATAGAATAAATTATTTTCAAATATATAAATTTGAATTCCTATCAAAATATTATATAAAATCATTATGGAATACCTGAAAATTATTAGTAGAAAATTCATTCTAGTCAATTAACATACAAAATGATTTCAATATAAAATAATTTCATTATAAAAGTCAATATTATAGTAAATTATGTTATTACTAAATCCATATATGGTTTTCCCAAAAAATGAAAACATCAAAAAATAAAATTTACTCATCTCGACATAATCAAGTTACATTAATATATTACAATACTCATTAAAATTCAAAAATTTCTCATTGTCATTATTTTGGAATTTTTACAATACATGAAATAAAATTTACATTTGATACTTCCAATTCTATTATGGGGGTATTCCCTAGTTGAAAAATAAATGTAAATTAATCAAATATCATATTTTCCAAACCAAAACTATGATTTCATTATGAGATTTTTAATTATTTATTTATCCGATATAGTATCCTTGACATGGTTTCGTTTATGTAAAACTATATAGATAAAATAACATACTTCCCTACGAGTTTAATGTGGTCCTTAGACACAATTATTTTAATGGAATCAAATAATTCCCCCTCTAAATAATTTTAAAATAAGAATCCAAAAATATTTCAAGATAATTTTAATAGTCATTGAACACATGATCATGGACATATATCAAAATTCTATCCACTATAAAATCTATAATATAATAATTTATAAAATAAAATTACTCATAATAATTAAATTAACTTTAAAAAAATACATAATTCTATTACAAGTATATATTAAACTGCATATATGATTTTTAAAAGTATAAAAAGTACATATAAAAGTATAAATGAGTATATAATTAATAAAAATGTATATTATTTATAAAGGTATATGAATTTATAAAACTATAATATATAAAATTATAAAATAATAGATAATTTTTTAAAGTATAGTAATCTAATTAAAATAGTGATTAAAGATTAAATTTATTGATTATTATTGACAAATGTTGAATTTTTTAAAATGATTTGATCAATATTCATATAATAATTGATTAATATTATGAAATATATAAAATTTTAGACATATAAAAGTATATTTAAAAGTGTAACTCATAAAAGTATTAAAACTTATTAAAGCATAAAACTATAAGCTAGTAAACAATTTTTAAAAGAAAAAATATATATATAATTTTTTAAAATATAATAGTATATAGTATATAAATTATAAAAGTACAGAAAAGTGAGAAAATATTTATAAAAAATTCTAATAATTTATATAGAAACATTATATTTTTATATTTATTAACATATATATTAATTTATAACCATACAGACTAGTATTTATAAAAATATTGAATAATATTGGATAATAATTATAAATCAATACAAATATTGATTGATATTGTTGAATTTATAAAAATAGAAATAAAAAAGTATAATTTATAAACGTAAATAAAATTATATTTTATAATATTATAATATGTTTTATTAATTATAATGGAATATATAAATGATAAAAGTATAAAATTATATTTAATTTAAAATAAATTATCATTTAAATGATTATTAATTATATTTTCATTAAAATATTTATAAATTTAAATAATATAATTTTAAAATCACAATGTAAATATATTTAAAAGTATACAATATATTTTTTCAATAATAAATAATAGTATATTATAAGCAATGAATCCCTATTATTGATTAAAATGGACCCTAATTAGCACCCACAAATACTAATCAGTGTCAAAAAATGATATGAAAACTATGAATGAGAGAAATCAAACCATCACACCTCAAATATAAAAATCATTGCGAAAATTATTAAAAAACCAATGATCATATACATTAGTTATAAAATAACAATGGAGGAGGTGGAGCCTACTATGAAATATGAATATTCAAATGGATGAGAAACTTTGGGACACTAAGGTGATGAATAAAATATGGGGTGATGGAACAAAAATAGTGGGTTTAAAACACTCTGAAAACATGGGTCGAGATCAACAACCACACTATTTGGTGTGGGATAAGGTAGGGGAAATTGGTGGAAGAATGTTTTTTAGGCGGAGGGGGGTAGGTTCTATTATTTAATTTATTTTCCAGGTATTTATAATTTTTTAAAAACCAGTATTTTGTTATGGTTGTATTGGAACCATAATAATTGAATATCAGACATTATGGTTTTAAAAACTATGAAAATTGGGAGATATTAGCATGGTTTATATAATAATAAAAAACTATCTATTAAAATAGAACAAAAATATCAATGTTTAGTTTACCACTCAACACTTCAATTATAAATTAGATACTAAAGGCTTCCAATAAACTATTCTAAAAACCAAAACTATGCATGATAATCACAATAAAATGATGTCTTAAATAATTTATAGAATAAATAATCCAACCAAATTATAATAACCCATATATTTACTTCACATTAATTTATGATTCATTACATAATGATATGCATAATATAATACCATAGGACCATGATGCCTAGTGTTTTTAAGAAATTAGTAACATATCATATATACATGAAACATTTATACAACGAAATTATTCAAAAAATATTTAACATTCACATATATTCCTTCCATCCTTTAATACTGTAGGGGATAAAATAGGGAAATATATAAGTAATGGGTGAGATATAAATAATAGTAAGGTAATAATCAAATAATTACATGATTAAAGAAATACATATTAATGAAGAGAAGTAAAAAGGTGATATATAAAGGGGAAAATCATAACATGATCACAAAAGTGTGGAATAATTTGATAAGATCAAGACTATATAAGAATGTCTAAAAACAAAAAAAATGACATTATAACCATATATAAAGTCTAACCAACAAGAAATCATGACAGAGTGTGATCAGAACAAATTCTCATGCACCATACATAGAATCTCCTGAGAAAAAAACATTACCCAATTAATTGGATGCAATGACCTAACCCAGCGGGTCCTTTAGAGCCGATAGAATATCAGGCCACCTAATACCAATATTTCCTCCATATGCCATGGGATGATACAATTTCAAATAATGAAATACTAAAATGGATTCCCTATGCCTAATGTACCTTAACAAATTTACCCAACCATCTATACATAAAAGTGAAGAGGAATAATAATAAAATATAGTAACATCAAGAGTAAAAATAATGAATGTAATAACCTATAATGAAAATAAAAGATTATGGAAACATAATATAGAATTAAATGGTAAAAATACATTCCCAACAAAAAATGATGTCCCAACCTTGAAACAATTGAAAAAGAAATGCGGAAAGTTCCCAGTTCTAGATCAACAAGATAGACTACCTTATGTGTTTTGTACACCCTAATATCCATATGATGCTCTAAAATCACCATTGATTTTACATCATATGTATAAGACATGACACATGCTGGAAAATACTATGCAAGGGTGAGTATATTCATACCTAGTAAGATTCTTAGAAAATTGAAGAGGGAGTAATAAGAGACATGATAGAAGTAGTCAAAATCATCCCAAGTAACTAGTGAAAAGAAACACAAAAACAAAGATATATATATATATATATATATATATATATGTATGTGTGTGTGTGTTTTATTTCATATAAGAAGACCAGATGTGTGATAAATGGGATCTCCATCTCATACCCCAGTCCAGGATTATGAGCCTCCTTGTAACTCCAAAGGTCTATTATCGATCCCCAAAATCTCATGTTTTTGAAAAAGTAACCATGTAGAGGAAACCAAACCAAAATACATCATAGTTGAGAGAGAATGATATTTTTGTAAAGGACCCAAACCAAAATAAGATAAGGAGGTTCCACTCAACATTTTGAGAGATTACCCACTCCCTAGTATATTGGGGGTGGTTGCCATTCAGTAGGTAAGGGACCCATGTCCAAATCTATAAGATGTTTACACTCAATAGACATATAGAGGACCTATGACCTAAGAAATTAGGGGAGAACCACTTAGTATTTATAGGACCCACACCTTAGTCTATTCAGGGGTTCTAATAAGTACATATACAGAGGACCAACACCCTAATCTAGATTGGGGGGGGGGGGTGATACTTAGTTGGTAGAGGATATACTCTCTAATCTGTTTGGGGGGGGGGCGCTCTATAGATAAATATTATACCCACACCCTAGTCTTTCAGGGGGTGCCACACAAACAAGTGTGGGGAGTATGGGGGACCCACACCCTAGTATAATATGGGGTTTTCAACCATCACCTATATGTAAAGATATATCCTAATAAATGATGCCATGAAGAGTTGCCTAGAGAAGCGTTACAGTTGGAATATTTCACATCGTATCTCATAATCCTATAAAAAGTATACCATTTTATTTTAAATGGATAAAACATTGGATAGGGTGCACATGGTCCAAATTCCCAGTCCAAAAAAGGAGATATGATATGTGGATTATTCTCAAAAAGTGAGTACACAACATGTGAGGGACCCATAGGGTTTGTTGTCCCACTCTTCTACCTAGTTGTATTCTCCTCTAGAAATGGATTAGTGTTTGTGCCACCATACACAGAATGTAAGAGAACCACACTGCATGTATTTCCCACCCGAGCCCATCCTATGTGTTCCTAGCCATGTCTATGTACTTCCAGCTACGCCTGTATACCTGGAAATGTCATAGACTAGGTACCTGTTCATTTCCAAGCCCATGTAGTCAGCTCGTGTCCATATTTCTGGATAGTCCCATGCCCATGTACTCCAAGTGTACATTCTGGGCTTCCAGAACTATTTAATTTTACATATGGGTGTCCCACATATCATGTGATACTTATCTTCACTTAGAAACCCTTGCCTCCATAGCCATGGGGATACACGACACATGTTCAAGAAAGTACACATAGTGTAGTCAATATTTTCATAGAAAGATGAGTTCATCACAAGAATTACAAATATGTGTTCCTCCCCACAAATCATGCCTTTTGACAACCTAAAAATAGTGGCAATATCCTTCTCCCATCAATTTCTTGAAACCTTTGGCTAAGAATTAGAATCTGGTGATTCCCTCAAAGACCATAATAAATTCACCTCCATCACCAATTCAGATTAACTGTCCATAAAGTAATTATCACAATCCATCCTTATCTATCTAAAAAACAGTGATCCAATCATTTCGTTCACATCCAACATAAATCATGGGGGTCCTGTCATACTTTTACCACCCAGTTTGGTCAAATCCTTTCCCCAAAGTCCAATAATGAAGAGAGTGAAGAACATGCGGGGAAAGGCACACCAACAATGGTGCTTGAATCATCACTCACACTTTCTTGAAAAAATATCATATATTTGGGATATTTTTGGTGATAATCATTTCATAATAATGTATATGTTGAATAAAAAATATATATAGATAAATGGGATCATGCGAAGGATCAAGTAATCACATATCAAATAATAGCCGATAAGAACATGATAAATCGTTAAATCAATGGATGAAACTAAAGTTGACAATCCCTAACTTAATTATGGTTTGATCATTGGTGAAGTATGTGTTTTATAGTGATGAGAATGATTTTATGCATTCTTAGTCTATCAACAGACCTTGATCCAGTTAGTGGTCGTCATCTCATGTCAACCCCCATCTAAAAATGATGAATCCTTCTCTCACTGATCCAAGAGTTATGTGAATAACCCTAGTTATTTTTCATATTAGGATATTTTTAGAGGGAAATAAGTGTTGGAAATTAAATGAATTAGGAAAATTAATTAATTAATTAATCCACTTAGCATACCCATTAATGGTAACCTCATCTGAATGACTAGAAATAACAAACTTTATGTCAAACCTAGGGTAATCCCTACACTTTGGATTTATAAATGGTATCATATTTAGGATTTGATACTTTTTCAAGAGATATTCTATTATTTATAAAATATTTTGTGTGCATGATATAAAATATATATAATATTATAATAAAATTTATTTTGGGATCACTGGGCCTCAGAATCCCACACCATCTTTACTCCAAGATCTAAAAATATTCCTTGATATACTTTAAATCCTCATAAGGAAATAACAGACTCTTTATGTAATTCCCTACAATAAATATTTTCATCCACAAAAATAAAAAATTGATAAAAAAGATTTGGATAATGAAACTTCATCTAGCTCTCCCTCTCTCAGGAGATCTACTACATTCTCCCATGCTGCCATAGTATATGAATCGAGGGAATGGTTTGTCCATGCATGATCCTCTCTTTTAGATCCTTGATCACCACTAGGTATTACATATAGGCTGATACATTCTCAATGTTTAGATATCCCTAGTCAATAGGATAAATAGTATCTTGAATGTATATCTTCATTTTCGAAACATGGAAGTCATCATGCACCTACTCCATTTTTAGAGGTAAGGTGATGTGGTAATCAGCATCACAAATCCTCAATAAGATCACAAATGGCTTGATAAACCATAGGTATAGATTACCTCCCTAGTTGAATCTCTATAATCCTCATCATGGGAAGACTCTCAAGAAAATGTGGCCTCCCTACTAAAAACCAATGTGTATACAATGTTGATCAGGAGAAGATTTATATTAGATCTGGACTGTCTTTATTTACTCATAGACCACCTAGATCTTCTTCATCACCACATACACCATCTCTGACCTAACAAGATTTGTATAAAAATTCTTAGTCCTATCTATGGATAACCTTTAGGGTCTTCTATTTTGGCCATCAAAAGGGTCTATGATGATAATAGAGTGATATATATTATTATAAACAAAATCTACCAATGATAAGTGATCCTCACAGCTTCTACTGAGGTCTAACATACAATCCCTCTGCATATCCTCCAATACCAGGATAGTGCGACCAGTCTTCCCATCTGTATAGAGGTTAAAATATGTACTCATCCTCAACATCATATTAAATACCTTTTATAGGCCTCTCCAAAATGATGATGTGAAATTCTCATCACTGTCATTGAAAATCATCGAGGGAACCCCATAAAAGTAAATGATCGCCCATACATATAACTACCACAAACACACCCCCAAACTCTACTCCCGAATAACAAGTAAGTGCATAAAAAATTTATGTATGTGATAGATCATCCCTATAGAATCATGTCATCTTATTATAAATGGAATACATATAAAAAATTCCACGTATATTCTATCCCATTTCCACTATAGGATCTTAAGAGGCTACGAAAAACCTACCACAACCTGGTGCTCATCTACCACCGAATGGAATCTGAGACACCGAGAGATGAGCTCAGCCACACATCACCTCATTAAATCCCACAAAATATACCACTAATATTATTTATACAATTTCCCAACATCTATATGTACATCCAAATGAAAATGTGAAACTTTATCATCACCTCATCTTACAACATGACTGGAACCATCGTATTTCCATTAAAAATAATGGTGTGACTCCATCATATAGGGAATCCATCTATTGAATCTCTTTAGGATATCTATTCACATAGGACCTCATAGTTCATTTCAAATATCTATGTCTCCCTCAAAATCTCATGAAGAAAAGGTTTCTAAACCATTAAATGTTGATAAGATGCACCACTATTGGCTACCAAGGTAAGATACCAAGAAGCCAACTTCTTAGTGGCCTCCACCATCAGATGAGAATGAGACCTCCATTAAAGAGAATATTAAACCATATTACCCATCCCAAGAGTATAGATTATATCAAAGTCAATGTTCTATAGGATATCCAACCAGCTTCTCTATCTCTAGTTTAGATCTCTTTTTCGTGAAGACCTACCTAAAAATATGATGTTATGAGTTACTAACAATGCGATCTCCCAGAATTTAGTTCATCCACATCCTTCAAGTGAACACTAACACTACCAAATCTAGGTCATGAGTCATGTTGTTTGGGTCATGAGATCTCAACTGACTCAAAGTATATTTGATCACTGCCTATCACTTCTTCAAAATTAAACCATGCCCCGCTCCAGATGCATTATAATAGTCTACGTACTCCATGCCCCCTTCTGGTATTCTAAAAACAGTATCACTCATCAACCTCACCCTTAAATCATCAAAATATCTTTGATTCTATTTGGTTTAGTTAAACTACAACCTTTTTCACATTAGTCTGATCAAAGGGGATGTAGTTTAGGAGACATATTTTTGAGAATCTCCAATAGTTTCCAACCAAGCCAAAACAAATCTACACCTATGACATGTTTTTTTGGATTTTACATGAAATAAATCAACAATAATTTCTATCAACATAGGTAATCAATGATAAAAAATGAAATGCATGATAAATTTAACCTCATAAATCTAGAACATGCACTTTGAAGGCTTACCAAAAAGATATCAATCTAAAAGAAATTCTAGGACCATCCTCAAATTCTATACGTACTCTTACTTTTATACATATTAGATAAGTATGTCATTGATGAAGACAAAGAGAAATCAGTCCATGTAAGGATCGATGATCATGTTTATCAAATCCATTAAAACAATTGTGGGAATCATCAC
This sequence comes from Viscum album, assembly GCA_963277665.1. Lineage (NCBI taxonomy): Eukaryota > Viridiplantae > Streptophyta > Magnoliopsida > Santalales > Viscaceae > Viscum > Viscum album. The sequence goes on from OY728128.1 coordinate 984,449,425, forward strand.
AATGAAAGGAATTACAAAGAACTAATAGTTTCTGTAGCAACATCAGAATTACATCATCAAAATATTTTCATCATGAATCGAAAAATAGTGGTAGTAAGACCTAAGAGTGATCTTCGAGAACCATATTGTGCCTAAAAACAGATCAATGAGGTTATAAATTCACAAAAAAGGTGCTTTTTGTTTAACATTTCATGGTTTAGGATATGATAATAAAAAAATATCTACAGTCTCCTTTTAACCTTTTTCATAAACAAAAATAGATCTACCTTGGGGGACACACTAGGTCTGATAACCCTTCTCTCAAAGGTCATCTAACTGAACCCCTTTACTCTCAGATATTGATAGGTGATATTGATATGCCGTAGAAGATATCAGAGGAGTCCCATGATTAAAGGAAATGAAAAATTTCACCTCCCACCTCAAAGGTAGTCCACAAACATTCTTAGGGATGATTTCCATATAATACTCAATGACTAAAGCATTATTGATACCTGTATAGTCATCTTCATCATGAAATAAACTGAAAAAATATGTTTGATGGTATATAGTTTCTTGAACAATAGACCCACTCCCTCCGATATAAGATATATCTTTCCTAAGAAAGAGAATATTGTCCCATCCATCCAAAGGGATCTAAATATTATACTGTGATAGGTAATGTGGGATCATTCTAGGGAAAACCAGTATATAAAAAAGGTGATTCCATATGTTTTCATAGTAACGATGAAGAGGTACCTTGAGAAACCTTATCCAACAAGTGATATCTTGTAATACTAGAAGATAAGAAATATCAAAAAAGTGTTCAACATAGTAACCTCAAGCCATTGTTGATGGGATAATGTATCAAATGTGAGCTTCAAATATCACACCCATAGTAAAAAGATGATGGAATGGATCAAACCTATGTCTATGAGTATTTAAACAAGAGTAAAATAAACATAGATCACACATCTAATCATCTCCTGAGATATAGTGTCAAAAGACTATATAGCCCGCAACTTCCCACCAGCACCCTAAGCTAGATGTGGGAAACCTGGTGGTGGTAATGGAAGTAGCTCATAGAATCTACATCCACTGGTAACTCTTACTCATAGAGACCCATTTACTTTCATTCCATCTATTCCCCCTAGGGGATTCCCTTGCCTCACCAGAAAGATCCATGATCATTGTGCTACCTCTACCATGGTAGTCCATACACTATCTTGTAGCACTCATTAACATGTCAGGTCAAGAAATCACATGCCATGTGATCTCACCTATTACATACATACCATAGCCCCCCTCTAGGCTACCTTGATCCAATATTCGATCCCTATGACATATGACCACATGACATTGTCTGACAATGATAAGGTCTCCTATATAATTTTCTTTCTGATTTTCATATTCTTGTTACTATAGACAACTCATCCCCATGACACCCACTAAAAAAACTATTGGATGATACCCCTCACAAAGGAATCTCTCTGTCAATAGTGCACAATATTTCAATCCAGCATATATGGGAGTTCATATGGGTAAAAAATGGTATGGATATACCATTTAATTCCTAATAACCACATGAATCATGTAAATTGAGTTCCATGTAAGGTCATTAAACCATATGAAATACTTAGAAACTTTTATCCCTCCCTTCCACAGATCCAAAAGGTCATGAATTTGAACTGATTGCAAGAAATAGGGGTCGTAATCCTCATAAAACTACTACTAAATATATGACCATGAGAGTGAAAAATCATCATGTGTTTTTGTGACTAAAATTCAATAGAACCTAGATGACATGTAGAAAATATTGGTTTCTAGTGAAACCATTTGATTAGTCGGTGTCCGCAGAAGTATGTAAAGTTAGATCACTAAACCAATTCAATACTCTAATTCTTAAGGATTTGGATCACCACAAGAACCTCAGTAACCCTTGGTTCTAGAACTCACATAGTGTGATAATCCTACAAACATCCTCAACTTCTTCAGTTGGTATGACCTATTACTCAATAGGTGGGGTACTACTACCTGCATGCTTGGAAGAATGATATAACAAGATGACCTCTGAACTAAGGCTGCATCCCTCATTAGATCATCATCATGATCTTGAATCCTTAAAATGGTAATATATCATCACAAAGGAATCTAGAAAATAATCAAGATATACCACGATTAGATGATAATATCTATATATATTAGAGGAGGGGACCTAAGAAGAAAAGTCAACAGACTCAATCCAGTATGATACATATACCAATGTTCTCTTCTACCAATGTATTATTATTTTGAGTAGATAAGAAAGTGATCAGAGTACTTGTAAGGATATGAGGGCTTCCACACCAATATTGTGTTCCCTGAACTGAAATCCATTCTTAGTAAACTTTCACATTTCCACCATAAGATCCCAAACAAATAGTACAGGGGAAAAAACTCCAAACACCATCCTGAGGTTAAATTAGATATTATACCAATATGTAATGACCCAAAACACCATGCTCCACCTTTTAGTTATCTATATAAGACATGAAAAGTCCAGGAAAATCCCATGAAGTGGTGGGTATATAAATACCTAGTTGGATGACCTTAAAACTGAAGTGGGAGAAATAAGAGATGCGATATAAGTAGTCAGATCAACCCAAATAAAGAGGTAAATAAAACCCAAAAACAAATATATATATATTTTATCATATAATAAATCCAAATAAGAGGGAATGAGTGTCTCTATCTCATATCCCAACTCATAATGATAAGTCTTTCTATATATCCAAATGTCCATCATCAATGTCTAGCATATCACATGTTAGAATAAGTAACCGTGTGGGGGACCCACATCTCAACACTTTTCGGCACAGTCGAGGGGTAGAATGTACATGTAGAATAACCAAACCATATTATGATATGGAGGTTCCACTTAATAGATATATAGAGAACCCACTCCCTAGTATTTTAGGGGGATGAAACATAGTAGGTAGAGGACCCACATCCTAGTCCATACAAGGTTCCACTTAGTAGATAGATAGAGGTAACTTTACCTTGTTTGAAAAGGGGGTGATTTTAACACCACAAGCTTCCACGGTACACTTCTCTTTGAATAATTCAATAGCGTGTGTTGTACGCAACACTGAGTTCAAATGCACCGCGACTTACCAAACAAGTCGTTCAAAAACGGTTATGAATAGTATTAATTGAATTTTAAATTTTATATTATCCTTATAATTTTAGAATCCATATTATGAGTTTCTAAGACATAATTTAAGAACAAATTCATTTTTTTCAGATAAAAGATGTATTTTTCAAAAAAATGCAATTTTACTGCCTTTTAATGGCGAAGCCTTTTTAAATCCAATATTTGAAACTTTTATATATTCAATTTGAAAAAAATGAACCTCTTATTTAGAATCGAGACATAAGAATTTAGTTTCAATAAAGTTTTGGTGTTTTTCTGATAACTTTCAAATTTGGGTGAATAGTGAAAAATACTATATTTTAACTGAAAACAACTTTTTTAATAAAAATAATTTATATTGTTAAATTATACATTTTAATGATTTGGAAGTATAAATAGATTATATTTTTACAATTTAATACAATTATGGTCATTTTAAGTAATTGCACTTTGAAATTGGACAAAAACAAGTGTTAATCTTTTGATAGTTATTATTTCTTAAAAATACGCCTTTTGGTTTTAACAGCGGAAATTAATTTTAAATTAATAAATGAAACTTTTATGTTTTTAATTTAGTAAAATAGACTTAATTTTTGGATTCAGAATATCGAAATTATCTTAGGGTGAAATTTTGGTACTTTTCTGATAACTTTCATATTTTGATGAATAGTGAAAATAACTAAATTTTAATTAAAAACAACTTTTTTAATTGAAATAATTAATAGTGATAAATTATGAATTTTAATGATTTTATAGTATAATTAGATTATAATTTTACCATTTAATCCAATGTTGGTCATTGGACATAATTTCATATTTAAACCGAACATAATAAAGTTTCAATTTTTTGATAGTTAATATTTATTAAAAACACGCTATTTGTTTCGACAACGGGAAATAATTTTAAATTAATTTATTCCACTTCTGTATTTTGAATTTAGAAAAATGGATTCCATATTTATAATTGGTAGGTCTAAATTTTTTAAATAGATAACTTTGATTTTTAGACATTTTGAATAATTACTTCGGTAAATATTTTATTTACCATGGTTACAGGGTAAATCTGGTAAATGAGGGTAAACAATTAATATTATATTAATACTAAATTACCCTAAAACGTGTCCTAACCATATGGTTTGATACATTTCCGACCATGGGCATCTTTAGGTCAATTTTGGGACCCCACGGAGCCACTTGTAAGTGGTAATGACACATTATATTAATTAAGTTAAAGTAAATACAAAAATGACAAAAGCATATATCTTTTAGAAACAAATTTTTTACATAAGGTTATATATGTTGAATTTTAGACTATAAATATTAATTAGAAAGATAAAACAATTTTATACACAATGGTAGTTTATTTATAATTTTTAGACATTGAATAAGTAAATTTATTTATGACACAATAATGATGCAGTATTTTCCTTATTAATGCAAGAATCAAATAATTGGTATTATAAATGTTAAAATAAATATAATTAGAAAGTTTTGATGACATACATGAATTTTATTGGTTAATATTACATTATAGGATTTCTTAAATTAATTCGGTTTTAATTAATAAAGTTGTTAAAATTTTAACAAAAATAAATTATTGAATAGTGTCAAAATTGACATAAATGAGTTTTTAAAACAAATATTATATTATTAATTGATATTATATTCATAAAAATATAAGGTTCGGCCAAAGGACTTATAACATTATAAGTGTATAATTAATGGACCACTTGGGGGTCTCTTGGATGTATATTGTATGTTTATTATCTATATAATATAAAAATACAATGTGACATGGTAAATGTCAAACTAATTAACTAAGAGTTAAAACTAAAAGATAAGGTTAATATAATGACCAAAAACTGTATAAAATATATTGGATGAAATGATTTCGACCCATACCCACCTTAGACTTTGAATAATCTACTTTTGAGCCATTAGAAACCGAATAAGAATTTATTATAATTTAATACTTTAAGTTTTTCCTAAAGAGCCCCTCCTCCCCCTTATAAAAGGACACCACTTCTAACCAATTCCTCACACAATAAAAACCTTTTTGGTTCAGCCAAAAACTGCCCAAATATCCTCTCAACTTCCCTCACTTCAACATATAGGCCTTATATTTATCATAAATCCAACCTAAGGAGCCCTTTTGATCAAATCAAAAGGAAGAACCCGAAGAAGAGGTAATGTTTTCACCACCCTCTTTCAAGTTCCTTTCTTCTTCAACTTCTTCTTTCTTTGTTATTCCCATTATAAAATAATAACTCCAGTATAATCTATATACTATGATGTTATTATAAATATGGTACAACCATATTAAGTATTCTATCCATCCTTCGAATGACATGTCACCATACGTGCATACGTACGACTTACCGTCTCCATGTTGTGGTGTAATTGTTATTCAAAACATTATTATTTGGTTGGGTATAATAATGATGTGTAATTAATGTTAATAATAAATATAACATGATAATTATTATGTATATATGATATACTATCCAATTATATATTATTTTAATATCAAAAGAGTAATATTGTCGCTCGTGCGTACGTACGGACTACCGTCTCCACGAACGCGATGAGATTCATTACCCATCGTATCCATTCAAGTATAATTCTCATTTCATGATTAAAAATAATGTTTAAGGACTTGATATCATTCTGGATATGAATAAGATACAACCTATCCATAACAAACATGTCTTATGTAACAAAACATATAAAAGAAAACGAGTAAGTTAACACCCGAAATGACAATAATACTAAGATATTATTAACAAAGCAATGTTAAAAGATCATATATGCTATCATATTAATGTATATGATTATTGTATAATTTAATAAAAATTATTTCACCATTATACAGGAGGTTATCCTACCCTCAACCAAGGAAAAGTACAAGGTAAGGGGTTTTCATCTCACTCCATATTCCCGTGAGATTCATGCCATATTGCCATTATTATCTATTTTGTGGTGTATGTACTGCCCATAATTGTATTCCTTGTGTAATAAACTTTAATATATGTGTATTTACATATTAATTGTATGATACCTCTTTCATGGGGTTTATGTTTCGTAAGTTACCAAATTGGTAATGGTTTATTTCACAATCTCTTCATCATCCGAGGTTGTTTATAAGAAATTATCTACTGGGATCTCTTTATCATCCACATCCATGTTTCTTAAAAAAAAGTATTTAAAATCATTCTTACTATATTATAGACTATGGTTTAATGTCATTTTTACCCTTGTTGACTTTTTATAAGAATATTATAAAGGAATATTTCCATAATTTTCCAAACAAGGTCCTTTTTAACCTTTTTGACAAATTAAGGTAAGAATGTCTTTTTTTAACTGATACGTCGGGTGTGGCTATTTTCAACCATTGTAAAATCTTAGAAGCTTCCCTTACAAGATTATAAGAATATTTTCATAGTAAATGTTTTATTTTATAATTTTGTGACTTTTAAATAATTTCAAAAAAAGAGATATTTCTCTCAAATAGTTTTGATTTCATCTATGTCAACATCCTTTGATGGATTTTTAGCTAATTTGAAGTTGATTTATTATGATACAAAACTTCCATATTGTATTGAAGGTTTTGTGATATGTTTGACTGTGGATGTTTTATTTTTATACCATTCATAGTTTATGGAGAAAGTATTTACATTTCGTTTGCTAGTTTTAATACGAATGTTTATGTTATATTTCATCATCTTCTTAAGATGAATGTGTTGGACTAGTATGTTCTGGATTGGGGACCGGTAAAAGTAGGCCCTCCGGGTTGGTGTCCAGTTATTAGAGGCACTTCAGGTTGGTGTCTAGTTATTAGAGGCACTCCGGGTTGGTGTCCAGTTATTAGAGGCACTCCAGGTTGGAGTCCGGTTACAGAGGCTCTCTGGGTTGGGTTCCGGTTACAGTTATCCCTTAGGTCTTAGCACGAGGCCTTGACACAAAAATTAATGTTCGGAGTTAGGCATTCCATCATTATGAAAGTGGTTATTTATATTGCATGTGATTATTCAACGAGTAGAATATCCATGTAAATGGAATTATTTAATTTTATCTTTTCCATATTATTCTGAAGTTCAAGTTTTAAAGGATTTTGTTTTAGTTATACATTGCCTCAAATGTTTATGCTTATTTATGAAAGCTTCCGCTATATTGTTATCCTTACTGAGCATCTGAGCTCACCCCTTTCTATGTTTTATTTTTCCCAGGATGTGATGAAATATATTATGACTGAACTGCAGGGATAGTCTAAAGAGAATATGAGTGTGGACTATGGAGACTATATTATTGTAGTTTTTCACTTTATGATGTAATGTAAAACTTATGAATGTATCTTGTGATTTCAAGGCTATAAACTAATCAGTCTTTCAAGACTTGATCTTTTATGATCATGCCAATGTTATGTAATAATGCACTGACTCTGGGTAACTGGGGTCGGGGCGTTACAGTTGTTATCAGAGGAAGTTTAGTCAAAACCTTAGAAGCTAGATTTAGATAAACTTTGATTAGAGAACATAGACCTAAGATGGACTTTGAGGATTAGTATAGAATAACTTCCTAAATTTTGGTATTTTAGAGATTTTTTGAGTTTTCTGAGCAATACATCCCTGTCTGGATACGAGCAGGTAGAGGCGGCTCTGGAACAGATGTAACTAGGGGTAAAAACTGAAAACACTACTTTGAGATAGACTCGAACATGAACGGGTGTACGACAACAGGCCTTACTGCACTCTTGGTTACGACACTCCTGGGGGATATGCTTAGGATAATTATCATTTTCTTTACAAACCATTATGAAAGGTTTACGAGTATAAACTTCTTCAATGAAAACATCTTTATGATTATGGATTATATCCATAAAACATTCAATTTACGTTAGGTATTTTACAAGTTTGGAATTATTCAATGCAATCCATAAACTGACATAGTTTATACTATTGTATAGAAATGGAACCCGGTAGAAGGAATGTAAACTCCAATATTTCGTATGATCCAAAGAGTAAGAAGGGTCATATATTTCATGGTCTTAAGAAATAATTTATAAGGGAAATAGTCTCCTACGTATTATCATCATATGAATAAATAGTATCATGTGTTGATAAGATAAGTAAAGAATTATCGGAGTCCTATGACTTTGAAGGGAAGCCAGAGAAGGAAAGGATGGTAGAGAGAAGGACAGATAAAGGGAAGAAGGTAAAGAAGAATTTTCCCATATGTGATAACTGTGGAAAAAATCACATTGGAAAATGCTTGAAGAGAATGGGAGTATGTTATAAGTGTGGAGGAAAAGGACACCAATTACGTGACTGCAAAGGTTAGAAAATGGTTTCCAATGTACAATGCTTCATCTGCAAGGAGTTTGGACACTATGCGAACCAATGTACCAGTCATCAGACTATGCCGCAAATGATGCTATTGAATAATAATAAAGTTATGATACTACCACAGATTAAGAGGAATGACTAGTGTTCTTATGTTTTTATTTTGGAATTATTTCATTGAAGTATTGTATCAATGATGTACTGGAAATAAATAAGGATTGTACTATAGTACTATTTCATTGAGGATTCGATATTTTATGGTACTAAGAAAAGTGAATCTACATAAAGTTAAACTTTTTGGAAATTACATGGTTGAAGGAAAGATACAATTTAATATGGTCCTAATATTGAGGTACTAATTTTAGAATAAGATATGGTTGATTTGGTAAATTATATTGGACATTGTTGACTGACTTGAAACTGATTAATGATTTATATATTCCATCATTTTTGGGGTTCACAACATTTTTGGATAAAAGGAGTATATTCAGTATTTTATAAGTAATAAGGGATAATGAATGTAATCAATAAGGTTTTATGGTAATTCATGATGTTGCAGTGTTTTAAAAGAATACATGATGAAGGTGTTCACAAGTTATTACATGGAAAAAAGGATCTTCATTCTGTTTAACTTAATTATAAATTTTGGACTATGAGTTTGGACAGAATTATTTTGGATAATTCTAGTTTTATATTATTTTTGGATTGCCATAAAAGGACAACCCGGAGGTCAGGCGGCAACCCGCCACGTCTGGCAAGGCTGCGAGACATGAACCCGCAACCAAAGGACGACAAGGGTTTATCACCTACCACTGACCCACGTGATGTCCTGGATTGAATAATGTAGTTTTTTTATGGTTCTGCTAGATGAATTATAAATTCATTTTTTTGAACCCTATACGAATAGGATAAATAGAATATTATTTTAAGTTCTATTATCATTTAGAGTGAAAGATGAGTTCATGGTAGAACATAGTTAAAGGTTGGGAATCTACTTGTCAAGTATATATTTTTCTCCTTCTCCTATTCAATGAAGAAATTAATTCATATACTTTAGTGAAGGGATCTTAAAACAAAAAAATGTGTTATCCTAATACCATATGTTTTTTTTGAACCGATGGTATTTTAAATCATCATAGATTGATGAATTTAAGGCCCTCAATTTTACACTTGTTTGTGATTGATGTCCTCAATCACTACTTATAAATATTTATGTTTTTCCTCCAATTATATGTCTCTAATTTCCACCAATATTCTTCTAATCGAGATCATGATTTGGTGGTGACCCTTTAATTTCCCTTTCCTCTCATTAAAACTAAATTTTATTAACCCAATTTTTGAAGTGAGTTTTCCCACAAAGATATTTTCGATTTTCAACCTTTTATTTTCGACAAATAATTTCAAATTACGAGGAAAAAATTTATTGAAGTAGGGGAGAATTTAACACCCCAAGCTTCCACGGTACACTTCTCTTTGAATAATACAATAGCACGTGTTGTACGCAACACTAAGTTCAAACGCACCACCACTTACCAAACTAGCCGTTCAAAAGTAGTTATGAATAGTATTAACTGAATTTTAAATTTTATATTATCCTTATAATTTTAGAATCCATATTATGAGTTTCTAAGACATAATTTAAAGAGAAATTCATTTTTTTTCAGATAAAAGAAGTATTTTTCAAAAAAATGCAATTTTACCACCTTTTAATGGCGAAGCCTTTTTAAATCCAATATTTGAAACTTTTATATATTCAATTTGAAAAAATGAACTTCTTCTTTAAAATCAGGACATAAGAATTTAGTTTCAATAATGTTTTGGTGTTTTTCTCATAACTTTCAAATTTGGGTGAATAGTGAAAAATACTATATTTTAACTAAAAATAACTTTTTTAATCATAATAATTTATATTATTAAATTATACATTTTAATGGTTTGTAAGTATAAATAGATTATATTTTTACAATTTAATCTAATTATGGTCATTGTAAGTAATTTCACTTTGAAATTGGACATAAACAAGTGTCAAACTTTTGATAGTTATTATTTCTTAAAAATACGCCTTTTGGTTTTAACAGCGGAAATTAATTTTAAATTAATAAATGAAACTTTTATGTTTTTAATTTGGTAAAATAGAATTAATTTATGGATTATGAATATCAAAATTTGCTTAGGGAGAAATTTTGGTACTTTTCTGATAACTTTCATATTTTGATGAATATCGAAAATTACTAAATTTTAATTAAAAACAACTTTTTTAATCGAAATAATTAATAGTGATAAATTATGAATTTTAGTGATTTTAAAGTATAATTAGATTATAATTTTACCATTTAATCCAATTTTTTTCATTTTACATAATTTCATATTTAAACTGGACATAAGAAAGTGTCAATCTTTTGATAGTTATTATTTATTAAAAACACGCTTTTTGTTTCGACAACGAGAATTAATTTTAAATTAATTTCTGCCACTTATATATTTTGAATTTATAAAAATGGATTCCATATTTAGAATCAGGAGTTCCAAATTGTTTAAATATGGAACTTTTATTTTTATACATTTTGAATAATTACTTCGGTAAATATTTTATTTACCATGGTTAAAGGGTAAATCCGGTAAATAAGGGTAAAAATAATAATATAATAATAATAATAAATTACCCTCAAATGTGTCCTAACCCTATGGGTTGATACATGTCTGTCCATGGGCATATTTTGGTCGATTTTGGGACCCCATGAAGCCACTTGTAATTGATAATGACACATTATATTAATTAAGTTAAAGTAAATACAAAAATGACAAAAGCATATATCTTTTAGAAAAACAATTTTTACATAAGGTTATATATGTTGGATTTTCAACTATAAATATTAATTAGAAATCTAAAACTATTTCCTACATAATGGTTGTTTATTTATAATTGTTAGACATTGAATATGTAAATTTATTTATGACACAATAATGATGCAGTATTTTCCTTATTAATGCAAGAATCAAATAATTGGTATTATAAATGTTAAAATAAATATAACTTGAACGTTTTGATGACATAAATGAATTTTATTGATTAATATGACATTATAGGATTGCTTAAATTAATTTGGTTAGAATTAATAAAGTTTCTAGGACTTTAACAAAATTAAATTATTGAATAGTGTCAAAATTGACATAAATGAGTTTTTAAAACAAATATTATATTATTAATTGATATTATATTCATAAAAATATAAGGTTCGGAAAAAGGACTTATATCATGATAGGTATATCATTAATGGACCACTTGGGGGTCTCTTGGATGTATATAGTAATTTTATTAACTATATAATATAAAAATACAATGTGACATGGTAAATGTCAAACTAATTAACTAAGAGTTAAAACTAAAAGATAAGGTTAATATAATGACCCAAAACTATCTAAAATCTATTGGATGAAATTATTTCGATCCATACCCCACCTTATACTTTTAATAATAAACTGTTGAGCCATTAGAAACTGAATATGAATTTATTATAAGTTAATACTTTAAGTTTTTCCTAAAGATCCCCTCCTCCCCCTTATAAAAGGACACCACTTCCAACCAATTCTTCACACCTTCAAAGCCTTTTGGTTCAAAAAACCATGACAAAATATCCTCTAAACTTCCCCCAATTCAACCTAGAGGCCTTAGATTGATTATAAACCAAACCTAAGGAGCCCGTTTGATCAAATCAAAAGGAAGAACCCAAAGAAGAGGTAATGTTTTCCCCACCTTCTTTCAAGTTCCTTTCTTCTTCAACTTATTATTTCTTTTTTATTCCCATTATAAAATAATAACTCCAGTATACTCTCTATACTGTGATGTTATTATAAATATGGTACAGCCATATTGAGTATTCTATCCATACTTTGAATGACATGTCACCATACGTGCGTACGTACGACTTACCGCCTCCATGTTGTGGTGAAATTGTTATTCAAAACATTATTATTTGGATGGGTATAATAATGATGTGTAATTAATTAAATAATAAATATAACATGATAATTTTTTTGTATATATTATATACTATCCAATTAAATATTATTTTAATATCAAAAGAGTAATATTGTCGCTCGTGCGTACGTACGGACTACCGTCTCCACGAACGCGATGAGATTCATTCCCCATCGTATCCATTCAAGTATAATTCTCATTTTATGATTAAAAATAATTTTTAAGGACTTAATATAATTATAGATATGAATAAGATACAAACTATCCATTACAAACATGGCTTATGTAACAAAACATATAAAAGAAAATGAGAAAGTTAACACCAGAAATGACAATAATACTAAGATATTATTAACAAAGCAATGTTAAAAGATCATATATGATATCATATTAATATATATGATTATTTTATAATTTAATAACAATTATTTTACCATTATACAGGAGGTTATACTACCCTCAACCAAGTAAAAGTACAAGGTAAGGGGTATTCATCTCACTCCTTATTCCCGTGAGATTCATGCCATATTGCCATTATTATCTATTGTATGGTGTATGTACTGCCCATAATTGTATTACTTGTGTAATAAACTTTAATATATGTGTATTTACATATTCATTGTATGATACCTCTTTCATGGGGTGTATGTTTGGTAAGTTACCAAATTGGTAAGGGTTTATTTCACAATCTCTTCATTATCCGAGGTTGTTTATAAGTAATTATCTACTGGGATATATTTATCATCCACATCCATGTTTCTTAAAATAAGCATTTCAAATAATTCTTACTATATTATAGACTATGAGTTAATGTCATTTTTACCCTTGTTGACTTTTTATAAGAATATTATAAAGGAATATTTCCGTCGTTTTCCAAACAAGGTCCTTTTTACCCTTTTTGACAAATTAATGTAAGAATGTCTTTTTTTAACTTAAACGGCGGGTGCGGCTATTTTAAACCATTGTAAAATCTTATAAGCTTACGTTAAAATATTATAAGAATATTTTCAAAGTAAATGTTTTATTTTATAATTATGTTACTTTTAACTAATTTCAAAAAAAGAGATATTTCTCTCAAATAGTTTTGATTTCATCTATGCCAACATCCTTTGATGGATTTTAAGCTTATTTGAAGTTGATTTATTATGATACAAAACTTACAAATTATATTGAAGGTTTTGTGATATGTTTGACTGTGGATGTGTTATTTTTATACCATTCATAGTTTATGGAGAAATTATTTACATTTAGTGTGCTAGTTTTAATATGAATGTTTATGTTATATTTCATCATCTTCTTAAGATGAATGTGTTGGACTAGTATGTTCCGGGTTGGGGACCAGTAAAAGTAAGCCCTCCAGGTTGGTGTCCAGTTATTAGAGGCACTCCGGGTTGGTGTTCGGTTATTAGAGGCACTCCGGGTTGGTGTTCGATTATTATAGGCACTCCGGGTTGGAGTCTGGTTACAGAGGCTCTCCGGGTTGGGTTCCAGTTCCAGTTATCCCTTAGGTCTTGGCACGAGGCCTTGACACAGAAATTAAAGTTTGGCGTTATGCATTCCATAATTATGAAAGTGGTTATTGATATTGCATGTTATTATTCGACGAGTAGAATATCCATATAAATGGAATTATTTAATTTTATCTGTGCCATATTATTCTGAAGTTAAAGTTTTAAAGGCTTTTGTTTTAGATATAAATTTCCTCAAATGTTTATGTTTATTTATGAAAGCTTCCGCTATAGTGTTATCCTTACTGAGCATATGAGCTCACCCCTTTCTGTGTTTTATTTTTCTCAGGATGTGAAGAAATATATTATGACTGACCTGTAGGGATAGTCTGAAGAGAATATGTGTGTGGACTATAGAGACTATATTATTGTAGTTTTTCACTTTATGATGTAATGTAAACCCTATGAATGTATTTAGTGATTCCAAGTCTACTAAAATAATCAGTCTTTCGAGACTTGATATTTTTTTATCATGCCAATGTTATGTAATAAGGAACCGACTCTGGGTAACTGGGGTCGGGGCGTTACAGTGACACATAGTAGGTAGAGAACCCACACCCTTATACAGTAGGGGGTTCTACTGAATAGATAGATAGAGGACCCATGCTTCAGTTTGTTAAGGGGTTCCACTTAGTAGGTAGAGGACCCATGATCATGTATATGGGGGGGGGGTGCTAGTCAGTATATTGATAGAAGAATCACACCGTATTCATCAAGGGGGTGAACCTCAAACCATCACAAGGATTATGGGGGAACCAAACCCTATTATGATAGTGTGTTTACAACTATGCCCACACTATGATGATCATTCCTAATCACTACCATCATCCAGAATCACCTAATGAAGCATCTTGCTTAGAAAAATCCACATCATATCTCAAAAATCCACTATGAATGATACCACCATGTTCTTTTTTATAAAAAACTCATGTTAGACTAAAAAAATACTAATAACCAAACCCAAATTATGAAGATAAGATTTGTATACTTTTCCAAAAAAGGAAGTACACAGACTATATGGGACCCACACGATATGTGGTCCCACTCTGATACCTAAAATTGTACTCCTCTAGACATGGATTGGTGGCCATGTAACCATAAATGTTGTTTCTTAGGAACATAGGGATTTCAAGTGTTATTATATCCATGTAAGTGTCCATCGATTCATACATGTGTACCTGGCCATGTACTTGGCCATGTCCCATCCTAGGTACATAGATATTTCCATGACCATACAGTCAGGTTGTGTATGTGTGTCTGGCCATGTTAGTTGCCATGTAATCCCAGAGTAAATGACAAGATTCTATCACTAGGTCACATGGCATATGGGAATCCCACATGCAATGTGATAGTAATATCCTCTTAGAAACCCTAGATTCTCCAGCCAAAGGATTACATGGAATGTGTTCATAACATTACACACCATGTAGTGAGGATTTTCACATAAATATAATTTCTTCATACTTATTATAAATCCATGGATACCATAGTTATTCCAACTTTTTAACCACCCAAAAATGGTTGTAATTTATTCTAACTGTCGATTATGGACCTCCGTTGACCAAGAATAAGAATTTGATGATTCCCTCGAAGACTAAATTTCCATATTCACCCATCACCACTTTGGACCCATGATCCAAAAAAGAACATCAGCAATCTATCCTAATATGTATTCAAAAATATGATTAGATTATTGTTTGGACATCCACCATGAATCCAAGGGGTCTAATAATTATTGGAATTTCATAAAATGTAGAACCATGTCCATGTATACTAATGGTGAAGGCTGTGAAGAACAGTTGTGTAAAAGACACAAGAATAATTGTTCATCAATTATTGGTCAATAATTATTGGAATATGGTCATGGATAAAATATATTAAGTGTGATAAATTTGGAGTCATCAAGTATAAATTGTTAAAAAAATTATTTTGATAATAGGGTTCATCCGAAGGATAAATTAATCACAAATCAAATACTAGAATATAAGAAAAAAATTCAATCATAAAATTAAGGGTGAAAACAAAAATGGTGAGACAAACCATTATTATAGATTGATCATTTTTGATGAACACATTCTCTAGTGATAGGGAATATTTTCTACATTCTCTATCAATATATCCACCTTGATTTGGTCATTGGTCATTATCTGATCTTGATCCACCTATGAATAATAATGTAACCTACTCTAAAAAATCCCACGGTTACGTGACTAACCTTGTAAATTTTCCATACCATTATATTTATAGTGAAAATTGGTGTTGGGCATTAAATGAATCAATAAATTAATTAATTAATTTAACTACTTAATACACCTACCAATGGCTACATCATCTGAATATCTAGTGCTGACCAACTTTAGGTCATTCCTAGGGCAAACCAAGCACTCTAGATTCAAGCATTGTCTCATATTCCGGATTCAAGACTCGATTCAAGATATATTCAATTATTTTTTAAATAATTCTCATGAATGATATAAAATAAAATTTATATTCTTATAAAATTAAATACGGGCTCACTAGGCCCTGAAATCTTCCAGTAACTCATCACCTGTCCCTGAATATATTCTTTGATATATTTAAAAGTCTTACAAGGGGAAAGAGTCTATTTATTGGAGTTTTATATAATTTCAAGACAACCCATCAAATTCATATCATGTACATGAATTTATGTTTAATATAGATATACAATAATATATATATATATATAATCACTCTTAATCAAATGATTATGGAGTGTGGTTTACATAAATGGATGTCCTCAATAAATAAATCATAAGTCCATCTCGGTAAATAAACATGATTTTAAATTATTATTGGTATTTAAAAAAAATATTCCAATAAAATTACAGGATAATTTTGATAACATAATAGGTGTATTTAATATTTCATGTAAGGAACTAATGAGAGTGATAAGTGCTTTCTTATTACGTGGTCATCATAAGTATAACAACCAGATATTTTAAAAAGAAACTTCATGTTCAATATCATATATGAAATGAAACAATGAGATTAAAAGAAAATGTAACACCCCAAGACATTATAATATATTTATTTTTAAATAAATTCAATCTATCCAATATCTTTCAATTCACACAACACCATATTTAAATATAACACGAGACTATATTAAAATATTATTATTTTAATTTTCCCATCATAACCTTTCCCTTATGCTCTCGATAATGAATAAGACTAAGTAAAATATGAAAATTATATGGTTAACTCATGTATAACATATATTCAATGGTTATCAAGTGATTAGAAATAAAATATGTACATTTTATAGAGAAAGAAATGCTTTATAACAAACTATATTTTTCTAAAAATTGGGTTTATCGCTTTTTGAGAACATTATTAAAAATTAATATTTACTAATTTTAGAAAATATAATTGAAAAAAAATCTTCTTATTAATCATCATACTTTTATTAAACTATAGAGAAATTTTGGGTTTTTTAAAATGTTACCTTCCTAATAAATAATAAAAATACATTTTTTATAAAATTTCCATTTATTTTTATCAAACTATATACCATTATTATTTTAATCTTATTTAAAATTAACATAATTATTATTTAGTTATATTAAATCCAAATAATTACATTTAAATCATATTTACACCAAAATTTATTAAAATTTTATTTTTAGGGGTTTAAACAACATTTTTTAAAAATTAATTTAAAAGTGAATAATGTTTATCCGTTTCCAATAATTAAAATCACCCCTAATCAGAAACTATTTAAATGAAATGAATATATTATTTATTTATAAATATTAATTGATATTCATATAATTATTATTACTTATCTTATTATTAATATGAGATCATATTTTCCTTAGAAAATGAATTTCTTGAAAAATTGTTCCTTCCACATGTTTATAGGGTTAATTTTATACAATATTATTCATATAATGTGGGCTGAATTTGAAAAAATTGGATCAATAATTAGAATCATCCTAAATTATACTCTCTAATATGGTCAATATAAATTTTTACCATAATCAGTAGGGAAAAAAGTAAAAATTGTTTACCAATGTTAAGGTTTAAAATGGGTTTACCTAGGGATTAAACTCAATTGATAGGGGTTAAAAATAACCCAAAAACTTCCTAATTAATATTACATTGTCATATATAGACCATATATATTTTAAGGATCTCAAATGATCCACTTTTATCCTTTTTTCATGTAAAAAATGTGGGTTGAATTATTTAAAAATAAAATTAAAGTGTCTCCACTCTCCCACTTATAGAAGGCCACCCCTATCCTCTCATTTTGACACTTCTAGAACCCATTATTTCAGACAATACATGAAAAAAATAAAATATATACTTCCATAACCACATCCTATAAGACTTTTTTTGATTAAAAATCTCTCATAGGATGTATTCTGGTTCAAATATAAAAAATTTGACCAAAGAAGATATAACATCTCTAAAAAATCATTTTAATTTTTTCTTCCTTATCCACCTTCAAATACCATTAAAACATGATGATAAATTAGCCTCAATATATTCTATTTAATTATATTTTGTTATGCTAAGGGAATGACCTACAACCATCATCTCCACTCACAAATGGGAAACTAAATTGTTGATCATGTGTATATAGGATTACCACCTCACAATCCTATGTAATTTGTTTCCCATAATCACCTATTATAAGTTCCAAGTCATGATGATTGTATAATTGAGATGGGGAGGTGAGAATTTGTGATATGTTTTTTTATTTTTCTTATTAATTGAAACAAACATCACCTTCTGTTAAAGATTTTATTCCCTACTAAAAAAAATTCAAACACACATCCATACAAACATAGGTATTTACAAGGTTCAATACTCAATAATAATAGATATATCCTTGTTATGGTATGAAAATGATCCAATACAGAAAAATCCACAAGAAAAAAAATCCTTAGATAATAACGAGTAGGATACACCCTTTCACTCATGTAGCATTATATAAATAATTCTAGTAGTGTGTGTGCACCCTGTTAGCACAAATATGGTAATAACAAGTTTATGTAATAACTAATGTTAAATTTACTTATTTTAAATTCCAAAAATATATTCAATTGAAAAAAATTCTACAATTTATCACCTAGATGATGGTATGAACTTCCTAGACACTATTAAGTAAAACTCAGTCTGATTTTCCCCATCTGATTCCTTTGAGTATGATTCTCGCTAATAATATTTTTCCTAGTATGATTATCCCAAACATGATTCTTCTTTGTAATATTCTTCCTCAGTATAGAAATATCAATTTTAAAATCTTAAATCTGATTATATAACCCAATATAGTGATCAGATGAATATTATTGACACGATGAATACAATCATTAGCTGAGAATAATTATCATGGATTACGATGATCATATAAATACAACATTTTAATCTTATCTATTCTCTTTCACTTCAATATTTCCAAAATTTTTCAACAATCGTGAATAAAAATCTTTCTATTTTCTATAATAATCATAGAATCTTTCTCATTAATAGTACAACAGTTAATTAGAAAGGTACTGTGTACTTTTCTCCTTTTATAGGTGACCTTTGACTGGCTTTTGTAGGAACCCCAAACAAATTCTTGTTAATCAAATACACCCTAATATAAATTTACCCTAAAATATCAGGTTTATTTTTACTTCATCAATGAATCTTGAACATTATTTAATATTTTACAATATTCACGTATTATTCATACTTTTATATCAATTTTTAGTCCAATTTCAATGTTTGAGTCTGGTTTCCTGAATCTTATTTCATCAATACATTGCCTTATATCAATTTAATAAAAATAAAGAAATGGATACCACTATGAATGATGAATATAATTATTATTTTTAATATCAATACCATATTTGAAAATTCATTCAAAAATCTATACTTTCAAACCACATTTACTTCTTCACTTCTTCTATTGACCCAGTTGGAAATATAAAGTAATTTAATTATAATACAAAGGCTCTGGACCCAATTGAATTACATGTAACACCCTGACCCCTCTAGACATGAGTCAGTGCATTACATGTGATATTGACATGGTTAGAAGGAATGAAAATCCAGAAGGAATGATCGGTTTAGTAGTTTGGAAGAAACTAGATACATAGATGTAACACAAATTACATTGTAAAGGGTTACTAACTACAATACACAACAAAAACATAAAAATTGCAACCACATGAACTCAATAAACGATCACCTATTCATCACCTATAGAAGGTAAAAAATGGAAGGGGTGAGCCTAAACGCCCAGTAAGGGTTACAAATAGCATAACAATGAGTACAATAATAAGTGAATCATAATCAATCTGACATAATCAAAATGGCATAGTGAATAAATGAACAACTAATGCCATTAATAAACTGAGATTGAAACTACATCCATAGATTTTGTCATAGTAAAAACCTCATGGATAGTAATAATAAATGATAATGAATAAATAGAATGCTTATTAATTTTATGTCATGTATCTGGCACATGAACCACAATACCGTAAAAACTGTTTAGTTCTATGCGTAGAAACCCGTCTGGTTTTTAGAAACAAACTCGAAGGGTCTGTCGCCAAACTGTTTTGTCTCATGAGACCTACCAATGAATAGAGGGGATGTAGTGGGCCCCACCCACAACTAAATCCAAATAATTATTTATAAATATATTCAATACAAGGTAAATATGTATTTACATTATCCGTAAAGAATATAGGATATAGATTCATCAACATTTCCATAGTCAAAACAACATTCAAAATAAATACAGTATGTAAAATGGTATACATTTTAGACAATAATAATATCCATGAAATGAGAATATGGATATTTAAATGGAATATAATTTCAATTGAAAAGTGATCTCAAATGGCTAGTAGGTACACCACATAAGAAAGAGTAGGTTCACAATTACTAAGCAAATCACAACGAAGTGAAAATTGAGACAAAGCTCGTTACCATGTTGTATTCAATTGAGTCATATTAAAAAAGTTAATAACCACTAAAAGAGTCATAGAATACAATTAATATAATGAGTACCATGATAAAATATGTCAAATGTAAGTACACTTATACCACAAATAAGAAATAAGAGGTGAACAATGAATATCCCATAGAATTGAAGGTGAGATGAGAAAACCTCTTACAAACATTTTGGCATAGTAACAAGTGTTATTGAAAGGTATTATTTAGAGGTAATGGGGTATCACATTATTTATATGAAAAAAGGGCAGTATGGGGGAGTTGAGAAAACTTACCCCATCATTATAAATTAAAAACAAAAGCACACAAGATAGGGTGGATTCTTGAATAAAAGTGAGGGAGAGGATCCCTTACCAAAAACGTATCATTAGATTGAGGAAAAATCAATGAAATATTTATGTGTGACAAACATAAACCCACAAAATAAAAGTGGAAATACAAAATAAAACAATAATATGTCATTCAAACATATTCTTGAAACAATGTAACAAACGAAACAGATGTTTAACTCAAAGAATGAAAATTGAGTTAAGCAATCCCTTACCTTATGCTTGAAGGTGTTCTTGACTTGTTATTAAAGACCTGAATAAACAAATTAGGATTATAATTTCATAATTCTAGAACCTATTTTATATGTAAATTATTTATTATAATCCTTTTTAGTTCATTCTAGAACTTTTTTATTGGTTATAGGGTTCAATTTCATTGTTCGGGCTCGTTTGTTTACTTGGTTTTAAATGATTGGTTCACTTATATTCAAGTTCGGATAAATATATAAGATGGATGTGGTTGTCCAGAAATGAAGTTATACATCATTTTTGAACATCCAGGAGATTACATGGTTTTAAATTTAATTTGGGTTACTTATATTGAAGTTGAATTTTTATATGTATAACCATAGTGATAACTGTTTTGGTTAATCGGTGGGTTTGATCACGATGAACATTTTTTTTGCTTTATAACTTAATACGATGTGTAAAAAAGTATTACAGAACTAAAAATAGGATATATTACATAATAATCTGGTTCAACCATAACAAAAATGGTTTCCTGACCATCATTAAAGATTATAATAGAAATTGATAAATTGTTGTCCTTGAATGTGCTAAATTAGCACATCTCAAACGGTGCTTTCATTTCTTTCAAATAAAAGTGGGGAAGGGAGAGAAGATAATGGAATATATACCACTAGCATGAAAAAATTCCAATACATGTATGTTACTGGATTTATCATACTATTTTGGTGAACGAAGGTGAGAAAAGAAATAAAATAACTTAAAAGAAAAGAAGGGATTTGAAAGAGGAATTTACCTCTTGAGATTTCCTCCTTTGAGAACCTATTAAAGGGAGAGGTTTTGGTCTTTTTATGAGACCAAAGCTTTCTAGATGTGGGGGAGAAGGTTGGGAAGGTATTTGGACAGAATTTGGAGAAGGCACAAGTCTTGAGAGGAGTGAATGAAGGGGGGGGGGGGGGTGAGATGGGGTTTTTATAGTGGGGGGGGGGGAGATGGGATTTCTTAATATAAAACTCATTAGTTTATTATTTCTCCTCAAGATAAGGAATAGTGAGTATTCCATGACCAAGAATAGTATTTTTATCATGTGATCCCAAACTAAGTGGGATTACATCAGCAGAACATCACACATGACTCTATAATTAGTGTATTTATCTTAATTTTTCAATTTATGGTATGTCACTATTCATAAAAAATTCAAGTATTTCATAAAAATCCCAAAAATTTACCCTAACCATTTTTTGATGTGTAGAATCCAAAAATGAAGTTCAGTTTTCAAAAATAATTTTCTAAATATGATTAATTAATTATTTAATTAAATCATTATTTAATTGAAATATATAAACACTTAGAATATTCCTCTTCATCTTTAGGGTGTCTAAATTCATTTATACACTCAAGGGTATGGATAACATTCATAAGAGTCATATTACTATTCATAAGGGTAAGTACTATTCATAAGGGTAGGTTACTATTCATAAGGGTAGGTTATTATTCACCAAAAATTAAGTTAATTCTATCAGACTATAAATATCAGCTTGAACACAACCGTGTATGTTAGATTTTCAAAATTCAAAACACAAAGCTGGTAAATTTAAGTTTAGTTGGTAAGTTATGGCTATCTCCTATAAGTAACCATGTTTTGTTCCATAGGGGGCTCAGTGATTCATGAAATATATGCTACTTAATGAATACGTTGTATTTAATAGAAAAAATACAATAAGATGTTTGGGGTGCTATATTATTCGCTCCTTCGGAGAATTGCGTCCTCGCAGTTCATTTCATAACCACAAAAGAAATCTCTCTGATATTCTTACCACATCTCCCATCTAAGAGGTTCATCAGGTGCGTTCAATGGAAAACCCAAATTGATGCTCAACTCCTCTAGTTCTCTGACCCAAACACACCTCAGACAGAAGGTGTTGAACCCTTGCATCGAACACTCAGGCTTCTAGAGGGAGGATCGAATGGTAGAAAGTTTGGAAATGTCTGAATGGACCAACACACGAAGAACTCACCGAACTATGTATCTATTGATAACATCTAAGTCATAGACGTTATTACAGAGGATAAAGCTGAGGAGTTGGTACATGTAGGCCACACAAAGGTTTCCCTCCAAATTTGCCTCTTGAAAACATAACCTGGTCGTGTAGTTCCGACCTAGGGTGAAACATAGAAAAATCCCTTCGTGGTATTTTCGTCTTCCCCTATACTCAACCAATTGTGCCATGGCTATGCAGTAGTAAATGGAAGAATTCCCTTGACAAGTGCGGAGAATGTCTGGACTATTTGTCACATCATATAGTTTTTTACACGTTTTTCGCATGTTTGTGAGAGGTAGGTACTCCTCTTCATAGGTTTTGATCACAATAATCTCTAGTACCTCCACAGGAAGAGATAACATATGGGTTTGTACTTCTATCTAATTTTTTTTTGAAAGTTCACTTAGTGATACTTATTCAAAAGTGTAACCAATTAAAGGATAATAAAAAGAAGAGACAATAAGTTATATTCTTATATAAACACTGGTTCAAAAAGTAAAACAGGGCTAATGGTTTCCTCAGTCCGCCAATACATGAATCCCCAAAACTAGTTCAAAAGTTTCAATCTCCTAGAACCATATGTAACACTATACAGATATCACTCCTGAATTCCCTTTACCGGGATTACCACTGATGATAGGGTGCTGACGACATCAGGTGGATTCTTAAGGTAGTATTCAGTTGCTCAATTTCCTTAGCCTAGACACACTACATACATCTAGGGTCGAATCTATGCTTAAAGCACTCATGCTTCCATAGAGAGGCATGATAAGTGTGGAGGTCGAAAATTTCAGTGTGGAATAAATCCCTATAATTCCCATGCACCATGTCATTATTGAAGATATTGATGTCGTAAAGTTCTCTGTACATTCTAAAACATAGGATCTGGAATAGGTAGGCCGATCGATGGTCACTATCCAAAGTAGCTTCTAGAAATTTACCCACAGCTCGTTAGTTAACATCCAGAGTGAAACATAGGAAAAGGGCATCACGATACTTCCCTCTTTTCCTATATGCTACAAATTGTGCATTTGAAATACGGTAATAGATCAGATTTCTTCCCTGGTATAGATAAAGAATGTTTGGATGATTTGATACTCGATGGATTAGTTTACCAGTTAGACGTAAGTTGGCATAGGGCTGGTCCTTTTCGGAGCATGTCTTGACAATTATAGTCTCTAATATATCGGTAAGTAGTGATAAAATATTGGTTGGTTGACTCATATCTTCTATATGAAAAGTTTAAGTAAATAAACATTCAGTATGGAAAATCCGTTTTAAACAATTTTATTATTTTATATAAAAACATATCAAAACAGAGAATAAAACATCATTTATTTAGACATGATTTATAAAACTCAAGAAATTACGCAATCTCTTGCTCCCTTTCACAAAACACTAGTATGTAAATCCTGACATCCTCTAAGATGACTCCTCATAGATTCCAATGATGTTGGAGATTTCCCTAGTTTTTACACAAACAGATACCCAAAGAGATTCCAGATTTCTCTATCTCCATGGTCCAGATGCAACGTGTGCAACTAGGGTCAACCGCATGTGGACATCTAGAATTAAGATTGAGAGAATCATTTCATGTATCAAGTTGAGTGAAATCAGTAAGAACTTGATACAGATAATGAAAATGGGTAGTCTCATCCTCAAGGGCTTCAAAGTCCACAACTTGACCATGGAGTCCATAGGTCAAAATCTGACATAGATATGCTGCCTGGAGGTCGCCCCCTTGTGCAGCCTCCTCAAAGTTCTTAAGAGAAAAGAAATTATTGGATAGGGTAAAACAATTAAATATACCCTTGAAGAATTTCCATTATCGTACATAGAATGGGAATTGTGCACTCATCATTAGGTAATATATGAAACCTGCTCCATGGTGAAGTTGGAGTACCTGAGGAGAGTTAGATACTCGGTAGAGGGTTTTGCATGATAAACGAATATTTTAAAAAGTCTAATAGTTTTCTACACATGATTTTCCCACTATGATCTCTAACACTTCTGTTGGAATATACATAAGACAAGTACTTTCGTTTTCCATTTGAAAATCATGAAAACATCACTCTTAGTATTGTTTAAGTAAGTGTTTTTACTATTCAGTTCTAGTTTCCAAAGTTATCCAAACCAAATCCTCTGAGGAAAAATTTACATTATACTCCCTCATAATGTCTTGTAAAGAAAATGTAAATTATCCTAAGCATATCCCACAGGAGTGTCGTAACCAAAGTGTAGCAAGACCCATTGTCGTGTACCAGTTCCCGTTCGAGTCTAGCTCAAAGCGGTGATTTCGGGTTTTACCCCTGGATACATCTGTGCCAGAGCTGCCCCTACCAGCTCGTATCCAGACAGGGATGTATTTCTTGAAAAATCCACATAATCTATTCTTTACCAAAATATGAGGACGTTCTTGTAA
Organism: Viscum album; assembly: GCA_963277665.1. Lineage (NCBI taxonomy): Eukaryota > Viridiplantae > Streptophyta > Magnoliopsida > Santalales > Viscaceae > Viscum > Viscum album. The sequence goes on from OY728128.1 coordinate 984,475,350, forward strand.
GTTTATCCTCACATGATACCTTAGGGCTTTGTTCCCTACTATATATTTCCTACTCTAGTTTCCAAGTTTCCTACTAAACTTCCTCTGATACCAACTGTAACACCCCGGCCCCTCTAGACAGGAGCCGATGCATTACTTGTGATATTGGCATGGTTAGAAGGAATGAAAATACTGAAGTAACGATCAGTTTATTAGTGTTGATGAAACTAGACACATAGATGTAACACAAATTTCATTGAAAAGGCTTACGAACTACAATACATAACAAAAACATAAAAATTGCATCCACATGAACCCAATAAACGATCACCTCTTCATCACCGGTAGAAGGTAAAAAATGGAAGGGGTGAGCTCAAAAGCTCAGTAAGGTTTACAAATAGCAGAAGCATGAGTACAATAATAAGTGAATCATAATCAATCTGATATAATTAAAATGGCATAATGAATAAATGAACAACTAATGATATTAATAAACTGAGAGTGAAACTGCATCCATAGATTTTGTCATAGTGAAAACCTCATGGATAGTAATAATAACTGATAATGAATAAATAGAATGCTTATTAATTGGACGTATTTTATCTGTCACATGAACCATAATATCATAAAAACCGTTTAGTTCTATGGGTAGAAACCCGTCTGATTTTTGGAAACAAACTCGAAGGGTCTATCGCCAAACTGTTTTCTCTCATGAGACCTACCGATGCATCGAGGGGCTGTAGTGGGTCCCACCCACCTCTAAATCAAAATAATTTTTTATAAATAGATTCAGTACATGATAAATATGTATTTACATTATCCGTAAAGAATATAGGATACAGATTCATCAACATTTCCACAGTCAAAACAACATTCAAAAGAAATACCATATGTAAAATGGTATACAGATTAGAAAATAATAATATCCATGATATGAGAATATGGATATTTAAATGGAATATAATTTCAATTGAAAATTGATCTCAAATGGGAAGTAGGTACACCACATAAGAAAGAGTAGGTTCACAATTACTAAGCAAGTCACAACGAAGTGAAAATTGAGACAAAGCTTGTTACTGTGTTGTATTCAATTGAGTCATATGATAAAAGTTAATAAACACCAAAAGAATCAAAGAATAAAATTAATACAATGATAACCATGACAACCTATGTCAAATGGAAGTACACCTATACCATAAATAAGAAATAAGAGGTGAACAATGAAAATCCCACAGAATTGAAGGTGAGATGAGAAAACCTCTTACAAACATTTTGGCACGGTAACGAGTGTCATTGCAAGGTCTTAATGAGAGTTAAAGGGGTATACCATTATTTATATGTAAAAAGGGAATTATGTGGGAGTTGAGAAAACATACCCCATCATTAGAAATTAAAAACAAAAGCACACAAGATAGGGTGGATTATTGAATAAAAGTGTGAGAGAGGATCCCTTACCAAAAACGTATCATTAGATTGAGGAAAAATCAATGAAATAATTATGTGTGACAAATATAAACCCAAACAATAAAAGAGGATATATATAATAAAACAATCATAGGTCATTCCCACATATTCTTGGAACAATGTTATCAATGAAACAGATGTTTTACTCAAAGAATGAAAATTGAGTTAAGCAATCCCTTACCATATGCTTGAAGGTGTTATTCACTTGTTATTAAAGACCTGAATATACAAATTAGGATTATTAATTCATAAATCCAGAACATCTTTTATATGTAAATGATTTATTATAATTCTTTTTAGTTCATTCTAGACCTTTTTGATTGGTTATAGGGTTCAATTTCATTGTTCGGGCTCGTTTGTTTACTTGGTTTTAAATGATTCGTTCACTTATATTCAAGTTCGGATAAATATATAAGATGGGTGTGGTTGTCCAGAAATTAAATTATACACTATTAGTGAAAATACAGGATATTACATGGTTTTAAATTTAATTTGGGTTACTTATATTGAAGTCAAATGTTTATATATATAACCTTAGTGATAAGTGTTTTGGTTAATCGGTGGGTTTGATCACGATGGACATTTTTTTTTGCTTTATAACTTAATACCATGTGTAAAAAAGTATTACAAAACTAAAAATAGGATATATTACATAATAATATGGTTCAAACATAACACAAATGATAACCTGACCAGAATTAAAGATTATAATTGAAATCGATAAACCGTTGTCCTTGAATGTGCAAAATTAGCACATCTCAAACGGTGTTTTCATTTATTTCAAATAAAAGTGGGGAAAGGAGACAAGATAATGGAATATATACCATTACCATGAAAAGATTATAGTACATGTATGTTACTGGATTTATCATACTATTTTGGTGAAGGGAGGTGAGAAAAGAAATAAAAAAACTTAAAAGAAAAGAAGGGATTTGAAAGAGGAATTTACCTTTTGAGACTTCCTCCTTTGAGAACCTCTTAAGGGGAGAGGTTTTGGTATTTTTATGAGACCAAAGCTTTATAGACGTTGGGGAGGAGGTTAGGAAGGTATTTGGACAGAATTTGGATAAGTCACAGGGCTTGAGAGGAGTGAATGGAAGGGGGGGGGGGTGAGAGGGGGTTTTTATAGTGGAGGGGAGAGGAGATTTCTTAATATAAAACCCATTAATTTATTATTTCTCCTCAAGACATAGAATAGCAAGTATTCCATGACCAATAATAGTATTTATGTCTTGTGATCCCGAACCAAGTGTTCTTACATCATAATAACATCACACATGACTCTATAATTAGTGTATTTATCTTAATTTTGCAATTTATGGTATGCCACTATTCATCAAAAATTCAAGTATTTCAGAAAAATCCCAAAAATTTACCCTAACCATTTTTTGACATGTAGAATCCAAAAATGAATTCCATTTTTCAAAAATAATTTTATAAATATGATTAATTAATTATTTAATCAAATCATTATTTAATTGAAATATATAAACACTTAGAATATTCATCTTCATCTTTAGGGTGTATAAATTCATTTATACACTCAAGGGTATGGATACCATTCATTAGAGTCATACTAATATTCATAAGGGTATGTTACTATTCATAAGGGTAGGTTACTATTCATAAGGGTAGGTTACTATTCACCAAAAATTAATTTAATTCTATCAGACTCTAAATATCATCTTGAACACAACCGTGTATGTCATATTTTCAAAATTCAAAACATAGAGCTTGTAACTTTAAGTTTAGTGGCTAAGTTATGCCTATCTCCTATAAGTAACCTTGTTTTGTTCCATAGGGGCTCAGTGATTCATGAAATATCGGCTACCTAATGAATACAGTGTATTTAAGAGAAAAAATACAATAATATGTTTGGGGTGCTACATTACACATCATTTACTTCATTTCTTCACTTTTTCTGTTGACCAACGTGAGATAAAAAATTTTCTTCCTATTTTATTCTATTATCCCACATGAAATATTTAATTTATTCACAAACCTATTCTTGTATCATGACTTAATTCATGACTTTAAATTCATTTGAGAACAAATTCATAATCGTCAGAATTTAATTGGATGGAATCATAACTTTCAATTCACTCTAGATTTTTTCTTTCCTTCACAACATGAGTATGATTTTCAGGTAAGATTTTTTAGGGTATCATTGGCCTGGATATGATCAACCTAATAATGATCATCCTACGTATTATCATTTACTGTGCGATCTTTATATTCCTTTTTTCATTTCATCGATACAATTTTACTGGGTATGATTCCTCTTTGATTGGTAGCATCTCCTTCTTCTCTTCCACCCAGATATGACAAATATGGGTACAATTTGGAATAATTATTTTACCTTTTCTTCCATAAATCATTTATCATATGTTTTCCAATTAAATTATGACTTATGTGAGACACACATCATAAAATAATCATAACATTTCATTAATAATAGTCATACACACTTTGATTCATTATTAAAACAATTACTTATTTCATACTGGATCCAGTGTGAATCCGATCATAACCTTTTTTTTAATACAATTTCTCCGTAATTTTATGGAAAGAGTGAGCTTGATTATTTTGAAAAACAATTATCAATACGATTTTCACCAAATACAATGATTGGTGATTTTCTTTATTCAAAATCATTTCTTAACAACAAAAGCCGACATTTGAAAACAAAATCCTTCCTCATCATATTTTTCCTAGAAATATAACCCTTTGGATTTTGATTTCAACCATGTTTAAATAATCAGGGAACATTGTAACCTCATGCACTAGATTACTTATCATTGTACGAAATAATAATCATTAAAAACAAAACCATGATGTCCAAATATAGTGATTATGAAAACAAGTTTCTTTTTACATCTTCATATCTTCTTCAACCTCATATTTTCTTCATACTCCCTATAATACATAAAAAATATATTTTCCTACAACCACTCAAACAAATAGTTAGAATAGTTCATTCATAAAATAATGTTGAATTAACAACTTCCCCACAACTCTCTCTTTTTATTTGAAATACATTGATTTATGAAAAAATTCACCACCTAGAAAATATAATCCAAAGGTAAGATGAGATATAGAACCAAAACACATACCACAACCTTGAAGTGAAAGAGGTTATACACCCATGTTCAACCTCAAATTAAAAAATAATTCATTCAGTAATGTTTTTGTGAAAATGTCATGAACTTGTTTCAATGGTGGAATGAAGTCTAGATTCAATACATTCTTCTCCATAAGACACATGATGAAATGAATTTGGAAATCAATATGGTTTGAATTATAATGTTGAATTCCTAGTGATATTGATTATGCTTTTATTGTCACAACAGGATAGAAAGGTTAAATTTGATTCAACAAGTAAATATTCTAAATGTGTTTTCATCCACGTAAGTGGAGTAGTGGCTTGGGTCATAGAAACATAATCAACTTCATCCATACTGAGAGTTACTAAATTATATTTATTTTAATATAATATAACACAATTGTATCCCATAAATAATTCTCCACCAAATGTGGATCTTCTTTCATAAACATTTCATTCCCAATAAGCATTTAAATAGCCAAAAAAATCAATACTATATGAGCTTCCATACCTGATTATGAATTCTGTTCTACCTTTGATGTATTTGAGAATTATTTTTCTAGAATATAAATATGATTCTTTTTGATCAATCTAAAATAATTCACATAAGGTAAAATCATAAACAATGTCATGTCTTGGTGTATCCAAATACAATAAACATCCAATAATCTTTTGAAATTATTTCTAATAAACTTATTTTTCTTCTCCATCATTAGAATTATTTTTTCCTACTGGTATTGGTGTGGAAATAGGTTTTTGAGTTTTCTATTCCAACCCTCTTAAATAGTTCTTTAGCATAATTTTCTTAGGAAATAAAAATATATTACTTACATTGATTTATATATAACCCATGATTGTATTTAATTTATCCTAGCATAGACATTTCAAAAACCTTTTTCATTTCTTTTGAAAACCTTTTACAACTTATTTCTTCATTTCCAAAAAATATAATTTCATCAAAAAAACAATCAGATTGAGGGAATACTCTTGAATTTATATGATTTATAGATTTATATACACTCTTCCTTTATTGAAATTCTTCTTCTTTAAGAACGTGTCTAATTTAGAATACCATGACTTCAGAGCTTATTCTAGTCCATACAAATACTTTTTGAATCTTCACACGTAAATTTTATCTTTTCCTACAACAAAGACACATGGTTTTTCAATATAAACTTCTAATTCAAGATCAACATTAAAAAGTGATAATTTATCTTTCATTTTAATGATATTGTAGCCTCATTTTACAATATTAACAAGAAAGATTCCAATTGTTTCATGCCCTTCCACCAGAGCAATGGTATCATAAAAATAAATACCCTCAATTTGTGAATACACTTTTCACACCAATCTTGATTTATTTATTATATCTTCACATTTTTCATTCAACTTGTTCCAGAAAACCCACTTTGTGAAAATAATGTTCATATTTTTTGGCTTGGGTATGAGTTTCCATGTATCATTATTATCAATTTTATCCTACTCTTCATTCATGGATAGAACCCATTACGAATGCTCAAAATCTTCTTTCACATAATTATGATTCACTTTTGAATATAAATAATTATGTGTAATAGAATTTTATTTTCTTCTTGTTTGAACATTATAATATTGATCACCAATTACATTCTGAGCTTCCACTTTCTTCCTCATACTTGGTTGAGATTTTTGAGTATCATCCTCATCACTAGAAATGGATGAGTTCAATTCCTCTTCATGAGTAGAAATAAAATTATCTGTATCTTTATAAGAATTGTTTTCTTGAACTTTCTTAACAACCATTTCTACCTAGATATGTTTTTTATTATCGAATAATTCATAGAAATTCACAGGAACTGAATCAAAAATTCTTTTTTCGCCTTTTTGAAGCATCTATAGCCTCTTATTTCCAAATAATATCAAAAAATTATTACATATTCACCTTTCTACTCAAAAATGCTATATCTTCCACCATTTTTATTTATAATACAAGGACTAAAAAAATCTCTAAAGTGTTTAATGCTTGGATTTTTGCATTAAAACAATTCATATGAAGTCATATTTGATTGAGACCTATAGTAACAATGGTTATGTATATAAAAATAAGTACACATGGATTGCCTCCAAATGTATTGCGAGAGGCCATGTTCAAGTCACATGGTTCTACCCATTTCCACCAAACTTCTATTATTTCTTTCAGTAACCTCATTTTGGTGAGGAGTGTATTGGGAACTATACTCATTCAAAATTTCATGATTCTCTAGATAAATTTCAATTTTTTCAAATTTTCATTCATAAACATTATCTCTTCTCAATTTCTTCAGTGAATACTCAAATTTTTTCTCATATTTAATTCTGAAACCTTTAATAATTTTAAAAGAATCTGAATTATGTTTCATAAATATAACAAATTTAATGAGAGTAAAATCATTAATGAAAGTGATGAAGTACTTATCTACATTTGTTGAATGTTTTCTCATTATCCTGAATATATCAATGTGAATCAGCTAAAGGGGTTGTTTTTAAAAAATATAAACTTTCTTATGCACAATATTTCTAATCTTTCCTTTTGGAAAAATATTGACACACCAACGTATTCTTTGTGGAAAATCCCAAATGTATTGTACACTATCTATTTTAGATAAATTTATCATGTTTCATTGACACATGTATCCCAGCCTTTTATGCCACAATTTATTATCTTCCACCATGCTCATGTAATAAGTGTTTTGTATTTCACCAATATGAAAAAAATTTAATTTTTTATATTTTCCTCTTATAATAATTTTTCTATCTTTTTATTTTTACAAAAAACCCATCTTTTCTAAAGACATATTTGTTACCCCTATCACACAATTGTGAAACACATAGAAAATTGAGTTTTAACCCATCAAAATACAATTATTTCTTAGAATTAAAATTTTATTTTCTAATGATGGAAGATTTGAACACCTTTGATTCTTAGAGATTCACCATTTCTAAATGGAACTTTGAATTATTTAAAATATTCCATATTATTAAAAAATTTAAAATCTCCTATCATTTGAGATGAACACCCACTATTAAGAATCCTTGGTCTTTATCCTTTTATATATTTCAATACAATTTCAACAACAAGATCTTTTAATTATTCTTTTTCTCTCTTTATCTTCGGCTTCTGAGAGTTGTTAAGAATATTTTTTTCCAGAGGTAAAACAAGAAATCCTTTTTCAAAGATTCTAGTTTGTTAAAATCTTTAAAAAATTGTTTCAAAAGTTTGGAACCTATTTTCAATTATTACTCCACCTATCTCAACCTTCTTATACTTATTATGTTTAAGGAATTGACTGCCCTCAACCTTTTCCTTTCATAACATGTGGAATAATAGTAATGTTTTTGGTTAAACTGGCACATATTTGTTTTATGTCCAAATCCACCACAATACTAGTAATATGCACAGAATGATTATTTCTTCTGAAACATCCATATTGATTGGAACTATTAATACATTTCTATGCCACCTTCTTATCTTTATTTTCATATCCACTGACCTTTATATTATCAATCTGAGTCTTCCTTTTCTTTTCATCATTGTTTGAAAGTATTTACAACTTTTATGGACTCATATTGTTTCTAAATATTTTTAGACTTAGTATTTTTTGATACAAATAAATTCTTGACATTTTTTGTCTTATCAACATGCATAACATTCCAAACATTCCCCATTTCAGAAATAGTTCAATCTTTCTTCTCACCCTTTGAAGGTAACTTTTGTTGAACCTTATCTAATTTTTTATTCCACGAATTTTCACTAACTTCAATAATAAATTTTTGGAAACTTGTATTTTTTAGCTTTAGAATGTTTTTTTGGGAAACTTAAAACTCATATTATTATTCATTTAGATTTACCTCCATATGCTTATTATAATTAGTTTATTCTTCAAGATATTTTTTCAAATCATCAATATTATTCATCATATTCACTTTCTCACCTATAAAACATTCTTTATTTATTATTGAGTAACATTAAAATTCCAATTTTTTTTGTTTTTCTTTTCATGAATTCTAATATTTCTCAGATATATTTTAAAACATTCTTTCAAATGATGTTAAAGTTGACTTTCTTATTATTTGAAACTATTGCTTTTGAATTCTTGATCATTTAATGTTGAAATAAAAGAAGTTCCAATAGCATACTCAAATGATTTTTCATATTTATCATCACTGCCTTATTCTTCATCATCTTTGGACAAGAGATTATTTTATTGAATAACTTTATTTATTTACCCATGTATTTCTATTTTTCATTGTCTCCCTATTTCCTCCACAATCATCTCAGATTTATTTATTCTTCATCACTATCCTCTTATTTATTTCTTTAAGAAAAATTGGATGAAAAGTTCCTAATGACACGACATTAAAAACATTTTAAATGAAGTTTTACTTTGTAATTCATTGTTATAGTTTTCACAATTTTAAAGAACAAGTATTATATAATATCATGATTTTTTACATACCCCATCATCATAATCATATTCTCCATCTTCATATTCAAAAAGAATATTCATTGAAATTTCTTTCTTTTCAGCTTTAAATGAAAGTTCTTGATCAAATTTTTTTTATTTTCATATATTTCTACCATATCATTTTATAAGTAATTAGAGTTCTATGAAACTTATCAAGGGATAATGTTTTAGAATCTCTATCTTTTGATGAAGAATATTTTTTATCAATCTTGTCACGATGTATCTAAAAATCTATTAAACAACTGTAGAATAATATAAAATTTCACCAAGACATCTGATAGTACTTATAATATCATTTACCATTGTAATGAAGTCCCTAACATATTCTTACTTACCCATCATCAAGTCATCATACTTTAATCTTCAGATTTGAATTTTTTCCTTCTTTACTTTTGTATTTACTTCTTATATGTTTTTCAATTTACCCTATATACCTTTGGATTATACAACAGCTTCCTTACTTAGGAATTCACATTTATAAAGGGATGATTATATAATATTCTTTCCATTCCATCATTCTCCAGATTCTTCTTGTCAACATATGTAATAAGAGATTTTTAATAAATAAGAGGAAATCCATCTATTGAATCTTCAAGAACAATATATCCAATTGACATAAGATAAGGCGAAATTATATCTTTCAAGATATGATAATTCTTTCCATCGAAAACTAGAATACCATTATTGTTCAGACAAATTAAAATCACAATCTGCAATTAACAAGTGAAGGGAACCTGCCTTATGATACCAGTTATAAGTTCCCAGTTAGGATGATTGTATCATTTGGGGGGGGGGGGTGAATCATTGATAATTTTTATTTTATGTTTTTTTTTCAATTGAAACAAACTTCACCTCCTATTAAATATTATATTTACTTCTTAAAATAAGATAAACACACATACACAAGAGAATATGTATTTACAAGTATAACTATTAAATAAGAATCAATACGTCTATGTTATAGTATGGAAGTGATCCAGTAACACATAATCCACTAGAAAAATATTTTTATTAGAATGAGTAGGATAAAAACTTTCACTCGTGTAACAATACATAAACAATTTCAATAGTATGTCTGAACTATCTTGACAAAAAATAGGTTAATACCAAATTTATGTAACAAAATATGTTACATGTGATACATTTCAATTCCACAAGGTACCTAATTGAAAATAGTTATTAAATTTCTTACCTAGATGATGGTAAGAAATTTCATGATTTGTTAAGGAAAACACAGTCTGATTTTCCTAGTCCAATTCCTCTAAGTACGAATCTCCTTGGTACGATTCTTTCCAGTACCATTCTACCGGATATTATTGTAGCTCGCATAATTCTTCCTTAGTCTAGAAATATCAGTATTAAAGTACTGAATCTAATTATCCATCCTTATTTTATGATCATTTGAATATTATTGGCAATTTGAATATGATAATCATCTGAGTATTATTATCACTAATGATGATGATTAGCTAAAAACAACGTTTTGAACTTGTATCTTCTATTTCACTTAAATCCATCAAATATTTTCAAAAAAATTGAATATGGAAACTTCATATCCTCTCTAAAACACACATCTTATCTCTCATAAATAGTACACCGATCAGTTAGAAAAGTACATAGTACTTCTCTCTATTAATAGATGATCCTTAATTGGCTTTGGCAGGAATCCCAAATTTTTCCCACTTAATCAAATTCACCCTAATCTAAATTTACCCTTAAATCTCAGGTACTTTTACTTCATCAATGCTTCTTTAATCTTCTAAAATATTCTAAAAGATTTACTTATTCTTAAAAATTTCATTTCAATTGTCATTTTGATTTCAATGAATCAATCCAATTTTCAAAATCCATTTTCTTTAATATAATTAATTGTGTCAATTTAATATAAATGAAGAAATTGATACTAATATAAATGTTTATTAAAATCATTCTTTTGAATGTTAATCTCCCCTTTTAATATTTATTCAAAAATCCCAACTTTCAATTTTTTTACATATACCCTTCTTCTCTTGATCCATATAGAAATATAAATCCATTTAATTATGATATAAAGTCTCTTGACCCAACTAAAATACACATCATCTCCTTCATTTCATTAATTTTTCTCTTGTACTAGTTGAGATATAGAACTTATTTTTTACCTCTTCTCTTGAACAACTTGAAAAATATACTTCATTCACAAACATGTTCTTGTATTAGGACTTCCTTAATGACTTTAGATTCATTTTAGAATATATTCATAATTTTCAGTCTTTATTTGGAATGTATCATAACATTATATTAATTCTATCTTCTTTCATTCATTTAGAGCCTGAGTACAATATTCTGGGTATGATTATTTTGGGTATGATTGGCCTAGATACGATGACCATCATAACTATTATACTATGTACGGTCATTCTGGGAACAATATTTATCTTCCTTTTTATTTTCATGGATACAATTGTACTTGTAAGATTTTTTTTCTATTGGTAGAATCTCATTCTTCTCTTCCACCAAGATACGATAAATCTTGGTATGATTTGTAATACCTCTTTTCCCTTTTCTTCCATAATTCTTTATTCACAAGTTCACCAATAAAATTATGACTTATGTGAAATAAAAATCACAAAATCAACATCATATTTCAATAATTTTAGTCATGTAGACTCCAATTCTTTATCAAAACAAACACTTCTTTCATACCTGGTCCAGTTTCTATCCAATAAGAACCTTTTCTTTCAAAACATATTATCCTTGATTTGATGGACATAGAAAGTCTGATTCTTTTGAAAAAAATCAATATGATTTAAAAAAAATAAAAATTTAGGTGATTTTATTTCTTGAAAAAACATCATTGACAACAAAAGAATACATTTGAATACAAAGACCATCCACATCAGTATGGTCCTAACTCTTCTCACGGATAAATACAACGATGAATTAAATTTTTATATATTATAATGATGATATAATTATCCCTACTAAATTATAATATCAAATATGACTTATTACATTCCTTTTCATAGAGAATATGATAATCTCACTCACGTGCAAGTTGAAATGACACCTCGAAAAGCGCTGTGATTTATTTTTTACTAACACTTTACATAGAAGGTAAAAAAATGGTAAATGTAATGAATAGTTATGAAATATATGATATTATTTTGATTAATTAAAATTAATATACAATCCACTTCCTTACCCTTTCACCCATTTGGTAAATGATAACGCCACTCATGCGTACTTATGACCTACCGTCTCAAAAAAGTGATATGTGTCATTCACAATGTTCAAAATTCAATAATGATTATAATGACATATATAATGAAAAAAATGATATTTTTATTATTAATATCATCTTGGATATGATATAACTATAACCTATGTTCATGATCTAGAACATTCATGTTGAAATGTGTTGTAGAAAATAAGGCAGTTAGCACCTAAAAAAACAGTGATAATGTATGCTTATTAACAAATGTGTAATAAAATGCCATAAAAGGATCATATATGATATTATAAATAATAATACGATTATTTTATAAGTTAATATCATTTTAAAACCAATATATAGATGGTTAATGAGTTCTAAATAAAATTTATGTTTGAGGTAAGGGGTTTGTTGACTCAATTTCCTTTCCTTGGGGTATATATATTCTTCATTGATTATATTTTTCCAATATTATGTGTGAAATGACCTTTGATTTATTTATGATTGGATTAACACTTCTATTTGTGAGTAATTATAATAGTTATACATAATCACTTCATTTATTATCTCTCACTTCATCAATTTGAACTTCATAATGGTTTCATATTAAAATATCCTCCTTTGAGATGCATGTTCTTATAAGCACCAAATCTATTTCAAATGGTGTATACACTACCCATTTATATAATATATCATAGATCCTAACTAATTATTGATATGTTATGTTTTGATTTTTCTATATCATTCAATGTATGTTATGATTCAAAAGTTACCAAAGAGGCAAGAGTTTATGTTTCAATCTCATTTTAATTTTAATTATTTATGCCTAAATTTCCATTTCTAGAAATTATTTGATTATTGTATAATTAAAATATTACATTGTATTCTCATCTTTTTATTCTTAGTATTTGAAGGTAATAATTTCATTTAACTCTCTTTGGAACTTAATGTTATTTAGAAATTTTTTTTGAGAAAATCTGAATTCATTTCACTATTTAGTCGAAAATCCTTTTTCATATGAATCCATGTTTTCTAAAATTCATTTAAAAAATGTTTTACTATTATTGTTTAAGTACATTTTTACCCATAACTAGTTTTTAGAAAAAAATTACAGTAATATTTGTATTGTATTCTAAACAAATCACTTTATTTACTTTTCTTGTAATATTGTATGAGGAATTTTTATTTTCTTAAATTATTCGACATGAATGGAACTTTTCTACCATCACAAATCTTAAATGTTTTAAATAATTATTTTGATTTTTTAACTATCATTTTCAAAAATTAAATGGTTTATGTAACGCTTGAGAAATATTTAGTATTAATATATGTGTTTTCAAAATTTAATTTATATTTTTCTTAAGAAAGTTTAAAAGTGATATTTCAAAAAACATTTACTATTTAAGATGACATCTTATGATGATACTCAAAAAGGAGAATTTATTTTCCAAAATAATGATCATAATAATTTTAAAATTATATTCTTCAATGAATGAAGAATTTTAAGTTATGGATTTATTTTAAATTATGTATATATTTTCCCCACATTTATACCTTGTTTATTATCACTTCCATTGATGAGGTTATAAATTCCTTATGATTATTTCCTAAATGTCTTAATTATGAAATTTATATCGAATATGTTATGAAGCCAGATTATGAAACCCATTTTCATTCCATGGGTAAATTTTATGTTATGCGTTATAATTTATTTCCTTCATATGATAGTCATAGTTCATGAACATGTCATGATGGGTGCAACAAGATAGTGACCAAAATAATTGGGTAAATATTTTTTCTCATGTGTCGTTATGTACAATATTAGGAAGTAAACATAATCTATTATGGTATATTTTATTTGATATGATTTTTTCTAGGAAGTTAACATTGACTCATGTTTATGTTATGTTTTGTGTTTCTTACACATTTCTTATGCTATCATGATCTTAATTTTAAACTTCCATGTGATTACAAATGAGATTTATCTTTATGATATCATGTTAAACTTTTAACTTAATTTTTTTGTTTAATTATCATGTTTATTAACTTACTTGGATATATAGGTTTCCCCTTTTTTATATTAATTCCCTAAGTTATACCATGTAGTTTAGGATATTGAGTATATATAAATATAGTTATGGAGAATAAAATAAAATAAGTTTTTATTTTCATAATGGTGTTTTATGAAGCAAGTATAATTAAGACACTAGGAATTTACGATCCTTATGTTGAATTATTAGTTTTATAGGTTTATAAATTATGTAATAATATGACTAAAAGTATTATGTCATCATATTTTTTATTATAGTAAAGGATTTGTTAGCCTTTGGAAACAAGGATGGTAAAAATTTAGTGAGAAATCAAGGGATATATATTAGGACAATACTAAGTGTAGAAAAATATCATAGAATCATAATAAAATATAGATTGGTTATTTTTTGATAAATTAAATTCTTATATGGATACTATAAGTTGATGTGGTTCTAGAATAGATGTACTTAGGAAAAAATAATCAGAAAAAGGCTCATTGGGCATGACTCATGCATTACTTGGTACACAGAAACTAGCATTTCTGTGCACCTAGTTTTATACTCCCAAGTGGTATGCTTTGGAAATTTAAAATATATTTACAATCTATAATTAAGAGTTTGAATAGTTTATAACCATTTATTACCTAGGTTTAACCTAAGGTGTCTTGAATTGAAATAAATGAGTCATGATTTAGACATATTATAAATAATTTTTTATAATTATATTGTTTCCCACTATGAAGACTATTATTCACACTATTCATTATTGTTTTTGTCAATGGAGAGAACTAGACAGAACTAGGTTAACATTGAATGTGATACACAATTTATTAATGTGAAACCAAATTTGATAAAGATCATTGTAAAGGATACCATGATTATTACTAATCAGTTATCATGATTTATGATTAAAAACTTGCACCTTAACCAAGTCTCAAAATAAGAAAAGAAGATATGTATGGAGTTATTTAAGAGTTAATGGGGTGGATACAATGGAAGAAAGAATATTTAGTGTCCAATATTTCATGAATGTGGAAATAAACACTCAATGGAATGTTTTAGAGGAATGAGAAGATGTTTTACTTATGGAGAATAAATAAAAAATATGTAATTTCCAATGAATAATAAAATTATTAGCTACTGAAATAGATGGAAATAATGGTTTTATTAAGGAATCATGAATGGTTAGATGTTTTAAATGTAGGATAAATGTGAATTATTCAAATCAATGTCCTTCGGAGAAATCATAAGAAGATGATCAACAATGTCGTTTAAGTAAAGGTTTTGTTATTGATGATGAATTGACAAAAATAGCATATAAAAGTATGTAGGTATTAAGGAGTAATATTGTGAAGAATAGTTATTGGTTAAATGATGAAGGGTAATAATGAAAATGTTTATTTATTATAATTAATGAATTTTGTGAATAATAAAATATAATAATTATTCTGTAGAAGTTTTATGTTATGCATTTACATGTATATTGTAAATGATACCACTAACCTCAAAAGTTTATTTATAGGTATGATGATACTATAATGAAACAATACATAACTGAAGAAAGTATTAGAATAGATATGGCCTTGATGTTAAGGTAATTAGTTGATTTTTGGAAGGTAATGAGTTACATAGAAAATAATAGTGGTGAAACAAAACTGATTTGATGATTAATGTTAATTTTTAAGGTGATAATCATATTATAGAGAACATTATTGGATCATGGAAATTTATGAATATGATTATCACATATGTTATTCCATAATTTTAGAAAATGGATTGCCTAAATTCTATGTGATAACCCATTTAATCTAGAAAGGCCATGCGATTTGAACCCTAAAATGATGTGTGATAAGGGTGAAACACCTAGCACTTGCCTACAATTATTATACTAGTTTTTATAAAATTATTTTTTTCTTATATGGTTCTAAAGATAAATATTATATTTATTTTTGGAAACATGTTATTGGATCAAGTTATCTAATATTGGGGTGAATAATTATAATTGGTAGATGTTTTATTAGGTTGTAGTATATATAACCTCTTAGTTTAATTTAAAGGATTATTTTGGAAGAATTATATTGTGATTTTGAGATGTATGTTGAAAGGGTATGATAAAGCATTTGAGGTTAAGAACATATTTTTATGTTGAGTTTATTAAGGTTATTTGAGATATGCAGTCATTTATTTAAATATTGATTGATATAAAACCATTGGTTTCACTTTTTAAATCTATTGATTAATAGAATAATATTCATTTTTAATATTATCAAATATTGTGATAACCATTTTGGTTTAAATAAAGATAGTATGAATAGATTTTATCTCTTTTAGTGATATAATGGTCTCTTAAATGATAATTTTTGTGCATCTAGCATAAAAATTCATTTTTGGAAATTCATGTTTTTTGAATAAGAGATAAATTGGAAATTGATTTATTAAAATCTAATTGATTAATTCATTCTTATGAAATATAAATATATCAAGTAGTTATATTTCCTTATATTCTTACATAGTGAAAGAACTCCTCAACATAAGGAAAAAGATCTTGAAAAAATATTATATTACCTTTATATTAAATGAATGAAATTATATTTAAAATCATCATAGATTTATGGTATTGAGGTTATTAAAATTTAATTAATAATTAAATTTATTGAGATCAATGATTTCTATCACTCCCAATAATTATTTACGTTTGTCTTCTATTTCCATATCATTACTTTCCACCAATGTTCTCCTATATTAAAATCTAATTATTTGTTATTCTAGATGACCTTAGTAAATCCCCTTATCTCTTATAAATAGGATGTTTTATTAACCCATTTTATGATGTGGGTTTTAAAAAGGTATTTTAAAATTTTAATCCTTTTATTAGTCATATGAAAATTAAATTATGAGGAAGAAATTTATTTAAGGGAGGTAGAATGTAACACCCTAATATTTTAAAAGGGGAACATCATGTTCAATAATGTATATGACATGAAACACCATGATTATAAAAGAACATAATATACTAATAAATTAATATATATACATTTCTAATAAATGAAATATCTTTGATAGTTGGTGATGCATGAAACATTGTGTTTGAATGAAATTTAATACTCTGTTAAAATAATTTTTTTAAAACATTCCCATTATAACCTAGATGATATGTTTGTGGGAATGAATCAGAGAAAATAAATTATGAATATTAACTAGTTTAAACATGGGTAAAATAAATTCAATGGTTATCAATTGATTATAAATTAAATAAGAACCATTTTATTGAAAAAAATAAATTTTTACTTAAAACCCATATTTTTCTAAAAGGTGGTTTTGTCAGGATTTTTAAATATAGTTTAAAATTAATTTTTAACACTTGTAAATAATTTAATGGTATAAAAAAACTTCATTTTTGAAATCATAAAATCAATATTAACTTATGGTGAAATTTTGTGATTTTTTTAGAAAATACAACTTTTTCAGTGAAGACTAAATATACAAATTATTAATAAATTATAATTTATTTTTAATAAATTAATTCCCATTATTATTTGAACTATATTTAAAATTAAAATAAATATTATTTAGTTATATTAAATCTAATTAATTTCATTCAAATCACCTTTATATTATATTTTAGTATAACTATTTTTGTAGGCTTCAAAACACCTTTTTTCTAAAAAGAATTTTAATGTGTATAATGTCTATCCATAGTAAATAACTAAAATTAATCATAATAAATAATTATTTAAATTTAATTTATATATTATATTTCAATTAATATTAATTTATATTCATCTAATTATAATTAATTTTCCTAGAGCTAATATTAAATCATGTTTTTCACAAAAAATACATTTAAAAAAACACTATTTTTTTAATATGTATGTAGGTTTGATTTTAAATTAAATTATATGAAATATGTGAGTTGAATTATTAAAAATGGATTCCATATTCAGAATCATAAAAATTATTACTCCATAATAATATCAACTTAGTTTTTGATCCAAATGAATAGTGGAAAAATTAAAAATTATTTACCTTAGTTGAGGTAAAAATGGGTTTACTATGGAGTTAAACTCAACATATAAGGGTTAAAAATGAACCAAAATGTACCTAATTTATATTATATGATTATATTTGGACATTATATCTTATAATGTTAGAAAATGTTCAATTTTGGACTCTTTTTTCATGAGATAAATGTGGGTGTAATTATTTAATTTCAAAAAGTCTCTATAAGTCCTCTCCCCCATTTATTAAAGGTCACCCACTTTATTCTATATTCCCCTGATAAAAAACCCATTGGTTTGGATAATACCTACCCAATTCACTTCTAAAATTCCCTTAATACAATAATACATGTTTTGGTTATAAAATTATCCTTGAAAAGCTCTTGGTGAAAACTAAAAGATGTTTTTTGAAGAATTGGTAACGTCTTAAACCAGGTGTTTTAATTTTTTCATCCTCCAGATATATAAAATATTGTTAAAATTTTTTGATATAATAAAAAAAATATATTCCTTTTATTGATTTGTTTTTTATGTGAATGCTCTATAAATATTTTCTCCTCTCTTAAATGGGAAACAAAACTGTTGAATGCGTGGATAGTGGACTACCACCTCACAAACTGACGTAATTCATTTTTCATCACATCTTCTCATAGATAGATATACCAATGTATTTAATGATTATAAAATATAATATTGATATAATTATTCCTATGAAACTATAATATCACATTAAAATTTCTTACATTCCACTCAATAGATAATATGATAACAATGATCGCACATAAGGTGTAGTACCACCTAACGAAGTGATTCAATTTTTCACTAAAAAATAATTAGAAGTTAAAAAATTATAAATTTAATGAATATATATGATATATATGAAATAATAATATTATTTAAAATTAATATACAATTCACTTCCTTGTCATTTCACCCATTAAGGAAATGATAATGATGCTCGTGCATATATAGGACCTACTATCTCCATGAAACGACATGATTCAATATAAATTTTTAAAATTAAATAATTATTATAAAGATTAATCTAATTAAAAATTAAATTTATTAAATTAATATCATTAGGGAGATTATTTTACTATAAACTATATAAATTATCTATATATTTCATGAAAAAATGTGTGGAATAAAATAATTCAATTGACACTTGAAACAACAGTGATAATGTAACATTATTAATAAAAGATTAATAAAATAATTTAAAAGGAATGTTTAGGATATTATAAATAATAATATTATTTTTTAACAAGTCAGTAACATTTTTAAAACCCCTATAAAGGGTTTAAATATTTCACAACTAATGGGAAGAAAAAGGTAAGGGGTTTCTTGACTCAATTTCCATTCATTGAGTTATATGTCTACACCCTTGATTATATTATGCCAAGATTGTGTGTGAAATATCCTTTTATTGCCTTATTAATGTATTTAAACTATTATTTTTCTAGTGTTAGTTTTTTTACACATAATAACTTCATTTATTAAGTCTAACTTTAATGATATGATCTTTGGAAAGGTTTCCTCTAAGAACATCCTTCCTTGAGACATGTGTTATTTGATGCACCTAATCACATTAAAATTGTTCATATAATCCCCATTTAAATAATTCATAAAAAATAAATCCTAATTCATGATAGTTTAATTAAAAATTGATCTAATTATTTCATGATAATTTATGATTCAATGGTTACTATAACGGTAAGGTTTTATGTTTCCGTCTCATTCAAATCAAGATTGTTTATGCTTGAATTTTCATTTCAAGAAATTATTAGATCATTTAATAAGAAAACACGTATAGTTTATTCTCTTATAATTATTCATAAATATTTAAAGTAATAGTACCATTTTACTCTGTTTTTTACTTAAAATTATTAAGAAATTGGTTTTATGGGGATCTGACTTCATTTCACTATTCGGTCAAAAGTCACTTTTAATCCAAATCCATGTTATCAAAAAAATGTTTTCAAAAAAGCTTTTATTTAACCATTTAAATCTATATTGAACCTTAATTGTATATTTTTAAAATTTTAAAGGATCATTACCTTTGTCTTCTAAATATGTTTCTTTTTGAATTTTCAAATAATAATGTGATAAGAATATATTTTTAACATATTCGTTATGAACAAAACTCTTCCACCATCATGCACATTAAATTTATTAAATCATCCATTTTTTAATTCAAATGATATTTTACAAAAAAAATATTTTATATTTGATTAATATTTATATTTTAAATAATTTTAAACAAAATGGAATGGATCTTTTCATCATGAAATATCCAAAGTGATCTTTTAAAATCATTTTCCATCTAATATGACTATCACGAACCAGCCCGGGTCAACCCCATATAGGTCACCCATGCCACTCCGCGAAAAGTGCTAAGAGGTGTTCGCAATTCTCCTAGGATGGAAAAAAGCACCAAGGGAATCAATAATGTGATAAGGGAACAGTTTCACGCAAATATAAACAATTAAATAAACAATATAATGAAATGGACAACCCAATAAACATTTATATAAAATTGAACTGAATATCATTTGTACATTAAACTAAAAGTACGACTAAATCAGACAACTTAACTGACCAAACCTGACAACCAACTAACTCTATGTGACCCCACTGGTCACTCTCCAACACAATGATCACATGTCGCCCAAGGTGATAAAACTCAATCTAAAACCTGCACAAGGGCTAAAAACAGAAGAAGACTATAAGTGTGAGTATTAAAACTCAGCAGGATAGCCTGATATTATATTCTAAAATAACTTCTTTTAAAACAAAATAAACATCAATTTCAAGTTTTAAATTTAGTACATAAAAGTGTGTTTTCCAAATAAGGTTCAATTCTATAAACATTATAAAGTAAAATTCTTCTAGGTTTTCATAAATATGAAATGATAGTAATCAATTTCAAAAGAAGAAACATCAAGATATAAATCGTTTTTAAGAGGGATTATTTAAATAATGTACACTTTTAAATAGAACACACATACTTCTGAATTTACCAACCAAAAACACCGTATTCTGATAGTGATTAAAAAATATCAAATGATCACTACTCATGGGAACACCCCTAGGAAATAGTTCATTGTGGGACCTAGATACCTCGTATCTCGATGTAAAAATAATCATATCGTGCACGATTCACTAGTAGGGAACAATAACCATAACCTAGTGGTCCCCATCATCATCATAATAGTTTAGTTAGTGTTTTAGTCATCAAACTTGCTATGTGTAATATGGATGAAACCACTCTGGATCACTAGCATACTAGTACACGTCTACCCACTTAGATACATGGGATTCCCTCTTTGTGATCAATTAAGTTACCCATGTTATAGAATACACCTTTCACATGAAAATTCCATTTCCAAATCATACACAAACAAAACATCCTGCAAACATGTTCCACATCTCTTTTATAAATCAATAAACCACTTAAAACGTTCATAAAACAATTTCAAGATGTATAATGAGGATTTGCGCATAAAATCCATTCAAAGATGGTATTTCAAAGCCAAACACCCACCAATACCACCAAAATAGATTTTCAGCCCCAAAACTATTTAATAGAACAATTTCATGTATTATAAAATGACCCACATGGTGCCACATTGAACACACATAAAAACCCTTTTCTTAAGAAAAGTGTCAAATGAGCCTTTAAGAATTTTACCCACAAATGTATATCAAAGAGAAAAATATAAAATTTCATAAAGCGGTTTAAAAAAATCATTATAAGAAGAAAAATATTTAAATAAAACCTTTAAAACATTTGGTTTACACATTCAAAACTCAACCATTTTTATAAGAATGCCAAACATGCCATTTTCCGGTAACTTAGGCCAAAACATGTTATAAACCTAAACCCATTTATCTATAAAACAATATTCACATTGTATAGACATATAAGGACCCCAAAAACATTTATTCACATGATTCTAATATTTTTCATATGCCAAAATAATCATTTTATACCACCTTTAGCACACAAAAGTCAATCGGGCACTTTTCTAAAAGCATGGCATGCAATATTTAATGAAATAAATTCTATTTAGCACTAAAAAGTTCATAAAACCAAATTTTCAGGACAAATATTTATTTAAATGTATAAAAAATGTTCTATAAATCACAAAATAGGTGCAAAAGATAAAAAAAACCTTTAAACAAACACTTGGTGTGCACTTTTATAACAAAACGACACTATTTTTCACAAAAAAAGGTACACACCCCACAAGGTACACACACCACATTGAACACCAAATAAAATTATTGTAGACTTATAAAACAATAATCAAAATGTTTAGAGGGTGAAAATAACATGAAAAATATTAATATTAAATAAAAAGGACATGTACAATGAGGAACCTACATCAGATCCTTAATAGAATGAAGACACACATCGGAAAACACCCGCCACGGGTTCCAAAATCCCAAATATATTAAGAAGAGACCTAAAAAACTAAAAACCCATTTTAAAATTATGTTAAAACATAACCCTAGGTCAATAATGACCAATCGATAATAGAAATCTAAGAAAAAATGAAAGAAGAAGGAAGATGGAAGAGAAAGGAGAAAGATTTGATGAAAAAATTAAGAAAAACCACTAAACTTAGGTGTAATATCTCCAAAAAGAGGCCCAAAACGAAGTATAACGAAGGGGGATGTGCCTTTGGTAGATATCAAACAGATAGGGCTCCGTTTTAGTGGTTGAATCACTAAAAAATGTTACAAAATGATTTAGATATAAAAGAAACAAAATATTTTTTAAAACTGGAAATAGGCTCACGGGCTGACCCAATATCTAAATAAATAACCAAAATACACCATGATTAGGAGTTACTAAGGGGTAAATGGTTATGGTGGTTTTAATAGTTTAGACGAGGAAAAAAGGGACATGTAATGAGTGAAAAATGTTTATAAATGAAGGAGTTATAAAAGAAACATTTTTTTAAATATGGAAATGAGGTCACAGTTTGGGCCAAATCATAATGCAACCACCATTTTCTATAGAAACTCTCAAAAAGATATGGGGAACCCATGGTATGATGATTAGAAATAGATGGAACTTAAAAAATTAACATCCAACTTACCCAAAAACCTAAAATAATTGGTATTTCCAACGAACCAGATCAAAAGCAATACATGAAAAACCGAGTGTGACAATTATCCCCACTATTAAAACTTTCCACTCCCAAAAAGCCTTAAGACATTCCATTTGATTGATCAACACTTAAGGATTACTCATCAAAACAATCCATCCTATTAATCCACAGAAATTTCACCCACCAAAACAAAAATTAATCCTCCTACCTGAAACAAAACAACAACTCACAACCACTTCCTAGGAATCTATAGAAGGATCAACCCACTCATACACAACCTATCCAATAAATAGATTATTTGGTATTCTCCCAATGAACCCAACAATCTACCAAACCAAGGTACACCCATGAAAGCTAATGACTTGTGTGTGTGTGTGTGGGGGGGGGGATGGAATGGGCTCCCCACCATTAAATCACAACTACCATATAAAAAATCCTTAACGGAAAGATCTTTGAGACCCGTAATGGGTCTCCCCACCATTACAGACCCACTAAAAATGAACAAACAAGAATTCAATATGAACTAGAATCGGGCCTCACCCACATAGGCCAACCAAAAATCACCCAAAAAAACAGACAAACCCAAGTTAATAGGGTTTCAACATGAACATTCAAACCACCCACTCCTGAATGGAGGGGAGAAGAACTGGGCCGAAACATTTGTCATAGATCAAACCCCCACCAATCAGGATGGGGAGGGAAGGGGACCCAATATTTGGGCCACTAAAACCACAAAATAAATAGGGGAACCACCCAACACTCTCAACCTATAAGTAAAACCAAGACCACACCCGATTCACATTGGTAGTCCACACGTGGACATTGATTGAAAACCCACATCCAAGAAGGCATAACCATAGACACAGCATGAGGGGTAAGTTCACCATTCTCTTTGTGAAATAAAAAAAATCACAATGATAAGAAACCATAATAAAAACATTAAAAATTACCTACCACAATGGTGAAGGAAAGATCTTGGTCGAGCTCCCTACACCTCTGGTGATTTCCAAACTTCGTGAAAAGATTTACTCTCAAGCTTATGGATAGAGCCCTGATGTTTGATGCATCTGCTGCACTGTAACCAGGAGCTATGGATCACAACACGCCATGAAAATAAATTTCTCAACAACACACTTTCATTAAAATAGGAACTCATAGATAAATGTAACCATTCTCTCTCACTCTGAACAAGGAGTAGAATGGAAAAGGAATGTGACGAAATGAATCAACATCACTGAACACAACTAATATATAGAAAAGAATTATCACAGTAGGGAAACACTTTAAATCAAGCCCAAAATAGTCTCTATTCTATCAAATGAGTTGATTTGAGGAATATTACAAAGAGGTGGAGTTAACGTTTTAAAATAATCCTTAGGCCGATCAACTGGAAGTCTTGCCAACAGAGAACTATCCGTCGCCACATCACATCATCCAACATATCCTTGTAAACCCACTGAACATTGCTCCAAAATTGATCCACCAACAAAATACCATCTCAAAACACACCATGAGTATCACTTCCAGATCATGAGAAAGCATACAAAACAAAATGCACTTCTAAAATATGAAAAATCAACCAACATAACCATTGGTCTACCAAAAAACACAACAAATTTTCATCTTAAAACACTTTTGAAAAACAAACTAACTTTGTGGATTTTCACATTCACCAATGGTGTTTCATCAAGTCTCACTCACATGCCCATTCCCATGCCACCCTGGCCACCCAAACATTATTCCATACTAGGCATCCATTAACATATCTATATAAAACTAGGATTGAAAAAACCCATGAAAACACTAAAGTATAAAACAAATATCCTTATTTTACAAGAAAAAAAATTAAACTCATTTAGAAAATCATGTACTTTCCACAGGCACACAAACCTCCAAGGAAATGTTTTTTCATATTTCCATACAACAAACCATTTTACTAAGATTGAAAAAGAAACCCCATAGGTCTCCATCAAATTTTTCTCCCTTTATTCAAAACATTTTTTAGTATCTCAAAAAACCGAACCTTTTTAAGAGACATTTCATTTATAATCCATTTCATTTATTTCAAAACAACTACCGAAACAAGCATTCCATTCAAATATCCCTTTCCCATTTAAAAAATTTAGAAATGTCTGTTTTCTTAATCTGGCAGCCATAAAAGACAAATTTTTTTTAGGAAAACACCAACTGGTAAAAACCAATTCCCCAAACCAATTAATCCGATTAAAAGACTCTTAAACACCCAAAAAAAAAAAATCCAATTTTAAACTAATTTTCAGAATTATCTTAAAATAAATCACTCCTTTCAAACATTCTATTTCAATAAACCATATGTTTAGATTAAGGAAATTCGATCCCTTTAAATCATTTCATTTAATTCAAAAAAAAATTCACAAAAACCCAACATTATCAAAAGAATTATTATATTAAGAATCGATAACCCACTTACAAAATTCACACATAAGGATTTTAAACACCAAATTCAGAATTCAAGAAAGGTCTAAGAGACCCAAAAAAGGGAACTAGTGTCCGTGGGTGACTTGGCCATATGGTTGGAGGCCATATGTCAAAAAACACCACCCACATGAAGTGCCTTCTTAGGAACATGACCCGGAACCACATGGATTACTTGGAACTATGAGATCATGAAGGCCATTAGTCTAACTCCCCTTATTGTATCCCAATCACCAAACAATCTTTTAGAACTAAGGATACTAATAAAACCTGACTTCCCATAGAAACCAAAGGATCATAATGAGAAAGAGTTCACTAATATCTTCCCTCACATACCCCCAAAATCCCGAAAATCCTTATACATATACCTTGACATCCCCCAAATAACAAGGGAACTCTAAAAAGAAAGTTCCACTAAGAGCCGACCTACTCTGATACCATTTTTTCATGAACCATCCCGAGTCAACCCTGAATCCGTCACCCAGGCCACTCCATGACAAATCCTGAGAGGCATTCCTGATCCTCCTAGGATGGACACAAGCACCAAGGTAATTAATAGAGTGATATGGGAATGGTTTTACCCAAATATAAAAAATTAAATAAACAACGAAATGAAATGGATAGACCAATATACATTTATATAATATTGAAGAGAACATAATTTGTACATGAAACTAAAACTACAAATAAACCAGAAAACTCAACCTACCAAACTTGACAACCAAATAACACCTTGTGACCCTAGTGGTCACTCCCCAAAACAATAATCACATGTCACACAAGGTTATTTAACTCAAGTTGAAACCTATAAAAGTGCTAAAAATAGTATAATGCTATAGGGGTATGTATTTAAACTTAGTAGGCTATCCCGATATTATATTCTAAAAGCACATATATTAAAATAAAAGAAACTTAAATTTCTAGTATGAAATGAAATATAAAAAAGTGTGTTTTCTATAAAAGTTTATATGCTATAAACATTATAATGTAAAATGATTGTAGGTTTTAATAAACAAGAAATGCTATTAACCAATTTCAAGAGATGAAACTTCAAAATGAAAACAGTTTTCAAGATGGATTCTTTAAATAATGTACACTATTATATATAACACACACACTTATTAATTTACCAACAAAGTACATCATATACCAATGGTGAGTACAAAATATCCAATGAGAACTAGTCAAGAGAACACCCATAAGAACTAGTTCATTGTGGTTCCTAGGTACCTTGTATCTCAGTGTAAAAGTAACCATAACAAATATCATTTCTCATGCATGACCCACTAGTAGGGAATAATACCAATAAGCTAGTGGTCCCCAACATCATCATCACAATTTAGTTAGTGTTTTCATTGTCAAACTTGCTACTGAAATAGGGATGAAACCACTTCGGATCACTAGCAAACTAGTACACATCTGCCCAACTAGATACCTGGGATTACTTCATTGTGATCAATCAAGTTCTACATGTTATCAAATACACTTTTCACATGATAATTAAATTTCCAAATAATACACACACAAAATATCCCACAAAAATGTTCCAAATATCTTTCAAAAATCATTAAACTAGTTAAAAATTTTATAAAACAATTTGAAGAAGTATAACGAGGCCTTATAGATAAAATCTATTAAAAATGACATTTAAAAGAAAAAACCCAAAAAAACCATATAAAACCAAATTTATCAGCCAACAAACTATTTAACAAAAAAATTTCATGAATCATAAAATGACCCCACATGGTTCCACATGGAACAAACATAAAAACCCTTTCCCTAAGAAAAATATCAAATGGGCCTTTAAGCATTTTACCCAACCAATGTATATCAAATAGAAAAATTTAACCTTTCATAAAGTGGTGTAAACACACCATTATATGTAGGAAAATATTTACATAAAACCTTTAAAACATTTGGGTAACACATTCCAAGCTCAACCATTTTTATAGGGATGCCAAACGGGCCATTTTCTGGCAACTCAGGCCAAAAAATGTAATAAAACTAAACCCATTTGTTAATAAAAGAAATAAAAATTTTATATCCATATAAGGACCCCAAAAACCAGGATTAAAATTCTGAAAATATATTCCAAATACCAAAACAATCATTTTATACCACATTGGGCACACAAAAGTCAATTAGACTCTTTACAGAAAACGTGGCATGAAAAATTTAATGAAACCAATTATATTTTACACTAAAAAGTTCATAAAAACAAATTTTAATTCCAAAATATTATTTAAATGGATAAAAAAGTTATAAACATAAAAAAATAGGTGAAAAGGATAACATAACATTTAAACAAACACTTGGTTTTCACCTTTATAATAAAACCACAATATTTTTCAGAAAACAAGGTATAAACGCAACTTTTCACACAAAATAAAATTATTTAAGGCTTATAAAACAATAATCATAATTTCTATAGGGTGAAAATACCTTGAAAAATATTAATCCTAAATAAAAAGTACATGTAAAATGGGGAACCTACCTCAAATCCTTGGAAGAATGAAGACGCACACCCAAAAACACCCGCTGTGGGTTCCAAAACCCTAGATCTATGAAGATAAGCCCTAAATAGAAAAAACCCCTTAAAAATGATGGGAAAACAGAACCATAGGTCTTTAAAGACTAGGGGAGAATATAAATCTATGAAAAAATGAAATAAAAATGATGAAGGAAGATAAATGATAAATATTTGATGAATAAATTAAGAAGAACCACTAACATTTGGCGATAAATCGACCAAAAAGAGGCACAAAATGAAATATAAAAAATTGGTAGGTGCCTCTGGTCGATATAAAATATTTATAGATATGTTTGGGATATGGAATCACCAAATATTTTAAACAATTAATTAGATGTAAAATAATCAAAAAAGAAATTTAAACTGGAAATGGTCACACTTGTAGGCCCAATACCTGAATAAATAAACAAAATACACCATGATTATGAGTTCATATGGGGTAAAAATTAATATGGTGGTTTTAATAGGTCATGGGAGGACATGTGGGAAGTGAAATGTGTGAAAAATGTTAAAAATAAAGGATTTATAAAATAATTTTTTTAATCCGAAAATGAGCTCACGATTTGGCCCAAATCTTAAAGCAACCACCATTTTCTATAGGAACTCCTAAACAAGATATGTGGAACCCATGGTAGGATGATTAGAAATATATGGAACTTCAAAAATCAACATTAATATTACCCAAAACCAAGAAAATGATTGGTATTTCCATCAAACCAGATCAAAAACAAGAAATGGAAAACTCAGTGTGGCAATGACATCCTTTGTTGTTACCTAAAGGGAAATAATTATTTTTTTCAAGAATATTTTTAAAAGTAGTTTAATAAAATAAAACAACCTGTGATGTAATTCATTTATCCTATATTATTTATATATATTTCTATCATATGTAAATATTTTTTATTTTCCATTCATTTGATGGGGAACTTAATGCCTTATTATCATTTCTCAAATTCCTTCATTATGACGTTTCCTTTGAATATGATATGAAGAAAGATTATATATCCCATTTTATTTCTATGGTTAATTATTATGTTATAAATTATGATTTATTTCCTTTATTTGGAACACATAGATCATGAACATTTTGTGATGGGTGTTCCAAGATAGCACACCAATGTGTTTGGTAAAGCTTTATTCTCATGAGACATCATGTATAGGATTCAAGATAAAACCTAATACATTATAAGATATTTTACACCATGTGATTTTTTCTAGGATATTAGACTTGAATCATGTTTCTATCATGTTATGGGTTTCTTATATATTTCGTATGCTACCATGATCTATTGGTACAATTTTTTATCTTATGATTCCATAATATTAATCATAATCCTTATCTTTATGATATCATGTCATAATTTTTCCACACACTTTATGTTTCCATATAATGTTTATTCCATTTATTGGAAGTTAATCTCACCCATTTTTTATATTTAATCACGAAAATATCCCTTGTTGTTTAGGAGCTTGAAATTATTTAATATATCCTTATGTTGAATGAAATAAATTTTTTTAGCCTCACTTTGATGTTTTATTAACCTATTATCCAAAATTCACTATGAATTTATGATCCATTTATTGTATTAATGGATGTTTATGGTTAAGAATAATATAATAATATGATTAAATGTCTTGGTTATCCATAATAAAGATAGTATTAGGGACTCATAAAGAGAAATTACGACATGAACATTGAATAATCGAAAGGATTAGTACCAAGGGAGTACTCAAAGAAAAATTTGAGAGAAGAGGATCCCTTTCCTGGAGAGGGTGCTTAAAAATATTGATTTAAGACTATTTGTAGATTTTGAACACCTTTTAAGGGATTTATAGATGGTGTGGGAGAGTAAATTTAGGCTTACATGGTTTTTAGTCAAGAGGAGTGAAAGGATGGATCGATATTTATAGAAAAAGTGCAGGGGGAGGGGGAAATTTATTAATTTCTAAAACCTAGGTTTTGGAATCTATATGATAAAATAATAAAAACACAAAAATTCCAATGGTTTTCACCCATTTTTTAATCCAAAGTAGAGCTGTTATCAATATTTTATAAGGAGAATAATCTAAATCCTTAAAAAAGTACCCTTAGTGATATAGAAGTTATTCATGTTTATAGAGAATTGATTTTAAAAATTAAAAATATAATATATGTTTTTGAGGATTAAGTAAGGGTATATAAATTAATACAATATATTTAAAAGAACCTCATATTAAATGGGGGCCATATTTTTTTGGTTAATCCAATTATAGTATTTATTACGTCGCTTATAGAATATTATGATGTTATAATATAGAATGTACATTTATAAAGCATTGAATTTTTAACTAAAAATATGATTATCTCAAAAAATTATGGAAAAAATTCACCATTGGGTAAATTTGACATGATTATTTAACAAATAATAATATTTTATAAAAAATTATTCTCTAAATTTGATAATTTACACTTTTAAATCAAAATTATCATTTAGTGAAAAAATAATGGTACTTACGATAATAATAGTTTTCTGACCATTATAAATATTATATTTTACTTCACTAAATTAATTTATAATTTATATATAAATATTATTAAATAATAATATAATATTAAAAAACAAATCTTTTAAATTTTTTGAATTTATCATAAATAGTGTTTTAAATTAAAATATATATTTTTAGAAAAAATATAATTTTGTGTTTTCTATATCTAATTATACTTTTCATCAAATTATAAAAAATTGTAATAACTAAAAGTAATATTTATATATATATATAATTCATTAAAAAAATAAATATAAAAATTCATATTACTTGTTTGTAGATACATAACACCTTATTACACTAGTATACACCATAAGGGAAATGAGTGCAATGGTGGTACTTTCATGGGGGGGGGGGGGTTAGTGAACATTCTTTGGAGCATAATCTTTATATTCTTGAACTTATCTTGTAAATGGTTTCACTAATGGTTTAGTTATTGGATATTTGATTGGGATCAATTTATTGGAAATCCAAGTAATGATATCCCCCTACTGGGTTCATCCATCACTTATTTTTCTATGTCAAGTAGAATTTATCAGCAACTTATATATAGATATATATATATATATATATATATAAATCACAACAACCCCTATAAAATGACTATATTATCAATGGTTATGATTCTTAATAGACTTTTATATCAAACATGATATATTTTATGATAGATCAAAATATCCAATGTAGTACATGTGTTTTATATAACCACATTACTTAATAATACATATATTTATTAAAAGATAATTTCATTTATAAAAATTTCGGTCATTAAATTATTACACTATTTAGAATATTTACACTAAAAATTTCATTTTATACACTATAACATATTAGTGTACATTTATTTCATTGCCTCGTATGATTCCCATATTAAATCCTCAAACTCATGGTTTCTCCACAAAATTTTTACTCAATGGGTTGTCATGTTTCATAGAACATTGAATCTACAATATAAGATATTCATCAGATTCTCTTCATATAAAACATAATTCTCTAAGGTCTCTAACATTGGATTTTGTACATGATAAGGTTTTGGTATGTACTTCCTCCTGAGGGTTACATGGAATGCATCATATACTTGAGATATGTTAAGTGGATGTTCAAGGTGATAAGACACACCTTTAATGTGATAAAGGATATACATTGTATCTTGGAATATGCTTTCCTTTCTTCCCAAACCATATGAATTTATTCCATGGAGATATATGAATGAAAACCTTATCTTTAACTTCAAAATATAGGCCTCAATGATAATTATTCAAATTTATTTTCAATTGACTTACTTCATATTTCCTAGGATATTGAATGGATTGAACCTTATGTATCATCTATTGGATAAGATCAGGCCCCATATAAATATAATTATTAATTTTGTCATAGTAAATTGGGTCCTCACACCACTTCCTATAGAGATCCTCATAATGTTCCATTTAAATTCAATAATGGAAATTGTCATTATACAAGAACTCTAATATGGTAAGGTGCTAATACCCACATCATTGGAATTCTATTGAACAAGATCTCATCATATGTTCTAGAGTTTGGTTATTTATCTCTAACATAAAATCAGTATGAGTGTGATACATAGTAATGAAACCTAACTATGTATCTAATTATTAATGAAGTCCTATCTAGAACCTCATAAAAAACCCTATATCTGGATTATATGTAATGAATATTGTAAATATATGAGTTATTACTACATTCCTTATTTATATCATGGTGAGTTATTCAAAAGATAAATATTCCTTGATAGAAATGAAATGCGCTGACTTTTTTTCATGATCAATAACCATCCATAAGGCACTATTTTCATTAGATGTTAGAACTATGAAATCCATGGGGTTTTACCCATTTCCATTTTGGTATGTAAATGTTTTCATTATGAGTTTAGAATAATTTTATCCAACAATTAATTTTTGGAATACTAATCATTAAGATAAAAATTTTATAGTCTCCCTATTTATGTTTTCCCATCATATATTTTCATCATAAATCTACACATCTTAGTGTTTCATGTATAAATAGTGAAGGATGAGATATGTGCATTATCCTAAAGTTTCTTCTTTAGTTATAGTCTTTTATGGAACACATATTTCTATTACAAACCTTATAACTCCACATTTATCTATGTTGAAATTTGGAATAATCACTACCTTTCTCTTTAGCTCAACATTATCTTTTTTCGGGTTCCTTGATCTTATTATGAATTGATAGTTGAGATGTAATTTGAGAAATAAAAAAATGAGGTCCTTTTATTATTCCTCTGTCCATCATTTTCGAGACCAATATGATTTGATCCTTTCCAATCCTCATCATGGATAGGGTTGAAATATCCTTTCTACTCATAGCATATAACCATTATTTTACTTCCAAGGATAGTAGTGGATAGAACAATCATAATACTAGATCATATCTAACGACCTTCAATGGCATATATTTAGCACCTTTTATTTGAATATATACCTGATGCTTTTATGATCCATATATTTTTCACACATCTCCCCATAAAGATAATGTTACCAAACATTTAATGTGAATATCACTGTATCTTATTAACGATCATGAATTGTGTATTTATTATCATGGAAAATTAATTGGTGGGAGTCATAGAATATAAAATAATTATTTTATTAGATTATACAACCCAATACATTTTAGGACACATCACTGTAGGTCCCAAATCCTTACCTATTGTTCAGGAATATGTTTACAAGTGTAGTGATTAAAATCTTCATTATATCTTTATATATTTCCTCACATTAACCATATCAGAAAAACATAACCCCATTTGTGTTATCTTTGTTATTTTTCTTCAAAATCTTTATAAGTTTCCATAAAATAGAATATAGTAACCACCTAAACCATGGAAACTATAAATCTCTATCATTGATGTTGGTATGGGTTATCCTTCAATTACCAATGTTTTTAGGGATCCGTAGACATTCCTCTTCAAGTGATAAAATTCCCGAAGAATGTTTCTTTCTTTATCTACATCTATCATTTATGATAAGTCAATGACAACTCATCCAATTTAATAGTCTTTAGTAAAGCATTCAAATCTCTTCATTTTTCTCAATTATTTTGAAGTAGATAAGAATATCTTCTATAAATACTATCACAAAATTTTCACTTTAATTCATACAATCTCTATTCATTAATTTCTACAAGATATCTATAATCATAGTGAATCAACATGGAATCAATATGAATTGATAGTTCCAATACCTTGTACGAAAATTAGTCTTAGTGATTTCATCCTTCTCCACCTTTACATAATAATATATTTATAAAAGATCTACCTTAGAGAAGTATTGGGTTCTATGTATATGATCAAAAAATTCATTAATTTTTGTAAGATTAAACTTTTTCTTTATCATGATCTTATGGAACTTAAAATATTCAATGCCGAGGTGCATTGAGCCATCCTTCTTCTTAACAAGGAGGACTAGCGCACCCCTTGGTGAAGCACATCGATTTATAAAACATTTATCTGGATTATCCTAAAGTTACTACTTTAGATCTTCAAATTTAATAGTGTATATTCTATATAAGGTATTGTATATTGTAAAATATATGTGTATTTTATTAATTGAAAACTCATCCTCATAGCTTGGAGGAAGAATGTGAAAATCTTTAAGAAACACATTAATATATTCTATTACAATGGGGATTTCATCAAGTATAATGTTGTCTTTAGTCTCAATCATTTGACCTAGATAAAAATGATCATAAGGAAATAATTTCCATGACAAAGATTATTATAAAAATATAGATTCATCATACTCCTTTCACTAATATATAATTTGAGGGAAATTCATTATACAAAGGGTAACTTATTTCATATGAAAATTTATTTTGGCTTAATATAAGGAATTATAATTCATATCCATAATTTTATTGAATTCTTCTAATGGGTGTACCAAAAGTATCACTGGGATGTTCTTCCTGCAAATTTGGATATGGTCAATGTTATATTCATGAGATACAATAATTTCTCTATTTCTTATTTCCACTAATATCTTCATATACATGATTTGTGGTGGTGTTAGAATATAATTAATAAACATTCTTTATATGAATGAATTCATAAAAGCAGAATAAAATAATATGTTTTTATTCATAAAATAATAACAATCATACCTATCCTCATATAATTATGGTGATCAAATGTAGCTATTATAATAGAATAATATCAAACTTTATCTTTAATAATTTGAGTTTATTGGCATCGTTTGTCATCAATACACCCTTTATTAGTGAATTTCTTAACATAGAGTCCTTACTATACATATTTGAAACATTGGACAATATGTGGTGGGTTAAATAGAGAATTACTTTCTTCTATCAAATTAGTGAGTTTATCCAATTGGAATTTTCTATATAGGTACCCTTCCTTCACATACCTAAATCATTTCCTTTTTGCTTTTAGGAAATTTTTGAGATACTTATTACCAAACATTTGATGACTGTGATGTTTGAATTTTCTTCCCCCATGGTATTTATCCATTACACCACCAAAAATAAAATCTGTTATACACTTAATTTCATTAGGAAAATGAGAAACTGAGTTTTTCTGATATCCATTTTGATGTTGTGGGAATATAAAACAAATTTCTCATAGATATAAAATTCAAAAATTTTAAAATCATTTCATTTACTCGAAATTATCCCACAAAAAAGTGGTCAACATTATTTTTAGTGGAGGTTAAAAATATAGAGGCATATCCTTAATGTATTGTGAAGCTTACCTCTTACAACCCAATGAAATCATATTCATTATTCTCGATGATAAAGAATTCCCTCTCTATTTAATGTTTGATATTATGAGGAAAATAATTATCAAAATTTATTTTATAAAATTACTTTTAATCTATAACTTAGATCTCTTCCCCATGTTTCATATGTTTTAATAAATGTACCACATTGATCATATTCCATTTCCATACATTAAAAAATTAGAATTAAATCCTATTTATTAGAGAATTTAAGGATATATATTACCATTTCAATGGATTTGATCCATTGTTCCATGATTAAGGTATAAGAGATCTAATAATATTGAGAAGCCTTTGTCCCATAAAAGACTATATTGAAACATTATATTTTATAGGGGGGTGTGACTTTTCTCTCTAAATCATGTTTTAGTTCATAACATCATTGAATTGATGAATTATTTTTATAATGTTCTCAAATAATTATCTTAGTGTTTTAGAATCTCATTTGGGCTTTTCCCAACACATTTGCTTTTGAATTGGATCCTCCAATTTCCTTATATTAACTTATATAAAGGGTAAATTATGGATGAAAATTATTATATTATTAAATGACTAAAATAGAATTTGTCATCACTGAATGAATATTATATATATATCATTCATTCTATAACCTATGAATTTATAGTTTTTAATTTATGTTATCCACGGTCTATTTCCCAAAATAAAATTTTTGGTGGTTTTTTTAATTTTATATTTGTTCATAAAGAGATTGTAAAATTATCAATTAATATTAACATATAGTGTAAAAAAATCAGTGTATAAAAGAATTTTTTCTTTCACTAGGTGATGGTCATGTTAATGCCCAATGTTCTCTTTTAGGGGTTATTACACCTAGACAAAACTATTCCAGTTCCACATCTACTTATAGTATACTGACATGGATTTCATTCTTGGGAACCACTTATGCTATACTTTACCATTATTTAGGGATGTTTTATTATGTTTATTGTAATCCAAAAATCTTTTACAAATGTTTCCTAATCCTAATCCACAAAAATAACCGACTTTTGTCTAATACCAAATATGACAGACCATATCATTAATACACTATAATTCAACATTTATTAGATAATGATACTCATAATAAATTCCAAAAAATCATGAGGACTATTGTATTTGTAAAAGTATATATATATAACATTAACATGAATCATGGGTAAGATAAAACTATTTATGTAAAGGCCCAGAAATTTCAAGGAAAATTTTTTCTTAATTTTTTTTGGAATTTTACAAGAACGCAGTTTCTGACGGCACCTGATTCTGAGGCCCGGTGTGCCCGAAATCATTTTCCGAAGTTTGGCTCTGGTACGTTCAGTGAACGGATGAGCGGGTTTTTCTAACTTTTGAACCGGTGCTCAGAATCAAATTCTGAGGGAACCGATGGAACCATAACGCCGGTAATTGTTTAGGAACGCCATTTCCGGAGTTGCTTTTTCACGAAAAAAGATGATAAAAATTGTGGAAGTTTAATTTATAAATTAACTACAATTTTTATTTTCTTTTAGTGGTTTAAGGCTTTGGGTGGAAGTTAGGTAACTACCCAACTTCCCAAGAGAGGTTATGAGGGTGGTGGGCCCCACAAAAACCCCACCCCTTCATATTCTTCAACCCCTCTCAACTCACCATTAAATCTTGATAAATTAAACATTAATAACTTATGTTATTAATCAAGTGAGTTAAGTGTGGCTTTTTAAATTTCAAACTCTTGAAATTCAAAAGTTATGTTATGTTAATAAAATAAGAGGTGAGATTATTTTATTTTGGGTTAGTTTATTGTGGTGGAGTCTTGGGGAGAAAAAGGATAAGGATTGAAGAGTTTCTTCATCTCCTTCGTCGAAGAACACGAAGAACGCGAAGAACGTGAAGAACGCCAGATTCCTCAGAGGTCGACGTCTCCTTCCGCGACGTCTCCTTCCGCGACGCCTCTTACCACGATGTCGCCGACGTCTTATTTCGTGACGTCTCTTTCCGCGACGAATCCTCATTCGACGAACCTCCGTTCAAGCAACGTCGAGGTAGGGAATTGTTTTGTGAATATTAATGAACCCCATGTTACTTCCTTCTAAATCAAATAACGCGGATCAACTAACATCAAGTTGATCCGCGAAGAATATGTTGCGGGTTGGGAATTATTGTTTGTGGGAAAACTGTAGGGGTTTATTTATTTAATTTGTTCGTGATTATTACCTTGACGTTCTTCATGAGACATGACCAAATGCTATCGATTAATGAGAGGGGGCCAGACCGCAAAAACACGGCCGAACCTCCTCCTTTATCCATGTTGGTTTCTTTTGTGGATTGAAACGGGAATAGCGCGGTGCCGTCGCATCGCGCGGAATCATGCGGCAAGGAATGTGCGGCGTCGTCGCGCCACGCCGTGAAAACGAACAAGGATGCGACGCTGTCGCGCCGCGTTGGAGAAACCCGAAGACATCCGGGGACGGAGTCGGGCCACAGCGAAGGGGCGGGGCGCCATCGCGTCGCGCCGAAGAACCACGAGGATGGCGCGATTTGTTGATTGACGTGCAAATTGATGGGCAAGGACAAACGGGGAAGCAAGGTTATTTTGAAGCTTCCAAAGTAAAGTTCGAGACCCGAGATGAACACCGGATTAGACGGATTTGAAAACGGACCCCCAGAGCAACTCCGGTGGCCCGCGGAAAACCAGGAGGCGCGGGTCGTCGGCGCGGCGCTGCCGGTGACTGGGGGTGGCGGCCAGAGCCGTCCGGCCACCAGGAGGCACCGGCGCCCGAGCACGCCGCTAGAGGAATCAACCGCCGCGGCTTCCCGCGGTGGTGAGGCACGGGGGATCCCGCGGCCGCGCGGGATCCCGGAGGATTGGCGGCGGTGCAGACCGCCGCCA
This sequence comes from Viscum album, assembly GCA_963277665.1. NCBI lineage: Eukaryota > Viridiplantae > Streptophyta > Magnoliopsida > Santalales > Viscaceae > Viscum > Viscum album. The sequence goes on from OY728128.1 coordinate 984,513,872, forward strand.
GCTTCAATCAACAGCGAGGGGGGTCGCGCACCCCCCCGCTCCCCGGCTTCCGCTCGGCCATGCTGGCTGAGCCGCGGCGGGCTGGGCCGCGCCGGCCGGGTCAGACCCGGACCCAGGTCGGGTCAAACTGGTTCTGACCGACCCAGGGTGGATTGGGCCGGGCCGAGCCGGGCCCAGATCCCCCATTTCAGTTTGTTTCCGATCGAACACCCATAACTTGGGATACGGACCTCCGATCTACGCACCGTCAGTGGAGATACGATCCTTGGACCGAGACGGTCGTTTTGACATATCGCACTCAAGGGTTCAGAATACTTTGTGTTCGGCCGGGTTGGTTCGTGCACGGAACCAACCGGGCCCTCGGAGCGGAAACACTCATAACTTGAACTCCGGACGTCCGATTGACGTGCCGTCGACTTCGATGGATTCCTCTAAGTGAGACGGATCTTTTGGCTTACTACGCTCGAGGTTCGGATACCGTCAGAGTGCGGTCAGGTTGGTTCGCTCACAAAACCAACCGGGCCCCTGGAACAAAAAAGCCAATAACTCACAGACCGGGCATCCGATTGACGCACCGTCTGTCTCGTTGAATTCCTCTTGATGAGACTGAACTTTTGGCATACTTCGCCCGAGTTTCGGTTGCTGTTGGATAGTGGCCGGGTTGGATTGTACCCGAAATCCAACCGGGCCCTTGGAACAGAAAAGCTGATATCTTTCAGGCTGGACGTCCGTTTGATGAAACGTCAGCGGCGTTGGTGACCACGTTGAGAAACGGTTCCTTTGAGTATACCCTATGAGAGTTCGGGGTACAGTTGAGATACGGCCGGGTTGGTTCACTCATGAAACCAACCGGGCCCCTAGGACGAAAAGGCTAATAACTCACAGACCGGGCGTCCGATTGACTCGCCGTCTATTGCGTTGAGACCCCTATGACGAGGCGGTCCTTTGAGATACTTCTTCGTGGGACTTTGAGATACTTGGAGTATCGACCTGTAGCTCGTGGAGCGGACCCTCCCAGAGACGAGCGTACGGATTATGGAGACTGTGTAGCCGACTGAGACCTGACGACTGCTTGACCGACTCGACTTGGAGTGAGTCGACTATCCCAGTGGACGAAGCACTACTTTGTTTGGGTGCAGACCCATGGCGGACGGAGCACTACCTGTGTGACAGTGCAGACCCGCAGTAATCGTCCGGAGAGTACCTATGCAGGCTATTAGGGGGTGTGCACTACTGTGTTTGGGTGGCATACCCCGGCGGGAAGCACTACTGTGTTTGGGTGGCTGGCCCGCGGTACTCGACAGGAGGAGTACCTCAGCAGTCTTAGGTTAGTGAGCAGTACCTCGGAGTCGTGACATGACCACTGTACACTCCAGAGACGGGGCTCTTCAGCATTTACGGTTTCGATAATGAAAATCCTAGTTTGAGCTGAGACTTTTGACCTTTGTTTTTACCTCATGATTGAGATGGGTCACATGATAACTTAGGTATATGTATGGGAATATACTTGGGTAGTGGTTATCTGTTGATTAATGATCTTGGTGTTTTCCTCATGATTGAGATGTGTTACTTGATAACTTAGGTATATGCATGGCCATATACCTAAGTAAAGGTTATCTGTTGAGATCTTCTTTGTGGTTATCCATTTTGGTTTTAGTGAGACCTTGAGGGTCTCGGGGTTCCTACTGAGTATCGTTATACTCACCCCTGCACGGGCTATGCCCGCACCTTGTTGTGTTGGTTGTAGACGACAAACAGTGCTGACGGAGGCCGAGTGTTCGAGGACTGGACGGTACCCGGAGGTGGACCGCACGACGAGTCAGTACCCAGAGGTGGACCACACGACGAGTCAGTATCCGGAGGTGGACTTCGTAACGAGACAACACACGGAGGCTATCTGTACCTACCCTTCAGGTAGGATCCGAGGAGGACGACCCAGGAGTCGCTTCCGTTCTTCCAGCTGTTGTCTTTTTCTGTTGTACTTTGTTCAGTTATAGTTGTACTTTCATTTGGGTTTGTATTCTGGCCCATTTACCTTTTAGCACTTCTCTTTGTACTTAGTGTTTTACTTCCGCTTGTACTCTGTGGTGTTTTGTTTACTTTTATAAAGGCAATGCCTTCCCAGTTATCGGGATTTACGCCTTTGGTGCTAGTCGCCAACCCCTGGCCTATGGAAGGCGGGCTTGGGGTAGTCACGGCATGGGCCCCGAGGACGGGTCGTGACAAATTGGTATCAGAGGAGTCGGTTCTACCGAAGAACTTATAACTCTGATATTTTCTTTCTGTGAAGCAATAGTGTTAAGAGTAATGAGTGTGGTTTTCAGTTCAGGGAGTCCAGTGTTGGTGCGAGCGGCCGACGTATCCATACACTAGGACCCTGACAACTGATTTCCGACTTTGTACATGAAAACACTAATTGAGTGTGTGCTTTCAAAGGTCTTCCCTTAAAACAGCTCAAACTAGGTCAGATCACCAGGTATAATCATTTGACCATGTCACGTTGTTTCTTTCAGGATGCCTTTTCACGGACGACCAGCTAGAGCACAGAGGGATATGCGTACTAACAGCCTGCCGAGCGACGAGGCTTCGGTACAGGGCCCTCTTGCAGTTCAGGCACCAGCGGAGGCACCAGCGGTACTGCCATACGTTGGACCACCGATGCCACCAGCCCCAACAGTAGGCGATGCACGCCACTTGAGCGCGCTGCACGAGTTCCAGCGCCAGAGGCCACCTCGGTTCCGGGGAGAGATGGACTCGCAGGCGGCTGAGGTTTGGATGGAGGCTGTGGTGAGAGTCTTCAGGCTATTGGGGACGCCAGAAGACTTCATGGTGATCTTTGCTGCCAGCCTCCTTCAGGAAGCAGCAGGCAGGTGGTGGAGCCACTTGTTCCAGTTTTTCGATGGGATGACCTTCACATGGGAAGACATCGAGACCTTCTTCAGGGTGGATTTTTGTGCCAGTAGCTCTACACCCCGAGCATGTACAGGAGCTTCTGCCTTTACCGCGTGTTTTTCGATCAGTAGCCGAGTCATCTTTGGGCAGTAGACAGATGATTCAGAGGTCCAAGAGGACCAGAGCCAGTCGTACAAGGAGCAGGAAGTGTTATGAATGCGGCGGGAATGGTCACCTGGCACATGACTGTTCGACTCCTCGTACAGTTGATCCGCATGCTTTAGAGGAGCCACCAAGGCAGAAGCAGCGATGAGTGTTTGAGCAACAGCCGAGCAGTGGACAAGACAGTAGAGCTCCGGGAGCCGGTGGACAGGAGCATAACTAGTGGATACGTCCCTTGTACTTCTAGTTCCAAGTTTCCGTTGTATTCTTGTCTTTGTACTATGAGCTGCAATAATAAAAAGACACCTATCTTGTGATGTCTTCTTTCTTGTCCTTTTGTTTGGTTAATACTGAGAGGTCCCGGTTAAAACTGTTGACTTGACCCTCACTTTTGATATTTCTACTGGAGGAGACCCAGTGACCTCACACTGATGCCGACAGTGTGACTCGACCCTTGGAGGCGAGAGTGACAGTTGGATCTCTTGGTAGTTACGTCGAGGCCTTACAACGTCATCCATGGCATGAATGAGTCATTCATGTCAGGAATGATTGTATTAGGAAATGGGCGTGGTTCATCTAGGGGATGAGACCGAGTTTCTCTTTTCGGCAAAGGATAAATTTTAGCAGCTCTTCAGATCGTAGGCAAAGAAGGTGCAGATCATCCAGGAGCGGATGAAGACTGCACAGTGCAGTAAGAAACAGGAAACCAGAACCAGTCTTAGAGACTCGAGCGTGATAAATGTTTCAAGAAGAGGAATCTTTAAGGAGAGATGAGTCTGCGAAGCAGCAGACGTGGAGGCAGAGTTAGGAGAGCAGCATGAGGTGGTGTACATCTTAACATGCTACAACCACCTGCCTTAGTTATCCCTGCCAGGCTCAGGGAGATGAAGGGCGTAGGAAGAGTGCGGCTGCATGCGGTCAAGGAGTGTGACCCAATAGCTCTAAAAATGATTCAAGGGAATTTCTATGTCCAATACTAGCTGCTGTAGTAACGAACGTCGATATGAATCATTCCTTGCTTTCAAAAATCTTGTTCCAGACCTAGAGTTTCCGGAAACCGTGGACTTGGCCCTCACGTCTGGAGATACCTTGGTAGGATAATCGATAATCACACTTACGCCGACAGTATGGTCAGACCCTCGAGGCGAGAGTTTCGGTTGAAATCTCTTGGTGGCAGCGTTGAGGCCTTACGACGTTGGTTTGAGTATGGACTGGGAAATCACAGTTCATACACAAATTAACGGTATTAGGAAAAAATTTTGTGGTTTAACTATGACGTCGGAATGGGTTTTCCTTGGTCGGCGAAAAAGTAAACCCCAGGCAGCACAGGGTAACTCATGCACAGGAGGGTACGACCGATCACTCTTGAGTCGGTCAAACAAACCCTCGTGGCAGCAGTCGTTTTGAGTTCCAATTCTAAACAAGAATTGGAGACCTCTGGAGTTCGAGGATGACGATCACGTCCTTATAGGGGTCTCACCTCGATGAGGTTTACAGAGATGTGTCCAAGGCGGCAAGTTATCTCCGAGGTTCAACATACCTTTCTAGGTCCTCAATTGGGTAGGCGAGGTGGTTTACCGCTTGACCCATCCACCTCAGTTGCACCAGGTGCACGCATTTTTTCAAGTATCTCAACTAAGGAGATATGTTCTCGACCCTTCGCATATCATCGACCATGAGGAGTAGGACGATGGACATGGGGTTACTTCCACGGAGGTTCCAGTGGGGATACAGGATCGACAAGAGCGGATCCTACGAGGATGGTCGATTCCTCGGGTGTGCTTTCTTTGGAAGTACAGGAGTCTCTAGGTAAGCACATGGGAGTGAAAGGCTCAGATGTGTGCTCAATACCGCTTTTGTGACCCTAGTTTGTGTTGAATATTTATGGGGACGTAAAGCCCTAATGTGGGAGTAATGTAAAGACCTGGAAATTTCAAGGAAATTCTTTTCTTAATTTTCTTTGGAATTTTACAAGAATGCAGTTTCTGACGGCACCTGATTCCAAGGCCCGGTGTGCCCGGAATCATTTTCCGAAGTTTGGCTCGGGTACGTTCAGTGAACGGATGAGTGGGTTTTTCTAACTTTTGAACCGGTGCTCGGAATCAAATTCTGAGGGCACCGATGGAACCATAGAGCCGGTAATTGCTTAGGAACGCCATTTCCAGAGTTGCGTTTTCACGAGAGAAGATGATAAAAATTGTGGAAGTTTAATTTATAAATTAACTACAATTTTTATTTTCTTTTAGTGGTTTAAGGCTTTGGGTGGAATTTGGGTAACTACCCAACTTCCCAAGAGAGGTTATGAGGGTGGTGGGGCCCACACGAACCCCACCCCTTCATATTCTTCAACCCCCTCAACTCAACATTAACTCTTGATAACTTAAACATTAATAACTTATGTTATTAATTAAGTGAGTTAAGTGTGGATTTTTAAATTTCAAACTCTTGAAATTCAAAAGTTATGTTATGTTAATAAAATAAGAGGTGAGCTTATTTTATTTTGGGTAAGTTTCTTGTGGTGGAGTATTGGGGAGAAAAAGGCTAAGGATTGAAGAGTTTCTTTATCTCCTTCGTCGAAGAACATGAAGAACACGAAGAACGTGAAGAACGCCGGATTCCTCGGAGGTCGACGTCTCCTTCCGCGATGTCTCCTTCAGCGACACCTCTTACCGCGACGTCGACGATGTCTTCTTTCGCGACGTCTCTTTCCGCGACGAATCCTCGTTCGACGAACCTCCGTTCAAGCAAAGTCGAGGTAGGTAATTGTTTTGTGAATATTAATGAACCCCATGTTACTTCCTTCTAAATCAAAGAACGCGAATCAACTAACATCAAGTTGATCCGCGAAGAATATGTTGCGGGTTGGGAATTCTTGTTTGCGGGAAAGCTGTAGGGGTTTATTTATTTAATTTGTTCGTGATTATTACCTTGACGTTCCTCATGAAACATGACCAAATGCAATTGATTAACGAGAGGGGGCCGGACCGCACAAACACGACCGACCCTCCTCCCTTATCCATGTTGGTTTCTTTTGTGGATTGAAATGGTAATAGCGCGGTGCCGTCGCATCGCGCGGAATCGTGCGGCAAGGAATGTGCGACGTCATCGCACCGCGCCATGTAAACGAACAAGGAAGCGACGCCGTCGCGCCGTGTCGGAGAAACCCGAAGACATCCGCGGACGGAGTCGGGCCACAACGAAGGGGCGTGACGCCATCGCGTCGCGCCGGAGAACCACGAGGACGACGCGATTTGTTGATTGACGTGCAGATTGACGGGTGATGAAAAACGAGGCCGCAATGTTATTTTGAAGCTTCCGAAGTAAAGTTCGAGACCTGAGATGAACGCCGGCTCAGAAAGTTTTAAAAACAGACCACCAGATCAACTCTAGTGGCCCGGTAAAACCAGGAGGCGCGGGTCGCCGGCTCGGCGCCGCCGGCGATCTAGGGCGGCGGCCGGAGCTGTCCGGCCACCAGGAGGCGGCGGCGCCCGAGCGCACTGCCAGAGGAATCAACCGCAACGGCTTACCGCGGCGGTGCGGCACGGGGGATCCCACGGCCGCACGGGATCCCGGAGGATTGGCGGCGGCGCAGACCGCCGCCAGCTTCAATCAACGGCGAGTGGGGCCGCACACCCCCCCCCCCCCCCCACCGCTCCGCGACTTCCGCTCGGCCACGCTGGCCGATCCGTGGCTAGCCGGGCCGCACCGGCCGGGCCGGGCCACGCCCAGATGGGCCGGACCCAGACTCGGGTCGGGTCGACCCGTTTCGGGCCGACCCAGGGGGGGATTGGGCCGGGCCGGGCCCAGACCCCCCATTTCGGTTTGTTTCTGATCGAACACCCATAACTTGGGCTACAGACCTCCGATCGATGCACCGTCAGTGGAGATATGATCCTTGGACCGAGACAGTCGTTTTGACATATCACACTCAAGGTTTCAGAATACTTTGGGTTCGGCCGGGTTGGTTCGTGCACGGAACCAACCGGGCCCTCGGAGCGGAAACGCTCATAACATGAACTCCGAACGCCCGATTGACGTGCCGTCGACTTCGATGGATTCCTCTAATGGAGACGGATCTTTTATCTTACTCCGCTCGAGGTTCGGATGTCGTCGGAGTGCGGTCAGGTTGGTTCGCTCACGAAACCAACCGGGCCCCTGGAACGAAAAAGCCAATAACTCACAGACCGGGCGTCCGATTGACGCACCGTCTGTCTCGTTGAATTCCTCTTGATGAGAAGGAACTTTTGGCATACTTCTCCTGAGTTTCGGTTGCTATTGGATAGTGGCCAGGTTGGATTGTACCCGAAATGCAACCGGGCCCTTGGAACGGAAAATCTGATATCTTTCAGACTGGACGTCCATTTGATGAATCGTCAGCGACGTTGGTGATCACGTTGAGAAATGGTTCCTTTGAGTATACCCTATGAGAGTTCGGGGTATAGTTGGGATACGGCCGGGTTGGTTCACTCATGAAACCAACCGGGCCCATGGGACGAAAAGGCTAATAACTCACAGACCGGGCGTCCGATTGACGCACCGTCTGTTGCGTTGAGACCCCTATGACGAGGAGGTACTTTGAGATACTTCTTCGTGGGACTTTGAGATACTTGGAGTATCTACCTATAGCTCGTGGAGTGGACCCTCCCAGAGATGAGCGTACGGAGTACGGAGACCGTGTAGCCGACTGAGACCTGACGACTGCTTAGCCGACTCGACTTGGAGTGAGTCGACTAGCCCAGTGGACGAAGCACTACTTTGTTTGGGTGTAGACCCATGGAGGACGAAGTGCTACCTGTTTGACAGTGCAGACCCGCGGTACTCGTCCGGAGAGTACCTCTGCAGGCTACTAGGGGGTGTGCACTACCGTGTTTGGGTGGCATACCCCTGCGGGAAGCACTACTGTGTTTGGGTGGCTGGCCCGCGGTACTCGACAGGAGGAGTAACTCATCAGTCTTAGGTTAGTGAGAAGTACCTCGGAGTCGTGACAGGACCACTATACACTCTAGAGACGGGGCTCTTCAGCAGTTATGGTTTCGATAATGAAAATCCTGGTTTGAGCTGAGACTTTTGACCTTTGTGTTTACCTCATGATTGAGATGGGTCACTTGATAACTTAGGTATATGTATGGGAATATACCTGGGTAGTGGTTATCCATTGATTTCATGATCTTGGTGTTTTCATCATGATTGAGATGGGTTACTTGATAACTTAGGTAAATGCATGGGCATATACCTAAGCAAAGGTTATCTGTTGAGATCTTCTTTGTGGTTATCCATGTTGGTTTTAGTGAGACCTTGAGGGTATCAGGGTTCTTACCGAGTATCGTTATACTCACCCCTGCACGGGCTATGCCCGCACCTTGTTGTGTTGGTTGCAGACGACAGACAGTGCTGACGGAGGCCGAGTGTTCGAGGACTGGACGGTATCCGGAGGTGGACCACACGAGGTGTCAGTACCCGGAGTTGGACCACACGAGGAGTTAGTATCCGGAGGTGGACTTCGTGACGAGACGACAAACGGAGGAGGTTGACGGGCGAGAGCGTTGTGGAGGCAATCTGTACCTACCTTTCAGGTAGGATCCGAGGAGGATGACCCAGGAGTCGCTTCCATTCTTCCAGCTGTTATCTTTTTCTGTTGTACTTTGTTCAGTTATAGTTGTACTTTCATTTGGGTTTGTATTCTGGCCCATTTATTTTTCAGCACTTATCTTTGTACTTAGTGTTTTACTTCCACTTGTACTCTGTGGTGTTTTGTTTACTTTTATAAAGGCAATGCCTTCCCAGTTATCAGGATTTACGCCTTTGGGGCTAGTTGCCAGCCCCTGGCCTATGGAAGGCGGGCTTGGGGTAGTCACGGCACGGGCCCCGAGGATGGGTCGTGACAATTTATAAACTCCAAAAAATACACTTATATTATATATATCCCTTAATAATATACGAGATAACTTTGGGGTTTATATAAGAAATGAGTGAGCTATAAATCCTAGTAAGGGACTAATAAAATAATAAGAGGATGATATTAATAAGTGCTAGTCAAAAGGCATAACCTTCCATTGTGTGATTAGGATAACTGTAACGATATAACAACATTTTGTGATTAGGATAACCTCCCATGAACCATGTGTCTATTTTATAACACAATGCATGGTGAATATGAGTTTATCCTTTGAACACTATGTTATAATGTCTCATCGATTAGCCTTGTCTTATCCTTTTGTTTTCATGTTTTATTTCCACATTACTATATTCCCTTGATGTTATAATATTATATAATACTGTGATGATTATGTAAGAACCTAGATCTTCGTTTCAGGTATGCCTTTCCTTTTCGGGAGTTTTTGAGAAAAATGGAGTTTCTGGAAATTTTCAAAGTTCACGCCGTGTACTTTATGAGTACATGTCGTGTACTCTTTTCCCGCTCAAAGCCGTGTGCTGGCTGTGTCCTGGCCACACACATGGTGTGTAGGGATGATGTGGAGGCCGTTTTTAGCAGAGTATGGAAAACCTAGTACACGCCGTGTACTTTTTTTTCATTAAACGGACCGAGGTTGCGCCTGACACACAGAAAGGTCTTTTTCTAGGTTTCGTTCGTCCGAGAGTGCCGAGGATCCATGAATCTTCGACGAGCCCCCGCCTCTCCATCTGTTCTCCGATTCGAGCATTGTTGATTGCGTTGGAATCACAGTGGTAAGTTCTCCCTTCTGCTTGAGCATTGTTTTCCAATCCCTCCTCTTTTTCAAGTTATTGTGGTCTATATTTCGAACGTTTTCTTAGATCTATGACGTTTTAAGGAGAATATATCTTCATTGTTCATGTATATCAATCTCCTAGGATCAAGGTAGGTCGTTTGTGCCTTTTTGTAGAAATTATTTGAATATTTTGTGCAATTTCGCCAATTACCTTTAACGAGAATTGTGTGTTTTCATGTTTTTCCCTTGATTGATTGCCTACTTGCATGATTGCTATAGTAGAGGTTTACCCTTGTGAATAGAGTAGTTTTTTCTGTACTCTGGATGTTTTCCGTACTTTCTTTTCCTGTTAGGCTTTATGCCAGTAGCCATGCCTAGTTGTAGGATAGTGGAACTGTTGTGTTGTTTTACTGCTGAGCACTAGAATGATAGCCAAGTAGTTATTGAGGTTTATTTGGGCGATACACGCGTGTTATGCATGTTTATTTTACACTGGACTGTGAGAACATAGTGTTGTATACCATAGGGAGAATGGACGTAAGGGAATCTCCAGAGTGTCTTTTAATACAATGCGAGACCATAGGGGGAATTGACGATGAGTGCTTCCTCAAAGAGTCTGTAGTTCCTCAACATGGGCCACAGGGGGAATGGGACTTTGAGTGCTTCCTTAGAGAGCCTTTAGTAAGATACGAGACTATAGGGGGAATTGACGGTGAGTGCTTCCTCAGAAAGTCTACTATTAGCTGAACCAGAGGGGTGAGACTGTGTGTGCCTCATAGAGGGTTTCTAGTACTTGTAGGTTGAACCATAGGGGTTAGGTTGTGAGAGCTACCCATAAGATTACCTATTTTCTACTTATTGTTGGTTGTTTACTTGTATACTTTATATGCTAGAACTATGGATTATAGATACTATGTATTTGCTATTTAATGTTCCTACACTTTACTTTCCATGTATTTATTGACTATTAGGCACAGATCTTTGGGTGGTTTCCTACTGGGACCTTGTCTCACACCCTGTTTGGGCTTTTCTTTTGGGCCCAAGCAGACTATGTTTTTGTAGGTATAGATAAAGGAAAGTTCCCTTCTACTTCAGGTGTTTGACTTGATGTGGAGATGGAGAGCATGAGAACGAGCTATAGCTTGCGATACTGCTGGAGTTTCTGTTGCTTTAGTACTTTGTGTTCAGTTTTATTTTAGCACGTTGTTGTGTTTGCTACTTTCCTTAGATACTTGTACCTTCTTCATCATTATCATCATTGCTACATATTTATTCTTCCACTGTTTGGTTACAGTTATGTATGTTGTTACTGCTTCCGCTATTGACTGTTGTTTTCCTTACCTTTTATACCTTACCAAATGAGGGTATAGTTTCCCCAATAACTTACCAAGGCCCTCGCTACTAGTCGGTAGCCTCTGGCGTTTGGGGAAATGCGCTTGAAGTCATGTGAAGAACCGGGTACGGGGCACCAGTGGAGGGCCTCCAGATTTGGGTCGTTACAAAGTTGTATCAGAGGGAGGTTTCGATCCTCTGACCTATGGGATGGTGCCCCGTACCTGGTTCACCACATGACCTCAAGCGTATTTCCCCAAATGCCAGAGGCTACCAACTAGCAGCGAGGGATTTGGTAAGTTATTGGAAAAACTATGCCCTCATTTGGAAAGGTATACAAGGTAAAGAAAGAAACAATCAATAGTGGTAGCAGTAACAACATACATAACTGTAACCAAACAGCGGAAGAATAAATATGTAGCAATGATGATAATGATGAAGCAGGTACAAGTTTCTAAGGAAAGCATCAAACACAACAACGTGCTGAAATAAAACTGAACACAAAGTACTAAAGCAACAACAACTCCAGAAACATCACAAGCTGTAGCATGGTCCCATTCTCTCCAGCTCCACAGCAAGTCAAACACCTGAAGTAGAAGGACACTTGCCCTTATCTATACCTGCAACAACACAGTCTGCTTGGGCCCAAAAACATGGCCCAAACAGGGTGTGAGATAAGGTCCCGGTAGACAACCACCCAAAGATTTGTGCCTAACATTCAATGAATACACGGTAAGTAAAGTATAGGAATAGAAAACAGGAAATACACAACAGCTACAATTCACAGTTCTAACATATAATGTACACAAGTAAACAACCAGAAAAAAGTAGAAAATAGGTAATCCTCTGGGTATCTCTCACAGCCTAACCCCTATGGTTCAACCTACAAGTACTATCCACCCTCTAGGAGGAACACATAGTCTTACCCCTTTGGTTCAACTAAGAGTAGACTTTCTGAGGAAGAACTCACCGTCAATTCCACCTATAGTCTCATATCATACTAAAGGCTCTCTAAGGAAGTACTCAACATCTCATTCCCCCTATAGGCCGCGTTGAGGAACTACATACTCTCTGAGAAAGCACCCATCGTCAATTCCCCCTGTGGTCTCACATCGTATTAAAAGACACTTTGGAGAAGCCCTTACGACCATTCTCCCTATGGTCTACTACACTAGGTTATCATAATCCTGTGTGAAATAAACATGCATAATGTGCGTGTATCACCCAAATAAACCTCAAGAACTACTTGGATATCATTCTAGGGCTCAGAAGCAAAACAACACAATAGTTCCACTATCCTACAACTAGGCATGGCAACTGGCATAACGCATAACGGGAAAAGAAAGTACAACAAACATCCAGAGTACAACAAAAACTACTCTATTCACAAGGGTAAACCTCCACTGTAGAAATAAAGCAAGCTGGAAATCAATTAAGGGAAAAACAGAAAAACACACAATTCTCATTCAAGGGAATTGGTGAAATTGCACAAAATATTCAAATAATTTCTACAGAAAGGCACAAACCACCCACCTAGATCATAGGAGATCAATATATAGGAACAATGATGACCGATTCTCTTTATAACGTCATAGATCTGAGAAAACGTTCGAAACACATAAACCATGATTACTTGAGAAAGAGGAGGGATTGGAAAATAATTCTCAAACATAAGGGAGAACTTATCACTGCGATTCCAATGCAATCAACGATGCTCGAATTGGAGAACAGACGGAGATTCAGGTTCTCGTCAAAGATTCATGGATCCTCAACTCTCTTGAATGAATGAAACCAATAAGAAGCCCTTTCTATGCGTCAGGCGCGACCCCGTTCCGTTTAATGAAAAAAAGAAAGTACACGACATGTACTTTTAGAGTACACGGCGTGTACTAGGTTTTCTGTACTCCGCTAAAAATGGCCTCCACATCATCCCTACACACTGTGTGTGTGGCCCGGACACGGCCAAAACACATCTTTGAGTGGGAAAAGAGTACACGGTGTGTACTCATAAAGTACACGACATGTACTCATAAAGTACACTGCATGTACTCATAAGGGAAATCACCCTTCTACTTCGGGTGTTTGACTTGCTATGGATCTAGAGAGCATGGGACCAAGCTACGACTTGCGATGATGCTAGAGTTTCTGTTGATTTAGTACATTGTGTTCAGTTGTATTTCAACACCTTGTTTTGTTTGCTTCTTTCCTTAGATACTTGTACCTCCCGCATCATTATCATCGTTGCTACATATTTATTCTTCCGCTTTTTGGTTACAGTTATGTATGTTGTTACTTCTTCCGCTATTTAGTATTGTTTTCCTTATCTTGTATACCTTACCAAATGAGGGCATAGTTTTTCCAATAAATTACCAAGTCCCTCACTACTAGTTGGAATCCTCTAGCGTTTGGGGGAAATGCACTTGAGGTCATGTGGCGAACCGGGTACGGGGCACCAATGGAGGGGCTCCGAATTCGGGTCATTACAAAGTGGTTTCAGAGGTGTTTCTTTTCTTTTAAATTATTGTTTGGGGCCTTTATCCAGGGATAGGATGGAATCAGTACATGGTATTAAGCTATGCTCGGGAGTAGCTAACCCGTGTACAGGGAAAAGCCAAACTACCTCGTCAATTGCAGTTGCTGGTTTTGAGATTTTACGGTTGATATGATTTCACCTAGAGTAATTCACAAGCTTTGTGTTGTTATTGTCTTGACTATTTTGGTTCTATTTCTATCACAACTTGATGAGATGAGGGTATGCCATATCATGCATCATATAGGCACTTGTAGAAATCAAATTCCATGAACTCTTGCCGAGCCATCTAGGGTGCATTAGCGATTGCATGCTGTTGTGATAATCATTGTGTAGATTATGCATTCTGTTGTGATAGATGCTTTATAGAATCTCTTCTTCCTTGTTAAAATATTTTTTGCATTCTACTTTTCTTAAATGAATGCCATGTTTTGATTCACATGGAGTATGGTCCCTCACGAATCCGCATTTGGCACCTCTTTGACTTATTTTATGTGTTTTCTGGGCTTCTATACAGTTTCTGAGCTACTGCCCAGAAAAACCCGGAATACACGGCGTGTACTTTTTGACTACACACTGTGTAGTTTTTAAACTATGTCCCTAACTGTTTGTGCAGAAACACGGGTTTTGAAAATCTCCAAGAACACACCGTGTACAGTAGATACACATCGTGTAGTCTCAGCCGTGTATATGGCTGTGTATCCAACAACACGGGTCGGGTAAGCATGTGTTATACACGCCGTGTTATGTATAAACATGCTGTGTATCCTTGTTCTCAGTACTCGGCCGTGTCATGAATAACACGAGACAATGTCCTCGTCTCCTATACACACAGTGTTTGTTCGGAACACGCCGTGTTTGTTCGGAACATGCCGAATTTGTACGAAACACGCTGTGTAAGGGTCAGCCTTGTACTGGCCGTGTCGCCAACAACACGGGTCAGGGAAAAGTCTTCAAGTACATGCCGTGTTTGTTCGGAACACGCTGTGTAGTCTCAGCCGTGTAGCCGGCTGTGTAGCCAACAACATGGGTCATTGAAACCTTGTATCCTACACGCCGTGTCCACCAGGCACACGCCATGTAGTCTCAGTTTAAGAAGACCGTGTGGGTTAGCCATGCAAGGAGACACGGGCAGGGAATCAGAGTTAAGTACATGACGTGTAGAATTTATACATGCAGTGTAGTCTTGTTTTGTAAATCTTGTGTGTTTCCTTCTCCTATTTTCGTTTTGTACTCCTTGGTTATCTATACTTGTTTTCTTAATCTAAGGTATGTTTTGATCTTTCAAAGAAATGCCTCTGAGACATACTCTGGTTGTACGTCAGTTGTCAGGAAGTGATCAGACGCCAGATATGGCTGATCAGGGACTTCCTGCCGATCCTCCAGTTGGGCCAGCCTTGGCACCAGCTGTCATACCAGTTGCAGGCGCTGATGCATAGTTCATGGAAGGTTTCATGAGGATGATCCAGACCTTTCAGGGAGAACCGCCTCCTGCCACAACTATGGAATACTTGACGTGGGTTTTCCAGCAGCAGCATCCTCCCAATTTCTTGGGGGAAGGATGACCTCAGGCTGTACAGTCATGGATGGAAGCCATGTTGACTATCATCAAACATCTGGAGACACCTCCAGTGAGACGGGTCAAGATCGCTTCCTACATGCTTCGAGACTCTGCAAAGAGGTGGTGGGACGTGATCACACTGGCGGGTCATCAACAAGTTATGGCTTGGGAGGAGTTCCAGCACGTGTTCTACGACTACTTCTACCCGGAGACCCTGAGGGCCAATCAAGCCCGAGAGTTCATGAGTCTAGAGTAGGGTACTCTATCTATTATGTAGTACTCCTCTCGTTTCACTGAGCTACAACGTTTCACACCCCTTAGGGATGGAAGTGGGGTGTTCTTGGTAAGGATGTTTGAGGATGGTCTCAGGCGGGAGATCTGCTCGTAGGTGAATCTCTTCTAGTTGACTTCCATCACTTCCATCGTCAACCAGACACTGATTGCGGAGCAAAATCTGAGAGACTCCAGAGCTGCGGGCCAGGGTAGTTCTACTTCCATAGCTAGTATTCCTCTAGACGATATCAAGAAGCACTGTAGGGAGTCTACGCGTGGTGATTCGAGGAAGCGAGATGCATCTTCAGGCAGTCAGGTGATATGCTACCAGTGTGTCTAGTCAGGGCACATGAGGCCGCAATGCCAGAGAGACCCAGTGGAGTGCCGATCCTGCGGCAAGATGGGTCACCTTCAACGTTTCTGCCAGGTTTTCCCACCAGTTTCTGATGACGGGGGTTCTTCCATGACTCCTCGTTCAGGAGAATCACCACCAATTTCACACCAGTCAGGGAACTAGAGTTTTTCCGGCCATTCGAGCCGAGGTGGAGGTCGAGGATGTGGAAGTCAGTCACCGATCCTTCAGCGCCAACAGGGAGGTTCAGCTTAGAGTGGTCACGAAGGGTCACAGGGCCACAGGGAAGGCTAGACCATTGCGGTGGAGCAGACCTATTAGGAGAAGGATCCCGGACCTTCTACAATTCGAGGTAAAATTTTATTAGCCTCAGTTTTATCTTCAACTCTTTTCAATACTGGTGCTACGCATAACATTATCTCTGTTTCCATTGTGGATAGCCTTAGGCTCTGTGTCTTTTCTTATGCTGACTCTTTGAAACTAGACACGCCTTTGGGGATGAGGACATCTAGTGTACGCCAGTGTAGAGAGTGCCCTCTCGAGGTTGAAGGGTATCGTTTCTTATGGGATCTCTGTGTCCTAGAGATAACAAGCTATGCTTTCATCCCCGGGATGGACTTGTTGGTTCCCTTCCAGGAATTCGTTGACTGTTATCACCATAGAGTGAGTTTTGTTTCACCATAGAATGAATCATTTCTTCATAGAGGCGAATGGGATGTTTAGGCGATTCAATCAAGACTCGAGCCTCATGGGATAGGAAGGGTGACAACCCAAATTTCTAGTCTTTATCTGGATGATTAGGGGACTTCGCAGTTGGAATTTCTCCCAGTGGTGGATTGTTTCAGGGACATCTTTCCAGAGGACTTTTCGGGTTTTCCTCCAGATCGTGAGGTAGACTTTTCTATTGAGCTCATGCCATGAGCAGCACCTGTGTCAATTCCTCCTTTTAATATGGCTACACATGAGTTGCAGGAGCTCAAGAAGCAGTTGGAGGAGTTGCAGGAAAAAGGTTTCATCCAAACCAGTACTTCTCCTTGGGGTTCGCCTATCCTGTTTGAGAAAAAGGAAGATGGTACCATTCAGATTTGTGTGGATTATCAGAAGCTGAACTAGTTGATGGTCAAGAACCGATATCCCTTACTGAGGATCGATGACCTCTTTGATCAGCTTCGAGGAGCCCGGGTGTTCTCAAAGATCGACTTGAGGTCCGGTTATCATCAGTTGCGCATTAGACCACTAGATATACCTCTTACAACCTTCAAGAGTAGGTATGGTCTATACGAGTGTACAGTCATGTTGTTCGGTCTCATGAACGTGCCTGAATTTTTCATGGGACTGATGAACAGAGTGTTCCATCCTTACTTGGACTCCTTCATCATGGTCTTTGTGGATGATATCTTGGTGTACTATCACAATCGACACAACCATACCACACATCTTGAGATCATTCTAAGTACACTGAGAGAGCATCGAATCTATGCTAAACTCTCGAAGTGCCACTTTTAGATGGAACAGATTCGCTTGTTGGGTCACGTCATCTCAAAGGCAGGAGTATATGTGAACCTAGAGAAAGTGAGAGTTGTAGTCTCCTGGGAGAATCCGAAGAATGTTTTTGAGGTAAGAAGTTTCCTAGGGCTGGCTGGATACTACAGACGATTCATTCATGAATTCTCATGCCTAGCATCACCATTGACAGGTCTGAACAAGAAGGGGACGAAGTTCTTATGGTCAGATTCATGCGAGTCATCCTTTCAAGTACTGATGGGAAGATTGACGTCGGCACCGATACTATTCTTTCCAGAGCCAGGCAAGAGCTATACTGTCTTTTGTGATGCTTCAGGTATCGAACTAGGTGCTCTTCTTATGCAGGGATATGGAGTCGTTGTGTACGGGTGTCGGCAGTTGAGGCCACATGAGAGGAATTACCCTACACATGATTTGGATTTGGCAGCTATTGTTCATGCCTTACGCTGTTGGAGACACTATCTTCTGGGATAGCACTTTGTAGTCTTCACCGACCATAAGAGTCTCAAGTTTATCTTCACTCAGCGTGATCTGAATCTGAGGCAGCGCATGTGGGTCGAGTATCTTCAATCTTTTGATTTTGAGATTGCCTATATGCCAGGAAAGGGCAACACGATGGAAGAAGCGTTGAGCAGGAGAACTCAGTTTCAGGCAGTTCAGGAAGCCAGCAGTGAGTGGCAGCTTATGGCTATGTTCTCTGAGATGCATATGGAGGCACACGATAGACAGGGACATACCTTCCTATTTCTTGTAGATGTTACCTCTACACTACTTGATCGGGTACGGATGAGGAAACTATTAGACTCAGAAGGCTTAGTCCTATGGGAGATTATGTCAGGAGAGGACCCTCTTCCTATATTGACAGTGGGAGAGGATGAGATCTTGCATTTCCAGGGATATTTATGGGTTCCAGTAGACTTACGCGAGGAGTTGATGTGGGATTTTCATTCCTCAGTTTGGGCAGTCCATCCTGGCATCACTAAGATGTATCAGGATCTTCATCGCCAGTACTGGTGGCCAGGTATGAAGATGTATGTTGCTGGTTTTGTCATGAGATTCTCTACTTGTCAGCACGTGAAGGCAGAGCATCAATGACTAGCAGACCTTTTACAGCAGTTAGGAATTCTGGAGTGGAAGTGGAACGATGTTGTGATGGACTTTATGACCGGGTTGCCGAGGTCACCTCGGGGGAACGATGCTGTTTGGGTTGTCATCGACAGGCTCACGAAGGTTTCTCACTTCTTGCCGATCAAGGAGACCTTCAGTGTCGATGATCTGGGATGAATTTACATCAGAGATATTGTTCATCTGCATGGAGTTCCACACTCTATTATTTCAGACAGGGATGCACGCTTCACCTCTCGATTCTGGAAATGACTTCAGAAGGCCTTGGGTACACAGGTACTTTTGAGTCCAGCATACCATCCCTAGACTGATGGCCAGTCCGAGCACACGATCCATGTGCTTGAGGATATTTACGAGCTTGCATCCTAGACTTTGGAAATTCTTGGGGGAAGCATGTCCCTCTTGTGGAGTTCTCCTACAACAATAGTTCCCAGGAAACCATTCAGATAGAACCATACGAGGCCTTGTATGGTAGGCCATGCCGATCACCCTTATGCAGGTTGGAGGCCAGAGAGGCTGCCTTGCTGGGACCTCGTCTTGTTCAGGAGACTTCCAAGCAGATAGAGCTGATTCGGAAGAGGATGACTACAGAACAGTCTCGGCAGAAGTCTTATGCTGATCAGTGGAGATGACCTCTGGAGTTCGAGGTCAGGGATCAGGTTTTCCTGCGTATCACAGGAAGGTTGGGACACGAGAGGATTCAGAGGCAGGGTAAGTTTTCATCGCGGTACGTCAGGCCATTTGAGGTTTTGGAGAGAGTTGGGATGGTCGCCTATCGGTTGCAGCTACCCCAGATGTAACGCCCCAAGATTTTATGAAAAATATTCTTTTTAATTTCATTAATGTCTTGTGTTGTACGCTACAACAAAAGAAGCTTTCACAATACGCATCCTTGACTTTCCTTCCATTACACGCAATCGCGACCTTCCTCGATAGCGTGTGTAGTACGCAATACTGAGTTTCACGAAACAACGATATGCTATTAAAATATTATTAAAACTAGCCGTTATGAATAGTAATAACCACTTTTTGGAAATTTTGTAAATTTTATTTTTCAAAATGGAATTCATTTTTGGATTCGGAGTATCGAATTTAGCCTAAGGTGAAATTTTGGTACTTTTCGGATAACTTTCATATTCTAATGAATAGTGAAAATTACTAAATTATAATTAAAAACAACTTTTTTAATCGAAATAATTAATAGTGATAAATTATTAATTTGAGTGGTTTTAAAGTATATTTAGAATATATTTTTACAATTTAATACAATGTTGGTCATTGTTTGTAATTTCACATTTAAACCAAACATAATCAAGTGTCAATCTTTTGATAGATTTTGTTTCTTAAAAAACACGCTATTTGTTTTAACAGCGGGATTTAATTATAAAATTAATTAATGCAACTTCTATGTTATGAATTTGGTAAAATAGACTTCATTTTTGAATTCGGAATATGAAATATAGCTTAGGATGAAATTTTGGCATTTTTCTGAAAACTTTCAATTTTTGATGAATAGTGAAACCACTAAGTGGTAGGTTAAAACGGAATTTTGCATAAAACTTAATTTTACCGCTTCTGTGAATGGAATTTCGAAAATCCGAGAGACACGGTTAATATCAAGGACTAAAATGTGGTTCAATGAGATGAAAATAATTTTTTGGTGAATAGTAACTTTTTACTTTTTTTACCACGGTTAATAGTAAATAGGGTAACTAAGGGTAAATATGATATTAATATTACCCTAACACATGTCCTAATTCTATTGGACAAGTGTAATTCGACCAAAAACAAACTTAGGAATAAAATATGACCATTTAGGCCCACTTGGATTAGATTAGGACATTTATTATTAATTTATTTAAAGAAGGGTTAAAATAGTTAAAATCAAAGTTTAATAAGTAAATCATTTTTAATATGGGGTTATACATAAGGTAAATTCGACTATAAATATTCATTAGAAAGCTAAAAAGATTTCCTACATGATGGTATTTTATTTGTAATTTTTAGACAGCATATAATATAATTTGTTTATGACACAAAGATGACGCAGTAATTATCTTATTAATGAAATATTGACATAATTGATAATATAAATACCAAAATAAATGTAATTTAAGACTTTTTATGAATTCCACTAATTTTCTAGGTTACTATGATATATTAGTGTTGATTTAATCAACTTGGTTCGAATATATAATTCTGTTATGACTTTCAAAAAAATCATATATCAAATAGTGTCAAAATTGACACAAAATAGTTTTTAAATCAAATATTATATTATTAATTGTTATTTTATTCCTAAAAATCTAAGGTTCGGCCAAATGACTTAGATATATGTATTAATAATATACAATTTGGGGTTCGTTTGGCATGTTATAGTAAGTGTATTAACCATATAGTGAAAGAAAACAAAAAGACACGGTAAAAGTTAAATTATTTAACTTAGAGTTAAATCTAATTGATAAGGTTTAAAATAAGATCCAAACATGTATAAATTTGATTGGTTGATGAGATTACAACCCTATCTCATCTAAGCTTCGAATATGAGTCATTTTTGGAGGTTTTTAAGTGGGGTTATATTTATTATAAATTAATATTTTTAAGAATTCCTAAGGTGCCCCTCTCCTCCCTTATAAAAGGACACCTCCTCCCCCTCCTCCTCACACCAATTTGAGCACTCAAGCTCGGCCAACCCCTGCCAAAATCCCTTCTCCACTTCCCTAGCAACATCCTAGAGGTTCTGGTCTTCCTCAAAGACCAATTCTAGTGCCCTAAGAGGAGGTCTCAAAGAGGCACTTCAAAGAAGAGGTAATTACCGTTACCAATTCTTTCATCTTTATTTCTTCTTCCACTTCTTCTTCTTAGGTTGTTTCATTATGAAGTAATAACATCAGTATCACTCATATACTGATATGTTATTATAAGTATGAAACAACCCTATTTCACCATCTATCCATCCTACGGAAAAAGAAATCACCGCGCGTGCGTACGTACGGAATACCGTCTCCACGCCGTGGTGTAATCTATTTTCCACCACCACCTTACATGGATGGGTATAATGGTGTAAAGAATAACTATACATAGTTATTACAACATCATAATGATTCTGATATATTTTATAATCCACTCCAATTCAATTCAATATTTATAGAAATGATATCATCGCTCGTGCGTACGTACGGAATACCGTCTCCACGACGCGATGAGATTCATTCTCCATGTTAACCATTTAAGAATGGTTATAATGTATATATAAGAAATAATAATGAAATACATGACATTATAAAGCTACTTGATTTATGTATATATATATACATATTTATGTCATCTACTTACTTCCATTTCAAGACAATAAGGAAAGAAAAACAGCGTTCATGCGTACGTACGGACTACCGTCTCCATGAACGGTGTTTTTCATTTTATTTATCTATCTATTATACATATATATATACTGAATATATATGATATATAAATCATATTTTATATTCTGGAAGTAAGTAAATCATGATATAAGTAATAATGATGTCAAGAACAACAAGTCAAAACACCTACGATAAATGAAACGATTTTACCCAAAACGCTTCTTTAACATGGAATTTACAAAAGAACGGGTAATATAATGTCATAAGTGAACCATATATGATATCATAACAATGAATATGATTCTGTAATAAGTCAATGACATTATTTAAATCATTATACAGGAGGTTCGGACACATACGAAGCAAATTGGACCTAAGGTAAGGGAAATATCACAATCTCATTTTTTATCCGAGATTGTTTATTCGTAAGTATTTTCTGGGGTGTATTTTATCATCCACAACCATGTTCCCTCAATATGTAATATTGTTTCCATCCACTTGCAATAGTTTAAATCCAATTTTACCCTTAGGTGAGTTTTTAGTAAAGAATATGAAAGGAATCTTTTGTCGTTTTTCCGTACGAGGTACTTTTTGACTTTTCCGACAAAAGTACGAAGAATGTTTTTTTTTAACTTATACGGCATGAATGGATTTTTAAAACATTATTTACAAGAAGCTTCCTTTACAAGTATTCAAGTTTATTTTTAATCAACTTCTTTTATTTTAAATTTGTATGACATGTTATGAAAGGAAAAATGTTTTTGAAGAAGAAAGGATATTTTCCTCAAGAATTCAATTCAAGTGTTTTATCAAAATTATTTTCCATCTAAGATAATAAAGGGTTCTGTTTCTATCCATATTTTTACATTGGTTTGACTATGTTGTGATGGAATTATGTTTATGAATTCCTTTATCTTATATGAATTGATTTATGATGTCATGATGTTTCAAGAATCCCATTTTTGTTATATGTGTTATGCGATGATGGATGTTTTATGATTATGAGGCACACATAAGAAAGGATTCATTATAAGATGGGTGGGACCTATATCTCCCTCCAATGCATTGGGTAAAGATTTTATATCTCATGAGATAGACATGGCTGGAACGGAAGGTTATTTCGGTTCAGTGATACAGGACTGAAACGAGGAGTGAACTCGGTTCAGAAAGGGACTTTGTCCACTAAGATTGTCTTGGCAATGAGTCATGACTAACAAGAAATGATTTCCATGATTATGTGTGCATGCCACAAAGTTTCAAGTTTTATGTTATGATTATGGGGATCTCATTTTCACTTTTATGATTTGTTCCATGTTAAGATATTATGATCTCTTTTGCAGGTTGTGATTTTCAAAAAGATATGATATGATTTTTATTTCTTTTGTATACCCTTACTGAGCATTTGAGCTCACCCTTTTATGTTTTCTTTTCCCCAGGATATAAAGAAAGGTTTTAGGTAAAAAAAATGGAAGATCATTACGGGAGATATTGAAGATCTTTCACCAGGATTAGAAGATTATGTTCCGAGTTTCCAAAGACACTAAACTATTACGATCCTTTAGTGTGTGTTTTTGTTATGTACTAAGTATTCCGCAAAAGTAATGTAATGTCCATGTACGTCAAGATACGGGTCTCTACACCAGAGGTATCGGGACATGCACGACGTCTTCCACGTCTCTCAGCTCCGACGTTACTTTTCAGACCCGTCTCATGTCTTTCAGCCCGAGGAGTTTGAGCTCGTAGTGGATGCATTGTTTGAGGAGCATCCCATCCGGATTGTCGATCGCAGTACAAAGGTTTTGTAGGCGGTATTTACCTCTTGTACGAGTGCTATGGAAGCATGGTCGAGTACAGGACGAGACCTGGGAGAGCGAGGCCGATGTACGATTGCAGTGGCCGGAGCTGTTCAGGGGTTATTTTTCTACACCTCGCTTGGGAAATTCAGGGACAAATTTCTTTAAGGGGGAAGTTTGTAAGAACTCGGATCTTCGTTTAAGGTATGCCTTTCCTTTTTCGGGAGTTTTTGAGAAAAATGGAGTTTCTAGAAATTTTTGAAGTACACGTCGTGTACTCTTTTCCCGCTCAAAGCCGTGTGATGGCCGTGTCCGGGCCACACACACAATGTGTCAGGATAAAGTGGAGGCCGTTTTTAGTGGAGTATAGAAAACCTAGTACACGCCATGTACTCTAAAAGTACATGTCGTTTACTTTTTTTTTCATTAAACAGACCGGGGTCATGCCTGACACACATAAAGGTCTTCTTATAGGTTTTGTTCATCCGAGAGTGTCGAGGATCCACGAATCTTCAACGAGCCCCCGCCTCTCCACCCATTCTTCAATTTGAGCACCGTTTATTGCGTTGGAATCACAACGGTATGTTCTCCCTTCTGCTTGAGCCTTGATTTCCAATCCCTCCACTTTCTCAAGTTATCGTGGTTTATGTATTTCAGACATTCTCTCATATTTACGATGTTCTAAGGAGAATCTGTCGTCATTGTTCACGTATATCGATCTCCTAGGATCGAGGTAGGTGGTTTGTGCCTTTCTGTAGAAAGTATTTAAATATTTTGTGCAATTTCACCAATTCCCTTGAACAAGAATTGCGTGTTTTCCCATTTTTCCCTTGATTGATTATCTTCTTGCTTGATTTCTATAGTATAGTTTTACCCTTGTGAATAGAGTAGTTTTTGCTGTACTCTGTATTTTTTCCGCACTTGCTTCTCATGTTAGGCGTTATTCTAGTTTCCATGCCAAGTTGTAGGATAGTGGAACCGTTGTACTATTTTTTTGCTGAGCACTAGAATTATAACCAATTAGTTCATGAGGTTTATTTGGATGATACATGCGCATTATGCATGTTTATTTCACACGGGACTGTGAGAACCTAGCGTAGTAGACCATATGGAGAATGGACTAAGGGTATCTCCAGAGTGTCTTTTAATACGATGTGAGACCACATGAGGAATTGATGATGAGTGATTCCTCATAGAGTCTGTAGTTCCTCAATGCGGGACATAGGGGGAATGAGACGTTGAGTGCTTCCTCAGAGAGCCTTTAGTACGATAAAGACTATATGGGTAATTGATGGTGAGTGCTTCCTCATAAAGTCTAATCTTAGCCAAACCAGATGGGTGAGATTGTGTGTGCCTCCTAGAGGGTAGCTAGTACTTGTAGGTTGAACCATAAGGGTTAGGTTGTGAGAGCTACCCAGAGGATTACCTATTTTCTACTTGTTGTTGGTTGTTTACTTGTGTACTTTATATGCTAGAACTGTTGATTGTAGCTACTGTGTATTTATTGTTTACTATTCCTGTACTTTACTTGCCATGTATTCATTGATTATTAGGCACAAATATTTGGGTGGTTGCCTACTGGGACCTTGTCTCACACCCTATTTGGGACATGCTTTTGGGCCTAAGCAGACTATGTTGTTACATGTATAGATAAGGTCAAGTGCCCTTCTACTTCAGGTGTTTGACTTGTTGTGAAGCTGGAGAGCACGGGACCAAGCTACGACTTGCGATGCTGCTGGAGTTTCTGTTGCTTTAGTACTTTGTGTTTAGTTGTATTTCAGCACGCTGTTGTGTTTACTATTTTCCTTAGATACTTGTACCTACTACATCATTACCATCATTGCTACATATTTATTCTTCCGCTGTTTGGTTACAATTATGTATGATGTTACTGCTTCTGCTATTGACTGTTGTTTTCTTTACCTTGTATACCTTACCAAATGAAGACATAGTTTCCCCAATAACATTCCAAGGCCCTCAATTCTAGTCGGCAACCTCTGGTATTTGGGGAAATGTGCTTGAGGTCATGTGGTGAACCGGGTACGGGGCACCAGTGGAGGGGCTTCGGATTTGGGTCGTTTCAGATTATGTTTATGATTCTCACCCCTTTTATGTCACATTATTATGTCTATTAATAAATATATACGAATTTCATCACATTGCAGTTTGATTATTATATAACCAGGATTTACATCTCACCATTTTTTATGTACATCCCCAGGTCATCTCATGCATTATTTACGAACCGATGGAATATGTGTGAATGTTTTGGAGTTAATAAATATTGTTGTTGTACCCTTTTTTGAAGTTAATGTGACATGTATCTAATTTTCCAATGAGACTCATCTTCAAAATATTTATTGGCTATATTATGAGTATCTTTATGAAATAATTCATGAATTAAGGTGTTTTGAAGATATGGGTTTTCATATAAATCATCAAAATATTAATCAAAAAAATTTAATATTTATAAAATAAATTCTCATCACATCAAACCATATAAGAAATAAACCCCATAAAATCGATATATATAATTATTAAAACAATTTTTTATTTATATAAACAATTATAACAATGCATAAAAAATAGGGTTTATATCACACTATATCTTTTATATATAATGACAAACAATCCATTACATAATATTTTTTTTTAAAAATATGCCATCATCAATTAATAATTTATAAGAGATCATTATATAAAAAATATATTCAACTACTTAATAATAAAAATATAAATTATATTTAATAAAATATATGATGTAAAAAAACATTACAACATATAATTCAATCATTTATATGAAGAGCCCCTTTTATATTAGGTGAAAATCATGAATAATAATGAAATATTTTAAAATATTCCTTGATAAGCCTTTAATACATGGTCTACTTAAATGAACACACAAACTAAAACTACCAAGCATCCATTTTTATGATAATAAAGGTATGAGTATAAAAAAAATTACATTAGATATAATTGATGTAAAACATTGTTATTTCACTAATGACGATGATGGGAATAAAATTAAATGAATCAAAATGACGAATCAGCAAAATATTTTTTTAAAAGTAAAACCCTTTCAGACAATGAAACTATATGGTAAGAAAACATAAAAATGTTAGATAAGGTAAAGGCAATGAAAATATTAGTAGTTTTTATATTGTAGAATCACCTAAACATGATTAAAAATCACTAAAAAAGCAAAGAGTAAGGGATGATATGGAGGAGTAAATCACTTATAAGTCACCCAATGGTTTTGGGAGAAATGTAAGGTAAAAAAATAATAACAAATATATGAATTAAAAATAATTTAAATTTAATCTAGATACATGATTTATATGTATAGATAGATTTACCATGCATATAACCATGTAAAAACTTCTAAAAATTTTTATGGTTTCATCACACGGACTCGACAACACATCCCCCATAACCCAATTTGTGATATCTGTAAGGCCCCAGGCATGTTCCAAGATCACGATATTCTTGAAACATGTGTCAAGGGATGACCAAAATAATTGGGGAATGATTTAAATCAATTTATAAATTAAAAAATAATTATAAAAATTATAGATTTTATTTCAAAGTCAAATACTACTATAAAGAATCACATAATTTAAACTAAAAAAGAAAGAGTGTTATGAAACAAATAGACACATGTTGTGTAATAATACAATGACAATAAATTTATTCCATCAATAATATCGAAAAAAACTTCTATCCTTAAACAATACTAACTTAT
Organism: Viscum album; assembly: GCA_963277665.1. Classification (NCBI taxonomy): domain Eukaryota; kingdom Viridiplantae; phylum Streptophyta; class Magnoliopsida; order Santalales; family Viscaceae; genus Viscum; species Viscum album. Next base: position 984,541,209 of record OY728128.1, read on the forward strand.
GTCCAACATAATCCATTCCAATCTTTAGGCTTATCCATAATACTGCAGTCCATTCTCATAACATAGTGAAAACGATTACCAGAGATTTAATACCATCGTTGATCCCCATATATCATAAGATATATCTTGTTGGTCACATTCCAAACATTCAAAGGCCTTAATCTTGTACTCTCTTGAATACCCATTGAACCTTAGTGAAAACTTGAATGCAATTAAAAGTTAACACTTTTCACATACTGAAATCCTCAAAATTCTATATACTCAAACCATGATATCACTTAGTCCTTATATCAATCATGAGCTGATGAATACTATCAAACATTTAATTTTCTCCTTATCCCTTCATTATGCGCATATCATCTACATTCCAAAAATATCTGAATAACCTTTCATGGATATTGGTAACATTAATCATACACTTTCAAAACACAAGGAAAGGCAACAGTGTAACAATCCATAGACGTCTCTTTATTCCAAAATTACACATGATAAACATGTAATCATTCCACTACATTCTCAAACCATTGACCGAGCTTCAAAAATTCTTTCATCTCACATATCATTTGTAGTCTCTTCATCATCATCCACATAAATACTACCCATATGACCATACTGATTCTCTTCATGAGTCTTTCCCTTAGGGCATTTGTTTGCATAATGCCCATACATTCCACATTTAAAACACTTAACCATTTTTGATGTCGTAGCAATACCATTATCCTCATCCATGGTGTTAACCGACCCTTTTCCTTTGCACTTACTTGCTTTGTGTCCTTCTTTTCCACACCCAAAGCATCTTCCAGTTCCCTTGAAACATTCTCCTTGATGCCTCTTCCCACATGATTTACATAGGGGAAATTGAGCTTTCTTTCCTCTATGATCATCATGGAACTCCATCTTTCTCTTATTAGTCGAGTCAGGAAACTTACCAAATTTTACTTTATTGATCATGTTGTGAGATTGCTGATTCGACATAATAATGATGTTTGGACATCCAAATCCCATTTCATTTGGTTGCTCATGAAGAATATCATTCCATTGTCCATAATATCCTCCATTATTGTGAATCATCTTGTTTCCAGCCATTTTCTAAAACCCAAACAGAATAGTGTTAGATGCAAAAATCATAATAAAGGGGGAGTAACTTAAATATCTATCATCTTTGGTTTAATCTAATATCGTTACCATAGTTCTAGGACTATATCCTATACGTATACTTATCCTTAGGGGCATCCCTAGACATACCATAGAAATATCTCTAGGGATCTCACTAACGTTTTCGCATCCTAGTTTCCAAAGGTTGACTAAACCTTTCCTCTGATACCAACTGTAGAGACCCGAATCTTGACGTACATGGACTTTACATTACTTTTGCGGAATACTTAGTACATTACAAAAACACACACATAAGGACCGTAATAGTTTAGTGTCTTTGGAAACTCGGACTATAATCTTCTAATCGTGGTGAAAGATCTTCAACATCTCCCATAAAGATCTTCCTTTTTTTTACCTAAAACCTTTCTTTATATCCTAGGGAAAAGAAAACATAAAAGGGTGAGCTCAAATGCTCAGTAAGGGTAAACAAAAGAAATATCAATCACATCATATTCATAAGAACATAACATTTTGGAAATCATAACCTGCAAAAGAGAGCATAATTTCATAACATGGGATAAATTATGGCAGTGAAATGTAATCACAATAATCATAAAATAAAACATGGAACTTTGTGGCATACACACATAATCATAGAGAATCATTTCTTGTTAGTCATGACTCATTGCCAAGACTATCTTAGTGGACAAAGTCCCTTTCTGAATCGAGTAACCCTCGTTTCAGTCCTGTTTCACTGAACCGGTATAACCTACCATTCCAGCCATGTCTATCTCATGAGATATAAAATCTTTACCCAATGCATTGGAGGGAGATATAGGTCCCACCCATCTCATAATGATACCATTCTTATGTGTGCCACAAAATCATAAATCATACATCATTGCATAACCCGTGTAATAAAAATGGGATTCTTAAACAACATGACATCATAAAACCATTCATATAAGATAAAGGAATTCATAAACATAATTCCATCACAACATAGTCAAATCAATGTAAAAATATGGATAGAAACAGAACCCTTTATTATCTTAGATGGAAAATAATTTTGATAAAACACTTGAATTGAATTCTTGAGGAAAATATCCTTTCTTCTTCAAAATCAATTTCTTTTCACAAAACATCATGAAATTTTAAAAGAAAGAGATTTTATTGAAAATAGTCATGAAATATTTTAGAGGAAGCTTCATGAAAATAAGGCTTTATAAAACAGTAGAAATCCGTTCGTTCCGTATAAGTTAAAAAAAACATTCTTTGTACTTTTGTCGAAAAAGTCAAAATGTACCTCGTACGAAAAACGACAAAATATTCCTTTCATATCTTTTAATAAAAACTCACCAAAGGGTAGAATTGGATTTAAAAAATTGTAGGTGGATGGAAATAACATTACATATTGAGGAAACATAGATGTGGATGATAAAATACACCCCAGTAAATACTAAAGTATAGATAATCTCGGATAAAAATGAGATTGTGATATTTCCCTTACCTTAAGTCCAATTTGCTTTGTACGTGTCCGAAGCTCCTGTATAATGGTTTAAATAATGTTATAGACTTATTCCAGAATCATATATATTGATATGATATCATATATGGTCATATTCTTAGCTTCTTGATAGTAATATTTCATTGTTACTTGTTACTCAGGTCTTTATTGCCTTTTGTTCTTATGCGTGTTTTGCCGAATACATTCTTATTCTTATTTTAAGGTTATAGATACCTTATATCCATAATGGTATTAGTGTAACATATATCATATTTATTCATTCAATTTATATAATTACTATGTAATGATGATCATGTAGAACAAGTCGCATCACATCGTGGAGACGGTATTCCGTACGTACGCACGAGTGATGATATCGTTCCTATGATCGTGGAACTGTATTGGAGTATATATATATTATTTCAGTATAAATATTAATTTATAATAATCATAAATAGTTACTCATTACACCATTATACCCATCCTTTTAAAGTGATGGTGGAAAATAGATTACACCACGGCGTGGAGACGGTATTCCGTACGTACGCACGCGCGGTGATTTCATTTTTCCGTAGGTTGGATAGAAGGTGAATTAGGGTTGTTTCATATTTATAATAACATATCAGTATGTAAGTAATACTTATGTTATTACTTTATCATGAAACAACTAAAGAAGAAGAAGTTGAAGAAGAAAGAAATTGAAAAGATCGGTAATGGATATTACCTCTTCTTTGGAACGCTTCTTTGAATCCTTCACTTAGGGAACTAAGATTGGTCTTTGAAGAAGACCAGGACCTCTAGGACTATTTTAGGGAAGTGGAGAAGGGATTTTTTCAGGGTTTGGCCGAGCTTGAGTGCTCAATTTGGTGTGAGGAGGAGGGGGAGGAGGTGCCCTTTTATAAGGGAGGAGAGGGGCACCTTAGGAATTCTTAAAAATATTAATTTATAATAAATCTAACCCCACTTAAAAACCTCCAAAAATGACTCATATTCTAAGATTAGATGAGATAGGGTTGTAATATCATCAACCAATCAAATTTATACATGTTTGGATCTTATTTTAAACCTTATCATTTTGATTTATCCTTATTTAATCTATTTAAGTTTATTTGTGGTAATAAAATTCTAAATTTTAAATTATAACAAATAATTACTTATTTGTTGTGAATTTTCTATAATTGTTTACTTTATAACATTATAGACCATATAAATATAAATTTATAATTTTTTAAATATTTTTGTGATTTTTAAACAATTTTATAATATGTTATTTTTGTAAAATAACAATAGTGTCAATTTTGACACTATTCATTTATTTAAATTTAAATAAAATATATACAGAAGATATGTTAGAAATAAAAGCTTTAATATATTAATAAAAGGTCATATGTGTCTATAAAATTAGTGTATCACATTAAATAGTTCATATAATATTTATTTTATTATTTTTAAAACCATTTATTTGGTTTATCTCTTAATAAAATAATTACTACATCATTTTTGTATAATTATTTAATATACTTATTTGTTGTATAAAATTTAAAATAAAATTCTATGATGAAGATAAATATATTACCTTTCACAATAATACTTTTACTCGAATTTATCATCTTAAAATCACAATATTTAAATTGTTATATTTATTAAATTATGAAGGTGACAACTTTGGCATCATTTAAAATAAAATAATATAAGTGTCATAATCGCTTTTATAAGGCTCCAAATGGTCAAATATTCGACCATTGGATGCTTATGGTTTACATTTACATGTCCAATAAGTTTTGGTTAGGTATTTGTGCATTTTATGGTCACTATTAGTTTAAAGAAAACATTATTCTTGATTTTTCACTAGATAAACAATTTCTGCATCACTATTGTGTCATAATTAATGATAATTATTTAATCCCTAAAAATTATAAATAAATTTATATGATGTAGATAATTTCATTAGCTTTCTGTAGACTATTCATGTTCGAAGTTTCATGAAGTTTATCACTAAATTAAAATTAATATACTTATAAAATTTAAGAGAGTGACATGTTGTCACTTTCTTTGGTTTTAATAATAATTAAGTTATTTTCATGGAAAAATGTTCATTAAATGATTCTAATCTGACCCTTAGGTGATATGGGTAGACTTTTAGTCATCCAATAGGATTTTGACATTTGTTAGGGTAATTTTAAAATATTATATTTACCCTTAATTACCCGATTTACCTTTAACTATGGTAAATAAAATTTACCGTAGTTACTATTCATAATTCCCAAAAATAAAAAGTAGCTTATTAACATAATTTGGACCCACTGATTCCAAATATGGAATCCATTTTTTAAAATTACATACACAGAAGTTGCAGAAATTAAATTAAAATTAATCCCGTTGTCGAATAAAAACGGGTTTTTGTTTAAAACATTGCAAAAGATTGAATTGATTTAACCTACGAATTCAAGGTAAAATCAATGCTAATGACATACATTATATTAAATGGTAAATATATATTATATTTATACTTTAAAACCATTCAACATTATAATTTAACCACATAAGATATTACGATGAAAAAAGTTGTTTTTAATTAAAATATAGCGTGTTTTTCTATTCATTAAAATGTGAAAGTTACCAGAATAATATGAAAAATTTATCCAAAGTAAATTCTTATTTATTGATTACAAAGAAGAATTTTATTTTGTCAAATTGAACTTATAAACATGTCAAAAAATAGATTTAAAGTGGGTGCGCCATCAAAAGGCGGCAAAACTGCATTTTTTTGAAAAATACTTATTTTACCCGAAAAATTTATTTTGTTCTTATACCATGTTCTAGAAATGTGTAAGATGAATAATAATGTTATAAAATTCAAAATTTAGTTAATACTATTCATAACGGCTAGTTCATGACAATATTATAATAATATAACATTGTTTATTAAAACCCGGTATTGTGTACAACACACGCTATCGAGGAAGGTCACGATTGCGTGTAATGCAAGCCAAGTCAGGGTTGCGTGTTGTGAAAGAATCCTCCATTGTTTCGTATAACAGAATCCAACCATATTTCATTTATACATTTAATATATATATATATATATATATACTCAATGTTGCGTAGAATAACTATTATCAAAATTGTGTGTAACACGGTCCAAGAATAGTGTTGCGTATACTGCAAGCTAATACGGTGTTGCGCAAGGTAATCTTGGTGTAGAATACAACATAAGACGTTAATGAAATTAAAATAATATTTTTCATAAAATCTCGGGGTGTTACAGATGTAGTTTCTCATGTCGCTTGAGGTTGGTATTGGTGTTTAGTTCTCAATCCTTGTTGTAGTTCACTTTGAGTTTTTAGTTTAATTGTAGACTTAAACATGTCTATAGTTTAAAGGTGTGTTTGGTTATTGGTGTCCAATTTTAGTTTATTTATATTATTATTTGTTTTTTTCTATCTCTTATTTCAGGTAAATCATTACCATGTGTTAGTTTTGATACATGGGCAATTGTTCCAGCCCGTGGGGATTGGGAACGCACTTCAGGCCATCCTGCGGACCGGGTCAGGCACCGGTTCAAATGGCGACCCGGCCTGATTCATGACATACATGTATATAATATAATTATCGAATCATAAATATTTCATTTATATCATAAATGTTTAATAAAAAAATCCTTAATACATTACATATGATGTAAGAACGAATCACATCGTTTTGAGGAGGGGGTAGTCCACACGCCCCAAACAAATTTATCGTATAACAAAAATATGGATTAAATCAAGATATCTATAATATAAAATTTAAATAATATTAATTATTTTATAATATACATATTTAAATATTATTTTACCTAAAAAATAGTTTTAAGACAATCCATAATGGTGGTAATGGAAAAAGAACCAAAACATTATTCACATAGGTGATTAACATGTAGAACATGGACACCAATTTCGTTTCATTGAATATGAGGAGGTGAGAAAAGAAATGGGAATGATATATTATATTAGAAACATAAAAATTTATTATAAGCATGATTATATAGTTATCATGTATTTATTTATGAATGAGGCGAGGATAAAGTAAAAAAGAAATGAAATTTGGAGAGGTACTTTGAGAAAATTACCTCTTGAATATCCCCTCCATGGAAGACCTCTGGGGACAATGGGTTGGATCTTTTTCTGAGACCAGTAGAACTTTGACAAGGGGTGAGTGAGTGTGATAGGGTCGGGTAGATATTATGGGATCTAAAAGTACTTGTGGGTTGAAATAGGGTGGTGGATAGGGGGTATTCATACGTGGGGAGAGGCGGGTTCAAGAAATTAATTTATTGATTATTTTATGTTAAAATATAACCATATCGAGGTGAAATTAAATTACACAACTTTGGGTTGTAATTAATATTTTATAGACTTCTTAGGGTTGATAAAAACATCAAAAAATCATTAAATTTTCTATTTTGTTGTATATTAGTCTTTTATCTTTTATTTTAAATCCTTTTGAAAATTGTACTTTTACTACGATAATTCTTTTATCATGGTAAATTTTTCATAGCATAATAAGAAATTGAACCAATAACATAATTTGTACCTTATGATTAAAAATATGTAATCCATTTTATCAAATTAAAATAATTGAATTTGGAAAATTATATTTAATGTTAATTTCACAAACAAAACTAGAAAGTAGGTTTTTAAAGTGAAACGTTCAAAAATAGAATTGTTTTTTTTATCTAATTTAAATGAAAAATATTGGATTAAAATATAAAAAATATAAATATAATTTTAATCAAATTAAAAGTATAGTATAATAATTCCAATAAATTAGATGAAAACATAGTTCTGTGTTTAAATCTTGTATTTTTTCACAATTATTTAAAATATAGAAGTTATCAAAAAAATACGAAATATTTATACAAACTAAATTTTGATATCCCAATTTCAAGGAAGAAGTTTATTTTTCTAAATATAACATATAAATATGTCATAAAATAGTTTTAAAATTGGTTCTCCATCAAAATATAGTGAAAATACTTTTAAAAACTAGTAGATCGTTTATACATAAAATTGGATTTATTTTATTTTAGGTCCATAAAATTTATCGGATGTAAGTAAAACTAGTTAATAAATATGTGTAAACATAATATATTAAGTTCTATTCATTCAGACCAATACTACTATTGGGTGATCACTACCATTTAAAATAATAATAATAAAAATATTTTTTTATAACTTAGTCTTGCGTACAACATATGATTTGGGAGAAACCCATTGTTGGGTGTCGGGTACGCTCTCAGACTTAGAGTCCCCTTTAACGTAAAATTAATATCTAATTCATATATATTAAAATATATGAGAAAGAATTATTCTATAATTACATAGACTATTACAATTTACGAATTTTTAGATGATGTATAAAATAATATAGTAAATGCATTAAATAAAAATGTTTTTCATTTTTTTATTCATTAGTGATGAATTTGTGATATTCTTTATGCTTTAAATATTTATTGGTTTATGGTCATTAACATTATCACAAATATATTCTCAATCACTATATACTATTAATTCAAAATAATTTCACTCTTTCATGTCAATATTTTTACTTATCAATAATTTTATCTTTATATATATATAATATTATGTGTTATTTTGGGTATTCTATAAACTTACCACTTCCAATATTCAATGTATTTTTTATTATTACTTTATACAATGTGGGTTTCTACCAATGGTATAATAAAATAGTTAAAACTTGATTATAAAAGTAAAAATCATGACAGAGTAATTTATTTTTGTGTAGAGAGAATATATCACTTTTAAAATTTAGTTACATAAAGTCAAAACATGTTTTATTTCTTGCTTTATATGCTACACCAAGATTTAATCGATACACAATATTATTATTATTATTTATGGTTGACCATTTAGAATGATCCACTAAATTAGATGTATAATTATGGATAAATACATTATGTAAAATATTTAATTTTTTTAATATAAATCAATTTCTTTATTAATTCATAATAAATTTTTATTCAATTTTAATAAGGCCCCTTTATGTTTCTAAAATATGTTTTCATCGATAAATAATTTTTATTACATTTTTTATGGATATCATAATTAATTTCATCATTTTTATAAAATTAATTATATAAAATGGATATAATTTTTCAAATCATCATTTTATAATTGTATTTTGTTTAATTTTAGAGATTTGGAAAAAAAATTTGATTTTAGAGTGAATATTGAGAAATTTGGTTTTTTGTAAAAATTTGATTTTTTTCTTATAAAGTCCCACAATTATTTGGATATTATTTTTAAAAAATAGAAATCTCATTTAATTATTTATAATTAAAATAATTATATAGTAATAAATATTAATCTTTATTTATGTATAAGTTCACTTTTAGGCATTAAAAAACATTTTTTCCTTCAAATTATTTTTCATTGCGTTTTACAAAATTATATTAAAAATTAATTATATAACTTCTAAAAATTAAATCTTGAAAAATAAATTCAATATTTAATATCATTAGAATCATATTTTATAAATAGATTCCTTTTATATTGGGTCATTATTAATAGTTACCATAGTAAATATTTATCACCTTAGTAAGAAGAAAAAACAGGTAAAACCGAGTTAAAATTATGTGAGAAGGGCCAATTATCATCCCAAAACATGTATTTATTTTATTGAATATTTTTTCGATCATAAAAATCTAATATTATATATATTTTCAATTTATTTCCACTTCATTTTGACTATAACAATTATATAATATTAAGAAAATTATAAAGTAAAAAATGTCACAATCTGGATTTTGAAATTTATAATATATTTTGATACAGATAAAAAAAGATATTATTTGTTATAAATAGAAATTTAAAATATTAAAGATTATTTTAATCATGGTCATTTATTTTTATTTTTTAGTGAAACACTAATTAACTTAAATACTTACATAACACCGACATTATGTTTGTGTAAACAATAGAAAAAGAAATTAAGTTGTATTAAAAACATTAAATGTAATATCATATGGATTAAATTACCAGTTAAATTAAATTTTTAGAAAAATATTAAATATTATTTATATGATAAAATTTAATATTTTAATTACATTTTCTAATTTATACTTTTAAAATTCAAAATATTTGAATAGTATTGAAAATATTGTTAATGGTATCTTATGTTAGATAATATTTTATTGAATGATATAAAATTCATAAATATCATATCTTCATCTCAATGAGTGATATATGAATTATAATATAAACCTCCATACACTTATTGAAAACTTGTTCTTTTATAGGAATATTAATGAACAATAAAATGTAAATAACATTGATACCACAATAATCATCAAAGGGGTTTATGGGGGGGGGGGGGTTTAAACTCAGAGATAAGGATTAAAATATTTCCTAAAAATCCAATAAAATTTATTTTATGATAGGTTTTTTAGTTATTATAATCCATGATTTGAGTTATATGAATTTAGATCCACATTGGAATGAAAATTAATTTATATTAATTTAATTCTTTATGTAATTGCAGGGGTGGTGCTCCACTCAATTATAAATGAGCGCCTCCTATTCATAATTATTCAGAAAGATTAAACTTTATATATGAGAAAATACTTGACATAATGCAATCCTATTTTCCTTCCCCACATCCCATTTCTGTATTCCAAATGAGGCTTCTCAATGAAGATGTATAACTCTTAACTGAGTACATTGGATTTTATTTCTTCTTCCACTTCCTATAAATATATTTTAACCATCATAAAATTAAAAATTTAGTATAAATAATATACTAATATTTTATTATGATTATGGAAAATCCAATTTTGACCACTTTATAATCCTACATAAAGCAAAAACATCGCTCAAGCATAGATATGGCATACCATCTCCATGTAACGATGAAATTCGTATTTCATAACCATTTTACTTATATGACCATAATGATATAAATAATGAATATATATGATATTTATTATGTACATATGGTTTTATAAATATAATATGTCATTTATGTTATTACCCTTCACATATTAAAAATGATAACATCACTCGTGTGTTCATGTGAACTATTGTCTCCATGATGCGGTGTGATTAATTTTAATGTCCCCTTTTCATAGATGATTATAAATATGAATATAAGGAATATATATTATATTTATATCATGAGAAAAATTATATAGATTATAGGATCATGATAATAGTACAATGAAAAAAACTACTAAATCAAATCATATATGAAAAATGAAATTGTTAACTATAAAAAAAATTTAAATAAAGAATTATTAATAAACACATGTAGAGATGTTATAAGTTGATAATATATGATATTATAAGTATTTATGTAGTTCTAGTATATATGAATAATAAATTTGAATTTATTATACATGAGGCTAAAATCACTTACAAAGAATGTCAGACTTGAGGTAAGGGTTTCCCATCCCACCTTAGATTATGTGTGAAAAATTCAATATTCACAACTTATTTCGTTCATGTTTTGTATTTACGAACCATTTAATATTATATATCATGAGGACCTTTATATTAATGATATTAAAATATTCAATATATGTCATTTCTTTCCAAGTGGTTATGATTAAAAAGATACAAAAGTAGTGATGGATTTCATTTATAATCTCATTTTATATTTGGATTGTTCACTACTATAAAATAGGTTATACCAACAGTTTGGAACCATTGGTATAACCCCTAAAACTATTGGTATAGCCTATATTAATGGTTCTATGGAGGTTTTAGTGACTTTCCATCAGTTTACACAAATAACTATCATTTTACGAATACTTTGGTGTAGAAAACGTATACCAATGGTTTTCAAAACATTGTTATAGAAAATTACATAAGAAATAAATAATCCAATGTTGTGTTAAAATGATTGGTTAATATATTCTATTGAAAAAAATCCATCACTAGGTTTTACTCCCATAACCTCCAACTTATAGTCCAAAAATATTACAACTATCCTACAACACCTTTTATGTTCTTATATATATATATATGTGTGTGTGTGTGTGTGTGTCTCTGTCAGTGTATATATAGAAAATTTATGTAAATTAAGGTATTATTATTAATGTTATTATTATTCATAAATAAAGGTACCACCTATACCAAAATTTTGGTCAAACCATTGATATTGGTGACCTATATCAACAGTTTACCCATACCATAAATTTAATTATCCCTAAATAGTACATATACCAATAGTTTTGTCAAAATATTGGTATAGGTGTCATATACCATACCTATACTAATAGTTTTATCAATATATTGTTATATATCTATAGAAAAAATAGCTATACAATATGTTTGTTCAAACCATTGGTATATAAAAGATCCCATGTTCTTCTGAGTTGGAAATTTTCAAAGGATGGGTCAATTCTTTATCAGAGAATAGGGATGAAAATTAAAATGTTTGAATTCCTATAAATTGTTTTTTAGATATGGTTTGATGATAAAAAGGTAGTTCTAAAGGTTTTGGGAGCATCCTTCTGGGTTGAGGCCCAAAACCAGAGTTTTTGATATGAAAAACTAAGGTCTCATGATTGACATATGGTTAGTCCAAACCATAAATCCAATTCATGTGATAGATTTTGTACATGAGGATGGGTTAAGAAAATATTTAGTAGGATAGAGGAGGCTATGTGTGTGTTTTTTTTATTACAACTATGTCACAGAGTTGGTGAACAATATGTTAAACCATTCACTATAATTATGTGAGGAATATGGGTCAAGATAGTGCCAACTACAAGGTTGGCACATGGTTTGGAAAATCATGAAGCATATTAAAAGGGTGAAATGGCCTATTTCCACCTGTAAGTCATAAGGGGTAATCCCCATCTTTCCTTCCCCTTTCTTCTTCTTGGAACTGAGGTGGATCCATATGCTCTATACTAATTTTACAATCCATGAAGATGGTTTTTTTATATCCTTTCATGGTGTTTTAGGGTTTTATTTTGTCTCTGGTATGATTCATAGGTATCTTCTTGTAATAATTATTGATTATCATTTTCCCCTATTATAATTTTCTATCCTAATTGCATAGGAACATGTTTGAATTAGAAACATATGAGAGGGTTTTTAATCTTCCTATAGAGAGGATGACTTGAGAGGTCATTTTCACTTTTACACATGTCGTTTCATTGAGGTATGTCAACACTATGAATTTATAAAAAATTAGGGAATAAATAAAAGTATATTTATATGTGTGTTGAAACTGCTTATTTGGGAATTCCTTGGGAAATTTTTCAGGGATACCTAGTAGATGTTCTTCACATGGGTTCTCAAATTTATATTTAGCAATGAGCATCCGATGATTTATCACTTTTCATGCCTTCTTGAATTTTATTTTATAATTAATTTATTAATGTCTAATTGAAGTCTTTGGACTATACCTAAGTTTTCCACTATTCTGTATGAGTATGGAAGCTAATACAACTTGTATCAAATGTTTTTCTTTTAAATTATTTCTAATAATTTTTTTATTATTCTTATTATTACTATTATCTAGATGATTAGGTCACTTTTACATACATTATAGATTATTGTATTTGTACGGAAATTCATTGGTGGTTCCCTATTTATTTTATTACTTACACCCATGTCATTACATTATTGAATTGGGGTACCAAATATGTAATTCACATGGTTATAGGAATAGAATGTGATTGTCCTTGGGAATTATCAAGAAGTATTCCTCGAATATGTATGTGGAGATAAATTATGTGGTATGGATCAATGTATATAGCAGGCCATTTTACTTTTATATGTTTTTACTTTTTATTTACTCCAATATATGTATGGTTAACCTAGTGGGTGATCATTTTTGAATATATGACATGTATATTCAAGTATTTTCATAATTTCATTCATTAGTACATTCTTTTTTATATTTGCTAATTTTTTAATTTGTTGTTTCTTTCTATGGATGTTATCTGGTTATTAATTATGTTTCTTACTCTAATATGATGTTATAGTATCTACATGGAAACACCTTAAGCCCTCCATAATAATCAAAATCATATTGAATATAGAGATGAGTGCTTGTAACCTTATGTTGAATCGGCTCAGAAATCTAGTTTAGTGGAATCTTGGCTAGGATATTAAATTTTTTTATTAAAGGCATTCCTTTCTTATATTACTATTTGGGATATTATATATATTAGTATATGGAATGTGTTAGAATATGTATTGGTAATTATATTGCTTTTTAGTGAAATCTTGATATGGTAAGAATTCCAATTTTGCAGGGTTATGATATTTTTTTTCTTGATATGTGATATCACATATGTATATTAAGTTCTATTTGAGAGATGCACATGATGGTTATATGTCATGATATAATATAGATTCGAAGTTCTTGGTCCATTTTTAATATTCCATTGATTCAATTGGAATCTTGGATGGAACGGGAAAAAGGATTCTCATTCATCATATTTGGCAAGTTTCATCCACATGTTATAGTCCTGATAGTGTGTTATTATTACTAAAACTATAGGCCAATTGTTTAATGTGTCAACTAAAACATAAATGGTTTATTCTCATACCGTTTCATAGTGGAATTATACTCAATTGTGATGAATTTATTATATATGTTTCCTTCCAATGGAAGGCTATATCAACATATGATAAGACATTTAATGATGATGATGGAGACTTAGTCCTCAAGCATGAGATGTGTAATGACCCTAGTTGGTAGATATGTAACTTCGTGGAATTTAATTGGATCCACCATGGTATTTTTTCCTATTATTGGTTATTTAATGTGTCATTAATAAAAGATATGGTGGTTTATCATATAACATAGAATGAAATTATTCTTAACCAAACCATATGTGTGGTATGACATATATCATTAAGATGATGCCCTATCTATATTTTTAACCCTTATAGGTTGACATCAGTAACCAATTCCAATTTGGTATACCCGTTTTGGGTATATCTTTTTAGGTTAAGTTAAATAAAACTACATAACAACCTACATAGATGTTTCCCATATATCTTATTATGATATTTTACTTTGCTGACCTTTGCTTATGGTCATTTATCTGGAACCTCTAGTGTGATGGTGATATGGATTTAAGAATATTAGTGAATTAGAACCTTGAGGTTGTATTACTATATACATATTCCCATTGAGTATAAGTTAAATTTTATTTTCTATGTTTATATTAAGAGAATTTATGGAGGAGTATGAGGATTCTAGTAGAGGATCATGGTCTGGTAGGACTATGTTGTTAGGTTTATCCCTCATAGTTCTATACTCTGTTTACCTTACTTCAGGAGGCTTGAATTTTGGCCTCGGTGGTCAGGCCTTGTTACCCAATTCTGAGACATAATTTACACAACTTGGTAGGATACCAAGAATCCCATACTATGACTCAGACCCTTGTTGGTTGATTTACAATTTGATTGAAGGAAATGAATAAGTAGGGTTTGTCTGAGTTTATGGAAGCATTTTTATGGAGTGAGCTAGGTAATGAGCTAGTGTATAGATTGATGCATGCTAGCTACTCAAGGTTTTAATATGAATGATTATTCCATTACATTCTATGAAAAAACCTTTAGTGATTAGGTATCAAGAATGGCTATTTTATGAAGGAATAATGTGAAGCCTATCCCTGTTGATAAGTAGTTGGATGTTTGGTGATATGTTTTTTTAAAAAAATGAGTATGTGTGATAAAATTCATATAATGAATCATCAGTCAAAAGAAATGACCATTTTTTAGATTATTTCTAAGGGGTATTCAGTATTAATGAGATTGATGTTCTTTACAGAACAGTCAACATATTCTCATTGATGGATAACTTGTAGGATAATGATTTGGATGACAATGGTACAAGAGAGTTATACATGGAACATTTTAAATTGTAAATCAGTGAGTGGTCATGTGAAATCTAAGGACCAATGGTTTTTAAATAAATGTCTCAAGAATATTTTCCTAGGATAAATGATAAAAAAATGTGAATTATCACCCCACGGTTTAGGATACATTGTGAATAAATTGGGTACTATGAGTTTTTTGACCCATGGTTGGTACTTTATACACATTGTCAAGAGAAGTGGTGTTAAGATATTTTCAAAGGAAAAGTATGCACAATTTTGACGTGGGTGTTTCTTAGTATAGAGATACAAACCCATAAATGGAATCATAGTATACTCTTAGCTTAATAATAATCATGACCTATATCTTAGCATCATCTTGGGTATGATGAGATAGAATCTTTTATATGTCAAGATAAATCTAAATATGCTTCCTAGTTATATCAAAAACCAGTTGAGATACCAATTCAAGAGTGGTATAAGGTAATAATTATGGTGGGATATAATCTTTGAACTATTGAGGGTGGTGACCCATGTTTTAGTATTCATTTAGAATTGTCATGGAAACTGTTATAAAGAGATTGGAATGGGTGATGTTCTAACATTATTGTTAGTGCTTGAGATGAGTGGGTTTCTTTAATTTCTAGTGGTTATGTCTAAAAGGGGAAGGGTATTTATATTTGTTTTCAAGAGCTAGTATCAATGGTATAATGATATGGATGGTCCTTTGGAGGGGAGTAACATGTTGGTCTCCAGCTTATGATCCTCACTTCAGATGGGTCATGGGATGATCATATTGGCCATTAGATGGTAATTTGGATTTGTCATGATATTGGATTAATGAACCTATATATTATTATATTCTTTAGTGAATTCAAATAATGTGTTCATGTAATGGAATGAATATATAATATAAAAGGTATGTTTTCTTAAGGAATTTTTAGATGGGGTTGGTTACAGTCTTTAGTAATTATTATTTGCGATGATTTTTGTGTGTCTTGGGATAAATGAATCAATGTCTTGGTTTGGATGGAACATTGTCTACAAGAGTTGACTGTTATTGAGAATAGTTGTCCAAAGGTTTTTAATAATGAAATATTCTATATAGTTGAATGAAGTTGGTGATGAACTTCATCCGGCATGTCATTAGGTTGAGATGGGTGCAGTGCAAGGGTTAGTCAGATTTTATCAACGAAAAACTATCATGACCAGGATTAACTTGGTGAATTGAAGTCTGAATATTAGATGTTATATAAGGACCCAACATTAGTACATACATAATCTTGAATTTAGTCAAGAAAAAACTTCCTTTTAAATTTAGGATCTTTTCATGTTTATAGATTTAGATAATTGGGGCATAATACATTCATAACATAACACATTTTTACAAAGTCGATACTATAAAATTAGTTTCCATTTTTTTTAAAATTTAAAACATTAAAACATAAAACATGATGCCTTGAAAATTATTCAACATTTAACATGGATTACTTCTTTTTATTACACATCCATTAACCTGTGAAAATCATTTAAAACATTGGATGAGAATAAAAACTCAGTATAGGATATAAAGAGAAGGAAATACCACGTTACTCCATGAATACTTTTAACATATGAAATCATTTTCAAAAGACATACTTATCACCTATATAAATATAATTACTTTATGAAACATGATATTTACACAATAATAAATAACATAAGTAGAAACATAAAGGTATCATGGGGTATTACTTACATAATCTTGTAACCCTCTAGACTATCGTATAATTTGAAACCCTCACAGCTACCTTACTATTTGTGTAACCATCATAGTTACACTTCGAGTAACCATATGACTGACCTCAAAATTACACATACCCAATTAATTGGGGGTGGGGGAATATAAATCCAACCCTTAATCATAAAAAATTCCCAATATCCAAAACATAATCATAAAACATTAATATTAGCAAAAAGATATTTCTCTTGAATTTTGTAAAATGAAATTTTAAAATAGGATTTTAAAAGGAAAGCCCCTTATAAATATCATAAAATTGAAAAGAGACTTAATAGAGTGGATCAAATATGTATATAAACTATAAATAGACATAATTAATAATAATATAAGAAAAAACCATCACATAATCAATTTTAATATCACATAAATAATCTATTAGAAGGTTAACCCAAAGAATGGAAATCGGGTTAAGAATTCCCTTACCCCAGGCTTTTATTTATAAAAGATTTTTTAAACTTCTTGTATAATCATTTAAAAAGTGTTATTAGTATTTTAAAGAAACATTTTCATGTTCATAACATCTTATATGATCATTTTATAACATCATTTCGCCCCTTAATTGTTAGCATTTTGTTCCTTTCACTATTTTGGGCGAGTTCCTTACATGATTTCCATGATTGGTCCATGATTGATGTTCTTATCGATTTGAAGTGAAACTAAAAAACTGGAATGGAAAGGTATTTAAATATTTAAAGTTCCATAATTTATACCATATATCATTTTGATGTTTTATATGAGGATGATTCAAAAGTTAAAACATTAATGATGTTCGTTTAGATCATTTTAGTGGTTCTTGGATAATAACAACCTCATTTTGTCTTATAAATTAAAACCATGATTGAAAAAGAATTACGGAACCATGGATGTGACATAATAAATATATTATAACATGGTTAAACCATATAAATATTTTCATGACCAGACTTGAAATAATTAATAGAAATTGAAGTCACATCGTCCATGATGTCGGTAATTTGACACATCACAGACAATGTTTTTATTCCTTGAATTAGTGGGAAAGAAGAAGAATAATGATGATGAGTTTTCCATGAACATGAAAACATCCGAAATATACCTGATTTCTGGATATTTCATTCCCCTTGGGTAATAATATATGAGGAATGAATAATAAAATAAAGAAACTCAAAATAAAAGAATAATTGATAAATCCATTACAAAAATTCGGCAGCCTAACAACTGTGTAACATGGTTTTAGAAAATATTAAAAAGAGAGGGGAAAAGGGTTACCCATACAAAAATGAATCATAATACAGAATATATAAATAATAATAATTAATTAGGAACATGGTATGGAAACTTGAAAGTTATACCACATAAAAGAGAACTTTAATTGAAAAAGAATGAAATTGAGAATTTTCTTACCTTGTGGATTAACTCCTAGAACATGAATGTTGGGACCTTGGGGGCTTGAAGAAACCTTGGGAGGGATACTAGGGAGTCAAGGAGTCTAGATATTAATTGATTAGGAATTTGGAAAGAAGTTAATGAAAGAATGGGTTGGTATTTATTGAAAAAGTGAGGGATTATTTTAATAATTTCCTAGGGACACCTCATTAGTGGTATTTGAAAAACCATTGGCTTTAACATGATATTTGCCAATGTTATAAGCCACTTGGGACACCTCATAACTTATTTTACTATAAAAAAGCCTAAAAGATTTATTACATCATTATTACATCAATATTACATCATTAATGATGTTATTAACACACCGAAACTAAAAACTGTATTTTTTACTATTCATAGAAAAATCTACTCTTTCAGAAAAATCCACAAAATTCACCCTAAGAATTTATCAACGTTTAGAATTAAAAAATGATTTCCTTTTTTGAAATATTATTTTCTAAATATTTTTAATTTAATTTTAAAATAAAATCATACTTAATTTAAAATTTAAAAATTTAAAAACTATAACTGCTTTTTTATCACATTTAAAAATTAATCAAGATGTTATTATATTAAATACTTAATAAAATAAAATAATAATACAATTTACTATTAATTAGGGTCATATTACTATTCATAATGGTATGTTACTATTAAAAAAAAAACAAATTTGTTCTAATAGACTCCAAATAACATACTAGACATAATTGTAGATGACCATTTTATGAAATTCAAAACATAGAAGCAGTAAAATTATTTTTAATGGGTACTTATAAATATCTACATTACACAAAATTTCAAGCAACTCAATTTTTTTAGGAAACTTTGGGGTGTTACATGTTATCAAGGATTGAAAGAAGTATCTTCATGTATGATTAGATACATCAATCTAAGAAACATGCTAGGAGAATTGTTAGGACTCAAGGGATGTGTCTCTTTAGTTAATTCCAATGGTGGATTTACTAGGAAATTGAATTATACATGAAAAAAAAACAATAGTTGGGAGAACAAGTTGTTCTTTTATGGAAGTGGTGAGAAGGTAATCATTTATGGAGTTATACATGATTTTATATGATTTGACTTGGTGTTGATCTTTTATTATGTGTGTTGGATTAGTTTTTTCGGTTATGCACGTTATTATTAATGTAGTTATTTGAGGTGAATTAGGTGTTCGGAAATACCACATGACCTTTTGAACATAATTAATGACCCAAGTAGGTTAGGTTTTTCATTTTTATTTGTACCAATACTTCTTGGTGAAGGGAATTTTTAAGGTGGTGAGGCTGTAAGATCCAATGTTTATCTGAGTTGGAAATTTTGGAAGGATTTTGAATTTTAAATTACTAGATGGTTTAAATATTTATTATAGATTTGGAATGGGAATTAAAAGGGTTTGATGACTCTAAATAGTGTTTGTATATATGGGTTGAGTCATATAAGACAGTTCTATGGTTTCATGGTCATATTGGGGGGGGGGTTAATTCCTAAAAGGAGAGTTTTTTATAGGTATAACTAGTGGTTCACAATTGGTGCATGATTAGTACGAATCATGCTTCCAAACTATGCGTGCCATTTTGTTTAGGGGTAAAATTTAAGGAACCCTATGGTAGTCCAAGGGAGATCATGCATAGGGTTTAAAAGTTATTATAGACATGTCACATGGTTGGTGAGTGATCTTTTAAATCATGGACTACACCCATGTGAGGTGGATGGAAAAGACAAAGCTAACACACAATCAGCACATCGATTGCCAAATGATGTAGCCAAATTGTGTATCCCATTAAATGAGTGAAATTACCCTTTTTCTTGGCGAGTCTTAAGGGGAAATCCCCTCATTCCTTTCACTTTCTCCCTTGTATGACCTAGGAGTCTCACTCCACTCCTTTATCTCTTAAAACCCTTTCAAGCAGTGTGTTTTGATGAAATTTCAAGGTGTTTTATGGTATGATTTATCCAACAGTAAGCTTCTTATGTTTCATCCTCTCTGAATTCATGATTATCAGTTTCACAGATTAGGGATTTTAGTCCCAATTCCCCAGGATCATAGAAGAATCAGAACCCATTTATTAGGTTTTTTATTTTTCTAGGAAGAGGATGACCTGAGAGGCTGTCTGTACTTTTCCACATATTTTTTCATTGATGAATTTCACCAAAGAGAATTTTTAATGATTCAAACAATAAATAAAAATATTTTAATAGTTTTTTTAGAATTTTTATTTAACACATCCCCATGAATAGATTCAGGGATGCCCAATAGACCTTCTTCACATGATTTAAAAAATTTACATGAATCCATGAATGCTATATGAGTTATCTTATGTTATTCCTTATTTATTTTTATCTTATAATTAGTTTTTTATTTAATTTTTGTTTTAGGACTATTAATAAGTTTTACACTACTACGAAGGGGCTTGGATGTCGATACAAAAAGACTCAGATATCGATGATCTTATACAAGGTTACTGAGAGTTTTTTAAAATTGTAAAGATTATTAAAGGTTAATGGTCTATCATACCTTCCATTTTAGTATATATAAAATTTTATGGTATTATTTTTATTCTCAGGAATTCCCATGTGATTGGAACATACTGTTCAATTTATTCCATGTCCTCTTTAATTAATTAATATTTTTATTATAGTTGATGTATGATAGGTGTCACTAAAAACCATGTTCATGATCCTTATTATTCAACCTATAGTGGTCGAGATGTATCCTTTGAGACATATAGTAGCATCCAAATCTATCGTGATGTGAGACTACAATTGGTAAGGCATGGAAGAAATTTTAGTCCTAAGAGGAGGAACTATATGTATAAAAAAACTCAGTTGGCCAGATAGTTAGTCATAAAGTCACCATAATCCTGACATAGAGGTTTCTAAAAGGGTAACCTATACTTATGAATTCTAATCAAGTATATTTATTAGGATAAATATTTAGTGTATTGATCTAGGGTACTCGATTGAGTACCCCTAGAGTTGAAAAACCCTGAACTAGTATATGTGGGTATGGGTAGATATGGTAGTAGGTGTCATGTAGAACTAGTACCAAACATGAACTCCCCTGAGGTTGTGATAATAGTGGTAGGATTAGGCATTAAACTACCATTAATATTTTATTTATTTTTTTACTTGATTAATATTTGTGCAGCTATGATTTCGAGAGGTGTATCTTGGCATTTTTGATGTTGGGACACATAAAATGATATATATATTAGGGATGCACAAATTTACTTATGGATATCTACCTTTAGAGATTTTTAATTGAATATTATATTATTAGGATGCTTATAAATACTTCCCGAGATTAGGCTATTGATCCTACATGATTTATATTACATGGATTCCTAGAGGTACATCCTAGGATCTTGATTATGAGCCTAACATGACTATACTGTTGGAAATAATGCTCCCAATCATTGATTTGAGATACCCTCCATGATGCTGATTCTGTCATGATTTATACCTATGCTTCTCCCTAGAGTTGAGTGGATGAAACATTACTAAATTCACCATAATTTTCTAGGAGTGGCATACTAGTCCATTTTAATTGATTCAAAATCACCTAGTTGGATCCAGATTATATTCCCTGTAGATCACCTAAGGTTAATCTCTTTAGGGAGTATCCAGGTCATAATGTAATAACCACATATGGACTAGGACCTATGGCTCAAACATCAGACTTGATTTTAATAGCATGAGTGGTATGTCATCTATCTTAGTTACCATTTATCAAATGTCCAGATACTATATGGAATACTTCATTATAGTGATCGGATGAGAGTATTATTGAACCCAGGGTTAGGACATGTATCCCTATATGGTGATGTGGATTTCTCAGAGGAATTTTTAGTGAATGAATAAGTAGGTAATGTTGATCAGGTTTATGGAACCAAGTATAGAAGTTAATTGTACATGAAATGAGTGGTATAACATAGAGACAAATTGTTTATTCAAATGATGTCTAGATGACATCATCTATAGTTTAATTCATGTTACTCGTACACTTTCATATTTATATATATTGATATTCATATAAATATATATATATATACATATATATATTAAAGAAAATTATTTCAATTTTTTTCCGGCTAGGATGATTACTTTCATGGAACATGCCTTGTACAACATTATCATTCAACTTATTTCTAGTAGTAGTTTTTTTCATTATTATTATTATTATTATCATGATAGGTAGCTCATTTTTACATAACCTTAATATTATATGCTATAAATAGGAAAGTGTTGGTGGATCCCTATTAATTTTCTTACTCACACCCTACTTGGGCCTCCATTTCACTTGGGTACCTGAGAAAACATTCAATTGGTTATAAGAACATGATCAACTAAGAAGTGGGACAAGTAAAGATTGATAAATCTTACTAGAATATAGAGATTAGTTATGTTGTATGGAATAATTTACATATTATATCATTGTACATTTATTTTTGTTTCTTTTTATTTACATATGTATATGTTTGGTCATCCTACAGAGCTATCAGTGTTGTATGTATGGAAAAGTAATTTCGGTCTTCACTGAATATGATTATTTATTGAAATAATATTTATATTTAATCATTAATCACTCTATTCTTTACTACTATGGATGTTATATAGTTATTTTTGTTTTTTATTACTATGATATGAGGGTATAGTAACTCCAAAGACACACCCTATGCCCTCACTACATGTTGGTAGCCTCTGGCACATGGAGAGGTGTTCTTGAGTACTCATGGAGATTCAGTTCATGGAATTAGTTTAGTGGTATATTGGTAGGTACATTAATTTTTTTTAAATATACTATCCCTATACCAACAGTTTTCCCAAAACATTGGTGTAATTCTCCAATAATAATGGTTTTTCAACCCTTTGGTATTGAATTATTGGTATAGATTAGTTTTCTAAACATTATTTATATTTATTTTTCATTTAGGAAAATTATGTAATCCTAGTATCATAAACACCACATATTTTGTTATGATCTTGTTATGTTAAGGTTTTACATGATTATTTTAAATTTCATAAAATTATTTATCATGAATAAACATGTACGTTACCTATGATGAACCTTATTTTAAAAATATTTTATTAAAGATTTATATCCAAAAGTTTTCCTTCTATATCCATTTTTTATTTAAAATGAATTCAATTTTTTTAATAGTCTCTAACTATTTATTAAATTAATTTTTCCCTTGTTGTAATTTCTAAATAATTTTTTTAAAAGAATATTCTTATCATTTTACCAATGAGGTAATGTTTACCAAAAGTGTGAATGGAATATCTGATTCACAGTACACCACACAAACTAAATTTTCCACTATCATGACTAGTACTTGATCTGAATAATAATTTATAAGTTTCAATGGATATAATTAATGAAACATTTTTCCTAATATTTTCGAAATTTCTATGTTTTAAATAATTAATTAAAATGAAAAGGGTTTTTTTCAAGTAATGTTCCGTTACCACTTTAAAGGTATTATCATCAATGATAATACCCATCGATTTAACTGGAGATTTGATCCAATGATACTATATTTTTCATTATTTTTATGGTTTATGATGATGAAATATTGAATTTTTTTGTTATAAAATAATTAAAAATAATTTTTTAATTATAAAGGATTTTAAGAATGAATTTTATTTATCTTTCATAACATGGGTAATTAATAAGTTGTGAATGTGCAGGGTGTGAATGAATATATATTTCCCCCCAATGCATAAAAAATCCTCATGAGAAAATACAATATAAATTCCATTATAGATGAGATTTTGGTTTAAATCTACCCATTTAATAGTAATGATGTATTTTTAGAGAGGTCATGATGGTAAGATTCATGATATATTGGTTGAGACTCCTTGATCATGAATGTGAATTTATTTTTTATTCCTTTATTAAGAATATGGTTTTAGTTATACATGTATTTTATATTGATGTTATCCATGGATAAATGTTGAAATTAGGTTTTTGATTGAATGAAATGTCTTTTTATTATCAACTCTTCCATGTTGATTATGCCATATTTTCTTTAGGCAGATTCCAATGTAAATAATCCTTACTGAGCATCAAATATCATCTTTTATTTATTTTCCTTTCTAAAAAATATGAATAAGGAAATTATAAATGATATCAATGATTATATAATTTTTATTATGCTATGTTTTTAAATATACAATATAATAATACAATTTTGTATGATTATAATTTTCAAAGATTTTTAAACTGGTCTATATTTTCTAGTAATATTCTTGTTACCTTTTAGAAATATAATAAAAAAGAATAGGCTCCAGGTTGGTGGATTTAGGGATATAAAAATGTCGAGCTTCATTATCATGTAAAATAAATTATTTAAATACACTCATTTTCCTTGAATGTAAGTATTTTTTACCTATCTAACCATTTTTATAATATAACATTCATTTTATTTCATTATACTTGTAAGAACCCAAAATTTCTTTTCAAGTATTGGTTTTCTTTTCTAGTGTTTTTCATAATAGTTGTGAATCAATAAATTTAAGGAGTACACACCATGTACTTTAGAGTACACACCGTGTACCCGATTTCTGCGGTTGACATTGAAATGGCTGTGTAATGGCCAAGTACATGGACATGTGGGGTGACCTGGAGACCACCTAAAGCGGGTCCCGATAAAGGCATTTACACACCATGTACTTTTAAAAGACATGCTGTGTACTTTTATTTTTAATTATTATATCAGACCGGGGTCACATCTAATTGGAAGAACACCCTTCTTCTGGCTCGGTCTCATTTAGGAATGACCAAAAGCAAGGATTATTCTATAAGACCCAGATTGACCGTTCGTGCTCCAAATCCACCATCATTGATTGTGTTGGAATTGGCACGATGAGTACTTCCTTCTTCTAGAGCCTCGTTCCTTGATTTCTTCTCTTTTGTGAGATATCATTGGTTGAGATTTTTGATGTTTTTTTAGATCTAAAACATTCTAGGATTATTAAAGGGATGATGCTAGAGTATATCAATTGTACATAGCCGAGGTAGGTTGTTTTTTCCTTTCCGTAGTTAGTCTTTGAATAATATGTGAAAAAGTTCCCAATACCCTAGAATGGGGTATTGCGTGTTTAGGGATTTTTAGCTCTATTAATTCCTGCTATATCTTGTGTGCCTGAGTAGAGGTTTTTTGATTGTGAATAGATTTATTTTCCTTGCTATGAATGTGTTTCTCATGTTTGTCTTGATATTAACCATTTGTTCTAGCTTTGTCGATTGTGCTACTTGTTTTCCATGATGAGTGTTGTTAGGATGGAGTGACATTATCTGATGCTATTATATGATTGTAGATGTTTATTCAAGTAGTTATTGAAATATTTTATCCCAGTATTTCATAAGGTTTACTTTGGATATTGACCATCATTGTGCACGATTGACTTACACAGGGCTGTGGGAACATGGTGTAGTAGACCATAGGGGGAATGAATGATGAGCGATTTTTCAGAGTGTCTGTTTTCTTTTATGTTATGAGACCATAAGGGGGATGTAATTTGTGCTCCCTAAGAGTGTCTGTAGTTTCATGTTTCAAGACCACATGTGGAATTGGATGTTTAGTGCTTTCTCAGAGTGTCTATAGTTTCCAATATGATACCACATGGGGAATTGACGGTGAGTACTTCCTTAGAGAGTCTTTGCTAAACTTGAACAGAGGGGTTAGTCTATGAGTACTTCCTAGAGGGTTACCTGTGTTTGATTCATCGAACCAGAGGCTTAAAGAAGTGATTAATTCCTAGAGGGTTACTTGTTTTTGATAATATTCTTATTTGATATGTGAAAATGAATGCAATTGAACTATAGGATTGTTTACTTTTAAGTACTTCCTTTTTTAATACATCATTTTACTTATTATCTTCCATATATATTAACTAACTATTAGGAATAAATATTTGGGTGGTTTCCTACTAGGATTCTTCTCACACCCTGTTTGGGTCATGCTTTTGGTCCCAAATAGATTATATTGCTTCAATTATAGATAAGGGGAAGCACCCTTCTATGTCAGGTACTTGACTACTGTGGAGCTAGAGAGCATGGGACCAAGTTGAGGCTTGCGATGCTGCTAAAGTTTATTTTTTTATTTGTACATTGGTTTAGTAATGTATTCCAATATTGCGACTTGTTTGGATTATTTCCTAGATATATGTGTCTTGCATCATTTATATATGTGCTCTAGTTGTTAATTAATTTCTGTCTTATGCTATTTACTTATTGCCTGATATTAATGCTTCCACTATTGTTATCAGTTTATATACACTACATTACTCTTCCTATGATGGAATAGTTTCCCCCATATCCCACCCAAGTCCCTCACTGCTAGTTGGCAACCTTTGGTGTTTGAGGAATTGTGCTTGAGGCCATGTGACCAACCAGGTATAGGGCACCTCTGGGTGGCACCTAGAACCAGGACATTACAAAGTTGTATCAGAGTGATTATTTTATTCTTGACTCACTATTTGGAGCTTATAGCGAGGGATAGGAAGGAATGGGTACTTGGTAATAAGTTGTGCCTAGGAGTAGCTATCCCGTGTCAAATAAAAGATAATTTACCTCGATTATTGCAAATTTTCTTGTTTTTCAATTATTACGGTTGATTTGATTTTACCATTGGGTGATTAACATGTATTGTGCTGTTATCAATGATTTGAGTTTCTATTTCTGTTGCAACCCGATGAGATGAGGGTATGCCATCTCATACATTATATAGGAACTTGATAGAAATCACCTGTCATGCATTCTTTTCATACCATTTAGGGTGAATTACCTATTTCATGTTATTGTGATAGATCTTGTGCTAGATATTAATGCTATTGTGATAGATTCCTTGATAGAATACCTACTATTTGATAGGGTATTGGATTGTGTAAGGTTTTGTTTTAATGAATGCCAAACTTTGGTTCTTAAGGTGTTATGGCCCTCATGGATTGGAATTTGGTGGATCATTTCATTTTTATTCCTTGTATATGACATAAATAAGATTCCAAGATTTGATTCACGAAGAGTATGGTCTCTCACGAATCAGAATTTGGCACTTTAATGTTCTTTTCAGTGTTTTTCTGTGTTTTGGAGTAGTTTCTAAGGCTTACCGTCTGACAAACTTAGAATACACGTTAGATATTACTGAATACACTCCATGTATCCTTCTGTTTGGGAAGGAACTATTTTTATTAAGTACACACCGTGTACTATATGTAAATTTCATGCAGTCTCTAACCGTGTCACTGGTTGTGTGGGCAGAGACACGGGGTTGGAAAATCCTTGGTGGGATACGCCGTGTACCGGACATACGCGATGTGTGTATAGACTATGTGTATAGACATGTGACCAATGAAACAAGTGGATTATGGGAAGTTAGTACACATCATGTCTGGCACAAACAAGTAGTGTAGTGTCAGCCGTGTAACCGTCTGTGTGATTTACAACACGGGTCAGTGAAGTTCTTTCTAGTACATGTCGTGTCAGGACAAAACACGCCGTGTAGTATTGCTCTATAAGAACTGTGTAGGTCATTCATGTAGAAGAACTCTAAAAGGGGAAAACGATTCAAGTACACACCATGTCTTGGGAGAAAACACCATGTGTATGAGGTGTTCTATGACTAGGGTTGGAAGGAGTACACTCCCATGTGAAGACTTAAAGGAATACACTGTGTAAGGGTCATACATGCCGTGTATCCTTGTTTTGAAAAACATGAATAATTTCATTCTCATGTTCCTTTACTGCACTTCTATGTTTCATTCCATGATAAATCTGAACTAAGGTGTTCGCCTGACCGTGTAGAGTCATGCTATCGATACGTCCTCTGGTTGTATGCTAGATATAAGGATATGATCAGACAATGGAGTTGGCTGATCAGGGACTACTAGCAGGTCCTCCAATCGTGCCAATATTTTCACCAGCCGTTATTATAGACACATGTGCCTATGCATAGTCCCGAGAGGGCTTTATGAGGTTAATGAAGACTTTTAGGGGAGCACTGCATCCTGCCCCGTTTATGGCAGAATTGATGTGGGTTTTTCAACAATAACATCCTCCCACCTTCTTAGGGGAAGGATGACCTCAGGATGCAGAATCATGGTTAGAAGCCATGATATCGATCTTCGAGCATATAGAGACATCTCTGGAGAGGAGGGTGAAGCTCAATACCTATATGATTCGGTATTCCTCCAAGAGATGGTGGGATGTGATCTCACAGGTGGGACGCCAGTAGTTTAGGGCTTGGGATGAGTTCTAGCATTCATTCTATAATTATTTCTACCCAGAGACTTTGAGGGCCAATCGAGCCTGATATTTCATGAGTATGGAGAAAGGTACTCTTTTAGTTATGGAGTATTATTTTCTCTTCACAGAGCTAGAATTCTTCACACCCATCCCATGAGAAGATGAGTTATCCTTGGAATGGATGTTTGAGGATGGTCGCAATAATGACATCTGATCTCAGGTGAACATCCTTAGGTTGACTTCCATAACTTCTATACTCAACCAGGAATTGATCAAGGAGAGTAATATGAGAGATTGTAGAGCTGTGAGCTAGAGAGGCTCGACATCTAGAGTTGGTACCCCTTCTACAGACAGTAGGAATCACCATAGCGAGTCTACGCTTGGAGACCTGAGAAAGCAGGATACTTCTTCTGGTAGGTAGGTGGTGTGCTACTAGTGTGTGAAGAGCGGGCATATAAGGCCTCATTGGCTAAGAGACCTAGTGGAGTACTGATCTTGTGGAAATATTGGTCATCTTTAGCATTTCTATCCATTCTTATCACCATCAACTTTTGATAACAGTTCTACTATGACTCCACATTCAGAAGCAGCACCACATTTTTCCCATTAGTTTGGGAACTAGAGTTGTTCTAGCTGTTCAGGATAAGGTAGAGGTTCTAGCCATGGAAGACAGTTAGTAGGCTTTTAGTGACAATAGAGTAGATCATTTTTGGGTGGTTAGGTAGGGTCACATGGCCATGGTACATGCCAAAAATTTGCAGTGGAGAAGATCTAGTAGGAATAGGGTCCCGAACCCTCTATAGTTTGAGGTACAATTCTAGTTACCTCAGTTCTAGATTCTTTACTTTTTGATACATGGGCTTCCCATAGTTTCATATATGTTGCTATTGTGTAGATTCTTGGGCTCTGTATCTTTAGTTCTGTTGATGTCTTGACACTGGACACTCTATTGGGGACTATAATGGCTAGTGTACATCAGTGAAAGAAGTTCCCTCATGAGGTATGTGGGTGTCACTTCTTCTGGGACCACTATGTCCTAGAGATGATAGACTATGATTTCATTCTTGGAATGGAAGATATAGTTCGTTTACCAGCTGTTGTCAAATTCTATCGTCATAGGGTGAGTTTCACATCATGAGAAGGTGGTTTGTTCTTACATAAGGGAGAATGGGATGTCCAATAAACATAGAAGGACCCGAGAATCATGGGTTGGGAGGAGTTATTGCCCAAATTTCTAGTCTATACCAGGATGACTAAGGGAATTCACAGTTGGACTTTCCTCCAGTGGTCGATCGTTTCAGGGATGTATTTATAGAAGAATTTTTAGGTTTTACTTCATAGTGATAGGTGGAATTTTTTATTGATCTTGTGCCAAGAGTGGAACCAGTGTCCATTCCTCCTTATAGGATGGATACAACATAGTTACAGGAGCTCAAGAAGTAGTTGGAGAAGTTTTAGGAAAAGAGTTTCATCCGACCTTATACCTCTCCTTGGGACTCGACTGTCCTTTTTGTGAATAAGGTGGATGATACTCTCAGAATTTGTGTGTATTATCGGAAGATGAACTAGTTTATGGTCAAGAACCAATATCCCTTTTTGAGGATTGATGATATATTTTATCAGCTTTGTGAAGCCCATGTGTTCTTGAAGACCGACTTGAGACCCAATTATAATCAGTTGCAAGTTAGACCATCTGATATACCTCTTAAACCATTTCAGAGCAGGTATGGTCTATACAAGTATGTGGTTGTGTTTTTAGGTCTCACAAATGTGCCTGCAGTTTTCATGGAACTGATGAACCGAGTGTTCCATCCATACTTGGATTCCTTTGTTGTGGTTTTTTGGATGATATCTTGGTGTAATCTCACAGTCGACACAACCATGCCACATATCTTGAGACCATTTTGAGTACACTAAGAGAGCATCAGTTATATGCGAATCTCTAGAAATTCCACTATTTGATGGACCAAATTCACTTCTTGGGTCATATCATCTAAGATATAGAAGTTTCAATAGACCTATAGAAATTGAGAGCAGTAGTTTCCTCGGAGTATCCAAAGAATGTCTTTGAGGTACGGTGTTTTATAGGGCTGGCTGGTTACTACAGATGTTTCATATAGGAATTTTCATGATTATCAGTGCCACTAACGGGTCTGATTAAGAAGGGTGATAAGTACTTGTGGTCAGATTCTTGTGAGTAAACCTTTTTGGAGTTGAAAGGGAGGTTGAATTCATCATCAATACAAGTATTTATAGATCTAGGAAAGATCTATACTATTTACTAGGATGCATCAGGTATTTGGCTAGGAGTAGTGCTTATGAATGGATAAGGATTCGTTGCGTACGGGTCTCAATAGTTGAGGCCACATGAGCGGAATTACCTGACACATGATTTTGTGTTAGATGCAGCTGTTAATACTTTACGCCATTGGAGACACTATCTTTTGGGAGTGAATTTTATGGTTTTCACAAATCACAAAAGTCTCAAATATATCTTTACATAGTGTGATCTGAATTTGATATATCAAAGGTTGGCTGAGTACCTTCAGTATTTTGAATATGATCTTTTCTACATGCTTGGGAAAGGAAAAATAGTAACTGATACGTTGAGAAGGAGGACTCAGATACAGAAAGTTTAGGAGGCCAGCAGTGAGTAGCAGATTAGGGATCTATTCTCTGAGATGCATTTGGAGGTGCACGACAGACAGGGGCATATGTTTCTTTCTTCTATGGATGTTACATCTACTCTACTTGATCGAGTGTGAATGAGGAAGATATTAGATTATAAAGGCTTATTCCTATGGGAGAGTGTGTTAGGAGAGGACCCTATTTCTAGATGGACCATAGGTGAGGATGAGATCTATCATTTTCAGGGGCACGTATGGGTGTCAGCAGACATACATGAGGAGATGATGTGGGAATCTCATTCCTCAGTTTGGGCAGTTCATCTTGATGTCAGAAAGATGTATCAGTATCTACAACGTTAGTATTGGTGGCCTGATATGAAGAGAGATGTTGCGGGTTTAGTTATGATATGTTCCACCTGTCAGCAGGTGAAGGCAAAGCATCAAAGACCATCATGAATTTTTTAGTAGTTACTCATTCTCGAGTGGAAGTGGAATAACGTTGTAATGGATTTTATGATAGGTTTTCCAAGTTCACCTCAAGGGAATAATGCAATATGGGTTTTCATTGATAGAATCATGAAGGTTTCACACGACTTTCCGATCAAGGAGACGTTTAGTGTTGATGAGTTGGGATTACTATACATCTGAGATATTGTACGTCTACATGGGGTTCCACACTCCACTGTTTCAGAAAGGGATGCCCATTTTACTTCTCAATTCTGGCATGGATTATAGAGGGATTTTGGTATATAGGTACTTCTGAGTATAGCTTACCACCCCCAGACAGATGACCCATCCGAGTGTATGATACAAGTGCTGGAGAACATGCTTCGAGCATGTGGCCTAGATTTTGGAGGTTCTTGGTAGAAGCACATACCTATTTTGGAGTTTTCCTACAATAATAGTTTTCAAGACAATATTCAGATGGCACATTATGAGTCTTTGTACGGTAGGCCATGCAGATCACCCTTATGTTGGCTGGAGACCAGAGAGGAAACTATGTTAAGATATTGTCTTGTCCAGGAGACCACATAGCAGATAGAGTTGATTTAGAAGAGTATGGCTACTTCATAGTCACAATAGAAGTCTTATGATGATATATAGAGACGATCTCTAGAGTTTGACGTCGAAGACCAGGTTTTCCTGCCTGTCCCACCAAGGTTGGGACAAAGGAGGATTATGAGACATGGAACGATTTCACCAAGATATGTTGGACCATTTGAGGTTTTGGTGAGAGTCAGGCCAGTTTCCTATCATTTGTAGTTATCTTAGAGGTACTGGGATATGCATAAAGTCTTCTAAGTTTCTCAACTATGGCATTAATTCTCAGACCCATCTCATGTTTTTCAACCTTAAGAGGTTGAGCTGGAGGTGGATGTGTAATTTGAGGAGCATCCTATCTGGATTGTTGATCGTAGTGCGAAGGTTCTACATGGCCGGTCGATTTCTCTGGTATGAGTGCTATGGAAGCACGAGTAAGTATAGGATGAGACTTGGGAGAGGGAGGATGATGTACGATCGTAGTGGCCGAAGCTGTTTGTGGAGTATTCTTATACGCTACCATGTTAGGGAAATTCAGGGACAAATTTATTTAAGGGGAAAAGTTTTTAAGAACCCAGGACTTATTTTAATGTATGGGTTTTCTTTTCTAATGTTTTTGAGAAAATAAGTGAATATGGAAATTTAAGGAGTACACGCCGTGTAATTTGGAGTACACGCCTTGTACCCAATTACCGCAGGTGACCATACACTGGCCGAGAAACAGCTGAGTACATGGACGTGTGGGGTAACTTGGAGAACGCCTAAAGTAGTTCCTGGTAAAGGCATGTACACGACGTGTAATTTTAAAAGACACCCCGTGTACCTTTATTTTTAATTATTATATCGGACCGAGGTAACATATAATTGGAGGAACACCCTTCTTCTAGATCTGTCTCATCCAGGAGTGACAAGGAGCATTTATTATTATCTAATCCACCAATCTACTGTCCGTTCTCTAAATCAACCGCTGTCGATTGAGTTGGAATCATCACAGTGAGTTCTTTCTTCTTCTAGAGCCTCGTTCCATGATTTATCTGCTTCCATAAGATATCCTTGGTTGAATGTTTTTGATGTTTTTATAGATCTAACATGTTATAGGTTGATTCAAGGGATGACTCCAGAGTATATCGATTGTACCACACCAAGGTAAGTGGTTTTTTCCTTTCTGTAGTTAGTATTTGAATATTATGTGTAAAAGTGCCCAATACCCTAAAATGGGGTATTGCGTGTTTAGTTATTTCTAGCCCTGTTAATTCTTGCTATGTCTTGTGTGCCTGAATAGAGGTTTTTTATTGTGTATATGGTTTTTTTCTATGCTATGGATGTGTTTCCCATGTTTGTTTTGATATCGACCCTTTGGTCTAGCATTGCCGATTAGGCTACTTGTTTTCCATGCCTAGTGTTGTTAGGATGGAGTGACATTATCCGATGTAGTTATATGCTTGTAGATGTTTAGTTAATTAGTTATTGAAAGCTGTTGGCCAAGTAATTATTATGGTTTACTTTGGATTTTGACCATCGTTGGGCATGATTGACTTACATAGTGCTGTGGGAACCTGGTGTAGTAGACCATAGGGGGAATGGACGATGAGGGCTTCTTTATAGTGTCTGTTTACTTTTACATTACGAGACCATGGGGGGAATGGAATTTGTGCCCCCTCAGAGTGTCTTTAGTTTCACATTGTGAGACCAAAGGGCGAATTGGACATTGAGTGCTTCCTCAGAGGGTCTATAGTTTCCGATATGATACAACATGGGTAATTAACGGTGAGTACTTACTCAGAGAGTATATGCTAAAGTAGAACTAGAGGTTTTAGTTTGTGAGTACTTCTCAGAGGGTTGCTAGTGTTTGATTGGATGAACCAGAGGGGTTAGGTTGTGAGGAAGTCCTAGAGGGTTACATGTTTTTGATTAGCTACTTACATGATATTTGAAAATGAATGCAATTGAACTGTAGGATTGTTTACATTTTGAGTAATTCCTTATTTAATGCTTCATTTTTCATGTTGCCTGTCCTATATATTCACTGACTATTAGGCATAGATCTTTGGGTGGTTACCTATTGAGATTAATCTCACACCTTGTTTGGGTCATGATTTTTTGCCCAAACAGATTATATTGCTATAGGTATAGATAAGGGAAAGCGCCCTTCAATGTGAGGTACTTGACTATTGTGGAGCTGTAGAGCATGGGACCAACCTAAGGCTTGCGATGATGCTAGAGTTTATTTGTTTTCATTATACTTTGGTTTTGTACTGCATTCCAGTATTGTGACTTGTTTGGATGCTTTATGACACATATGTATCATGCATCATTTATATATGTGTCCCAGTTCATTATATAAGGACCCGGCCTTAAACATTACTTAATCTTGATTTATTTCAATAATACACAATGAGGATATTTTCAGGTTTAGAGTCTTAGAGAATTAGATCATAAAACATGCATTACATTCCACATTTAAACAATGTGGTTACATCAAAGACAATATTCATTTTCTTCCACCAAAGGAAACATATTTAAAATAAAACATGATTTCTTTCTTGACACTTCTTCGACACTATCATCACATCATATAATTTTCCCTTGACCTATGAAAAAAATTTCAAAAACATGGGATGAGCATAAAAAGATTAGTAAGGTATATAAAAGTACGGAAAGAAAACATTAGTCCATGTATATATAAGAATCAATGAAATCATAATTTACTCATAAAACATAAGAACTTTAACATACCTCATGAAATCATAAGATTTATGAATAACTCATAGAAATCATAAGACATAAAGGTAACTTGATGCATTCATAACATTCTTACGTAGGGAGTAACCCTCATGGTTACATTTGGAATACCCATCATAGTATATTCCCAAAATATCTTCGGAGAAACCTTAGCATTTAACTCTTTCACGTTACCCAATGCATTGGAGAGATATCTCGGTCTCACCTGCCCTTAGTTTATCATGGAACCACCCGATTTCATAATCATTTCCCAAGAACCATAACATAATTGTATCACATAAAACATGCATAAAGGAAACATAACATTTGCACATTTCAATAACAAAATATCAATACAACACATTGATATAATCAAAAAATTATCAAAACCATTTTCAATACCAAAATAAAAGAAAAGTAAAACATGGTATTTATTTTTCATTTAAAAAAAGGTATGGCTTGTAGAAGAAGCCGGAAATCAAATAATGGTCACGATAGTAGAGAAGTTGTTGTTGCCGCATACATAAGACAAAAACATTCCCTTTTGTTGTTTAGTAAAATGATTCGTGTAAAAAGATTCATTTTTATTGAAATTAAAAGTCAAAAGGTTTTATTATACAACTAATAAAATAATGTCTTATATAAATAGAAGTATTCCACAACAAAAGGAGATTCAGACGAAGTCCCTTACCTCAAGTCCGACTTGTTATAGTTCATTCTTTATATTCCTGAATAATAAACTTATGTCAATTTATAATTGATTCAGGAATTCCTTTAAAGTTTATTATTCAATTCATATCACATAATATCATTTTATAATAATTAGTTAATTATGTGAGTTCATATCATACGTTTTGTCAATGTACGGTACATGAGTCAAAAATGAACTTGTTTGAAAAGAATTTCCCATGTAGTTATAAGTAAATCATCTCCAAAATGGTATTAATAATTTAAATATCATATATATCCAGTATATATTCATTTCATACTATTCCCTAACAATTGGAGATAAAAAATGAAATGTACCATTCATGGAGACGGTAGGCCGTACGTACGCATGAACGGTACATTCATTTCTTTGTCATATTAAAGAAATTAAAACTAAATGAGACATATATATATTATAATTCCAGTATAATATATATTTTATATAGGTAACATAATTTCATTAATTACATTCTTTATAAATTCCATGTTTGGCATGAACGAGTCACATCACTTGAGGGGGCGGTAGTCCACACTTCCTCAGATGAAATTATCGCATTTGAACAACATGAAAAGCATAAAGGTATGTTTTAAATATAAAATACATAAGTATAGAGAATTCATAAATATAATATATATCATATATAAATATAGTGACATCATAATGGCCACCATGAAAGGTGTTAAAATAATATTGAACAATCATCGTTTTCTGAGGCAATAATTCACCACCCACAGAAACAGTATGTTCTTTAACCATTAGACGGAGGTGTTTGTAAGTGTTGGTATAATCCTTATCATTAAAACATACTAGTATATTGAGGATAATGGTGTTATTATGGTATCAAATAATAAGAATATAGTGTTGAGTGAAGAAGGAAAATAAAATAAAGAAACTTGAGAGTAGTCATTACCTCTAAATCGGGTAACTCTTTTTGATTTGAGCCAAATGATTCCTTGGGAAGACTTCTGACAAAAGTGAGTCTTCTAAGAGTAAGAGAGGGATTTGGAGAGATAATGTGATCAGATTTTGGATTAGCCAAAGGCTTGAGATTTGTGGGTAAAGGGGGTATAGGTGGGGGCCTTTTATAAGAGGGAGGGGGGTTACTTTTGGAAAGTCTTGAAATGTAACTTTATTATAAAATGGTTTTAGGATCTTAAAGGTCGCCGAAAGATATATTTAGAGGATAAAGTGATAAGGGTTCTAAATCCACCCATCCAATATGTTTTTTGACAAGTTTAATTATTATATTTTACCTTATCTTTTCATTTTATTTAAATCGTTCATTAATGAGGTAATCACTGCATCATCATGGTGTCATAAATAAATTTATTTATTTAATGTCTAAAAAGAATTAAAAAATTAACATAATGTAGGAAATAGTTTTATCTTTATAATCAATATTTATAGTAAAAACTATGACTTGTATAACCACATGTAAAAATTGTTTTAGTAAAACAATACTTGTTTGTGACATTTTTATTTTTTACTTTAAATATAAATGTATTAATGTCATTATATTACCCAAGTGGATCCATGGGATCCCACAAATTGACCCATGTATTTTCTTGGTCATACATTACTCATCAAATAAGGTTAGTACATGTGTCAAAGTAATTTAATATTATTATAACATTATTTTTACCTTAAATTACCCTAATTACCTCTAATAGCGGTTAATAAAACTAAAAGGTTACTATTCACAAAAAAATTATTTTCATCCCATTGAACCTAATTTTATTTAATAATGAAAACCATGTATGTCGGATTTTTTAAATTCAATTCATATAAGTGGTAAGATTTCATTTAAACGAAAAATCAATTTTTTAACTACCACTTAGTGGTTTCATTATTCATCAACAATTGATGTTTTTTAGAAAAATACAAAAAATTCACTCTAAGATATATTTGATATTCCAAATTAAAAAATGATTCCATTTTACCAAATTCAAAACATATAAGTTTCATTAATTAATTTTATAAATAATTTCTGCTGTCAAAACAAATAACATGTTTTTAAGAAACAATATCTATCAAAAGATTGACAATTGTTTATGTCCAATTTCAAAGTGAAATTAATTCTAATTACCCCCATTGGATTAAATGGTAATAATTTATTCTAATTAAACTTTAAAAACAATTAAAATAATAATCTAACCATATAATTAAATTAGATAAAAAAACAGTTTTGAAGTAAAATGCAGTATTTTTCACTATTCATTAAAAAAATGAACATTGTTAGAAATATACCAAAAATTTATTCAAAGTAAATTTGAATGTCACAATTATAAAGAGTAATTTTATTTTGAAAAATAGAGCTTATAAAATTTTCAAAAGTTAGATTTAAAAATGGTTTTCCATCAAAAGGAGGAAAAGAAATCTTTTAAAAATATTAGAGTATTCTATTCTTATGATTGGATTTATTCCCATTTTAAGCCTCTAAAACACTATATAATTCATAAATATACATATATATGAAAAAATATTATTCTTTACTTACTTGGGATGTTACAGTTTATTTCTTTCAGTCTTCCAATATTTACTTATTTCATGTTATTAATGCTTACACTATTTTTATCTGTTTATTTCCCCTGAATTACTCTGCCAATGAGGGAATAGTTTCCCTACTATCACACCCAAGGTCATTGCTTCTAGTAATAAGCCTCTAGAATTTGTGAAAATTCCCTTGAGTTAATGTTTCCAACCGGGTAATGGGATCCTCTAGGTGACACCCATAATCGGGACATTACAATATGTTACTCTACTTTCAACCCAATTTGGTTTTTATTTATGGGGACATTATGATATTCCATCATCACATGAATTTAATTTCTACCCCAAATAATATTTAAAAATAACATTTATACTTATATGTAATTTATTGTGATTATGATCATACAAGAGATGATCTTTTCAACCTTAATTCATATAGAAAGATGTAGGGAGATACATAAAATAATCAATACATTTATGATGTTCAACTATTTAATTTAAATGATCAGTGCATCCCAAAAAACTCAAATGATCCTGAAAAGGCTTCATTATTTTATTGGATTTAAAGAGTGAATTTTCCCAACACCTTTACACATAAATGGTATAGTATGTACATCACATGCCATATCACCACATCCCATATTCATATAGGTAAATTATTTTTCTAATGAGATGTAAATTTCATAACCATGATAATGTGATTCATGCAATCTATCATACCTTTATTTTTTAGAGTGTATACTTTAGTGGTAAGTCTCTATATTCCACAACCCATATAGAAGTATGTTAATTTAATTGAAAGGAATTCACCACCATGGTATATCCTTAGAGGCTCATTCTAATTACTTAATGATTTATCCACTGTAAGTTTGAATTTATTAAACACAAGGAAGGTTGTATTCTTTACATCTAGGACATAAAATATTTTTTTATGGAAAAAATCATTAAAACTAACAAAGTATTATGTGTTTTAATAATTATTACATGGTTTGACTAATCCATAAAAATAAAAGTAAAAAACACTTCTCACCAAATGGATTGGTGATCAAAAATTATTTGTAATACTTTCTTTGGGGTGTGTAATCATTGAGATTTCAATTTACATTCACTTCCATCCCATTGTATTTAAATACTATAAATTTACATTATTGAGTCTTATGAGATAAATCCATTCCATGTCATCTTGACTAGAAATAAAACGTACTATAAAAAATGTTTCTAGAACAATATTATAATGTCATCTCGGTGAATTCCTCACTAAAATAAAATATGTGTTACTTTTTTATATATCTTCATAGAATCATCAATCAAAACCACATCATTATTACTGTATATCATATTACATGGACATATAATATTTTCACAATTTCTAGGTACGTATTATACCCCATTAATAATACACTGGTCAATATTTATACTCTAGAAAAACATGGGCCCTTTAACTATTATTTCCATGGTGGTGTCATTGCCAAATATCACCATACTAAAAATTCTTTCAATTATCTCATTTAACATTTATTTGTGTCTTATTATGTGGTTACACACTCAAAATATTAAATTCCAGACATTAGTGTGTACTTTCTAATCTTTTTTCCAATGTAATTCAATCACTACTTTAAAATTTCTTAGTAGTATGAAACTTTAATATTATTTTCAATCTTATATATCATCCTATGATTTCTACAATATTTAACTTGACTCATCAACATGGGCGTGTATGAGATTGGCCTCCTATTTAAATTTATTATTCTATAACATAGTGACATGATTCCCTATTTTAGTATAGCCAAAAAATTTGAGTGTTTCTTGACCTAATTTACCCTACAAATACCAACATGGAATTGTGTGATCATATCACCATGAACTCCATTTTTATATCCAGGGAATATATCATGACCTCTTACCCAACCTCTACAACAAGGTGGTATGGTACTACATTTTGATTAATCCTCACCATCATTCTAGGAGAAAACAACCCACTCAAATTTAATGAGTAGATAGTGGTTTAAATTAACATTGAATTTATATATACTATCCTCACAAAACATGAACCAAATGATTTCTTACATGAATGAAATATTATTAATGGTTTAATTTTTATCTAGTGATTCCAATACATAGATGTATATTTTTAAAAAACATTAAAAAAATATTGATAAATTCTCTATCCACCATGTATGTTCTGGATTCATGGAGTTTGTTTTCAAATCCACTATTATTCCTTAACAAATCATCTAAAAAAATAGTCTACTTCATCTTGTGAGATTAAAACTCACTCCTTAATGTTTTTACTCTCTTAATTTTAATTGAAATGATAAAATTCAATTAGGTTTTGATGAAATCCTAAACCATTTTAATCTTTTTATTAATGGTGATTTATTGTAGCACATCATCATGAAAATTTTGAAAAAATGTCCATTCAATGTTATCTGTCTATGTTTCTATCACCACTCTGGATGTGGGATTGATAGACTCTAAGACACCCTGGGCCTCTTTGTTTTATTCCACCTTTATATCCCAAATAGAATTATTTACAGACATAGGAATCTAGGAATTCAATGGAAATACATTAAACATAATTTCATAGTTTATATTATTCTCCATCTCCTCAAACCATAGGTATTTGGGAATTTAACCTATAATAAAATATTGAATGTTATAAATTATCAATGATAAATGAAAAATTATATGAAAAATATAGAGATACTTAATAAATAAAAAATTTTATTCCCTACATAAAAAAATATAAATTTAAAATAATTTAAATCAATTTAACTTATATAATCACAAAAATAAAAATAAATTCTTATTCATGGAATAATTTTTGAATAAATAGTTATACATTATTATGAGGATCCATTATGGTGATCTAATAATTAGGTGTCATTAATCACATTAATTTATGTATACAAAAATTATTGTTCT
The DNA here is from genome assembly GCA_963277665.1 of Viscum album. Lineage (NCBI taxonomy): Eukaryota > Viridiplantae > Streptophyta > Magnoliopsida > Santalales > Viscaceae > Viscum > Viscum album. The sequence continues at coordinate 984,582,604 of OY728128.1, forward strand.
GATTAATAAATTTCAAAGACTATTAATTATAGTTCATAACTTCCCATATCTGAAAATTTTCTCACCAGATTTTATTCTATTCATAACAGACCCAAACTTCATCATGATATCTCTATATTTTCAAGATCCATTTTTTGGTGTCCACCAATACACCACATATTTGGTATCAAACACTAAATAAGAAGGAATCACTATGAATGATCTAAGGTAATACATAGAATACTATGAGTATCTACAGGCAAGTGAATATTTTGTTTTAAGTAGGACAAGAAATAAGTTTTCCTTTCATGGGATAACATTTTTTGTTGAATGTGGAAACAATAATAAGGACCTACATCTATTATCTACCATGAAATTCACATGTATTAATTAACCCATTTGGATCTATCCTGAGTTGTGGGATATTGAATGATGAAATTATGATTAGATGGTGTCATGAAACTATATTAATTATATGAATAATGGGGGTAAAATTTGTTTTTATATTCTAGAATAGATTGAGAAACAAATTTATTTAGAGAATGAGAATTATAATGGAGAAACATGTTATATTTTTCTAGATCAAGTGAAAATGGATGAGTGAGGTCATTATAGAATGAGGAGTAGAGGATCTACATTCATGATTGAAACTATCAAACATTCTTCAATACACTATATGTCATGGAATTGAACAAAATATAAAATACGTTACTTTTTATAGATTTTTTTGAAATTCCAAAAATTTATGACATTTAAGGTCACAATAAATGGTTAAATATATTTTAAAAGTTATAATTTTATAAAATACGTGGTAAAAAATTAAATTCAGAATCATTAGATTGATGATGACATTATTTATTATTCATTTTTCATGCATGTTGTTTTTTCATGCATATATGGTTGGTAAATTTTAATTATGAAAAATTAATTGAAATGGACCAGATAAATTTTTGAGGGATTTATTCATGTGTAATTTTATTAGGCATCAACTACATTGACTTTTTTCATCATTATCTCACATCATAGGGGCCTATTTATTTATATTGATATGTAGTACACACATATATTTTTTTAATAATCAACTATAAATTTTGGAAATCCAATGGTTTTGTAGGTATCTCATTGGGTTTCTATTTTATTTTCTAAATCTCTTATTTGGGTGTGAAATGTGACACTATGTCCACAAAAATTATTGATTTTAACATATAAAACTATATATCTTCAACTGTTTACATTTTTTTCAAATGCCTATGTTTTTTTATCACACCCTTTTATCTTTACCATATATGTGTCCCTACCTACTCTAAGATTGAAGAACCACCTTCCAACATGATGAATCACCATTTTTGTGTCATCATTTTTCACGTTTATTGTTTTATGGTGCGACCATCACTAGTTCCAATTGATCTTTTATGATTTATACTGCTCTAATTAATTTTTAAGAGAATACAGAGAGATAGAGATAGAGAGTTTGACAAGGGAGGAATATTTCACTCAGAATATCTACACCATCAGTCTACTATAATTTTAGTAGTGTTGGATCTTATCCATTTATTTCTCATAGGATGAATTCTATAATGAAAATGTTGATTATCAATTTTCAAGATCACAATCATGTTCCGGGAGTAATCTTGAGTTTTTTGAGCTAGTTATTCTTGTTTTTTTGGTCCACTACTATAGTCATATTCTGTTAAGACCCATAAGGTGTGTGTGTGAGTCTATCTAAGAATATTTTTTATATATTATATCCTCATTTTATGTTCATACCAGGTCAAAGAACTATAAGAACATGATCCTTGGACAGTTTCTCAGGTATTATCCTCTATGTCTTTTATTTATAGATTATTTCTTAGTTTTTCATAGTAAATATAGTATGGGATTTTTCCAGAAAAATATGTCCAACAAGGGTTGACGAATGTATAATACATTTTTTTATTTTTTTTATTTGAAATTTTACATTTTGTATGATATCTTTAATTCATTCTTTCCTTCACATATCTTCACTACCTGTACAAGGGTTTATTTTAGGATTTTTAATCTCAAACACTTAATTTATTATGAAGATGATGAAAAATTGTTCATGCGGATTCACCATTAATATTTTTTATCATAACATTATTTTTGTTTTCTAAACTTTTGTCTCAGTGACTGATGTTAATAAATTCAATAGAGTGAATTATTTAAATTTATAGAGAGTTAAAATGAATGTGTTTTTGTCCACATTATACTTGGGGATTCATTGTGTGGTTTATAGAAAAGGAATAAAATTATTTCTAACAAAATAAAACCAATATAATCTTATGAATAAATTTAACCTAATTTATTAATGAAATCCCAAAACAGGTTCCTTTCAACCATATGGTGCTTGATATAGTGTAAATCATTTATTGAGTCTTATTCTTGTTCTATCTAGTTTAAAATAGAGAATTTAAATATGAATACATATAATTTTTTGTGTATTTACAAGATTATGTAAATTTAAAATTTTTAAATGGTTCAACATATTCTTGTCTACATTCACTTAGAGGAATTTAATAAGGGGGTTTTAAATATCTCTAATGTAGATATACTAATTAGAGATGAAGATATTGCTAATATATTAATAAGTTAGATACACAATTGATATGATAGATTTAAATATTATATAATACATGGTTTTAATTTAATACCTAAGATGAAGTGATGTATGTGTTCTTATGAATGGTACTTTAGAGCTATGGTTTAGAGGTATAAGATTTCAGGGTAATGCTATAAGAGAATTGATGGTTTTGAGTGGTCCAACAAAAAATAGCGGTAATGAAACGAAAAATATAAATCTATTTATTTATTTTAGTGACTTAATTAATTTAAAACTATCTATATTAAAGGGTATGTAACATTATTTTTATATTTTAATGTACTGATTAACCCCTCTTTTGATCCTAATTTTGTTGGGTTTCATTTAGGTTTTCTTCCGATGAATATGTTTCGTATTTTGGAAAATCTTGGGTTGTGCACAGTTGGCACATAGTTTTACCAAACTATGTGACATGTAATTACTAACCATGAAAATAGAGAAAATGAGGGTTTTCATGGATGAATCATAGTTTGGAATATTGTGATCCCACTAAGGAGAAACTGTGAAACCCCATCTCTAAGAGAGGAAAATAAGGGGAACAATTGTATAATCGTGTAGCCATTCCTAACTAATAGTGCACACACCAATTAATTAATTTTAAAATTGAGTAAAAATTTACCAAACCCATATTTGGAAATCTACTCAGGCATAACCCATCATATTATGATTCCCTTGGTCTTTGAGGTCTTAAGGACCCATTTTGGCCCCTCCAAAATGCTTTGGAATTCAATTAAAGTGTGGGGATCATCATTTGGTTCTCTTCCCGATATGTTTGTTCATCCCATTATCATTCTACAAATATATCATCTCTCATCCATAATTTTTAAAAGATCTCTATGTTGTTGGAAGGTATAATACCCATTGATTTAGATAATCAATCTAGGTTTGATTCTCGGATCCTCGTTGCTGATGTTCATCATTGGAGTTTCTTGATTAAGTATCTATGATTCATGATCCCATGATCCAGAGGTTGGTGGTTCTGTTTATGATGGATAAATTTCTTTAACCCTAAATTCCTTGATTTAAATTAAATTTATTTCAATAGGTTTATTAGAAACCAAATTTGATGAAAATTAGGGATTTGGATTTGATTTGGCATAAAATTTGGAAAACCACCAAATTCCAATGAATTGGGGTGTGTTTATGAACATTTATAAAATTTTTAAAATTTTATTTGTGAAATTAAATTTTGGAGCATAAAAAGTGGAATCTAAATAGTGAAATTTAATTAAGACATTGAATTTAATTTTTTATTTTGAGAAAATTACTTAACGATAGATTTGATAGAATGTCAGTGGTTTTATGTTGGAAAATGGTGATTTGATTAAAAACCATGTATTGTTTTTTAAAATTTATATTGGAATATTGAAAAGGTAAACAATTTGAATTTCATTTTATATAGTTTTAAAATAAATTCCCCATTATTAAATGTTGTTAGAGCATAATGATGTTTTTGTAGTTAGCGATTTATTGTGATAACGATCTTTTGACTCTTTAAAATAGATTGAAAACCTAGTGTAGATGGTCATATCCCCAATGGGGTGTTGATGAGTCCACTTTGACTAGTGTATAAGTAATATGTGATTACTCAGTTTACGGTGATTCAATTTTGATTGTGTGAGGATCCCATTACCAAGAATTATCATACCATTTTGTATATGGCCATTTTCCTCACTGTTATTGCTTGATATATAAATATACCATTGTTTGTAAACTATTTTAAAAATTTCTTGTGAATTTATATAAGCTATTTTATAGAAAATTATTATTTAATCCATTATTTTTAAATTTTTAGATAATTGAAATATATAGCATGGTTTCTTTTCAATATTATACTAAAATTTCATGCTTTTTTATCTAAAAATAAAATATTTCTTTGGTTAATTAATTATGAAATCTTATTATGGAATACTTGTTGAGAAACTACTGTGATTTTACCTCACACCCTAATTTTCACATTGGGGTTTTAGATTATATCATTTCTATTTTATTTAATGAAAAATCTATACTTGTAGGTGGTCTTGTTGCTGATCCATATGACTCATGTTGCTGAGCCCATTGGAACATGGGTTGTTTTTCTTATTTTCTGGTACATTTATGATGTTGTTGAGGTTTTTATACCTATTGAATTCTAGTATAGTTCTCCAAATGGATTTATCTTTTTTGAATATTGAATTGTATCTCTTGCTTCTACTGTGTTTGTGGAAAATTCATTCCCACATTATTGTTGTATATTGCTAGGTGATAATTTCAAACACATGGGGATCAAGAACACCCTTCTGGCTATTTCAGGTCTTGCCTAGTTTTTAGGGATCTTGGGTATCTTGGTTGGTTTGGGATAGGTTTCTATATTGGATGTAAATTTTGGGATAATAGATCTTAGTTGAATGTGGTGAAATACCTTATGTTTGATAGTATAAATGTCATTTATCATGATAGTGTAGCGATATGGTTTAGTTGTAGAATATATTTTTGATAAGAACTTTGGATTGGATCTAAATACTATTTTTAGGGTCCCTTAGTTGTAATTAAGGGTGTAGTTGGGTCTAGTTTTCGGGGTTTGTTGAGGTTTAGGTTGAGATAACTCCCCATGTTATCCTGTGTTGTATTGATATATGTGTTTCTATTCGTTATAATTATTGATACATGGGTTTTTATATACCAATAATTTTATTCCAATTAGTTATTAAATAAGTAAATATCTTCTTTTCTATATATATTTTGATATTTGGTGATGGTGAAGGGTTTGGAATATTGGGTGTGTTGTTTGGAGGAGAATTAGATTAGGTGAAACTAATTTAGATTTTATTGGTTATCGATTTATGGGGTAAGATTTAAATATTTTCTTGTTTAGATATAGGATTCATAGTTCTAATCATGTTTTCAGTAGTATATGGATTTATATATACTTCTATGGATAGAAAAGTATCCACGTGGCACATTCTATGAGTAGGATCAAAATGGGATATCAATTTCATGCTTAGGGTTTTTTCTATAGATGAAAAATTACAAAACAATATTGATTAGTTAGAGAATAATTTTATAAAAATAATTAATTTTGAATTTTTTTACTTTATTTATATAAATTAAATTGTAATTTTTTTTATTTCTTGTTATATTTTTATCATTTCACACCTACTATATTTCCATTAATATATGTTTGGTTTATTTTTATCCTGAACAATTATTTATATTGTATCAGATTCATATTTTGTGGATCTATTCATGTTGGTCTCGATTAAAGATTCACTAATGACCCTTTTGTTGGCCTACTCTCACATAACAATAGCCCACTTCATTATGATAATATGTGGTTCTTTGATTATTTTGATCCAAAAATTAATTTTAATGAACCAAGGGTTCTAAAAGAAGATTTGAATGTTTCTATATTATATATTTTTGATATTTTCTTTGAATGTGATCTATATAATTTTGTACACCCCACTTCCATATTACTCCAAATCCCACATATCTAGTTGAATGTTTACACTTTATAAATTTCCATTCCTTTATTTTAAAACCCACAAACACTTTATTAAAACCATATTTTACTAAATTCAGATTTCCTAATTCTTTTAGAATTTTTTGGAAGAAAAAATTGTTTCTATTGTAGATACACAAATATTTATTAAATAAATGAATATAAACATTAAATACATAAGTTCATTCCATTAGACTGACTAAAGTATATTGTATTCGAAAAAAGTTACCTAGTCTGTCGATATGATGATATCACATACATCAGATTGATGATATTCTAGTCATTTGGATTGATGATATTTAGTTTACCAGTGTTACCATATCTAGTCAATCAGATTAAAAATATATAGTCTATTAGTATAATGGCATCTGATATAAAAGTGTGATGAAATTTAGTTTATCAGTGTGAAAAATATTTAGTATATTAGTGGGACTAATATTATTCTATCATAGTGATTGTATTTAGACTATTTGTTTGAAAATATTTTGTATAGATGTTTATAAGAGTTTCATCTTTCTGGAAAAAAATTATTCCATTAGAATAAAAATAATTATAATTGGATTGTTAGAATTATTTACATCAGAGGAAATAATTTTATTATAGAGTTGTAATGGTGCTACATGAATGACATCGAATGAAAATATAATTTGTTGAGATGTCAAGTGTAGAACATTAGAGTCTGTTGAAACCAACTCCATGAATAAAAATTATGATCATTAGAGGGGTTACAATATATAGCAGTGCATTAGAAGTTCTAAGAGTTTATCCATTTGTAACCCTAAATATTTAAATATTTACCAACCGTAATATATCATTCTTACACTTTGTAATATTTCAGAGAGTTATTGTAATTAAGAATCTATTCTGAGGATTTTAATTTCCTTAGCCTATTTTTTCTTTGGTAATTGATTGATTTGATATGAGTTCTGATCATGGGATTCTGAGGATATGGAGAATGATAAAAACAATTAGGCTAGTTCAGTGCTTCTAAGTTGTTGTAAAACATAGTTCTTCTGATGTTTTAATCAAGGGAAACTAGGTATTTGGATGATATATCTAATTATGATATTCGAATAGAGGTCTTTCCTAGTGTGGATGTATATACATTATGGTTATGTTGAAAACCATGGATATCCTATGTTAGGAATTAGGTCTTCCTTAAATATTAATGTTGAAGAGTACAAATATTATATAAATAGTTTTGAAATTCATTCTTATAATATTATAAGCTTTGATTTTACTTGTTTTATCATGTTTTTATAATCTATGAATTTATATTAAAAATTATGATTTTACAAAGGTTTTATAATATTTTTTATATTAAAATGTCTATAAGATAGATTAGTTACACCGATTTATCAAAAAACTTCTTAAACTAATTCACACCCACTATAAATCAGAAAATTTATGAGTCTGATCACTATAACATGATAGGTTTGGGATTTATGTTAGTATAGTTTTTAACAATAAATCACCCCTCATATATCCATGATATACTCATACGATCCAACATTTTGTATCATAGTATGTTATACTACCATACATGCTGAATTTTTATATTTGAAATATACTGAATGTTTATAAAGATTTTATAAATTGTTTTTTATAGAATTTTATTATACTAATGTTTAAATTGTATAATGAGTTTTGTTTCAATAAAATGGAAGGTTTAAACATTGGTACTATCCAAAATTTAAATCCTATAATACCACCAATATTTTATGGTTCAAATTATGAGAATATGAGGGATAAGATTAATATATTTGTTATAAATACTGGTGTTGTAAATTTTTTTTGAAGCCAACTCAAAGCAACAAAATTACTAAGAAATTAGTTACTGCTTCTAAAAATCAAGAGAAGTTTGAATATAGGTTGAGTTATCCTGTGAGGAATAATCAATAATGTTGTTTGAAAATAACTATATATATATATCCATATATCATCTTTTGAAGTTGATGACATTATTTGGGTGAAATTGTAAGTTACCCATTTTGGAACTTAAATGGTCATTAAAATATGAATAGAAATTCTTTGTAATGATTTTCAAGTATTTGATTTACTATTTGGTAAAACTATTTAAAATATGCAACAAATATTCATTACTATTGAAAATAGTTTAAAATCCATTAGAGAGATACATTATACTGATGATATCTTATTTGAAAATAATATAGTGATCATTCCTTGGGAATGTGAGTCCCAGAGGGAATATTTGGATGATACATGTAGAATATAACAACATACACTAGATGATTTGTTTGGAACCATTTTTTTGTGTGAAGGAAGATATTAAATCGAGATAGGAAAAATGAAGAAAACAAAGGGTGTAGTTTATTTTAATATAAATTCTAATACTTCTAATAAATTTCATTATGCTGTAAAATTTGGATTGTATTGAAAGAAGAATAATGTTATTATTTATTCAAATAGAAGTTATTTAGAACAACATAGAAATTAATTAGCTAATAATGTGAAAAGGATGACCAATATAGTTTGAAATAATGATTTACAATATAAATATAATAATAACCATAGGGAAATATGTAATAAAAAGGGTTATTCAAAAGTTATCAGTTATGAATGTAAAAATCCATACATATAAGACATTAATATCCTAAGTCAAAAAGATAATCTAATATTGACATGAATTTAGAAATAAATTACACGAATTACAAATATAAATAATATAATAATTTTCTGAAAGTTTCAAATAGTTAGAGTGCTGTTGGTGGATATAGTTCATCTGAAAATTCATCCAATAGTGGATGTTAAAATACTAAGAATATTGTTTTCTATGTTGAGATTTTTAATGTAAATAAATGAATCATTGAAAAGGTATGTTTCAAATCATTAACCAATATAAAATTTAATGATAACTATAAAAATAGTGATAATAATCTTTCTCCAATATCTTCTTATGAATAATCTTCTCCATTTGAAGAGAACACCACTTTTCTATGTTTTGAAGATGTTTCTTGATTTTATGAATTATTAATAAATTTTAATTTTAAGATAACTTTAGAACATGATATTTCTCAAGAGAAAAATTCGACTAAAATTTGAAAATTTATACTATTACTAATAAAAAATCATATCATTAAAAAGAGATACAAAAAACTAATTTTAAGAAAAATGTTCATTAAAATAATTATAGAAATCCAATTCTGATAAAAATAGATTGACAAATTATTTAGAAAAAATTGTTCCAATACTACTTCTAATGAGGATAAAAATATAGTTGTGCAACCAAAATATGAAATATCATTTTTGAAGAAAAATTATTCAATGTATAATAGTAGTAAGGAAAACATTATAATATGTATAATAAAATTATGCCTCATAGATATGTTTATAGAATATGTAATTCTTATAGAAAATATGTTTTAAAAAACAATTAATTTGTTTCAAAAAGTGTGTCGTCTCTCAAAAATTGACAAAGTGGTGGACACTGGATGAATAAATGATCATTTAATGGAGTTAAATATGTAGGTTTTCATATAGATTTATTTTAAAGACATATAATTTTCCAGACAATTTTTTTTAAAAAAAAATGTTGATTAAAAACATTTTAATTTATAATAATACCGAACAGAAGAATATATGGGTTCCAAAAAACTAATCTTTATTTTTTTAGGAATATAATAAGTGTACAAATATATTATGGTATATGGGTAGTGGTAATTATCAAATTTGACTGGAAACAGTATTTCTTTAAGAATGTTTTAAAAATTAAATGGAACAATTTTACCATTAGTGACATGCTCAAGGAGAAATAATTGAAATAAGAAATATTTTTCCCCATAGAGAATAATTAATTTTAAAGGTTTTATTTATTTTCTAAATTAAGCAGAAGTTTATTAGTACGGATTTATTATGTGATGAGGGATGTGTTGTAAAATTTAGGAATGAAAAATGTAATATTCATAGATATAAATATGATTTTATTACTTATTACAATGACATGAAAATATATACATACTAAACATTGAAGACTTCAGGAGAAAATATTGACCTTTAATTAGTGAACTGGAAGACACAACTTGTTTATGGAATAAATTATGAGAGAACTATTATGTTATAACTTATTCTGAACTGTCCATGAAATGTAATGTTCAGGATATAATGGAATATAAGTTTGATATAGTAATATTCTATGATCATTGTAAATTTGAAAAATAGAACAAGTAAAGTTTTAAATCTATTAATGATGTTTCATCTTATGATGCTTTAATGAAAGTGACCATGGATCTATTAATACCTACATAAAAAATATGTTTCATTGGAAAATATTATATATTTGTTTTAGTGGATGATTACACTAGATATACATGGGTCTATTTTCTAGAAAATACACATGAAGCCTTATTTTTTTGTTTTAAAACATGTGTAAACTAAGATAAAAATTATAAAAAACTCTCCTTGAGAATTACATGCAGTGATCATGGTAGAAAATTTTTAAATTCATATTTAAACACCTATTATAGTAAAAGAGGTATATTAAATAATCTTTTGGTACCCTGAACTCCTCATAAAAATGGTATATTTAAAATAAGAAGTAGAATTCATCAAGAGATTACTAGAACCATGACTAATGTATACTTATTTTCTAAAAATTGAGGGGTGGAACCAATTGTTAATATATTTTGTACTATAAATAATTTGTAAATAAGACCATTTATTAATAAAACTCTTTATGAGTTGAGAAAAATAAGGAAACAAAATCATTCTTACTTCAATGTTTTTGGATGGAAAGTCTTCATTTTAAATACATTAGATAATCTATAAAAGTTTTCTCTAAAATCAGATGAAAGAATATTTTATGATATTATATAACTAGTAAGTATTCTAGATTATAAAATTAAAAAAAAATAATAACCATTGAGGAAATAGTATATGTTTTGTTCTATTAAAGAGCTCTTTTTTTAAATATCATCAACCAGATATTTAATTGTTATTTAAAAAATTGTTTCTCAACCAATGTTGAAAAATTATTCACATGAGAGAACAAATAAAAATATACTTTTTAAATTATACCTCGAGATAAAATTTAAAAAGTTTGTAAGGAATTTTTTTTGTTAAAAATTAATAACCATTTGATCTTTAGGAATTATCATATTGATAACACCATTAGTGATGTAGATCAACCTATAAGCACCTAATTTTTTTTGAAATGATGTTGATGATATTTAATTTTTATCAAAATTCAAACAAAAAACAACTAAGAATGATTTAGGTTATGAGGATTAGATAATTTCTATGCAAGATGAACTCAATGATGGAAAATGAAATCATGTATGTAATCTGTTTGAATGACCTATAGAGAAATCTATAAATGGACAAAAATTGGTTCTTTCCAATATGTTTCATAAAAAATGGAATTATAGATATAAATAATGAAATACTTGTTGATATAGGATATAATCAACATGAAGGAATAGATTTCTAAGAAACTTATTCTTTAGTATTAGGACTTGAATCTATTCTTATTCTCCTATAACATATAACATTTTTTAATTTCAAACTATTTCAAATTGTAGAGAAGTGTTAATTCTATAATGAATATGTTTTTAAAGATGTTTATATAGAATAACACCCTATTTTTGGAAATAAAAATATCCAAAACATCTTTACCAACATACCAATGAACTTTATGGACTTAAACAACTTCTAGAGAATTGTATGATATATTAAATGGATTATTGTTATAGAAAAAAATTCTTATGGGAGTTATGTATCCAAATTTTTTTATAAAATAAGTTTATAAAAATATGATCATTATTCCATTTTTTTGAAGACATTATATTTTTTTTAACTCCAAAATAATTTATAGATTCCATTGGGGGTCTTATTAAATATGATTTTGAAATGAGAATGACGGGAGAATATACATATTTTTGATGTTTTCAAATCACAAAAAACAAGAAGGAACATTTTTATCTCAACAAAAGTATATAAAATATATTCTTTATAAATTTGGATTAGACAATTGTAAAAGTATAAGTACCCCTATCATGACCTCAAATAATCTAGATATTGATGAATCTGGGAAACTAGTTGATCAAATGTAATATAGATGAATGACTAGTAGTTTAAAATCTAACTGATAGTCATCCAAAGTTAATATTTTTATGTACTCCTATGCGAAAGACGTTAAGAAAATACAAAAGAGTCACACCTTAAACAAATTAAATGTAGTTTTTTTAGATTTAGGGAACAATAAAATTAGGCATATTTTTTACCTATGGAAATGATTTTGAATAATTTTTTTTCATATGATGACTCTGATGGATGTAAAATGGATAGAGAAATTACTTATAGAACATGTCATTTATTAGGTGAGTAATTAATATCTTGGACTTATATGAAACAAAACTCAATATTACATTATATTTATGAAGCTAAATATATTATAGCTAGAAGTCGTTAGGCTCACGTGTTGTGGATGAAACACACACTCATAGACAATGGAATTATTTTTTTATAAAAATCAAATTTTGTGTGAAAAAATAAGTTTCATTTCATTTTGTAAAAACCCATTACAAAAATCAAATGAAGATTACATATATATTAGAAACAATTTCATTTAGGTTAAAAAAAGAGATATCATTTTAGAATTTACCTGAACGTAAGAACAACATAATGATATTTTCTAAAAACACATGAATTTAGATAGATTTAAATAAATTAAAAAATATATGAATTATTAAAAAAATGATTATTCATATTTATTTTTTATTAAAAATATACTTAAAATAATTAAATCCATTTCAAAGTGGGAGTACATATGATTTGACTTTTCTAAAATATTAATTTTTTTTCATAACATATTAGTTTTTCTAAAATATTTTATGTTCTAAAATATTTTGTTATAAAAATTCTAATGTATTAAAATTAATTGGACATAATTTTTTTATTTTTTTTTTAAAACTAAAAAATTATTGAAAATGTATTCTGAAAATATTTTTGTTAAAATGATTATTAGAAACATTTTTTCTTAAAAAAACTAAATGTAAAAGTTACTAAAATAACTTTTATATAGAAATTTATAATTCCACTCAATAAGATATTTTTTCATAATATATTATTTTATTAATTATCCTATGCATATATTTTTTTTATTTTTACATATTTTTAACTATTATAATCATTCAATTGTTTTCACGGTTTTCATTTTTTCAGAATTGGCCATTTTTAAGTTTTATAATATTGTTTTTATAAGGGAAAACATAATAACACATTATGAGTTTAGATATATTTTTAAACATTGAAGGATTAATCTTAACCACAAGATTTTATTATGATTTTCATCTAAATTGTTAGATCTATGAAACCTAAGGGTCAACCTCAGGCCTATATTTAAGGAAGTGGGTCACTATACCCCAAATCAAATTAATCATTATTCTCTCCCAACTATCAACCATACATTTTATGCTTAGTTTGATACTTTTTCATCAATTCGATTTGATTATTCATTTGAGAAGTTATTCTATACATTAGTTTAAAAAATATGTCTTTTATAGAGGTTTTTCAATCGGAGATGTTTTGAATGAATGAGTGACTCAGAAAATCATGTTATGATGAAACTAATTCCTTATTTAAAATTATATAAAGTATTCGGGATGGAAAAAAATTTCATCTTAGAGATTTGAAACTGAACTTCATTATTCAAAAATCATGAATAAATTATATTCTTCATTATAATTCAATTTCATATATGATAGGTATGTAATTATCCATAATATTTTTGGCGATCCTTATAAGATATATATTCATTAAATTGTAGACTTTACTGATGTTCCTTTAGAAGAGAGGCTTGTATTCCTTTATATAAGATATATGGTAATCTAGGATCACTTTCGGAAGCCAATGAAAAATAATATATATTTTCATAATTTTATAAAATAATAAATCTGTATCATCTTTTAATTTATGCAAGAGTTGTGAAATTAGGGATATATATATTTTTCATACAAATAAATGGAGACTCAGACACATTGAATGTTATTTCTATCTTTATCTAGGATTTTATTATCCATATGAGAATGGTAATTTTTATAATGTTTGTGTTCCTATATATTATACATATCAAGAAGACCTCTATGAAGTTGATAATTCTTATAATTAATTTCATTATCAAGAAATTTTCGGTATATTTAATGGAATTTTTAAAAATTTAGAATCATGATACAAAGGTTCATGTAATTTTTCTTTGAACATAGAATAATAAATGATTAATATTATGTTTTTATTCAATATTAAATAGAAAAAATTTATATATAATCATAAAATGATATATTTATTTCATAAGTAGTACGTCAAAACAAAATAAAAATCACCAGAGAAGAAAAATATGAAATATTATTCACCTCGGCCAAATTAAATGCTGAAACAAAAACTAGTGATTAATGAGGAATTTAATGTCTTTATGGTGCATAATACTCATTTAAACCATAGATATATAGAGTTTAGTTTGAAAAAATAATAATTCTTAAATTTAATGAAAACAACTGATCATGCCATGAATGAGGCTGAAAATAAAAAGAATAAGAATAAAATATTATACCAAGATAAGGTGTTTAAATAACTAATCAAAGGAGTTGAGAAAGTATATATTAATATTCATTTTACAATATCACAAATATTAGCAGAAGAACCAAACCGTGATTCATAAACCGATTTTGTTTTTGATCAGATAGTTCCAAATAAATCATTACCAACAAAAATAATATTTTAAAACATATGTTTTTTCATCTATTATTATGAATGAAAATGGAAAATATGTTATAGTTTAACCCCATGTTGAAAAATATATTCATAAAATAGATTAGAAACTTGTTGAGAAGATAGTCTAAAAAACAGAACAGATGTCTGGAAAAGAAAATTTTAAGAACTTCTGGGTGGATAGAAAAGAGTTAACAAAATAATATGATGAAGAAGAAGAGGAAAAATAAAATGAAAAATAAATATCTTTGGATTCATCATTATCCTCTTAATATTTCCAAACCCACTCTAATTTTTTTTATTTTTTAGGTCTCTAAGAATGAACCATGTTCAAAATAAGAAATAGAAGAAAAATAATCACATGCCAAGATTATAAGAAAATGTAGAGACTGATAGGGGAATTGACGTGATGAAAATTCTATGTGATAAAAAATAAAAATAAAAGAAATATGTTGTTCCTTCTAGGAAACATATTTCTGTTCCTTCTTTAAAATCAACTGAATTTCGAGCCATCAATGATGTGAAAATAGTGGAATATTGTTTTCATTATTTGAAACAGACTATAGATTAGTTCAATATCTTCTGAATATAGAATATGGATGCAAGATAATATAAAATATATTTAATGTAAAATATAATTCTTTTAAGATTCTAGTAGAAATTATTTTATACAATAAATTTGATATAAAATGTTTTAAAGAAAAATAATATGAAAAAAATGATATTTATTGAAATTGTAAGATGAGAAAAATAAGTTGATGGAGAAATGAAATTACATGATGATTAGTTTAATTATTTAAATACAATTTTGTATAATTTTTTGGTCTCTTTTGAATAATTATCATTTTATTTTTCTGATTGATTAAAAATATTGGATCTGTTCAAAAAAAATTTAGAATCAAAAAATTCAGAAATCATTGACCTAGACGAATAAATTAAATATATGAATGAATAGATTTCCAGAATTAAATTTCTTGTAAGGTTTTTTAGAGGTTTACGGAAGAAAATAAAAATATCCGATCTCTTGAATACGATTTAGTCATTTTTAAGCTGAAAATTGAATGTTTTTTATCATGGAGGAAAAGATAGTGAAACTCAAGTCTATGACTATAAAGACCAAGAGTGATGAATAAGATTCCTAGAAGATTAATGTTTCAATCACATAGTTAAAAAAAAAAATATAATAATTTACTTTTGAATTATTTATGTACGTAAAAAAATTTCATTGATTATTTCACATTGAATGGATTATTCATCATTTAAATTTTTTATAAATATTTATCCAATTTTACTTGGTTGAATGTTATTTATTCTTACCTCGGATGAAATTTTATTCAAACATAATTCTTTTAGTTGTATTTTTTTTAACAATTGAGTGATATATAACTTTTCATACACTTTATAAAAATCAAAAAAAGGATGAATATTCAAGGGGGATAATGATTTAGAGGGGATAATATGTTGAAAAGGGAGATTTATATTAAGGGAAATATAATTTTAGATAGGAAATGTTGATGTAAATGATGTTATCAAGATTAGGGTATATAAGAACTAAGGGTAGATGTTTATTTTCAAAAATATTTCATTGGAATTCATAAGCGAATGAAGTTTTTAAAAGTTTTGTAATGTTATTTGTTTTTTTCTTAGTTTGGGGTTTTTTTATTTTTATAAAGGGGTTATTGGTTATTTGATTGATTACAGATTCTATATTACCTATAATTTAATTTGAAAATCATTAAAACTTTTTTAAATAGATATTTTAAAAACATTATTGTTCCTAATTATTTTAGAATGTTTATTAGAAAACATATTTTTATCCCAGATGCAGAAATTGTTCGCAACTAAATGAATATTGACATTAAATAATTATGTAAGGTCTACCCTACTGACTAAGTTCTAGCCCATCAGATTGAAGATATATATTCTATTTCTATGATGATATCTAATCCATTATAATTATTATATTATAGTATATTGTATTGACAATATATAGTTTATCTGTATGACCATATCGGTCTATTAGAGTAACGATATCTACTCTATAGGTATGATGAAATTTAATCCATCAGTGTAGTGATACTTAGTTTATCATTTTGATAGATATATAGTCTATTGTTGTGACTAATATTAGTTTATTGATGTGATGATATTTAATCATTTGGTGTGACAACATTTAGTCTATCGATGTGACAAAGCTTCATCTTTCAAACTAACAATTTATTCCATCATAATAACAATGTTTATAATCATATAGTTAAATTTTCAACTATAAAATAAAATAATGTTATTATATAATTGTAATGGTGTTACTGGAATGACATAATAAGAAGAAATATTTATCTCAGATGTCATGTGAAGAACATATGAGGTTGTTACAACCTACTATTTAAATCACAGAAATGTGACTATTGGAGGGATGCCAATAAATATCAGTGAATTCAAGCAGTTCCTTGCTAATGCATTTTTCAACACAAAATGTTTGAAGATTATTTTTCTTTAACATATCATTTATACTATTTTTATTAATTTAGATATTTTTTTTCAAAGGAACCCATTGTAAGGATTGTAAATTCCTTTGACCATTTTTTCTTTTGTAATAACATCTTCTAGGTTCGCGTTCCCTCTACGTTCTCATTCTCTCTGCGTTGCGGCAGTGGCTTGGACAACATGCAATGGGATCATCTTGCGTTGGGGAAGTTTTATGCGTGATTCTGCTTTAGGTGTTTTTGCAGTGTTTTGGTTTTTGTTTTTGTAGTGTGATGTGATTCGGTTTCTTAGTATGCATTTGGTGATGGAGCATGCGATGGGTAGGGAGATACCGATCTGAACCTCTTAGCTTTGTCTATCAGTGAAATATTTGTAAGAATTACCAATTTTTGCTTGTTGTTTAGTCCTATAAATTGGTTATGGAGGTTCTGTGATGAATAAGTCAAAGGAGTTTCTATTTAATTCAATTCAAGTCTTAGAGGAAGTTGATCGAAATGGCTCAAGTAGTGGAAGGTCTTCATTTGAGAGTTGATCTGTGGCTGCGTGTGGTTTTCACCTTTGATTGGTAATAAAGGACTCTTTGTTGGCCATGATTTTGGATCTAGTTATTATGTCTTGGATTCTGAGGATTGGATGAAAAATTTTGGGGAGTCTATTGAAGGTTTTTCTAGTTTTGGTTTGGTGGAATGGTCAGTATTGCGGAAGTGGTGTTTTGGCTAAAGGATCTACATTTTTGGGTTGTGGATTCTCTGGTCACATTGGTTTTTGACGTGGTTGAATTGATTTTCGTCCAGGGAGTTTCGACTGGCTTGTGGTTGTGCTACGGTGTCTGCATAGTGGGGTGTAGTGTCCGGACGACTTGATCTTCCTCATTCTGGTTTATTCGTCACCCTTTGTGGATGTCCTTTGGGTCATCTAATGTCACTGGAGGGGTTGGGTGAACTATGACTGGAGTCCACCAGTGAGTTCGTGGATTTGGGCTGGTGTCGACGGTTGCACTAGTGGATGCACAAGGAGACCAGTTCTGTGGTTTGTCTAGCTTTTCTAATGTTTGTGTTTCTTGGTTCGTGGTACTGTAGCCTTCTCTTGAAGATTTTGGCTCCAGCTATGAAGGTTTTTTAGCATTAATTCTTGAATGGATTGTCCATCCATTATGCTTGAATATTGTTTGTTGTGAAGGCTTGTATTGTTTTCAGTGGGGGAGTGGGGAAGTGGGGAAGTGGTGAAGTGTTGAAATGGAGAAGTTATGTATGGTTTCTCACTTTTTCCTCAAAAGTGTTTGCATAATAATAAAATACAATTTCCAATCAGTATGTATGCCTGAAGAGTTACTCTGATTTGTTATATGACTTCATAGTATAATTCACATAAATTGGTATTCATATGATCCCAACTTCTAATCACGATAAAAAATAATGATTTATTTTTAAGTTAGTTTTATTTTTAAAACTAAATTTCGCACCCCCCTTTTGTATCAATTTTAGAATATTAGGATCCAAAACCACTATCTATTTATGTTTGTTTATATTTTTTTATTTATCAAGGTTCAAAATTATTCATTTTTACCTATACTATCACTACAAAATAGTGATGGTTAGTTAAAGTTATTTAGTGGTATAGTGGTGTTTTAATCCACCACATAATAGTTTAGAATCAGTTTATAAAACCACCACGTATTTCACGTGCGATAGTCAATTAAAAACGTTTTATTTTATTTCATAGTGGTTTTTTATGTTTCATTTTTGGGAAATTTAGTATTAGTTTATTTTATAATTATTGGTGTTCATTTAAAAAAAAATATACCATAAAAATATAAATAAAAAAATTAACCACTATAAATCATTTAACAGTAGTATTATTAGTGTCGGTTAATCCAAACCACCACTAAATATAGTCAATAATATATTTTTATCCATGGTTACAACAAGCCACTACTAAATATGTTTTTATTTTTTAAAAATATTTTATAAAAAACTAGAAATATTAAAAAACTTACATTATAAAAAATAAAAAATTAAAAAAATGTTAAACCCATCATTTGTACATCACACATCTATGGCCATACAAATGGCCATGGTAATCATAACTTATGTCTCAGTCACCCAATACATCAACCAATACCAGGACCATCAATATATTCATATAAAATATATCCATCAACAACCCATTCCAAAAATAAATCCAAGCCATAACCTCCACTACATCTGTCTTCCTCCACACCATCTCATCAATTCAAATAGAACAAGTTATCTCATCCATTGTAACAAAAATTGAAATAAAAATTTAAACAAACTATAATAAAGCAAAATTATAGTAGAACTATTGATATAATTTTAACATACAATGGAAACTAAAAAATATCATGAATACCATAAAAAAATTCATGGATCGAAATAGTCAACCTCCAGCCTATTATCGGTATCTTCCTCCTATAATGAAAACTAGAAAATTTACGAAAAAAGATGTGAATGAGAAAAGATAGAGAATTTATTCAGAATATAGCACAAAAAATAAGTTATTTTCTTAATCAACCAAATTAAATTTTATCATAAAAATACATATAAAGAAAAAACATTAAAAATAGAAACATACCTATTTAAGATAAGATTCAAAACATGAAACTAAAAAGGGATATATAAATATTCTAATTTATTTTTAAAGATACATGTGGTGTGATTAAATTTATTTAATAATTTTTCTAATGATTTTGATTCCTTAGAATTTCATATAATTCAAAAATAACTAAGAGGCATTTTCCCATGATTTGACTTCAATATGAGGTAATTTTCTATGGGGTTGACCATTCAACACACATTTTAGTGTTATAAAACACTAAAAATGTGTTTATAGACAAAATGGGTTAAAAATAATTAATAATAATGTGATGTTACTTCCAAAATTATATAACTAAGTCTACTGTCTTTGTCTCATAATTTCAAGACAATCTGACATCGTTTTCATGGTTTTGACCATCCCACACGCATTTTAGTTTTTAACAAACTAAAAAAGAATTTATATCCATAATGAAAATATAGTCACTTAGAATGATGTGTCATTGGTTCCTAAATTTAAAAAATACATATATAGTGGATTTCCCTAATTTAAGAAAATACTAGATCAGTTTCTTGGTTTTGAACATTTCACGCATATTTTTGGGTTTTAAAACAATAAAAACGTGTTGACATCCATAACATAAAAAGAATCATTTAAAATTACATACCGTTAGTTCATAAATTTAAAAATTAAAACAATAGAGGTTCTACAAATATTTCACATCAATATGTGGCTGTTTTCCTTCTTTTTAACATCGCACACACATTTTAGTGTCTTGAAAAACTAAAAACATGTTTCTGGACATAATGAGAAAACCCTCATTCAAAATGATGTTCGTTGGTTCATACATTATAAAATTAAATCTTGTGTAATTGTAACATGTTTTCAGGTCAATCTTAAATCATTTTATGGGTTTTGACCATTCCTGTGACGACCTGGAAACAAATTCCACTTAACGGGTTCCCCGAGCATGGTGGTCCACATAGCCACAAGCACATCTCCCTAAACTCCAAAGGCTACAGACTAGAAGTGATGGCCTAGGGTGTTTCCATGGGAAGACTATTACCTCATTAGCAGAGTGTAGCACAACGAAATAGAAATAAATGAATAGTAAATAGTGAAAGAAATATAAATAAATAGCGTAAGAAAACTAATGCAATAGATAAACAAGAATAACAATAACTGTAACAGCTAGAACATTAATGATGTAATTTCATGTCACTAGAAAACTGGAAATCATGGATACAAGAAAATATGAAGAAAATTTTCCACAAGGTAAAATAAAACAAAGTCTAATCCAAGCATCCCAAGATTATACTCGGTCATTTTCTATCAAGCTCTATCCAATCAGCACAAAATCAAGTATTGGAAGCTACATGCTTTCCTTGGTCAATACCTGCAACCATGTAATCTAATATAGGTACCAAACGGTGTGCGGAGAGGGTGTGAGATAAATCTCAGTGGCCCACCATCAACGATGTCTATAACATTTGGCCTGTGTAATGGAATATAACAGTGTGAAGGCCTGCATATATAAAGTAAAGCAAGCAGTATAATATAACTAAATAACAATGTACCTGCTTCAGCCCTTGGCTAGTGTCTGAACATGTAACCAGTTCATTAATTAATCAATTACCATTTAATTTTAATAGGTCATGTGAGGCATTTAAAACACTGACATCACCTCGTGATAGTATAAGTATTGAAGGTCCCAAGACGTAACAAGGCAACCAAACAATGATATCTATTGATGGAGATCTAGGGTAAAAACCAAGGTAACATAAACTCATGGAAAGCTAACCCAGTAGTATCTGTGTCTAGCTATGGGTTAAGAGTTTAATCCAAGGAGCGTAATCGAGGGAGAATAATCCAATGCATTTCCAAAATAAGGAACCCACCGAGTCCAAGGTGATCGACGAAGGTAAAATTGGGCTATGCAATGATAGGGCCCTTTGGGCTTTAACCATGGAACCTAGTAGTCAATACTGGATCTAAGGAGTGTATCAGATGTATCCTGTAAGAAGAAGGGACCCAAAAATAGTATACCGGGCATCCAAGGATTAGACAAGAACCAAAATCTTGGTGGGTATCAACCTAAGAAAACTTTATCTTTGAATCAGATATCGGTTCTCAAGACCCAAGTTATTATCCTCTCAGAATCCAAGGAGAGAACGAGTCATTCCATTCCAATTTTATATTATAATCATGTAATAATTCATTTGGTTCAATTATTTACTTCTATTAGTGTGGATAGGTTAGGTAGAATTGAAACCATTGGTCCAAGCCTTGTCTTCCATCAGTGTTGATAGGCCTAGTAGTGTTGAAACCATTTAATCAAGTATTAGTTATCCATTAAGGCATAATCAATCATTGATGTTCCCTCCGCTACCTTCTATCAACTTGTAAAGGGGTGATACAGACATGTAACCTTTATTCAATCTCTTTTAATAAGGCCAAGTTATATACTTAGTATACTTTCCATTTCACATTTCATATTTTACGTTTAATAAACATTAGTAAGCACTTACCTTAGATGGTAAAGTGGTGAGCATACATGGTACTTTCCATTATAAAGCTATCATTAACAATAATAATTTTTTTATAAGGAGACTCACCTTCAAAAAGGGCAAGTAAAGGCACACCTGAACGATGGCTCAAACATGCCGAAACACTAAAAACCCAATCATGGAATATCCTTCAACATGAGGCGGATTGTCTTTTGGGTGAAACCACTAACTACTAATAACATATTTGGAATGATCATAACCATACGATTCTAATGAGTATAATCATGACATGTTAATTTAAGAAATAGTTTCCAATGAAACTGGTGGGCCCTACCCAAACATTCAAAAAACAACGAACATTAGGGATGAGTTATTGACCACCCACCATAGGTTTGAATAAGAATTCTCCTCTGGTATCAACCCTTGGTTTCCCTCGGATCAAAGTAGATCTAAAAAAATGTATAAAACACTCACATGTAGATATCTAGGTTGAGAGTGAAGGAGAAGAAGAATGAATAAAGGGGACTTGAGTACTTACCATTGTGCATCCAATGTGACAGACAAAAGCTCAATCAAAACCCGAACGCAGAAGATATTTTGATTCCAAGCATTGATCTTCAAAAACCGAAAAATTGAGAGAGAAATAGGTCAATCCTGCAAAAACATAGATTAGGTAGGAAGGGGGAGGATTAATAGATCATTAAGGAAATTTTAGTCATTTTACAAAGGTTTTTATCCTTCACATGGTTTGTCCACGTGATTTTCCAAACCGTGCGATAACTGTGTGAGATGGTTCGGCCTAAAAAATCTTCATCCGCATAGTTTGATCAAATTGTGAGCCACTCATGCACGACTACTTGAAAAAGGGAATTTCCCATGGTTTAGATTCATGACTGTGCACCAACCGTGCAAGGTGGCACTTTCCAAAAAAAACAATCCGCACAGTTAGGCAAACCATGTGCTAACTGGGCGCAAACCGTGTAACTTGGTCTGTTTTCTCAAAAAGAGGTGTTTTGAGCTCCAAACAATCCTTGTACACCCTCAAAACCTTTTCTAACTCATTTGGAATGTATATTAGGTCTAAAGTAAGGATTTATACCAAAAATTAAAGGATCCATACCTGAGTGAAAAACTAGGTTCTTACAATCTTTCACCCTTAAAAGAACTCGCCCTAGAGTTCCCCTTCCTGGGGTATGGAAACACTATCTGAGAATAAATTTGGACATTGAGAATGTACATCAGCATCTCTCTCCCATGTATCATCCTATACTCAGCCATGCTACTAAAGAACCCATACAAGAGAGAAAAACCTGCCACAGAGAACCATCGTGCTTTGGTCAACGATGTTTACTAGATACTCCTCAAAGGTAGCATTAGAATCTGACTCAACTTACTCAGGATAAAAGGTATGAGATGGATCGGCATGATATTGGTGAAGCTGTGAGACATGAAAGACATTGTTCATGGAATGATACCTCTAAGGTAGTAGAAAACGATAGCCTATCGACCCGACTCTCTATAGAATCTTGAATGGCCTGATGTAACGAGGCGACAACTTACACTGCTACCGTAATCATCTAT
This sequence comes from Viscum album, assembly GCA_963277665.1. Lineage (NCBI taxonomy): Eukaryota > Viridiplantae > Streptophyta > Magnoliopsida > Santalales > Viscaceae > Viscum > Viscum album. The sequence goes on from OY728128.1 coordinate 984,606,530, forward strand.
GCCCATGCTTGGGTGATACCTGAAGAAAACATGATCCCCAAACTCTAACATAAGAATTTGTTGATGACGATCAACATAAGATTTAGGTCTAGACTGAGCAGTTGTAATATTATTTCTGATCAGCTGTATGTTTGGAATTTTCGTGAACAAGAATAGGACCTAGTAGCGTTTCCTCACCTACCTCTAGCCAGCACAAGGGTGAATGACATGACCTACCATACTAGTCCTCAAAAGGAACCATCTGGATCGTCACCTGAAAACTGTTATTACAGGAGAACTACACAAGAGGGATATGTATCTCCCATGAACTACCGAAATCAAGGACGCATGCTATGAGAATATCCTCCAAAACCTGTATTTTCCATTCAGACTATCCATTGATCTGAGGGTTAAAAGTTGTGCTTAGAAGAACCCAAGTTCCCATAGATTTCTACAAACCCTACCAGAACCGTGAAGTGAAATGAGAATCCCCATATGAAATGATAGTATGTGGAACCCCATCCATTCATATGATCTCACAGACATACAGTCTTACCGGCTCATCAGCTGAGAAAGTCTCTCGAATAGGAATGAAGTGGGATAATTTTATTAGCCAGTCAATGACTACCCAGATAACATTTCTACCCCTCAACGACCTAGGTAAGATTAATACAAAATACATGGAAACATATTCCAAATTTCATTATGGGACTGGAAGTGGATGTAACAAGCCTTAAGGTCTCTGGTTCTCCACCTTCACCTACTGACAGGTGGAACACCTAGTGATAAAGCCTGCAATCTGACGTTTCATCCTAGGCCACCAATACCGGCGCCACATATCTCAATACATACTCGAGATGCCTGTATAAAATGCCCCATGGAAAGTGTGGGACTCTTTTATCAACTCCTCTATCATATCTGCATGCACCCAGATACGTCCATGTAGACGCAAGATTCCATTTATTTTCATAGACCAATCTGGAGGTGGGTTATCTCTTGATATACTCTCACAGAGAACCAAACATTCAAGATCTGAAAATTGCCTAATCTTCACCTTCTCAAGGAGGGAAGAGGTATCTGTTAAAGTTGAGAGGTAAGATTACTCGTGACTACCATGAAACTCCTGATCAATTTCAGAAAAGAGGGCCATTAACTTCCATTCATCACTGGCTTCTTGTATGTCCTATGTTTTAGTGTTTCGACTCAGTGTATCTACAACCACATTGCCTTTTCAAGGCATATAGGTAAGATCAAAATCAAAGGATTGTAGATATTCAACCCATATTTTCTGTTGGAGGTTTAAGTCATGCTGAGAAAAGATATACTTGAGGAAATTGTGATATGTATACACCACCAAGCGCTCACCCAACATATAGTGCCTCTAGAAACGTAAGTCATGGACAACTGCTGCCAGATCGAGGTTGTGCGTCGGGTAATATCTCTCGTGAGGCCTAAACTATTGATATCTGTACGCAAATACATTGTATTCCTACATCTACACTGTACCTAGTCTAATTCCTGATGCATCACAGAAGATGATATAACCTTTACCGGGTTTTGGAAGAATCCGAATCGGTGTTGAGACAAGCCTACCTTTTATCTTCTAAAAGGATTTATCACATCCTTCTATCTTTGTGAACATGAAACCATTCTTAGTAAGACCAGTAAGAGGTGAAAAAAGATGTGAAAAGTTATGTATGAAATTCCTGTAATATCTAGCGATCCCTAAGAAACTCCTGATGTCAAACACGTTCTTGGGATGCTCCCATGAAACTACATCACTAACCATTTTAGGGTCAAAGGATACTCTAGATTATGAAATAATATGACCCAAGAAGTGGAATTTGTGGATCCAAAAGTCACATTTAGCAAGTTTTTTATAATGCCGATGCTCTCTCATTGTAATCATAACGATCTCAAGATGTTTGGCATGGTTGTTACGAGTGAGAGAATACACCAAGATTTCGTCCACAAAGAACACAACAAAAGAGTCCAAATAAGGATAGAAAACCATATTCATCATATCCATGAAAATGGATGGCTTGTTCATAGGACCAAATGACATTTCAAGATATTCAAACAAACCATACCTACTATGAAAAGTTGTAAGAGGTAAGTCTGAGGGTCTGACTTGCACATGATGGTAACCCGATCTCAGGTCAATCTTAGAGAACAAATTTTCCCCTTGGAGCAGGTCAAAGAGATCATCTATTCAAGGAAGTAGATACCAGTTCCAGACCGTAAGCTGGTTCAACCTTCTGTAATCCACACATAAAGGTAGAGTTCAATCTGCCTTCTTAGCGAAAAGCATGGTTGGACCCCAAAATGATGTACTAGGCTGTATAAAGCCTTTGGCCTCTAAGTACGCTATCTACTACTTGAGCACCTGAAGCTCAGTAGGTGCCATCTAATACGGAGGAATATATGCTAGATATATTCCTAGAACAAGATAAATTGTAAAATCTTCCTCTATCTGAGGAGGTAATCCATAAAAATCACCTGGATCGAAATCCTTGAAACAATCATATGTTAGAAGAAAATCATTTTGGATAAAAACCTAATACTCCATGAAAAGATTTGAAATCTGGATGGTCACTCCACCTAGCCCATGATTCTTCGGTCTTGCTCTCCCAGCCTAGACATCCCACTCAACTTTGAAAAGATAATTACTACCTTCTGGTGATGTAAAAAAAACCCTTAGGCTATAAGAGTCTACAACAGTGTGATAGTGGTCCAACCAGTCCACCTCAAGAATGAAATTCAAGGTCGTCATCTTGGGAAAAATGAGATTCTACAAGGAAGGGTAACCACTAACCTCCAGGGGACAATCCCTGAACTGGCGTATGACCACCATCCGTATTCCCAATGGTGTATCGAGGGTCATTACACCATAGTGATATTGTATCTATAGTATGAGACTTTCTAAGATAGATATAGAAATAAAAGAGTTTGAAGCACCTGTATGAAACAATGTAGAGACAATAGTAGAGGCTACTAGAATAGTACCTTGAACTGTAGATAGTCCCGCAGCCTGATCCTTGAGTATCATCTGTAAGGCATGCAACTAACCTTATCCACAGCCCTGTGCAACAGATAGACTACAACAATAATGGCTGCTCTCTTGGTGCTACTGTTGATCAAGGATCAAACTACCATGGACACGACCTCCACCTTGGACATACCTACCAGTGCTACTCCAACTCCCCAGCTGACGTGGCACAAAAGAACTTTCTCCTGAAGGTGGAGCTAAAGATAATCATATTCCACTCGAAGCTGGTGGAAAGGTCCTGCAAAAGCACTACAGATGACCCATATGTCCACAATCTCGATAATCTTTAGGGCCTCTATCAAACTGGGGATTCTTATTCTATGGATTTCCAAACTGATGACACACTACATAGCTATCAAACTAAATACTCTAGATGCCACATCCCTGATAATAAACCTCAAGGGAATGTTTCCTACCACCGAAAGAACTACATGACTGACATGACACTGATCCTTCAAACTCAGTAATCAGTCATTCCCTCAGGTTATGTTTAGTAATAAGGGGCTGGTAGAATATTTTAGAGAATTTAGGAAGGAGAAATATATTCACCTAAGTTTAGATGGTTCACTACATCCCATTCTCAAAACTTCTAGCATGTGAAAGCTCATTACCATCTAGAAGCACTGCAAAGAGATGTAAATTAGTAAAACCTGCTAAATACTCCATAACTGAAATAGAACCCTACTTGAGATGCATGAAATCTTTGGATTTGTTATCTCTCAGTGTCTGAGGAAAGAACAGATCATATAAGGAAGTCTGAAAGTCAACACATAACATGCCCCAACGATGTCCGGCCTTGGTAATGACATCCCATCAATGCTTGGAAAAATACAGAATCCTGTATATAGAGATATTTATTCTATGCTCTGGAGGTGTTTCTAGATGCTCAAAGATAGACAAAATTTCACATAACAATGATTCAGAAGATTTAGAACTTCCATCCCCTAAAAAATTAGAAGGATGCTACTACTGGAACTCACGGGTCAGATCAGCCATCATAGGTGAAACTCGTAGATCCCCTTGAATGGACTGTATCAGACATAGGAAACTATCATGAACTTGAGAATCAGTGTCCAGATTAGGTAAAATAGTTGTTAACTCATATGTCACTCCTAGAAGTAAGACTGACAGCTCAAGGCCCACCATGTCTAAAGTGTGGTCGTCACCATTATCCCAGCGAATGACATGAGGATGTTGTGGTGACATTGGTCTTCAAATGCCAAGAACACACCTTAGAAAAGCATAGAAACAAGGAGATATAATCAATAATAGAATCTGAATGTATGAAAACTCACTACCCAAGGCATACTACCCAAACTACCTTCTTAGACAACAATGTATCGATAAGAGCTCAAGTAAAAGTTTCATGTCATTTTGCAGTTAATTATTAGGTTCAATCCTTTACCTTTCAAAAACATGACAAGGAGGGATAAGGATGTGAAACCAATTCATTTTAGATATTAGGATTTAATTTACAAAGGATATTCATTTCCGATGAATCAGTGCACATACACCTATCACCATAAACAACACCCATTTACTTATAGCATAATGGCTTAACTGAGAAAATTACTCATTCTAACCCAGGAGGGCCCATACAACTCATGAATTGAGATAGGAAATCACTCAATCGTAGCCAAAGTAATACAAGTACAATAAACTATCACAACATCACTTACCAATCACAGGAATATCAAGAAATGAAAATTAATGATATGCACCTATATGGAATGGCAATATGCATGACATGTGAATTCTAGATGCCTATAATAATGCATGTAGCAATAATCCTTTCCCTCATATACTTGGGTCAAGGATGGAATAAATTCCCCAAGGGTAATAATCAACATCACCACAAAACATGTGAGTCACCCAATGGTGAAATAATATCAATTGTAATAGGCAAAATAGAACAACAATTACAATATGGGTAACTTGTCTTTTACCCAGAACATGGGTTCACGACACCCAAGCATAAATTATGACCAATTACCAATCATTCCTATTCTCCAATATATTGTCTCCAAATAGTCAAGAAATAAAAGAAACCACCTTTGATACCACTTTGTGATGAATATGACCCGTATGCCACTTAACGGGATCCCCAAGCCCGGTGGGCCACATAACCTCAAGCACATCTTCCAGAACACCAGAGGCTGCAGAATAGAAGCAATGGACTAGGTTGTGTCCATGGAATAACTATGGCCTCATTAGAAAAGTGTATAACAATATAATAGATATAAATGAACAGTAAATAGAGGAAGCAATATAAATAAATAGAGGAAGAAAAATGATGCAATAGATAAACAAGAAAAACAATAATTGTATCTGCTGGAAGAATAATGATATAATGTAATGTCACTAGAAAACTAGAAATCATGGATAAAAGAAAATATGCATAACATATTTCACATGGTAAAAGAAAACATAGTCTACTCCAAGAATCCCAAGATCCTACTCGGTCATCTTCTATCAAGCTCCATCCTATCATCACACAATAAAGTGTTGGAAGTTGCATGCTTCCCTTTTTCAATACCTACAACCATGTAATCTACTATAGGTACCAAACAGTTCCCAGAGAGGGTGTAAGATAAATCTCAATGGCACCAAGAGTGTCTATAACATCTATCCCGTGTAATAGAATATAACAGTGTACAGGAATACATATAAAAAGTAAATCAAGTAGTACAATATAACTAAATAACCATATACCAGCTTCATCCCTTGGATGTTGTATGAAAATGTTACCTGTTCATTAATTAATAAATTACCATTAAATGTTAATAGGTTACATGAGGCATAGCCAACACTGACATCACCTTGTGATAGTATAAGTAGTGAAGGTCCCAATATGTAACAAGGAAACCAAACAATGATATCAGTGAGGGAGTTCTAGGGTAAAAACCAAGGTAACATAAACTCATGGAAATATATCCCAATAGTATCTTAGTCTAGAAAATGGGTAATAGTGTAATCCACGGAGTATAATCCATGTAATTTCCACAATAATGTGCCTACTGAGTCCAAGGTGATTGACCAAGGTAAAATGGGGCTAAACAATGATAGGGACCTATGGGCTTTAACCATAGAACTTACTAGTCAATGATGGATCCAAGGTGTGTATATGAGGTATCCTATAAGAATAAGGGACCCAATGGTGGTATACTGATCATCCAAAGAATTGAAAAGAACTGGAATCTTGGTGGGTATCAACCTAAGTAAATAGTATCCTTGAATTAGATTGGGGTTCCCAAGACCTAAGGAATTCTCCTATTAGAATCCAAGGGGAGCTTGAGTAAGTCCATTACTATTTGATATTATAATCATGTAATAATTTATTTGGTTCAAGTCTTTACTTCCATTAGTGTGGATAGGTCAAGTAGAGTTGAAACCATTGGTCCAAGCCTTGTCTTCCATTAGTGTAGATAGGGAATGTGGCATTACAAACATTTAATCAAGTATTAGTTGACCATTAAGGCATAATCAATCATTGAAGTTCACCCTTATACCTTCCATAAACATGGAAACGGGTGATATGAACATTTACCTTTTATTCAATCTCTTTAAATATGGACAAGTTATATACATAGTATACTTTCCATTTCACATTTCATATTTCATATTTAATAATCATTTTTAAGAACTTACCTTAGATAGGTCATGTGGTGAGCATACATGGTACTTTCTTTTATGAAATTATCATTAAAAACAATCCAATTTTTATAATGAGACTTACAATTAGAAAGGTCAAGGAAATGCACACCCGAACGGTGGATCAAACAAGTCGAAACAATAAAAACCCAATTATGGCATAACCTTCGACATGAGGCGGATTGAGTTGTGGTTGAAACCACTAACAACTAATGACATAATTGGATTGAACATAACCATATGATTCTAATGAGTATAATCATGAAATTTTAATTTATGAAATAGTTTCCAACGATACCATTGGCCCCCACACAAACATTCCAAAAACAACTGACTTTAGGGATGATTTATAGACCACCCACTTTAGAGTTGTATGAGCCTTATCCTCTAGTACCAACCCTTGGTTTGTCTAGGATCAGAGTAGATCTACAAAAAGGTGAAAAACGATCACATAACGATATCTAGGTCATGAGTGAAAGATAATAAGAATGGATAAAAGGGACTCGTTTACTTACCGTTCACATCCAACATGACAAATAGAAGCTCAATCGAAAGCCAGAAGAAGAAGTTATCTTGATTCCAAGCTTTGATCTACAAAAACCCCAAAATTGAGAGAGAAATAGGTCAATACCACAAGAATTGGGATTATATTGGAAAGGGTAGTAATGATAGATCATTAAGGGAATTTTTGTCATTTTACAATGTTTTTTAGCCTGTGCACGGTTTGTCCACACAGTTTGTCAAACCTTGTGCAAACCATGTGAGATGGTTCTGCATGAAAAATCTTCCTCCACACAGTTTGATCAAACCATGCACCACTCAAGCACAATTACCTGGAAAAAGGGGAGTTTTCACGGTTTGGCTATATGGTTGTGCACCAACCGTGCGAGGTGACACTATCATAATAAACACCATCCACATGGTTAGAAAAAATGTGCGCTAACCATGCACAAACTGTGCAACTTGGCATGATTTCCTAAAAAAAGGTGTTCTAAACTCCAAACAATCCCCACAAAACCTAAAAAACATTTATAACTCGTTATGAATCTATATTAGGTATAGAGTAAATATTTAGACCAAAAATTAGAGGATCCATTCCATAGTGAAAAACTGTGTTCTTACAATTCCACACATGTTTTAGTGTTTTAAAACATTAAAACGCATTTACCTCTATAATGGTAAACCCATCTTTCAGAATGATGTGTCATAAGTTCCTAAATTTAATAATTAATTATATGATGGTTTCCCCTTGATTTCATGATATTCCTATGTCATATTTCTAGTTTTAACAGTTCAATGAATGTTTTAGTTTTTTATAATAATAAAAAAGTGTTTACTTTCATAATGGGAAACCATCATTCAGAATGATGTGAGATCAGTTCGTACATTTCAAAATTAAATCTATGGAGTTTTTTACTTTATTTCTAGGAAATACGACTTAGGTTTCCTAGTTTTGACCATTCCATGCACAATTTATTGTAAAAAAAACTAAAAACGTATTTACGGTCATAATAGGGAAACCATCATTCGCAATGTTGTATCGTCAGTTCCTAAATTTTAAAATGAAATCTACTATTGTTCCCCCTAATTTTTAGAAACCCAATGTTGTTTTCTGGTCTTACTTTTTCAACACATATTTTATTATTTTAAAAAATGATAAATGATTTTATGGCCATAAGGAGTAAACTGTCACTAAAAATGATGTTTCATTAGCTAATAAATATTACAATTAAATCTACAAGGGTTGTTCTTTTATTTTTGGATAGTATAAAACCATTTTCCTTGTTTTTATAGTTCTAGGATTGTTTTAGTGTTTCAAAACACTCAAAATGCATCAACAACCAAAATGGGTAAACTGTTATTCAGTATGATGTTTCATAAATTCTTTTATTTTACAATTAAATATATGAACATTTTCTATTATTTCAAGACAATTTAACATCATTTTATTGGTTTTGACTATTCCAAACACGTTTTAGTGTTTTAAAACACTAAAAATGTGTTTATAACCATAATGGGAAGACCTTTATTCATAATGCATTTTCATTAGTTCCAACATTAAAAATTTAAATGTGTCACATACAAGACATATTTTAAAGGTATTTTTCATTTAATTTACATCCTTGATTTGTTTTGGGGGTTTCCCTAGGTTTTAGGGAGGAATAGATGAGTATTCATGAATTTGGCCAAACCATGAGCCCAATTTCAAATTAAAAAATAAATTTTGTATATTTTATTACTTTTCCATTTTTCAACATTTGTCATCCATTAAAATTCCTACTTGACCTCCCCTAACCTATTAACACCACCAAGGTAATTTGGAGCTTTTAGAAATCCATAACCAGGGTTTATTTGGGTTTTCATCTAAGGGGTTGGGCCTGCCCGAAAACCCAATTCCTGTTTTAAAAATAAATTTTTATTATGTTATACCTTATTCAATATTTGGGATTTTTCGGTGATTCTAAGTCTCACCCAAGACCCATTAACCCATCCGAACGTCTGAGCTCTATCCCCCTTCTTTGGAGCTCTGGTTAATCGCTATTTGGTGCCGAACTTCATAGGCTTCCTCAAATCGCCCATATTTGAAGAGGTAAAGTATTTATTTCATAACTCTCTTAATTATAAATATTTTTCCTCAATTCTAGTTCCTAATTGACCTAATATATCTTGTTCTAACGAACTATAAATTTTGGATCTTTTAAATTTAGAGATATATGTTTTTTGGAGTGATTACTTCAAGATACTTCAAGAAAATGATCCATTTTCTTTCCTCTTCAAAACTACTTTGGGTTTCATTCTTTTTTCTTAGGGTTTCTTTGGTTATAATTGATTTTCATAATGTCCAGAAACTAGGTTTTCAAACCTAGGGTTTAACATTGGGATTTCTTGGCAAATTGTTCTAGTTTTAGGTCTGGTTTACCTTCCTTGAGGTGCGGCGGTGGTGCGTTTGAGTTTTCGCACAATGGATTCAAGGGTTTCCTTGGTTTTGGTAGGTGATTCCATTGTGTGTGAAATTTTTTTGAATTAGCTTGTTGTTTTCATGGTACCTTAATGTTTATTTCAATTGAATATTTCTGTAAAAATTTGTTTTAGTTGCATTTATAATGCAAATGAATTTTAAAAACCAATTTTTGGTGAAATTGGGGGTTTTTCATTCAAATATTTTATTGGTTCATTTTGGGCTAACCTATAAGTAATTAGTTTATTTTAATGAACTGTAATAGGAATGAAAATACTTTCTTGATGATTTTCCTATGTGTTTTTTGCTGGAAAGATGCTTTTAATGGTGTTTGTGAAACACATGAATTTCTAAGAGCCGTGTTGTGTAAAAATGGAGGTTTTACAATGATGTCACTTCTTGAACCATATGAGGCTTCCCTAAAAATGATTTTTTGTTTTAACTTAAATGTATTGGGATGAAATTTATGTTTTGGTAATTCAAAAATGTGCACATAGTGTGCAATTGGTGTTCTGAAGGTGTTTTGTTTTTGTACAAAACACTACGTTCTTTTCAGGAATTGTTTTATTAAAAATCAAAGTGTTTTATTGTGTGTTTTAAGTGGTATAAAAATGTGATAGATACTGTATTGATTGTGTGTGACCAGTAGTGGTGTTTTATTTGAAAAAGGATTTATGTTTCATGCTGAAATTGTTTGAGCACAAAAGGGTAAGCCCAAGTACTTAGGTGGGAGGATTTGTACTAGTACGACTAGTGGACCGGATGGGTGTTGTTCCTGTTTCACCTAGCATTTGGATAACGACAACTCTAACTAAACTATGTGGATGATTATTGGAAACCACTATGTTGTGGGTATGTTCCCTACTAGTGTCTTGTGCACGAGAGTGGATTTTACTATGGTTGCTTTACACCGAGGTACGAGGTATATAGGGCCTGAGACAACCTAGTGCTTAGGGGTGTTCCTGCTTTGTTGGTCACTGGATTTTTAGTATTTACCCTTGTATTTGGGTGTTTTTTTCAGTAATTTATTGTATCTATAATTTCCATTTAAATATGTTAACATTCTGGAAATTCTAGTTTGAAAACTTTTTTTTAAATGAAAGTTGAATTTCTTGGAATTTCATCGTCGTTTTTCTTTATGAATTAAAACTATTTGATTCTTCACCTTATATTGAATGCACTTTGGAATAATTGGGTGGTATCCTTTTAGGCTTAGGCTCACACCCTACTTACACCCCTTGGGTGTAAGTAGACTTTTTTTTGCTTGACTCAGGTAAAGGGAAGGCTAAGGGTAATGATGGTTCAGGGTGTTAGTCCCCATCGTTGGGGCGGAGTTGCGTAGAAGGCTTGCGGGTGATGACCCCCCTTGTCACATGGAGTCCATGGGGATGCCTTTATGTTGTCATTATTTGTTTTTATACCACTTGTAGTGTCTTTAAACATATGTATTCAGTTCTGGTTTTTGTGTAAACATCGTTTGGTTTACATTTTTCAGATTCAGTTTATTGATTGTTTTTAATGTTTTATGCCTTCATATTCGGGTAAATAGTTCCCAAATAAAAATAAATGATACCCGGGCACTTGTGCCAGCCTGTGGGGATGGGGAACGCCCTTCGAGTCATGTCATGGGCTGGGTTTGGTGCTGGTTTTGGCGGCGATGAGATTCGGTTCATGTCAAAATGGTATCAAAGGAGGTTCGCTCCTTAGGTCATGTTATTTGGGGAAGAGTCAGGATAGTCTAGAGCTAGGATTGTCGGGACTTGACATTTAAGTCATGGGTAGTGTTACTGGCCAGCACACCTCATGATGGGATTCAATTCACCAGGGGAAGTATGGATTTGTCTGAGTCCTTTGGTTTTCTTGGTTTAATGATGACTATGGGAAATGAAAAGAGAGTTGGGCGAATAATCTCAGTGAGCTCGCAGGGCCTGGCAAGCCATGTGGAGCCGTGAATATTTCCCTAGAATACTCTCTATGATGGTGAAGTGATTGGAATATGGCTTCCAACCATATGTCCACATCACCCACAAAAACTAGTTTCCTCTCACATTGTCTTGTGTCTTTTTATTTTGGAATCTTCGAAACTTGTTTTTTTTAAGAAAAAAAATGACTTCACTTTAAAGAGTGTGAATTTTTGTGAAGTTATTTTCTAGTAAAGTGAAAATGGTTAATTTTTCTTTTAATTCCTATAAATGAAATTTCAGAATAATTTCAAAAGGGTAAATTATGTGTTTACACCTCTTTTGAAAGTTTGAACTATGTTAATTGGGGTTTTGAAAATATGTTTCTAGTGGAATTTTTTTTAAACCGAGGAAAAGTTTTTTGGATTGAATTAAGTGTTCTAGAATTTTTGTGTGGGGGTTGAAGATGGATTTTGGGTTTGGTGACTACTGAACAAAAAAAATTATAAACTTTTAGAACCTTTTCTTGAAATGAGAAGAGTTGAGTTCTTAATTAAATAGAGATTTATGAAATGGTGTTTTTCATGAAATTAGATTTGTTTTGAAATGGGTTGAAATTTTTTGAAACGATTGTGAAAGGCATGAATATGTGCTTTTATTGAACTATGGATTCTTTTCTAAATTGGTTTGTGAGATGAAAAATTGGGTTTTGATATTGTGGTTATTGTTTTTGAGAAAGGGAAAGTGTGGTTAAAAGTTTGGATTTTAAAAAGAGGAGAGGTTTGATTTTTGGTAATTGGTGCTCTCAAGGGTGACCACATGCATAGGTTTATTTGGGAATATGGATGGATATGAGGTGGGTTGCCAGTGTGGCATGTAAACATGCATGTGTGAGGCTCATGAGATACTATTGGTAAATGCGCAACCCAGCAACACTGTTTTTTTAAATAATTTTTTTGAAGGAAAGTGTTGTGTTTTGATAATGTATGGTTAGAAGGTATGGATTATGTGTTTTCGGGATTATTATTTTGGGTTGTTTTGAGTTCAATAACCCCTCTTGTTTGAACGATGTTTTGGGTTTGTGTTTAATTGATAAGTTGGAATGAAGTGTTGGTCAGTGGTTTCTTTTGAGGGAAAGTTTGGGAGGCCAATGTTGTGGCTTCCCTCAAGTGTTCAGTTCAGGTTTGTGGTCTATTGTGACCAAATAACCAGATTGGTTAGGTCCTTGGGTTTTCCTGTAGGCTAGGGTACGCCCCCATAAAGTGTTAATGTATGATTCATGTTTGGCATATGGTGATTCACTGTTGGATGATCCTCTAGTAGATCAACATAAAGAATTTATTCTTGAGGTTTGGAGATTGAGTTTACCCCTCTTCTTTTTCAATTATGTGGATCCCCTATAGTGGGAGAGTGTTTGTGGGAGGTTGAAATAGACCATAGTTTCTTATGTTTCCTAAGTTGTCGAAGGTCAATGAAGTTCAGGTTTGTTAGTGTAGAATGATGTCTTCAAGGGCCTCTGGGTCTTTCGTCAGTCTCGTTGAAGAAAGAGTTCATATTAGGCCACCAGTGCTCAAGAATTGGCCAAGAGTGGCTATTATGGAGACTTTTTGGAATCATGTGCTGTTTGGGACTCAGTACAAGGTCCCTCTCCTTGTGTTTTATTTTATCCACAATGGTCATGTTCGGTGATGCCTTGCGATGTCATGTGTTCATTTGACTATAAGGGTGAAGATTGTGCAATTGTATAAGAGTCACTATTTTGTTGGATGTGTGTCTCCCTATATGAAATTATAAATCCTATGTTCCAGAGGAATGTGTTTCTATATGTCCTCTCATTCTGCTGTTTAGCATCCGAAGAGAAAAAGGGGCAATGTGTGTGCATCCTCTAAGTTCTTGTTTTGGTAAAATGATGGGTTGGGGAAAATAGGGTTTGAAGTGTGTCATGTATCAATGAGACCATATGAGATTATAGTATATATTTTTGGAACTGGAAGAAGATGTTTTGTTTAGGGGTTTCCAAATCCTAACTATGAGGCTGAAGATGCTTCAATCCATTGAACTCCAGCCATAGGACCCAGAGAGAAGATGGTGCGTAGTTAGGGGAAATCCTAGAGTCGTTCACACTTTTGGTCAAGGTCATATCTTCAATATGAAAGATAAGAATAGTTTTATCCTCTGGTGTCGTCATCTTGTTCCAATTTCTCACATTTGGTGGAAAGAGGTGTGAGTAACTTGTTCCCATTTCATACCCTGATTTGATTTTTCCCCTTTGGGTTCCCTTGTGTTTTTGGAGAAAAGTTTAAAATTTGGGTTAGGCAAGTTGAAGTTCATAGTTTTTGCGCGGTTAGCAGTAACCGTGTGCCAACCCAAGGGACCATGTGATAAGATACAGTAGCTACCACATGGTCTCTTCACATCCATGATCCATGGCAAAGGAAACTGTGTGAAGTTTTCTCTTTGGAGAGAATGATCCGCACAGTTAACTCACAGGTTCCCAAACCGTGTGAACCAACCGTGCGACCATTCTAGCTCGTTAAAATTCTATTGTTTTTGTTGTTGTTATCCCATACTACTTATTTAATATTGTTGGGTTTTGTTTGGGGTATACCCACAATGGAACTAATGTAAGTTTTGTTGGAATAATTCTGATATTAGTCTACCCCTAATGCTAGGAAGTCTGTTCGAGGCCCCCTGTTAATGTCTTTATTTTGTCTTAAGGAATGTTGTGTTTGTTATTATGGTGGGGAGACCCATCATGGGTATAATGTGTGTTCTCTTGGAAAAGGAATAATGTTAGTTTACCCCTTATTATGGGGAGACAGTTCGTTCCTTCCCCAATTGTTATCCTTATTCTGTCTTAGAAATTTAGTTGTCCCTGGTGGTGGGATGTCCAGATTGGGTGACCCCGTACTAGTGACTCAGTTTTATACTTGGTGTATTCTAGGTAAGAGGTAGTATCGTTCAAGTCTATCTATCCACAAATTTGTTACTTGGGTAAATTTGGGGTTTGATAACACCCAATGGTTTTTTCTACGTAATGTTGTGGTAGCGTTATTCAAGTTCGTTGTTCGTTTCAAGTGGATTGCTTGAGCATCATCTTGTAGTGTTTGAGGTGTTTTGTTTTGGGGTGTGTTTTGAATGTGTTTACTAATTTTAATTAAGTTGGGTTATTTTTGGTTTGTGAGAGTATTATCTTCTTTTTTTTGATCAACTGGAGATGTTCGTCCTTTTTGATGCTGGTGAAAACATGGAAAGGAAGTCTGTCTTGGTCTATCGTTTGGGCTTTGCTTTTTCATCTGGTGTTTTTGTGGAATTCCGGGGGTGGAATGCTTTATGGTGGGGAGAATTGTCACATAAAAGACATATTTTGAAGGTATTTTTCATTTAATTTACATCCTTTCTTTGTTTTGGGGGTTTCCCTATGTTTTAGGGAGGAATAGATCAGTATTCATGAAATGGTGTTTTTCATGAAATTAGATTTGTTTTGAAATGGATTGAAATATTTTGAAATGATTGTGAAAGGCATGAATATGTGCTTTTATTGAAATATGGATTCTTTTCTAAATTGGTTTGTTAGATGAAAAATTGGGTTTTGATATTGTGGTTATTGTTTTTGAGAAAGGGAAAGTGTGGTTAAAAGATTGGATTTTAAAAAGAGGAAAGGTTTGATTTTTGGTAATTGGTGCTCTCAAGGGTGACCACATGCACAAGTTTATTTGGGAATATGGATGGATATGAGGTGGGTTCCCAGTGTGGCATGTAAAAATGCATGTGTGAGGCTAATGAGATACTATTGGTAAATGTGCAACCCAGCAACACTGTTTTTTTTGAATAATTTTTTTGAAGGAAAGTGTTGTGTTTTGATAATGTATGGTTGGAAGGTATGGATTACGTGTTTTCGGGATTATTATTTTGGGATGTCTCAAGTTCAATAACCCCACTTGTTTGAACGATGTTTTGGGTTTGTGTTTCATTGATAAGTTGGAATGAAGTGTTGGTCAGTGGTTTCTTTTGAGGAAAAGTTTGGGAGGCCAATGTGGTGGCTTCCCTCATGTGTTCAGTTCTGGTTTGTGGTCTATTGTGACCAAATAACCATATTGGTTGGGTCCTTGGGTTTTCCTGTAGGCTAGGGTACTCCCCCATAAAGTGTTAATGTATGATTCATGTTTGGCCTATGGTGATTCACCATTGGATGATCCTTTAGTTGATCAACATAAAGAATTTATTCTTGAGGTTTGGAGATTGAGTTTACCCCTCTTCTTTTTCAATTATGTGGATCCCCTATAGTGGGAGAGTGTTTTTGGGAGGATGAAATAGACCTTAGTTTCTTATGTTTCTTAAGTTGTCGAAGTTCAATGAAGTTCAGGGTTGTCAGTGTAGAATGATGTCCTCAAGGGCCTTTGGGTCTTTCGTCAGTCTCATTGAAGCAAGAGTTCATGTTAGGCCACCAGCGTGCAAGATCTTTCCCAGAGTGGCTATTATGGAGACTTGCTGGAATCATGTGCTGTTTGGGACTCAGTACAAGTTCCCTCTCCTTGTGTTTTATTTTATCCACAATGGTCATGTTCGGTGATGCCTTGCGATGTCATGTGTTCATTTGACTATAAGGGTGAAGATTGTGCAATCGTATGAGAGTCACTATTTTGTTGTATGTGTGTCTCCCTATAGGAAATTATAAATCCTATGTTCTAGAGGAATGTGTTTCTATATGTCCTTTCATTCCGCTGTTTAGCATCCGAATAAAAAAAGGGTCGATGTGTGTGCATCCTCTAAGTTCTTGATTTGGTAAAATGATGGGTTGGGGAAAATCGGGTTTGAAGTGTGTCATGTATCAATGAGACCATATGAGATTACAGTATAATTTGTTTTTGGCACTGGAAGAAGATGTTCAGTTTAGGGGTTTCCAAATCCTAACTATGAGGCCGAAGATGCTTCAATCCATTGAACTCCAGCCATAGTCCCCAGAGAGAAGCTGGTGCGTAGTTAGGGGAAATCCTAGAGTCGTTCACACTTTTGGTCAAGTTCATATCCTCAATATGAATGATAAGAATAGTTTTATCCTCTGGTGTCGTCGTCTTGTTCCAATTTCTCACATTTGTTGGAATGAGGTGTGAGTACCTTGTTCCCATGTCATACCCTGAGTTGATTTTTCCCCCTTTGGGTTCCCTTGTGTTTTTGGAGAAAAGTTTAAAATTTGGGTTAGGCAGGTTGAAGTTCATAGTTTGTGCGTGGTTAGCAGTAACCATGTGCCAACCCAAGGGACTGTGTGATAAGAGATAGTAGCTACCACATGGTCTCTACATGTCCATGATCCTTGGCCAAGGAAACTATGTGAAGTTTTCTCTTTGGATAGAATGATCCGCACAGTTAACTCACGGTTTCCAAAACCGTGTGAACCAACCATTCAGCCATGCCAGCTCCTTAAAATTCTGTTGTTTTTTTGTTGTTATCCCATACTATTAATTTAAGATGGTTGGGTTTTGTTTGGGGTATACCCACAATGGGACTCATGTAAGTTTCATTGGTAAAATTCTGATATTAGTCTACCCCTAATGCTGGGAAGTCTGTTCGAGGCCCCCTGTTAGTGTCTTGATTTTGTCTTAAGGAAAGTTGTGTTTGTTATTATGGTGGGGAGACCAATCATGGGTATCAAGTGTTTTCTCTTGTAAAAGGAATAATGTTAGTTTACCCGTTATTATGGGGAGACCGTTCGTTCCTTCCCCAATTGTTATCCTTATTCTGTCTTAGAAATTGAGTTGTCCCTGGTGGTGGGATGTCCGTATTGGGTCACCCCGTACTAGTGACTCAGTTTTATCCTTGGTGTATTCTAGGTAAGAGGTAGTATTGTTCAAGTCTATCTATCCACAAATTTGGTACTTGGGTAAATTTGGGGTTGGAGAACACCCAATGGTTTTGTCTACGTAATGTTGTGGTAGCGTTATTCGAGTTCGTTGTTTGTTTCAAGTGGATTTCTTGAGCGTCATCTTGTAGTGTTTGAGGTGTTTTATTTTGGGGCGTGTTTCGAATGTGTTTCATAATTTTAAGTAAGTTGGGTTATTTTTGGTTGGTGAGAGTATTATCTTCCTTTGTTTGATCAACTAGAGATGTTTGACCTTTTTGATGCGGGTGAAAACGTGGCAAGGAAGTCTGTCTTGGTCTATCGTTTGGGATTTGCTTTTTCATCTGGTGTTTTTGTGGAATTCCAGGGGTGGAATGCTTTATGGTGGGGAGAATTTTCACATATAAGACATATTTTAAAGGTATTTTTCATTTAATTTACATCCTTTCTTTGTTTTGGGGGTTTCCCTAGGTTTTAGGGAGGAATAGATGAGTATTCATTAATTGGGCCAAACCGTGAGCCCAATTTCAGATTAAAAAATAAATTTTGTATATTTTATAACATTTTCATTTTTAACATTTTTTATCCATTCAAATTCCTACTTGACCTACCCTAACCTATTAACACCACCAAGGTAATTTGGAGCTTTTAGAAATCCATAACCAGGGTTTATTTGGGTTTTTATCTAAGGAGTTGGGTCATCCCGAAAGCCCAATTCCTGTTTTAAAAATAAATTTTTATTATGTTATAACTTATTCAATATTTGGGATTTTTCAGTGATTCTATGTCTCACCCAAGACCAATTAATCCAGCCGAACGTCTGAGCCCTCTCCCCCTTCTTTGGAGCTCTGGTTAATCGTGATTTGGTGCCGAACTTCATAGGCTTCCTCAAATCGCCCAGATTTGAAGAGGTAAAGTATTTATTTCATAACTCTCTCAATTATAAAGATTTTTCATCAATTCTAGTTCCTAATTGACCTAATATATCTTTTTCGAACGAAACCTAAATTTTGGCTCTTTTAATTTTCAGCTACTTGTGTTTTGGAGTGATTACTTCAAGATACTTCAAGTAAATGCGCCATTTTCTTTCCTATTCTAAACTACTTTGGGTTTCATTATTTTTTTAGGGTTTATTTGGTTATAATTGAGTTTCATAATGTCTAGAAACTAGGTTTTCGAACCTAGGGTTTAACATTGGGATTTCTTGGTCAATTGTTCTGGTTTTAGGTCTGGTTTACCTTTTTTGAGGTGCAGCGGTGGTGCGTTTGAGTTTTCACACAAAGGATTCAAGGGTTTCCTTAGTTTTGGTAGGTGATTCCATTGTGTGTGTAGTTTTTGTGAATTAGCTTGCTATTTTCATGGTACCTTAATGTTTATTTCAATTGAATTTTTCTGTAAAAATTGGTTTTAGTTTCATTTATAATGCAAATGAATTTTATGTTCCAATTTTTGGTGAAATTGGGGGTTTTTCATCAAATATTTTATTGGTTCATTTTGGGCTGACCTATAAGTAATTAGTTGATTTTAATGAACTGTAATAGGACTAAAAATACTGTTTTGATGATTGTCCCATGTGTTTGTTGCTTGAAAGTTGGTTTTAATGGTGTTTGTGAAACACATGAATTTCTAAGAGCCGTGATGTGTAAAAATGGAGGTTTTACAATGATGTCACTTCTTGAACCATATGAGGCTTCCCTAAAAATGATTTTTTGTTTTAATGTAAATGTATTGGGATGACCTTTATGTTTTGTTAATTCAAAAATGTGCACATAGTGTGCAATTGGTGTTCTCAAGGTGTTTTGTTTTTGTGCAAAACACTACGTGATTTTGAGGAATTGTTTAATTAAAATTCAAAGTGTTTTATTATGTGTTTTAAGTGGTATAAAAATGTGATAGATACTGTATTGATTGTGTGTGACCAGTAGTGGTGTTTTATTTGAAAATAGATTTATGTTTCATGCTGAAATTGTTTGAGCACAAAAGGAGAAGCCCAGGTACTTAGGTGGGCAGATTTGTAATAGTACGGCTAGTGGACCAGATAGGTGTTGTCCCTGTTTCAACTAGAATTTGGATAAAGACAACTCTAACTAAACTATGTGGATGATTATTGGAAACCACTATGATGTGGGTATGTTCCCTACTAGTGGCTCGTGCATGAGAGTGGATTTTACTATGGTTGCTTTACACCGAGGTACGAGGTACATAGGGCCCGAGACAACCTAGTGCTTAGGGGTGTTCCAGGTTTGTTGATCACTAGATTTTTAGTATTTAACCTTGTATTTGGGTGTTTTTTTCAGTAATTTACAGTATCTATCATTTCCATGTAGATATGATAACATTCTAGAAATTCTAGTTTGAAAACATTTTTTTAAATGAAAGTTGAATTTCTTGGAATTTCATCGCCGTTTTTATTTATGAATTAAAATTGTTTTCTTCTTCACCTTATATCGCATGCACTTTGGAATCATTGGGTGGTATCATATTGGGCTTAGTCTCACACCCTACATAAACCCCTTGGGTGTAAGTAGACTTTGTTATTCTTGACTCAGGTAAAAGGAAGGCTAAGGGTGATGGCGGTTCAAGGTGTTAGTCCCCATCGTTGGGGAGGAGTTGAGGAGAAGGCTTGTGGGTGATGACCCCCCCGTGTCGTGTGGAGTCCATGGGGATGTCTTTATCTTGTCATTATTTGTTTTTAGACCACTTTTAGTGTCTTTAAACATATGTATTCATTTCTGGTTTTTGTGTAAACATCATTTGGTTTACATTTTTCAGATTCAATTTATTGATTGTTTTTAATGTTTTATGCCTTCATATTCGGGTAAATCGTTCCAAAAAAAAAAATGATACCTGGGAACTTGTGCCAGCTCGTGGGGATAGGGAATTCCCTTCGGGTCATGTCATGGGCTGGGTTTGGTGTCGGTTTTGGCGGTGACCAGATTTGGTTCGTGACAAAATCAATGGCCGTTTCCACTTATTTCAAGCCAATAATACACTGTTTTCTTGGTTTAGACCCCCAAAAAACTTATTTTTAGAGGCTTTTGTATGATTCATTAGTGTTTACCATGTAATTACAATCACACCACACATCACATTGACATGTTCCTTATGCATACACATAAAAAAACTAAACTGTTGTTTTACCGTGATTTCAGTACATTTTGACATTAATTTAATATTTTTGACTATTTAGTGCATGTTTTATTATTTTAAAACAATAAAAACACATTTATAGGAGTAATGTGAAAATCATCATTTCAATTTACATGACGTCAGTTCCAACATTTCACAATTATATCAACCTTTATTTTCCCTAGATATTAGGAAAATCTGACATCTTTTGTCTGGGTTTAATCATTTCATGCACATTTTAGTATTTTAAAACATTAAAAATTAATTTACATCCATAATTGGATAAACTTTATTTGGGATGACATGTCATTGGTTCCTATATTTCAAAACTAAATATACATTTTACCTTGATTTTAGGTAAATATGGCATCATTTTCCTAGTTTTAACCCCCCAACACTTGTTTTTAAAGGCTTTTCTACCATTCATATGTTTTTACCGAGTCAAAACCAAGAAAAAAAATCATAGAATGTTTTGAAAATTATGGATAATGATCTGTAATTTATTTCTTACTTGTATGAATCATCCACTTTTCAATCTGACTAAATATGTGGTATGTATAACTCAAAATGTGTATTTTCAATATAAAACATTCATTTTATTTTTTTTAATGGATGTTGTTTGTGTTCTTTACAATGTCCAAGGATGTGAAATGGTGTCAGGGACATTAAAATTTAAAAAAATATAGAAATAAAAAACATAACACATTATAATTATATTATAAAATTTACTCATGTATTTTAAATTAGTTATCATGAAATATTAAATTAATATTAACTCTACTTATGTAATAATAAAATCTTTTTTTCATGATGTAGCAATATACTAACAATATTTACAAATAATGGGAATGATCACTATCTCACAAGTAAGCTACCTAAGAATCTACCCATATATTTCAGCAGTATCAATAGTAGGCACCCCATACTCATCAAATGGAATGATAATATTGAAGTTCTTCAATTCACATACATATTTTGTGTTCATATTTTATCCCTTATATGATTTTATTTATCTATATTAAAAATGAATTAAACAATTTAGAAAATGTAATAATTTTTTTATTAATGGAATACATACCAGTAATGGTAACTTACCAATATCCCCAAGAGGATGGGGTGACCAAATTCTCAATCACAAGAGGTGAATTAGGCGATGTGATGCCAATGAGAACTGTGGAAATGGATATCTTCTTAACAGTCTCATGTACAATAGAATCAGTATGATCCACAAAGGATGATGGTAGTGGTGGCATGCTTTGAGATGATAATTAGCTAGAATAATATTTCTTTCTCATTATTTCTTCATTTCAAATGGTTAAGGTATATTAAATATTTAAAAATATAATAAACTAGAATATTTTTACTAAAAAGAAGAAGAAAAAAATAGAACAATGTATAAATTAATGAAACAATTATCAATTAGAAATTGTAATAAATTTTCATTTAAAATATATACAACTCGTTATCTTCATCTTTATTATCTTCATTGTTATCAAAATCGATTGCGAAGAGTCTTTAATTTTCACCCTATATTGCATGTTTTACCATTTAGATATTTCCAGGAAAAAAATATAGAATATTTTTTGGTTGATGAGGTTCACTATCTCAAAGTACCAATTGATCGTCATCACCTGTATCATATAAGTATAGCTACTTTATGTTTATAGCAACACTACAACCCTTTTTTATTTCCTAATCTACATAATAAACAATATTCTCTTATGAATCCAGGATAAATGAATCATGTACTGTACACTCACCAGTATCCATCATGTATGAGAATTTTATAGAGGTAAAATTTAAAAAATCATTAATTATAGACCTATCAATATTGATCCACTTTCATTTGAATAAGACAACTGAAAATTGGGCATGATATTTACTTCTATTATATTGATCATCTTGGCATTATATACCACCTCTGAAAATGTAAGCATATCACTATTTTGAGTTTTCAGGTCTTCTTCACGATAAATTGTACAAAAACCCAATGTGATAAATATTTTAGGAATCAAATCTCGTAGACTTCCTTAGATAACCATGATCCAAAAACATAAAATCACTTTATATTTTATCTTCATTGTCAACATTAAATATTTGGACAAAAATATATAACATGTTACTTTTAACATAGAAAAAATAACTACCCATCAATAATATGAATATGAGTATATACTTACATGATGGGAGAACCATTCCACCAATCCTTATTAATGACTTTTTCTAAGTCCAGCTCATTTGTGCTCGAACCCTTAATTTACTCTTTGCTTTTAGTCACAATTAGTCAATAAATGGATCTACAATAAAACAATTGAGTTGTACATATCTATGTTCTTATAGAAACTCCAATCCAATTAGTGTAAAATTATACCCCTTCCCATTGGTCTCCCAATAGTTTGAAATACCGATAAATATTTTCAGAACAAAAATTAGTGGAGATTTCATCATCATGTCTAGAATGATTTAATCTAGCCTCAATCCCATAAAAATATATAGAATAAAAGTTTAATCAGTCTCCAATAATAAAACCTTCTGGTTGACCTGCAATCCCCACATATGATTTCAAATAACTTATATAACTGATGGAAAAAAATAAGAGCCATATAAAAAAATTTACATATTTATTTTATAAAATCGAATTCAACAGTGAAAATAAAAATTTATAAACAAAACTATAAATTGGATATATCCATTGATAGTGTACCAGTCCACCTTTTTTAGATTCTTCAATCAATTGAACATTAAATTGAATCATCATTGTTAACATTGAAGTGGTAAATAGTGTCTCTAAATGACATAGGGTTGAAACAATTCTTTCTTGAAGTTTATCAAGCTCGATTGGATTTAGTGTTTTTATAAAAATCTCTATAAAAAAAGTACAAAAGTCATCTAAAACCACAATTAATTTTTCATGTAAATTATTACACAATACCAATGGAAAAAACTACTCCATCAAAATATATGAGTCTTGATTTTTAATCTATGTAACTATAGATGTTTTAAGTCAACACATGTTGATATATTACATGAGTATCCATCTAAAATTTTACGCTATTTAATGGTCAATAGAATTCATCTTTCTCATTATTTTTCATTGTAAAAAAACCAAAGGTTAACTTCCATTATAAATTTCATAAAAACTATGCTTTATATTATTGCTTCCAAATCCTTACAAGAATTAAAGTGAACCTTTGATTTTACCTTCTCATCAAGTACTGTAAAAATTACATTATCATAATTGTTCTTCTAAATATGAATTACTTCAGGATTATGAAATATCAAATTAAATTCCCAATAAGGATGTTTAAAAAATATGCACTTTTTATTTTCTTGTTGTTTTCAATCTTCTTAAAATGATGTACCTCTTACCCTTTCCCCCCTTCTTTAAATTTATGACATTTTTCAAATTCTTTTATGAAATTCAATAATTTTCCCATGATTTCTGAACTAAAAATCACAATCAATGACATTATAATTTCAATATCTTTATATAATCATGTCTTATTAAACCTCAATTTTTGATGAGCATTAATAAATAAATAATGACACATATAACACCATTTTCTACTATGAGGTAATTGTTGAGGTTCAGAATAAAAATTGAAAACTGGAAAAGACAAACTAGTATGAGTGTTCCAAATATAAAAATTTTCTAGTCTAGGAAAGTAACCAGTTTTCCACAATAAAATTGCTTTCATTTTGAATAGTTTTATCATTGTAGCATTATATTTTTCCATGATATTATCCCATAATTCTCACAATTCTTTGATTAGAAGTTAAAGGTGTACATCAATGCCATTTAGAGGAATTTTATTTCTAGGATTAATCATCAAAATAATAAAATAATTCTTCTTCAGACACATCCATTGAAGAAGATTATAGGGGATTAAAAAAACTGTCCAAATACTATAATCAGTAATTAATGTACCAAAATTGTTAAATCCAATAGAAGCTATCCCAAACATACATTCCTTAGATCCCATGAAAAATATGTATATAGAGAATAAAAAATACTCCATGATGTTGAATATTTTGTATGTTTCATCAACCCATTTTAACTATCATGATCATGTTACTTCATGTTATATGGAGTCTAGGAGAACATGAATAATCTTTACAAGTATGGTTTTAGAGGAAAGAAACTCAATACCATTGTAGGATTTTTCTTCTTCAGTTTCTTATTGGGATTTTAATGATGTATACTCTAATTGATGTTCATTGACTTCAATATTATTATATGACATTTTTTACATTCTTTTTTATTATACTCTTCTCCCTTGTAAATAATGAAACTATTAGATGATGCATGTATCATTTTATAATCAAGGCCAAGTTTTTTATTTAATTTCTTCTTCTCATTGAAATATGTAGGGATATTAGCTTCACTAAATGAATCCCGATGAAAATCTGAAATCAGGGACAATTCATTTTCTGTAATTCCACATATCCACTTAATAAGATACATCTTATATAAAAAATAAAACTTCAAATAATTGGTACACACTTCTTTCAGTTCTTGTAATCTATCATCAAATAATTTATAAATATAATTTTTTGGTCACTAATATTCCAATTAAGATTAACCTAATCGGGATCAACTGATGGTTTTGTTAATATATTGAAATATTATACACTATATTCTATAAAACCAAATGTTTCATTTTACAAATTTTGAACTTAATTTTCCTCTTCCAGGTCACTTTTTATTTCATTGAAAATATTTTCATTTTTTTGACTTTCCATAACACTTGATACACCATGCTATATCCAACATACATATTGAATATGAAACCATTTCAATAAAAAATTCTCATATAATTCATTTCTATTCAATAATCACTTGAATTTATAATTAGGACATAAAATTTTTATTCAACCATCCAATGATCGATTTTAAATTTCACAATTTAAACATTCTTCCAAACCCTTCGCATATCAAGGTGTCATTTAAGGTAAATTAATCCAACTTTATCTACAGGTGTTGGTTTTTATTCACCCATGTAATTCAGATACAGAGATATAAATTTTTAATCAAATAAGTAAAATCAAAATTAAATATCACCCAAATTTTCCATTGATGATTTCATAAAAATTATAAAGGAAAATGGGATGAATCAAATAATTAAAACTTTATCACTACATGTTTATTAGAAAAACATGAATCAGAATAATTATTATTTCTCAAAGACATAAATTAATGGGATGAATAAAAAAAATGATAAAGTATTATTCTATCCAAGTATAGTAAATATTTATGGCTCATTACATTGAAAAATTAGATATATGAATCAATGTCTAAACCACTTCCCATGATCTAACTAGGACCAAGTGAACCCCTTTAAAAATATGAATGAAAACTATACTATATTTTTATATCATAACATGTCACACATACCCAAAAATTTAACTCTATATGTCTATATTATATTGAATGGGTTTAGTGTGACATCATTTTTTCTCTTGAATTATATTATTCAACTCTATTCACATGACATCATATCATATGTTCAGTCAATTTGAGATAAACAAAAAAAAAACATGATGTGAACTGAAATTTGAATAATGTTTATTATGATTTTCAAATCAAATGAAAAATTTAGTCATTTGAATCAAAAACTAAAAACAACATAGTGTGCTTATTTTATTAAAAACCATTTCAATTAAAATAAAATTAATGAAACTATGTTAGAAGTTTTGGTTACCATAATCAATAATTTATTATCATGCATGTAAAATTTAATGCAAACCATTGTATCATTTCTTCAATAGATTTTATAAAACTAAATTGTTCTTCAAATATATATAAAAAATGAATAATTCTAATAAGTTTAAAAAGTCTCTAATATTTAATTTTCATGTCTATTATTCTTAAATACTGTTCTATGATTGATGATGAAACCATGTGTGACCCTAAACCCTACCACAAATTATTCCTGAGTTGGAAAATAGCCACAGTTATGAATCTGTCAAAAATTGGAGGCATTAACATATATAGAGAAAAGTGGAATTAATTAATATAAAATAAAATCAATGAAATTATAAACCATATAGATTCCATAATCGATATATATCATAAGAGAATTAATTATTAATATTTAGCACAACATCACCAAAATTAATTATTATTATAACACCAAAAAAATAAATGAAAAATAAAAATAAAAAATTATAAACCAAAATTACATAAATAATTACTTCCCATTGAATAAAAAACAAATTCTATAATGTTTTTATCACCCATGATTATCTATATAATGATACTCAATAATAAAATCTGGATGAGGACAATTCAATTTTAAGGGAAGTCTGCATTGCTACCGAGGAGGGGATCCAAGCCAAAAGACGGATCAGAGAGGGGGTGTCCTTTGCGGTTGAAGACGGAAACCGAGTGTGGTGAGGGAGGTTGAAGGGGGGGGGGGGGGGGTTCACATCCCCTGTGATGCATCCACAAAGGAGGTCAGGGTGAGGATCATGGTGGTTGGGGTTGAAGTGTCTTTATGTGGGTGGGAGGGGGGGGGGGGTCACGGGCTTAGGATTTTAGGCTTGGGGCCGCCACTAGGGAGAGGAGAGGAGGGGTGGGGGAAAGTGGGTCATAGGGTTAGGTTTGCTACCAATTAGAGGATATGAGTAGGCTAGGGGAGGTGGGGGGGGGTCAGGGGCCGGTGTCACATAGAGAGAGAGTACGCAGAGGGAGAGATTAAGGGTTTTTTAAAATGCCTAGCTATAGTTTAATTGAAACCACCTTTAATTAAAAATAAAAAAAAAATCGTGATTGTTTATTGAAAGCCTTGTTATATTATATTTTTAACTAGATTTATTTCCTGGGGGTTACTAGAACTGTTGAAAATATAATTCCTCTAATTATCACTTTTTTGAAGTGTATCTATGTGTCCCCTCATTATTTATGATTAATGTACCACATACTACTTCACTAACTCAATATTGGTGTGTCACCATTCATCGTATTATAATATATCTGGGTAAGCTTTATCATTCTAATTTTTAAATTTTGTGCCTTAGACAACACTCATACACCTGTGATAGGATTCATAAAGAGAGTTTGAATTGAGTAGGAGTATTTTCATTGGAATACTAATTCCACCATTTCACCATGTATTTTTCATTGGAAGAACTCATCTCTTGTGATATTTTTTAAGGAATTTTCTATTTATAATACTGATTATTAATTTTTTATATCAATTCTAGATTCTAGGTTTATTCCAATGGTTTATATGTATGAACATATTTCTTTATCATTTTAATATTGTAATATTGTTTTTTAGTCCCAAAGGGTGTATGTGTGAGACCATACATGATTTTTTAATATGATACATTCTTGGATAAATTTAATCACAATTACTAAAATTGACATAACACAATCCTCAAATAATTTCTCAAGATCTATACTCTATTGTTTCTATCTTTAGCCTATATATTTTATTTTTTAAAAATAAATATTGTGTGGTTTTGTTTTTCTAATTCATGTAGTTTATATTTGGGAAGAATCTTATAAGATACACAGTATTATTTATTTTATAATGTTTTATTCCTTATATGCATGATTTGATACTTTCCTATATTAGTTAAATAATCTCTACAGTTGTATGTGTTTGTTTCAATATTATCATACTCAATCTTTGAATATCATTATTTTTTTTTGAAAATCCGTGTTTCCTAGGGTATCTAACTCAATAGAAAGACATATATAATTGCTAACAATGATAAAAAGATCTAAATCAAAAACCTAAAATCCACTTTCTTTCTATAACATTTTAAACCACTATATTGAACATGAAAAATTATGTCATAATAAAAAAAGAACACGAGGAACCCATCAATGGTGGATCATGAACATCCAATAACCTTATCCTAGGACATATATGAGATCCCTAGTAAAAATTCCTTCCATGGATATACCCTTTACCAAAAAATAATATTCCTTTATTTTTATCATTCAAAATTGGCATATATATTAGCTATTTTATCATAACCCCAGAAACTTTTAAAATATGAGGAATATCAATCACGATATGATTAATATATCAAGTACAAAGCATTAAAAAGTAATAAAGAATGAGAATATCTCTATGGTTGTTCAATAATAGGGAGATATACCATTACATGTGGAGACCATTGAGGTGAAGGACGATAGATTTAATAACCTTTTAACTTTAATATAAAAAAATACGGAATTTACCATTGATTTTGATCCTATATTGAAAGAGTATAAAATGTTTTATATTTTACTTTCATTTCCTTTTGTTTCAATAATGTATCATTTCTATACTACCTTTCCTTTATTCTGTTAAATCTATAAAGTCATGAATTTTCCTTCCCTTTTACTCCCATAAGAATAAAAATTAGAGGATAATTCATCAATTAAGTTAACATTAGAGGGAGAAACCATTTTCAATCTCTATTTATTTGACTTATATATTTTTATTTTATTTTATTCTATCTATAGAAGGGAATATTATAGAAATAATTGGATTTGGGGGAATATGTTCTCTCATTTTCTCTATCTTTTACCTTTATTACCTTTTATAGTCCTTTAATTCCTTCTATAAATAGTCTATCAAATATATATTGTAGTAGTATAGGGATGTTTTGAGATTTTTATGTGCTTAATTCCATGTATTGGTTGTGAATAATATGATTAAATTGTATGGAATCAATTATCAATTAGTATAGGTGTTGAGTAATTTGGTGGTGGTTTGTCTAAATAAATATATCCATTTATGAGATTAACTCAGCTTACTCACACACCAAAGATATTGAATTCATTTTTTATTTTGATTGGTTGTTCTATAGACTATAAAACCCAAAATAACAATGGTTATTAAAGATGATGTTATTATGTTTGCTTATTGGTAGGAATAAAATTGTAAAATTAATATAATGTATAATATGATCAAGAAATATCTTTTCCTATCCATTTTATATTCTCAATTACTTGTTTTTAAATTTTCTTTGGGATTTTCAATTATTTTTCTTTCTTTTTTTTAATTTTTAAAACACCTTCTTAAAATAAAATCTCAAAAATAATTAAGTGAAAAATGATCATAAAATCAATTATCCCTAAGGTTTTTTTTCAAACACTATGTTTCACTTATATTATTATTATAAAATCTGTTGATATGTATCTGGTGAATGGATCTCAATAATTTTGCACTATTTATGGGGATATGTTCTTGTTTTCTTTCAACACATCACTTTTTTACAGAACTTTTTTTCTTCTTCTTAATTTTATGTGTTCATTATTTTGTTTCTAAAATTAAATAAACAAAAAATTTCTTAATGTTTTTAATATTGTATTGAAATTTTTTTCTGGTTTAATACAGTTGAAATAATCACTCTCATGGTTACATAATATAGTATGAAAAAATAACTACACTAATTGATCTCTCTTCTTATAGTTACGTAGATAAGAACAATTCAAAGGGACACATGAATTGATGTACTACCCTATTGTGTATGAAATTGATAGATATAATAATATATCTTCAATAAAAATAATACTCATTAAAATATCATTATGAAGTAACCATAATTTAATGAAATACTGTACACCGAAAAGACATTATTGGCCATATATAACGAGAATCAGATAATGATTTGTGAGTTGAAGGAAAAATCCATGTTTATGAATGAAATCATATATGAAATTTTAAAGTAGTAACTATTACCATAAATAGAATATGGGAAAGTAGTTCTAGTTTTTTTAACCATAATGTTAAAAATATATAAGAATGACTTAAAAAATTATTCTCTAATATTTTTTACAACACACCACAATATAACATTACATGAACAATATAATTTTTAAGTAAATCATTTAATGATAATATAAAAAGATTTATTTTCAATTATATTTTAATATATATAATATTTAAAACCTATCATGTAGATTAATTTTCATTTTTTATAGTAATCTGACCTTAACATGGACTTGGGGGAGGAGATTGTAGAAGAAGAAATGTGATCCTTCAAGGAGACAATAATTCTTCAATGATACCATCCCAGTGGTACTTTTAATAGATAAACAACTCTTGGAAAAACCATGGAATGTAGTGGAACAATCCATTGATACCAATTAATTTAATTATTCATTATAAGATATTCTAACTAAATTATGTTTTTTATATTTCATACATGATCAATATATTAATGCTTATTAGAGATAATGACAATGATAAGATCATCATGTAAGAGGTTGTGTGGTTTGAAGAAAAATGAGAATAAATAGTGAATCCATTACCTCCTACAAGAATATCAAAATATCATATTCTGGGTGATACAATAGATTTCAGGGAGAAAAAAGTTCTTATTACCCCACTCAATATTACTTAATTTATTTTATTGGGGGATGATGTATATTTAATTTTTTATAGAACTTTAATCCCAATGTCCCTTTTTAAAATCTTGGAATAGTTATGTGTTGGTTTTTATTAAGGAAACTAATCCAACTACCAAACCGCAGATGATCCACCTATACTTCTTAGATATATGTAGTATAAAAACAAAAAAAACATGGGGGTTGATACGATTATTATAATTATTTTTTAGGAATTTTTAGTTTAGTTTTATTATAATAAATTTGAAAGAAGTTTTATACCTTTTAACAATTTTGGAGAATGGATAGAAGATTACTTTATATCATAAAACATAATGAAATATGATATATAAATCCATGACTTTTGATTAATTAAGATTTCCATTATCAATAATATGATACACAATAGTTACATGGGAGACAATATAAAAATTGTGTGAAAAGGATTGTATTATCTATATTCTATATGTTTTTTTAAAATATTAGAGAGTATTTATTTATATTTTCTTTTAATTTCATAGGATAAGAAAATAGTGTATTAAATAATAATTGAAAACCATTTAGCCTTTAGAAATCATTTTTGTTCAATTTTTTTTATCAATTTTTGTCTTAAATTATATAAATGATTTCTAATTGGTATTTACAATTAATTCTAAATATTTTTATATCATTTGATTTTTCATTTATATTCAAATCCATGTTTTAAAAATTATTATTTCTATTATGAGAGGATTAAATGATATCATTGGCAACTTCATTTATAATGGGACCATTTTTTAATAGAATCATGCATTTTACTTATGAACTAGAACATATGGAAATAAATCTTCCAAAACATGTGATTTCATGAAATATTTAAAAATGAATGAGATTAGTTTTTTCTGTCCCAATTCTACTTTGGGACCCATGTTGACATAAACATGTGTTAAGAAACAATAATTATTTTAATTACATATTAAGTTTAATCTATAGAATAAGATGATAATCTAATAACTATCATGAACTATACATAGTTTTCATAAATTTGTCAAATTTGTGTTTAGGGGAAAGGAATTCATGTATTTTTTTTGGGAGGCATTACATTATCCAGTGAATGGAATGTTAATGGTTTTATTTTGGGAATTTAATTTTTTTTTAGTGAGATGACATTTATGCACTCTAAGATATTTCCATCCAATTCTATTTAGAAACATGATTAAGAGAAAAAATATATAGATAAATATAAACATACATAAAAATAATGAAAGTGATAAATGGGTAAATATTAAATATAATAATTAAATGATTTAAAAAAATGATTATTATTGAATAAAAAATTATTCTTATTTATATGACTCATTATCGTAATAAAAAATATAATGGATTTTGTATAGAACATATATAATGGTTATTGAGTGAAGAATTTCCCCTTTATTGGTGGAAATTATCATGCATTATATTTTAGCACTAAATCCTCATATATTTTCCCTTTTAAGAAATTAATATCCTTTAACCCATGTACTATTAATGGTCCTTTAAAATACATTATTATTGAAATCATTTTTCATTATCTCATTTTTTAAAGATATTTATTTTTTCATGCATATGAATAAAGACAAATTTTACCATGTATGAGAATAAATAAATAAATAAATATTATTAACATAAAAGAATAATGAAAATAATTTCATGTAATTTAGGTAAAAATAGTATTTAGGCCAATATAAGAATTATAATTTCTTTTGAATGGGAGTTTTCATTTTAATATCCTATCATTCAAATAAATATTTTTAGGAATTTTAATTTTGTATTTGAATATATAAATTTTAATTCAATTTAATATATTTTTTATATAATGCTATAATAATATAATTCATATAAGTTTTGACATCCAAATTAAATTTCTTTATTGTAAATTAATATAAATAAAATATTTATTAATGTATGATTCGATTTTATTAATAATAACAGTGTACTGAAATTATTTCATAAAATTTTTTATCTTATTCACAATTATTTTTTCAAAATGTGTTTTATTAAATAACTAAATTTACTTTATAATAATTTTATTTAATATCATTATTTATATTAAATTTATGTCACTATAGTGTAAATGTTAATGAAGTATGATCCATGTTTTCAAAGTAACAATATTTTAACATATAACAATTAAAAGAAATTTTATATGACATTTTATATGATAAATGTGATATAATATATGGTTAAATATAAAATTTTCATTATGTTTTTATTTTCTCATTAATTTACAACTTATTTGATATTTTATTTAATTAACACATGATTGTAATCAAAGTTCTTTTATATGTTTCATTACTATACAAATATCATTTTAAAATGTTAACTAACATGTTTTAAAATAAATAAACATTATTAATTTTTTTTTGAAAATGTAATCTTCATTATTTTTAGTTTCATGTTATTATTAAATGGTTGTTAAATTTTGATGATTTAGTTGTAATAAAAGAAAAAAATATTTATATAACATTATATTCATAAAGTATAGTGTTTTCACATAAATTTTTTTATTAATTATATATTTAAAATGTAAATGGCTTCTAACTAGAAGATAAAAATTAAAAAATATGTATGTATTAGATGAATAAATAATTATTAATTAATAAAAAATTAAATAATGAATAAAAGAAAATAAAAAATTCACTCACTTTTATTAAAATTAATAATATTTATTTAAGATAGAATTATTTTCCAGGTATTATTTAATTTTTTTTGAATGTATATATTTTTAAATATATAAGTTTCATTTGATAAAATGTAATTCATTACTAGTATTGATTGATTTTAGTTTTATTGGAGTGATTTTTTAAAATTTATCCAAAAACTTTGTTGATAAAAATTATAGTTTTTATGAATACTTTATGTTTTTTGATATCATAATGATATAAATATAAATTGTAAAATTATAAAACATATTTCATAAATTTAAATTAATTTAATGTATAAAATTATTCATTTTTAAATAGATATTTTATTTTATAATCTTATATTTTATAATCTAAATCCTAAAATATATTTTATTATAACAGAAAATTATATTGGACTCTTTACATTTAGTAATGTATTTTCAATAGTCTATTTAGTTTATTGTTGGCTTCAAAGTTAATGAAACCAACTTTTTTTAATAATGCATTGATAAAAATAATAAAAATGAACACTATCCCTTGTCTTTAAACTAAATATTTAAATCTTTTATAATTTATTCTAAAATACTCTACTTGGATTTGTAAAAGAACTCCCCAACCTTTGATTATCTCTTAAAAAACTCTTTACATTGCTAAGTACACAACCAGAAAACTATATAACCAACACGTAAAATTTCAAAAAGTTAATAATATAGAGTAAATTCCCTACTTTATAGGCTTTAAACTCCATCCAATGGAAGAAACTTGAAGACAAAAGTAAGGGTTCCATAACCCACACTTTTATTTTTGAAACTCTTCTTTTATAATCTATTTTACCTATAATAGTTATATAAATAAATGATTCTAATTAAATTTTATTCTCATAATTTTGATCTATTATTGAGTATATATTTACCATTACCTCTCATCAAACAATTTTGATAACCATAAACTATGTTAATGTAAGTGTTCTGAAGTCTCACTCGCTCCTTTCCTATTTGAGATATTTTTTTTACAAAACTATTTTAAACCTCAAATAATCAATGTATCGTAATTATATAACCATGGTTTCGACATCATTTTTACCAATTTTTTATTATAGATCCAACATCCACTCTAAATATTTTTCTTATAATTTGTTAATATATTGAAATATATGTTTCAAAACCATATCCCTCTCAGTTATGTTCTCCTCATACAAATTATTTAATTTATGTGAAAACTTCACAAATAATTAAAATAATATTTTCATTATAATCTATATTTTTGAATAAAATAATTTTCCCCACTTTAGTTAAATTGTTTAAAAATACATCACTCACTTTTGGTGGTTTTATGTTACCTTAGTGGATGACGATGTTATATTTTTCACTTGTTGATTTTATGGATATTATTAAAAATTGATTTAATGAGTGAATATAACATTAATAATAAAATAATATCATTTTTATAATTTTATAATTATAATATTTTCATGAAAAATGTTGTTCTAAAAGTAAATAATCCAAGTCATTTTAACTAATTAAAAAAAATTCCAGAAGAAATATTTTTTCAATTTGAAATTTTTTTAAAAATTTAATTCTGTAATGAAATTAACACTATAACATGATAATTTTAAAGCATATATAACTACATAATATTGACCATCAACCATTTCCATTTCACCAAATCTCTTTTGGAATTTTGGACCAAAATCCATTAAAATGACTAACAATAGATATATATTAATAAAATAAATTAAAAGTAAATTATTATAATATAATCAAAAAGAATATTATAAATTAAACAAACAAGAAATAGTCACTGAGTTAATAAAAAAGTCCATACATTTTTTTATTACAATATTTATTGGTCATAAAAAGCATGTTATGAATCGATATAATGTTTTCTTTTTAATTATATATTCATTTCATTTATTAATCCTATACATTATATTTTTTAGTATATGTAAAAAATAAATGACATTTATTGTATATATTATTATTTTTCCTTTAATTATTATTAGTTTATGATTATGTTTCCTCTCATTTGTATTAATAGTTAATACATAAATTTGTTTATTTGTTTCCTTTCTCTCTATATTTCATTCAGGAAATTATGTTCCCCATAAAAATCTATTTATCTTCTTTTAACTATTAATAATTCAAAAATTATTCATTTATATTCATAATGAATCATTCGCCTCCCATTTTAATGGTATATTCATTTCATTTTGGTTCTATTCATTATATTATATGATGTTAAACTGCATAATATTTATAAGGGAATCCTTTTTATATTTCTCTCTATGTTTATTCTATATTTAGTATATTTAATTTTTTAGTTTATATTATTAACAAATTTTATTAAAATAATGTATTGTCACCAATCCAATAGAAAAAATCTGATGAATACTCTATTACAATGGAATAATATATAAGGAATCAAATCCCAATGGGAACAATAGTTTGGTTGTTTTGAAAAAATATATTCATATATAAAATTGTATATATGATTCAAAAAATAAAATACACAAAGTACTTTATTTGAGAACTATATTATTCCTCATAATTTATCCCTTCATTTTAATCATATAATACTTCCAAGTATCCTAGTGAGAAAAAACATAAGAAAAGGGTAAGATCAGTTGCTCAGTAAGGGTAAATGTACACCAAAAGCTATGAACATAAAAGGTATAATTAATATATCATGGTAAATTACTGAAACACATTCCATTTAATCAATAACATTATCATAATTTGGAAGAAATAAATGATTATCAATTAATTTCATATAAATAATCAATTTATCTTGAATACATAACCACCGATATAATAAAAAATAATATAATAATATTTATTTTCAAAACTAAATTCATAATGATGGATGCATAATTTCAAAAATATAAAATATTTATTATGGACCTTGTTCCATGAAATGTAAATAAATGGGTAAGAACATGTCCAAAAATTAATCTAGTTTGTATCATGAGACGTACTTATGCATCAATGGGATTTAAAAGGCATCTTCTATCACTTACTGATTCTAATGAACTTCTCATATGAATTGGGTGAAACATAATAAATATAAACATTCATATTAAATAAATACCATATGAGATGGTAATACATATACCAGTCAATTAATATAATGAATAATCATCTAGAGTAAAATAGTAAATGGTAATAAAATTGTATATCTCTTACCAATCTAATCATAAACATCCTTAAAAATAATAAGGATGGTATAAATATAGTATATCCTCAATGGATAAATAGTAAAATATAGTTTTGATATCATTGAAGAATACAAATACCATGAAAATATCCTTATAACATTTTTGAGAAAAAACACAATCGTATTTTCCAAATCAGATTAAAAAAAGACCAAAAAACATTTAAAATTTAATTATCATATAACATATCCTTTTAAAACATCTAAAATAAGTATTAAATGATTTATTATTCATGATGAAGGATATTTTCATTAATTCTTTACATGTTAAAAAATTATTCCTTTCACATTTTTTATACATGCCAAAAAGGGAATTATTTCGAAATTGACATAGTGAATCATTTCAAAATTTTATTTAAAAAGTAAAAATTTGTAGAAATGACTTGATTTTTTTTTTAAAATGGTTAAAAAAATTGATAATATTTTTCCAATACATGGGTTTTTTTGAAAAAGGGTTTCCAAATTAAGAGAGAAATAAATTCGTATTTTCATAAAAATATGTTATCAATATTATTAAGTACCAAAGAGTGTAAAAATGGTAAAATTACAAGAAAAAGAAAATTAATTAATATATTTGAATAAAATATATTTATTTTAAGATATAAATACCAAACAATTCCCCCAAGTGAGGCAGAAATGTAAAAAATCCCTAATAATTATGTGATTGTGAAATAAACCCCTACCACTTTTGTAACACTTGAATCATAAACCCCACAAAATAAATGACATCAAATGAAACATTAATTAAAATTAATAAAAATATAATAATTATGTAACATATAAAAGGTATAATATATACACCACAAAAATAAAATAATAGGTTAATATGGAATATTTCCCATGAAAGTGAATATAAGATGAGAAACTGTTACCTCATGTATAATTTACTACACATGAGTCCATACCTATGTAATAATGGTTTTAAACATGTTATAAATTTATAATATAACCATATTATTTTTTATAATATCTTATATTATCCTATTAAAAACATTTACTCACTTTTGTTAACAATATATCCTTATTTTCATTGTTTCGGGTGTTAATTAACATATTTTCTCATTCTCTTTTTGTCAGAAACGTTTTAATTCTTGCGAATAAGATATATATATATATATATATATATATATTCTTATGGATGATAATAATTTAATAGATATCAAATTTAATCACTATAAATATTTTTAGAACCATTTATGATTGTCGGAAATGGATTATGAATTGTATCACCTCATATAGACAGTAGGTCATATGTAAACATAGGTGACGATATCATTCCCTTAATGAGTGAAAGGGTAAGGAAGTAGTTTATATATTATTTTTCTCGAATCAATATATTCTAATATATATCACATAAATTCATTAGTTTTATTCATATTACATTACATATAATGAATATGTGAAGCAAAATCACATCACATCACGTGGTGGGAGTCCACTATACACACGAGCAACTTTATCATATTACAAAAAAATTGGAACATAAATGAGTATATGTGATAACAAAATTATAGAATTATAATAATTTTAAAAATATAATATATATTTGGTAAATAAATCAAATATATCAAGACTTTTATAGTGGTTATAGAAAACTAACTAGATTTGTTCACGATGCGGTAGTTCGCCCTACACACGATCGATGGTTTCTCTTTCCATTTGATATCAGTTGAGATGAGATGGAGAGCTTCTCTCTCAAGGATGGAGAGGTCCCCTCTCTTCAATCTCATGGTCAAATTCTGGCACCAATCTTCTCAAACAGAGATGATGGTGTTGTCAGTCATTATCAGATGTTTTCCGCATGTGGAAAATCATATTATCACACCACTCTTTGTGGTAGTTTTGATGAGGAAGGTGATGAATCCCCCTCTGTGGGGAGGGGTTCAGTGGTTTCGAGAGAGTGGACGCAGGTCGGAGGTGATTGTCTGGTGACATGGGCGGCGACAACGCCTCTTAGTGATGATGATTCACTCAAGATGGATTCGACTTGGGAAGTGGATCGAGTGGGTTGATCCTGAAAGTGGCGTTTTCGATTCCAGTGGTGGTGACCTTGTGTCACTTTGGCAGTGGGGAGATGAATCGGCCGACAGTGTGGGGTGGAGCTGACGACGGCCGGATTGGAGCCATTGGTGTCGGGTCGCGGTGGCTGTGGGACCCCGGGGGTTCCACTCGACGGTGGTGATTGCTTCGCCCGTCGGCGGGGTTTGAGGTGGCTCCGGTCCCATTTGGTTTTGGCTGGTGATATCCGGCGTTTTTAGGTGCAGGGGATCCTCGCTGTGATGGT
The DNA here is from genome assembly GCA_963277665.1 of Viscum album. NCBI lineage: Eukaryota > Viridiplantae > Streptophyta > Magnoliopsida > Santalales > Viscaceae > Viscum > Viscum album. The sequence continues at coordinate 984,645,506 of OY728128.1, forward strand.
GGTTAGGGATGGGGACGGCCTCGTTCCGGCAGTGGATGGAAGGTTTCGTTTGGGCATTCTCTAGCATATGGATGACTCTGCTTCGGCAGTGTGATTGACGGGCGACGTGATTGGAGGGCTCCTGCGGATGGCATGTCTTTGTTAGGGCGGCGTGATTGGTGGTTCTACAGTGGATGGGGATGGCCTGGTTGACAGGTTGATCTCGATGTTTATGAACCGCCAGGCTGTATGGCACAGCTTCGTGGGTGTTTCAGACCCTGGTGTTCTTGAAGTCGGTTGGAACGGGACACCGAAGACAACTTTTCTTGGCAGGGCGACAGCGCTGTGCAGGTTCCCGATGCGGCAGTGTTGAGGTGGGAGGCGACCTTGAGCGGCGAGCTTGACCTCGGGGTGCGGTTATGAATGGGGCAGGTGGGTAACATCCTGTCAAGGAATGGGGATGCGAGAAGACTTTGGGGATGACCTTGGGGCTCTACCCACTGGGATAGGTGGCAGGTGGCCCTCGGTTGTGTGGATTTGATATCGAAAACAGTTACATGGATTAGGGTTTTTTGGGTTTAGAACTTTTATGCTTGGTGTCATTTTTATGCCACTTTTTTGAGATGTTGTGAATGTGCAGCAAGATACATGGGAATAACCTCTTCAGGCTAGATCCAGTGACTTGGTTTGCAAAGAGGGTGACCTCTCGATGCAGGATCGACCACGAATTCAGGATATGCAAAGGCAGGCTGTCAACATTCTACATGATTCCGGCAGTTGCAGGATGGTCATAACTGTTTTGCAGTGATGTTTTGGGACTCTCGGCCATTTTGTTCGGTTTTATTTGTGTGGGTCTGCGGGCCTAGCCTCTTCAGGCTGGATCCGGTGACTTGGTTTGCAAAGAGAGTGACCTCTCGATGCAGGATCGACCACGAATTCAGGATATGCAAAGGCAGGTTGTCAACATTCTACATGATTCCGGCAGTTGCAGGATGGTCATAACTGTTTTGCAGTGATGTTTTGGGACTCTCGGCCATTTTGTTCGGTTTTATTTGTGTGGGTCTGCGGGCCATGATGTGTGTTGTATTCATGTTTTTAATTTTTAATAAAACTTTGCGGGGTCATGGATTTGGGTTACCAAATCTATGATCAGATCTGTTTCGATATCAGTTGAGATGGATAAAGATTATGAAATCCACATAATAACATAGAATTATATAGGATATAATTTCTTTTCATATATTTTATGTTTTAATAACTAATTTAATGTGTAAAATGAAGAAAAAAATTGAAAGAGATTTTGAATAATAATTACTATCTCTAAGAGAACCGTCCTTTGGATTTCTTCCTATAGACCATTGGAATGGTATTTTGGGAGGACCAGAATATATAAAATATTTATAATTTTTTTGAAAGATATTTCATCCATTTTTGGTATATCAAATGGGATTTAGGGGTGTGATGAAGTTTTTGGAGTGAGTTCCCTTTTATAAGTGGGAAAAGGGAAACCTCTTTGAAATTGCATGAAAATTTCATAAAAGAATCCAAAAATATATAATCATCCATATGAGAAAACATTCCAAATAACCTTATATTATAATTTGGGATAGTATAATATTAAAATATATACATAATAAAATATTTTTACAATTTTATATGTCATTTTTTCTTTATTTTAACCCAAAAATAATCAGGTTTTTACATTAACCATGATAATTACCTTTTCCTTTTTTCACTATTCATTATGGTCACAAATCAATTTGAAAATATTATATAAAACAATTTTTTAAGATTAAAAATCTTGAACTAAATTACCAAATTAAATTTATAAAATTTTCAGAATTTAATATAAAATTATACCCAAAGACGCAATGAAAAAGAGGGGTTTCCAATAGTAAATTCTCATAAATATAGAATATTTTAATATCAAAATTGAATATAAAATTTATTTCAATGACCAAAATTAGTGAAATAATAATATAATTGAACAAAATTTACCTTAAAAATTATATAAAATATAATTTAACTTTGTAAAAAATTTATATAAAAAAGCATTTTTTAAAAAATAAGTATTTTTCACTATTCATCAAAAATGAAACATTTCAGAAAAATCTCTAAATTTAACCCTAATATAAATTTGATATTATGATTAAAAAATATGGTTTATTTTATAAAATAAATATTCATGTAATTGGTTTATTTAAATTAAAAACAACATGTGCAAAGCGTGACTCACCCAGCTTTTAGAAAAATACATTTTTTTAAAAACTATTCTTTTACTTTCAAATGATTCATATAATATTTCTAATCATTAGATAACCATTTAATATATTTCATTAAAGTGTAAAAAAATATTTTTCTTAAATTAGTTTGCATTATTCATACCCACGAACTTAACAACGAGGTTATATTGGTCATGTTTAAATGATAATATTTTAATAGATTACCATGTTTCATTTAAACCGAGTTCTTTCATAAATCACAAGCTATCAGTGTTATTGAATTTATTAGAAAAGAAGTGTATACTAAAGTATATGGATTCTATATTCTCTTATAATCATGGTTTTATGTCACATATATGATATCAAACTTGAAGTTCTTATTTTAAAATATCATGGTGTTATATTATAACCTCTTAAAAAATTATTTATTCATAATATAATCATGATCTTGAAAATCAAGTGTTTGAAAATTGAGAACAACTTCATTAAAACCCCACATTGTAAATAGGGTAAAAAATCCTATTAATATTAAATAAAGTTAAGTACCAAGGTCATATAATATAACACATAAATAGGATTATAAGTAGGAGAAAATTGATGGAATATGAAGATATTAACATCGATGTAAATCAAAAATAATTACAGTGAGTGATAGAGTTCATTGATCACAATAACAGTAATGATCAATAGAAAGTTATGGACCTAAAAACCATAAATAGGTGATGTTTTAAAAGGCCATCAGTTCAAGATAAATGAAGGTGTTATGATAAAATTTTGTTGCAATATCCATTTCTGAGAGTTCAGTAATTCATTTACCATCTAGTCTGAGAATATTTTAAAATATACTTTCATGATATAATTCTATTTAATAGGAATAATTTTTTCTTTTCATTTTGGTATAATCATTTTCAACTTCATTTTTTAATATAGGAAATGAATATCCAAGGAGAATTTTTTATACTTGATGCACTAAAATTAAATTTCATTGGATCATAAGATCCAAAAAAGTGGGAAATGTTTCTGAGTATATTTATAAATATTTTTCAAAACCAATAAGTTTATCACAAGTTATCAAATATAATACATTAATCTCTAAAACCAAATACTAAAACCAATGGTTCAACATTAATATTTAACTTTCAAATCGTTTAAATAAAAAAACTAACATATTTACTTGGACACCATATAGGTCAGTGGTGAGTGTAAAACCCTTATCATACCTCAGTTGTGGGATAAATCCCAACAGCCTTATTATATGTATTATATTGTCACCAGGAATGAAGGTTTTACTATTTCTAAAACAATATTAATATAATTCCTTTAATGTTTTCAAATTATAATAGGGAATAGTTACCTAGACATCAAAATTTAGATAAAGAATAATGGTTACCATAATATCATAAACACCTCTTTATCCTTATTATATCAACACCCAGAAAATATTAAGTGTTATCCTCCCTTAATCATGTGTTTTTCAAGAAGTTCAAGTTTCCCCTGAATCAAATTTCATTGTACTATTCAAATCTTGGTTTTAAACACTTAATGAAATTTTATATAAGTACATTACATATATAATTTAAAATTATTATAACCATAATACAATTAATTAAAATAATAATATGATATATTTAATGAATCTAAACACAAGAAAATTAATTATTCAATATATTTTAGAGTAATTTCATAAGCTTGACCTTGTTCCCTTAACTTATTTTTTGGTACATCCTTTAATTCTTGGAGAATTAAATTTTATAGAGACCTATCTCATTATAATTGAATCAATTAACATTTGAAGATTCATTCGTACACTTGTAAACATGATCACAGTGGAATTTTTCACCACACATGAAGAAAACTTTTATTCTATTAGTGCATCATAAATTTTTTTCCTTCCACAACTATCAAATGATGAAAAATACCTATTTCCCTTATTCTATTTATCTTTATTTTTATCTATTATCCTCTACTTATCTTAATTCCCTTTGAATTCATAATACTTGTAGGATTATTTCTTATTTTTAATTCCACATGACAAAATATCTTCATATTATGAGAATGTTGGGAATACTCATTACCTTCATATGATTGTCTTAATACCATTAATAAAATGTTTATTGTTTATATGTGAATTATTTCTATAGTCTATAACATGCCGTTATATCCTTGTAATGTTGTCTTCGTACCTAATATCAATTTCTTATTCATTTTGTATTAGACAAAAAAATTTATTTTGATTTCTGGTTGTTTCCCATGAAGAAAATATTTTTCCAAGAAGTGTAGCTTAAAATATTTCCACTCCATTCATTATATTTTCTCCTCATCCTTTTGGTTTTGAATTAACTACCCCCATTGATATATATCTCCTAAATGATAATATAATACAATGAAAAAATTCTCCCTTTTACTACATCCTAGAGTAATTAATATGTACTCTGTGGAACTTATCCATTTATTAGTTAAAAATGGATTTGTACGGGCATTTAATGATGGGGTTTTGTAATGCATGAAGTAGGTGATCATTATTACACCACATGGTGGATAATTAGGATAATCCATATGGTAAATGTTATTATTCATATCCTTAGTCATATGCCATAGTATGATTATAATTTGTTTCATTACAACTCTATCTCTATAGAAGGGTTCATTGTCTGGTCCAAGGGGAAAATCCCTATATTGTGTATGTGAATTGATATACTTTTAATTCCTTATTTTATACACTATTTAATTTCAATGAAATATACTAGATTAGATAATAACATTTTGACAAATAATGTATAATCCCAAAACTAGTAAAACACTTAACATAAATTGAAAATTTTATGCATTGATAATCTCATAATTTTAAAAAATGGTTACTTTAAAGATATAATTACTTTTAAATCCTTCATAATGATTTGTTAATAAAATATTATTTATCATATGCACATCCCTTGGGTGTTTCAAACATGTGTTTAGTGAGGACCATTATCAAGGACTAGGTGATGATCAGGTAAATCCCAATACACCATTTTCATAATAAATATCCATAGGTACATATGTTCTAGGAAAACATCCACCTATTATATCTAGATAATGATTTATTTTGAAGGGGAAACTATATAATCTAGTAATTAACAAAACATTAGTATTTTATTCACTATATATCCTCAAATTCTACCATATGGTTACATTATCTAATATTTTCTTCCAAAATATAATTCCCAAGTTCTCTATTGATATTAATCTGATACAAACTATTCCAAACCCAAACCTGGTATCCCATAGCTGGTGTCGATATTTATACATTGTTATAATATATAAATAATTACATTTGGAAGGACCAATTAGTTTAGTATTTTTGATAAAATAGATACATACTTGAAATTATTATAAAAATTAAGAAAAAAAATACTTAAATTATTTTAATTGAGAACTCTATAATTTTTCATAGTGTATCCATGCGTATCAATCAATACACACATCCTGGTATCCTGTGGTAAATAAGAAATAAGAAAATGGTGAGTTCTGATGCTCTATACTGGTAATCTAAAAAAGGAAATGAATAAATAAGGATAATCAATATGTCATGTTAAATAAATGAAACAGGTTTCATTTAAAGAAAAGATTGAGAATAATACGTATAGAGTTACTAATGATATAATAATTCAATATAAATAATCAAATAAGCTTGAAAACATAACCTGGATATTCTAACCAATCGAGTAATCAAATTAAATATAAATAATTGAATTCATAAAGTTGAATTCATAATTTAAGACATCTAAATCATACTATAAATTTCTTTTCTTATGGAATCAAAATAAATGGTTAAGGCCTCATCCAAAATGTAATGTAGTTTGAATCATGAGGCCAATTGATGTATCTAAGGGATATAGTTAGCACCACCCATCACATAAAAACTATAATTCATTACACTAAAGAAAGAGGTTAAACATTATCAACATAACCATTCATATTAAAAAACTAATATATGCCATATTAATTCTTACACAAATTAGTAAACAAAATCATAAACCATGTAGAGTAAAATATTGAATGGGAATAAATTAGTAAATCCCAAGTAAAAATGATCATAATGAATAAAGAGAAAAATACAGATAGTATCAATAAAAAATATCCTCATTATATCAAATGTAAAATAAAGGTTTTATTTTTTTGATTAATTGAAATATCATGAAAATATCCTTAATTTATTTTGAGAAAAATAATCATTAAATATAGAAAATAAAATTTAAAACAAGATCAAAAAACATTTTCAAAATAATTTTCAATGAAAATAAAAATTTCAAACATCTAAAATAATAATGAAAACATTGATTTTTAATGATGGGGGAAAATTTCATTCATACCATATAGGTTAAAACAAACATTTCTTTAACATTTTCTCTAAAAGCAAAACATGTCTTGTTTTTTAAATGATATTAAGATTTATTCCAATTTATTTTAAAAGAATTAATGGGTAAAAATAACTTTAATAAATAATTTATAAAAAGTTTAAAAACATTTTTGGAATCATTTTTAGAAAACACGTGTTTTGAGGTAAAATGATTTCTCATCGAATAGAGAAATAATGTTAGATTTTTATAAAATAATTATCTCAATCATTTTATGACCCAAAGTGTGAAGGAATTATACTATGAATTAGAAAAGTTCATGAATAATTATATGTGAGGAAAATTTATTTTTTAAAAGATATAAATATAAAATATCCCCCCTATTGGGATACTTAAAAAACAATCAAGAATAATTATGATATTTTGAGATAAACCCATAACACTTTCTTAACTTTTTAATAATAAAACTGATAAAATAAATTACATAATTTTTTTCAAATGAAATTAAGATAAATAAATTTTTTATACAAAATATCAAATAGGAAGTATATACACCATAAAAATTAAATAGGTGGTAAATATTTTATATTTTTCGTACAAGTAAAAGTTAGGTGAGAAACCATTACTACATGTTTTATTTCCTTTGTATGAGTCTGTAACACTATTATAAATGTTTATGAATTTTATTAATTTATCATAGGGCAATAATAAGATTTGTAATATAATATATTATCCTTTAATAGAATTTCTCCACATATTTTTTAATATTATTTCATTATTTTAATTGTTTTGGGTTTTAATTTTCATGTTTTATCTAGTTTGTTTTGTCTTGAAAGTTCATGTTCTTGGGATTAGTATATATATCACTTATATTTTTATAATAATTTTTTTAAAAAATAATATTATTATTTTTGAAACATTTTTATAATCATTTATGAAATATGAACATGGAAAATGAATCAGATCTCTACATGTTAAATGGTATGTCGTATGTACACATGAGCGATGATATCATTCAATTAACGAGTGAAACATAAATAAAATGTGTTGTATATTTACATTAAATTATAAATATTATCTCATATATATTTTATATAATCATTAATTTTATCCTTTTTTAATTTTGTGTAAATTGTATGAGAAAAACGAATCACAACGTTTCGTGAGGAGGCAATTCGTCGTACACATGAGTGACATTATAGTATTTGAAATAGAATGAAATGTATAAAGGAATTTTTGTTATTAAATTTAATAAGTATAATAATCTCATTAATATAATATATATGTGGTAAGTCCATAATTATCTATATCCATTACTGTTTGTGATGAAAATGGAACTATATAGGTTTCTGATGGAAATTGAACTACATAGGTTTGTGAGGCGGTAGTCCATCATACAAACGATCGATGATTTTGATTAGCATTTAATAGTAGTGGATATGGATAATTATTCTTCCATAAAAATAATAACATATCATTATATGGTAGATAATTATTTTACTATATTATATGTTTTACTAAATAATTTATGTTGGAAAATGAACAATGAAATAGAAAGAGGTTTGTTAAGATAATTACCTTCTATAAGAGAAACCTCATTTAGATATCCTATTAATGACCATAGGAATACAATTTTTGGAGGAAAATAAGATCTAGAATATTTCTAAAGATGTTGGAGAAAAAATGTTTGGAATATTTTGGTTGATATAATTGGAATGAGGGTTGTGTATATGTTAGTAAAGGTAATACCCTTTTATAAGTTGGTAAAGGAACACTTTTAGAAATTACTTGGAAATTTCCCAAAAAGAATCCAAAATGATGAAGTATGTCACATGAAAAATAAGCCATATAAACTTAGGAAAAATAATGGGATACTCTAATTTGTATAAATTTCCATAAAATAAGATTTTTATATGTTGGTAAGTTATTTAAACCCTTAGCCTCTTAGATTAAACCCACAGTAAAACAATTAACACCATAACTATAATAAATAATTTTTAATATTTTTATTATTCATTTTTTCAAATATTATGTTTATGTTATTTTATAATATAAATGATGATGATTCCGGGAATTTAATATTGTTTTAAAAATTCAATTTTTAAAGAATCCTAAATTATTTTTAAAATTATTCCTGCATACACGACGAAAAATATGGTTTTTAAAGAGAAAATTATCATTAGTATAAAAGGTTTTAATATTAAAAGTCAAAATGAAATTGATTGCAATGAACTAAAGTCATTAAAATGAAATAAAATTGAACTAATTTTTCATTAAAACCAATTTTCGAATATGTAACATCTCATTACTTCTTTATGTGTTTTAACCAAATGATTCGATTACCCAATGATTGGGTATCTTTATAGGCCATTTATACACTTTATCCAAACTTTTTGGAGGGTTTTTTGATCTTTGAACTATTTGTGCATTGTTTTTAAATTCTTTGAAAATGTGTGAATCCTAGATAGTAGATAGTCTTAGGGTTTACACATGGTTTGATAATGTGTGAATCCAAACTGGGAAACATATCCAGATGGATTTTTTCTAGGAACACAGTTTGCGCATGATTAGTCCAAACCATATGACTTAACCCAAGAAAAATTTTAGATGGTAATTAATGTTAAAAAAAATTAATTAAGATAATGACCCCCTATTCAACCCTAATCTTCTCCTACTCGATCATAATCCAATCCTAAGGGTTTCAAGATCCCTATAAAGTAATTTTGGCTACCCACACCTCATCTCAAGACGGATTGAACCACCAATCAAAGTGGTGATCATCTTTTAGTGAGTTCTTTTATTAGTGATCTTGGATATCAATTATCCTATTGATTACTTCGTCCTAAAGGATTTCAAAGCCCCCTATTTTTGTGGGATCATGATTGATTAATATGGAATTACAGATCTAGTGTCCATTCTCTCTACTTTCAAGATCAGTCTTCTTAAATCTGTTGTCCATGATCAGAGGTGACAAAAATCAGATTGGTCAGGGTTGTATTATTTAATTTACATGTTGTTGTTTCTATGATTTTCCTTATTTTTTTGATTCATTCTTTCTAGATAAATTCATATATACCTGATTCATAATTTCCAACCCATGTTCTATGATTTTTGTGCATTTAATTCCTCATAAAATCTTCTTTGACCAATTTATTATTAAATTTAACATTGTATGATTGAAATAGATATGATAATGTTCTCTACCACTATATTATGAATTATTTAAATTATTTATTTTTTTATTTTTGAAGATCATTTAAAGGATATTTTTTAGATATTTAGGGATTTTGGAGGGTTTGATTTATTTTAAGGGCTTTGGCCCATGTTTTGAATTATTAAATGAACATTCTTGATTTTAATTAAATTTATTGAACAATTTGATGTTTTATATATAGTTTTAAATTATTTAATTTATTAAATGACCAAAAAACCTCTTTATATAATTTTACCCTTATTTTAGAAATTAGTGTTCTTTGGTTATCTGAAACAATTCATTTATTCATACGGAAAGTTGGTGTAGACCCATGTTTTTGAAATGAATTAAATCCTTTTAAAATTTTAATTCATAAATTAAATGATTTTTTGTTGGTTAGAAATAAATGATTTTTTTAGAATGACTGTATGGAAATTTATTGATGGTTTGGGAATGGAACAAGGTATTATTTTCCTTTTAAATATTTTATAATTTAAAGGTTTTAGAATTAATTGAATATTGCTTTAATGTATCCTTTGTAATTTTAATGATGAAATGTTATTGGAAGTGGGTATGGTTTCTCTTTTTTAATATTGAAATTTTAGAAAAAAAATTTGAATTGAAATTGATAGAAAATTTTAGAAAACCTCAATTCCATTAAATTGGGGGTTTGTGACAAAATTTGTGGAATTTCATGAAAATAAAATTGTTATATTTAATATTTAAAGTGGATTGTGAAAGGGATTGTTGAATTGATCTAAAAACGTGTTTTTGAAAAATGAATTGAAAATTATTTTTATGGAAGCCTATTGGTTTCATTGTGAAAAGGAATATTTTTTATTAAAAACTATTATGGTTTATAAAAGGAAAATTAAAATTGTGAAATTGAGGGTGAGATTTATTTGTATTTTATGAAGTCTTAAAATAAATTTCACAGAGTTGTTTTCTATTAGATCACATTAAAGATATGTATAGTTAGTGAGATATTTTGGGAGACACTTTATGATTTAAATATTCCAAAAAATCATTTCATCACTTCCCATTCCTTATGCAATTTTGATGAGTCATATTTTCCCTGGTTTAAGGGACTTATTTACATAGTTTTTCATATTCATAGTGTTGGGTCCCTATAGCCAAGAACTATGATACCTAAATAGCACATGACCATGTTTCTAGATTGTTTGTATTTTTAATGTATATATATCATTATATTATAAACTATTTTATATATACTGTGAATTTATATAAACTATTTTATATAAAATGTTTTATTAAGCCATTTGATTAGAAATATTGCATCATTTTAAATGTCAAGAATGTTTTTTTAATATATTATTTTGAAATGAAAAACATTTTATTTAAAATTAAAATTTCTTTACATGGTTATTAAATCATCTTAAAAAATATTTTCTTTACATGATTCATTAATTTTTATTATTCACCTTGACTATATTGCACTGATAATTGTTCATCATTACAAATGAGGTGCATATTCACATGTTTTCATGCTTACCTGACATTAGCTTATGAAATGGTTTTCAATGCTTCTCAAATTTTTTTTGTTTTTATAAGGTGAAATTGAATGTTTCAAAGGTTTAGTTTAATTAATTATTTTTAAATTTTTAAAAATCTATTATTAAATAAATCCTCATACTCTCCCAATTGGACTATTCTTTTAGCATATTTGAATTGCCTTATGAAGTAATTGCATAGATTATTTTGTAGAATCCTACTAGTCCCTTTACCTCAAACACTACTTGTAACTTTTGGTGTTTACAACACTTTAATATCTTATATTCGGTGCTCATGCTCTTACCTTCCTTGGTGGGTGAAATAGGACATGGTTGGGGGTCATGGACAACCATGATATATGTTTCAGTGGACAAGTTCCACTTACAGTTTTATTAGTGTATCTTTTTGTAATGGAACGTATATTTTGATATATATATATATGATGATGTTTACTCATTATACTGTGTTATTGAAATAATTTGAGGGTAAAATTGTTTCCAATAGTTTTTATTAATGCATGGGTGTTTGTCACTGGCCTATGGAGATCGAGAACTCTCTTTGGGTTAGTGGCGAATCAACGTGGGTAATAGTTTAGAATCTATTCTGAGTCCGTTAATTATGAAGTATAATTTATCTTTTTAAATAATTAAAATTAAAAGTAAGTTTTTAGTAGATATAAGAATGTAAAATATTCATAAAAATATCAAAAAATTCAAAAAAATCCCTATAATTCACCACCTGATAATTTTGATATTCTTATTTTAAAAATGGTTTTTATATGTCCAATTAAATTTTATAAAATAAAAAAAAATTACTTTTACACAATGTGCACAAAGAGAGACTAATTTTTTTTAGAAATATACAGTTTTCATAAAATATATATTTTAATTTATAATGATTCTAATTTAATTTAGAATCAATATATAGTCATTGATTTTATTTTATACATAGGAAAACCATAAAATTTTCTTAAAAAAGTCAGTAAAATCCATACGCACCAACATACTAGATATGTTATATTGGCCATGTTTAGATAATAATATGTTAATAGTGTATAATATTTTATTTAAAACTAGTTTTGCGAGCGCAATAAGCTATAAAATGATTGAATTTATTTAAAAATAAGTGTTTTGTAAAGTTATAAGATGTTATATTCTCTTAAAATATTGATTTTTTATGTCATACATGTTATGAAAAATTATGTTTATATTTTAAAAATCTCAGGTTGTTATAAATAATGATCTTAATTAAGTTGATACTTTTTTAGAATAATATTTTAATTTGATTATTTTTGTTTTTATAAAAAATTAATTAAAATAGAAGAAATATGTTTTCATGATTTATTTTTCAATTTTTTTATATTTTTATCATAATTATTTATCCAATAATTTCATTATAATAATTTTTAATCATTATATATATATATTATTTAATATATTTTTATATTTTTTATTCTCTAAAATTGATTTGTTTGTTTATTTTAATGTCACAAAAAACCTAAAATTTAGTTTTTAAAATCATATATAATTTTTTACAATCCTCTAAAAGATTATTAGTATATTTGAATTATCTTTAATAGTATAATTTTCCAATTTTTTATTCCATATTTCCTTGAATAGTTTCTTTCTCATTAGAGAAATATATGATAAAATAATCATATAATGAACTTTACATGTTCCTATGCATCACCAATGTTTTTGGAGTTAAATATATATTAGGGGAATGATCATTACCGCCTTTTTATTTCTTTACCATTAATTTTGTAAAAATATAAAATTTTTAGTAATTAATTTTCATTGTGAATGGCCAATATATACTTTTTCGATTAAAGGGTTTTTGTGTAAACAAGAATATGATTTATTGAATAAGGAAATTATTTACTAGACCATATACCATTTATTTGATATATTATAAATACATAATACATCATTATCTTGATTAAAGGGTATCTCTCAAGACAACTAACATATTTCCTTATATTCATGTTTTATTAAAATGGGCTGACCATGATATTATTTCTTTGGATTCACAATTGTTATCATATTCATGATACATACATATGCATGAAATATTGCATATATGGGTAGTCCTAGAGATATACATTCCATCGATATATTGATTAATGAATAATATTTCATGAGATCACAATAGATGTGTTGGTAATTTGTTAATTAATTCTTTTATGATTTCTTATGGAAGACCCTTATATTCTGATTATTACATCATTTTAGTGATCCATGACCTATGTTTATGATGACTTAGTGTAAATCATTGAACAATATTGGAAGCCTTTTATATATATAAATTTTTAGTAGAAATATTATATTATTATATGAGATTATGCGATCTTAAAATTCATCCAAAAATCAATGTTAGGTAATTTATATATAATACTAATATAATAATATTGGATTTTTGGAACATATATGTACAGATAGGTGATGAGAACCAATTGATAATTCTTTTAACACAAATACATGAGTCATTTAATGATATAGTGTAAGGATTCTCTTACAAACAGATATTTTAAATGTAATTTTTCCCCTTGAAATATCATTATAAGAGTGGATCCTTCAAGACATTGGTTAAGGGTATAAATTTTAGAGTTATTCATAAATATAGGGGTTGGTATAGAGATAAGAGTCAGTCTAGGTAGATCCATCAAATTCCTATGAATATATAGATTATATGTTCTCAATGTAAGAAACATGAGTATATAAATTAGAGCTATTCTAGTAAGAAAAATAATTTTAATGAATATAATGATCATATTTTTTTATGATAGTATTTGATACTATTTATGATTTTAAGGTGGGTGATGAATCTATTTATGATGAGTGGAATCCAGAGTCTATATGTTATAATTATATTTTTTCCAAAATAGATTACTTTGTTGAGTTGGGAGAGGTACGGTCTGATGATGTCTACATAGGGAATAATTAGATTTATCATAAAAATGATTTTGGTTATATTTTGATAAAACTTTATTGTGGGATGTTTATGACTCTAGATAAGGTTTGATGGGTACCCTAGTTAAATATAAACCACATTTCTATTATAGAATTTAAAAAGAAGGGTTTTAGGTTTTTGTCATACTATAGTAGCCTTAAAATTTCCAATGGATCTCCCAATATGAAGAAGAGAACCATGTTAAATGAAATATATGTCTTAATATTAAAACTAAATTAATGAAATTAAATTCATTCCATGTTCCATTTTTTAAAAACTATGTCATATAGAATAGAAATATTCGGAATATGAGTTTCAGGGGACCATATGAACTTAATATATGGAAGCTGTAAACTAATATACCCAAAATCATATTTCCTTTTATAAAGAATGTATATATGGTAAATAATTTTTTTTAGTTTTAATAAGTCAGTGTATAATTGAATAAAACCCCTTTATTATGTTCACTTTGACTAATGAGGTCTATATAGGACTGCCTCTAATGGATGAGGCTATTATACTATGAATTTTATTGATGGTTACTCAAGGAATGTATGGATATATATATATTGATAAATATATATGATACTTTCATGAACCATACCAAATTCTCTAGTATAATGATAACTGGGATGGTCTACATATAGATCAAAGGGTGTTCCTAATTTCTCGGGTTGGCCTAACACATGGCATTATTCGATATTAAAGTGGGAATACATTTTTGTCAAAAATATTAAAGAAAAAGATACATGTTACTTTGAAAAAGAAAAACCCAGAGGGATAAATATACTAGGAGTCAAATAGGTGTATACAACCAAAAGGAAAATCACAAAATACCAGAAAATAGGAAAACCATTCTTGTCTCAGTGTAAATAACACTCCAAGCCCAAGGATCAACAAATAGAATACCTCTATGTGGCCCTTTACCCTTAATCAAACTAAGAATAAGATTATATAAAAACTCCCAATGGAACATGAATTGTGTGAGCTAAATGCCTTTCAGGTTATTAACAAGGATTCAATTACAAGATTCCAATAATTATTAAAAAAATAAATCTTTCATTTTTAAATAACAGGGTATGTAATTTCAAAATAAACTTTAATTCAAATCATGCTTATATTTCAATTGAGGTAAATACTTTAAACAAATTTCTTAATAATAATTTTATATAAAATAGATTTTATAAATTTGGAAGGATTTTTCAAAAAAGTTTATAAACAATGGAATATATATATCAAACAATAAAAACGTGTGACTTTGTTATCTTCCAAGAGTTAATATAGTTATAGTTTATGGGATTACCTTACACTGAAGTATTTATCATGAAAATATGTGTAATAACTTTTATTAGACACCGGTCAAAGAGGAACCCATCACCATCCCATTTGGGATGTGACTAACTTCATATGTATTGTGACTAAGTCAAATCATTAATAAACTATTATCTCGAATAACCCTCTAACTACCAAGGATTTCATATTCTTTAACAACAATTTGTTATGGGAAATTTATTTTAAAATAGTTTAAAAGATAACTCAACTAATTTCCAAATTTAATATGCCAATTTCTATTTAAAATCCAAAATGACATTTTTAATAAAATCATGTCATTTTCTAGGATAAAATCACCAAGTATACATC
This sequence comes from Viscum album, assembly GCA_963277665.1. Classification (NCBI taxonomy): domain Eukaryota; kingdom Viridiplantae; phylum Streptophyta; class Magnoliopsida; order Santalales; family Viscaceae; genus Viscum; species Viscum album. The sequence continues at coordinate 984,661,339 of OY728128.1, forward strand.
AAAACAATATAATCCATTTTTCTCAACATAAAAATTAGAAATCAAATTCACATATCAATTTAAAATTTTAAATTCCACAATTTAATTTCCACAATTTAAATTCCACAATTTAATATGAGTTTTTTATAAAAAAATTCCATAAATTTTCAGGAACTCCCCCAATTCATTGGAATAGTTTTTTCCAAATTTCATGCCAAATTAAATACAAATACCCAATTTAAAATAAATTGGGTTTTTAATAAATGAAATGATATTCATTTATTTAAATCAAGAAATTAAATTAAATCAAGAATTTTTGGGTTAAATTAATTTGGCCAATCATAACATAATCACCTACCTCATGATCACAAGATCAAAAATCACAAATATATAAGTAGGAAACTCCAAAGAAGAACTCCAACAAAAAATATCTAAGAATAAAACCCAGATTCAAGATCCGAAACAATGCATATTGTATCATCCAACAACAAAAATATCTAATAAACCTTAAGGATGAGAAGAGATAGGAGCGAGAGAGGTTGAATGGGAAAGTAAAAACATATCATGAAGAGATCAAACATCATTATCCTAGATTCAATTCTATTCCAAATGGGTGTATGATGGTTCTGGGCCTAAAAGAAGTTTGCAGAGGTGGGAGATATATAAAAATTTATTTTAATAATCATTTTCTGAAAATAAGAGAGAGGATCTTTCATGTCAAATTTATAATAAATTTATTTAATATTTGAATAAAATTAATATGTGTGTATAGCTACTTTTCTCATTGGTAAATATTGAACGTCTGAAAAGAACCATTTAGATTAATTTTATTTCACTGTGAGTATCCAAGGATAGAATCTGTCTAATTATGATCCACATATGATCCAATAATCTTAGAGAAACACTATTCGATCTCCGGGTGATAGTGCGGTGAATTAATGATATTTAATTGGTTCTTATTGATCAGTCGTTCTTTGTTATTTAGTTAATATATCTTTTAATTATCATTCTCAAGTGGGAGATAGAAGGAGGAGTTTAGAGAGAATTAGTTGTGTCCAATAAATCTATGTTCTCAATTTTTCAATACTTTACACCATTGTCATAACATTCTCTTTATAGATATAATATTTAAGATAAAATAATTTTTAATTTCATAAATATCATTAAATAAAATTAATTAACGTTAATAACACCACGGAACTTAATAATAATTATATTTTTATTATTTTGTGGCGTGTTCCAACTTCTACAATAACAAAAAATATGTAATGATTTTATTAAATTATATTTGAAACAGGACTCTATCTGGGTTCATTGGCACTCCTATATCATTTATTGAAGAAGAGAATAAAATTTTTATTAAAAATCTAGGGAGTGTATATTTATTAATTATTATATAAAGAAAATATATATTTTATTCACATGCCACTGAGTAAATAAATTTTTATTTAATATATATAATAAATATAACTTGAATAAAATTAGTCATTGTACTTTAGAATAATATATATTTAATAAAATAAAATAAAATAGAATTTAATATAGATATTCAAAAACACTTACTATGTCACCTTCTAGGATTCTTTCTCATTGGTGTTAGGGGGGTTTTCATAATGTACATGACTACTGACTAGAAATGGGTCAAGAAACACAAGATAAATAAATTAATGTCACAATGTCAATAACCACATATGAATACTAACTGTTTAATATAATCAAATTATCACAAAATCTAATCAAGAAAGTTTCATAACAGTGTCACTAAACAATATGCTCGCTATAAATTTCTTTTACTATCTGAAATAAACACATCATTACAACATGAACATGGAATTTATTTCAAATTTTATATTCCAATAAATGTTCCATTATATGATCTTCTACAAAGATGGAAGATATAAATCCTTCAATGACTTATTCATTAATGACATGTCACTCGTGACATGCCAAAATTATCCATCTTTCCCATGATCTATTATAATCGTGGTTTTTGAAATACATCCATGTATGAGAGTTCTACCATGCATTAAATATAATCTTAAAGTATAAGGATCATAAAAAACTATTTTATGCAAGAATATATATTGACACAAAAACATGGATAATTCATACTCTAAGGTCTATTCTCATAATCTACCATCTTGGAGATTACCGAGTGTAAAGGTCATGAGTAGAAATCTCAGCTGCTTACAAGTACTCACACCTGAGTGTCTTTGTAGTATGTTTCACATCATGGTATGCTATCTAACCAAAGAATATTATTTGAGAATATCATCATATAACATCAATGTTATCATTTTATGGAGGAATTTCTATGACATCATATATGCGACATATAATCAAGGAAATTATTACATTATTGAAATGAAAAACAATAAACAATATTTAATAAGAAGTTTTATTAATATTAAATACATCCAATATTCATGTAATGAAATTATAAACAGTTGGTCATGGGAAAATAACATCAATAAAGTCCCACTTGTACTAGAGATAAGTACCTATGGCCATCATTCAGGTAGTCCTTATATGATAGTCATGTTTATACTGAGTTAAGGATTTAGTCAGGATACCTTCAACACTTTCTTCATTGGAAATACTACTCACATCTAGTTCACCTATCTATGAAAAATCCCTCAGGATATGATACTTATAAAGTATGTGCCTCATCGACTTATACGACCATGGATCTTTTTCAAGATCCACTACTCCAGTATTATCATAATATATTGGGATATGATCATTAATACAAGATACCACAACAAGATCATGGATGAAGTTGTGAATCCATATTGCTACTATAGATGACTTAGAAGATGAAATATAATTGGACTCAGCTATAGGATCTTTAACCACAACCAACATTAAGCTCTTCCAACACGAATCACCTCCACTAAAAATGAAGATGTATATCATTTGTGACTTCATGTCATCTATAAAAGTTTGGAACCAAGAATCTTTAAATCCTCAGATGACTAGTTCCTCATCTCTTCTATAAGTTAGGATCATATACCTAGTACTCCTTAGATACTTAAATATAGTATTGAATTCCATCCAATGGAGGTCACCTAGATGAGCATAAATTTTTCCTACCACACTTAATGCATAGAAAAAATATAGTTTAGTATATATCATAACATTTATGACTGACCTAATCACTGATGTATATAGAATTCTTGTCATTCTATTTATTTCCTTTTGTATTTGAGGATATAATTTTTTGGACGGATGACTACCATGTGACACTAGAAATAATCTCCTCTTGGATTATTCAATACTAAAACTCTTCAGTTTCTTATTAATTTATGTATTTTGATATAGGTCTAGGAACCTTTTTTTTCGATCATGATAGTTCTTGATCAAAAGAATATATCCTTCCTTGAAAAATTCCTTTAAAGAGAAACATTTATACCACCATATCTTAATATAATATAAGAATAGTATTTCATTTTTAATGAATAATATATCATAAAAATATACTATTATAAGAATGAATTTACTCCCAATAAACTATTTATAGACACACATATCACATTTTTTTATTATGAAACAAAATTCTATTATGGACTCATAAAAATTAATGTTTTATGTCCTGGATGATTAGTTTAATCCATAAATTAATTATTTCAAATTATATGCCTCATTGGAATCATACGATGTAACAAACCATTATTAATGTATCATATATACTTCTTATTGAGGGTTCCTTATAAGGAAGGATGTTTTGACATCCATTTTCTACGTCTCAAAATCTTGTAAAGCTGTAATAGAAAGTATAGTTTTGATGAATTTTATCATTGAAACTGGTGGAAAAATTTCATCTTAGTCAATTCCATAATGTTTTTAAACCCTTCTACAAGTAGTCATTCCTTATAAGAACTGACTTTTACTTCCATGTACAACTTCTCCTTGAATACCCATTTTCAATAAACATGATTTACATCTACTGGAGGGTCTACCAAAATCTAGACATGGCTTTTCTACTGGAAACCATTTTAGAATTCATGTATTATTTACACATAGAAACATCTATGCCACTTAATTATTTATTATAGGTTAGAGGATAATTATTAAATAATAATGAGTTACCATCCATGATGACTAGAAATCGATACAATTCTACTTCTCTATCCTCTATAGTCCTCCTATATAGTAATTTTTTCTATAGAACAATTTATTATTCTACATGGATTTGTTGATTTTTTTCCTAATCTAAATATTCAATATCTTTATCTCAGATTTCATCGAGGTATATCTCGCTCCCAATATCTCTTTTAGAGATAAGATCCACCTTAAGAAATGTGATATATATGTCAAAAATGACTTTTTCTGAAGGATTTTATTAGTTTTATACCATTATTTCTTTGGTATGTCCTTTAATGATACATTTGTTACCTCATCATGTAACATTTTTACCTAAATATTCCTCAATAAATATTTCCCAACCCCACACATGTATGTACGAAAACATAGTTTTCTTTTGGTTCCATAATTTTTATGTTATACCATATATTCCTTTAGTTGAAACTCAGTTAAGTACGTAATCCATTATTTATAATGCGTATACCTAAAAGGATAATGTAATACTCACATGAATCATAATTGATCTCACTATGTATGAAAAGTTGCAATTACTCCTTTCATATACACCATCCCACTAATTTTTATTTGGGGGATTGATTTGAGATAAAATCTAGAACTCCCGTGTATTATCAATGAATTCTTGATTAATATATTATCTACCCCAGTTTATGAAATATTTCATAAATATCCTACCATGATGGTTCTCGACATCATTCTTGTATTTATGGGGTTTTTAGAATAATCCAACTTATTCCTCATTCAGAAGAGATTTCCATATCTATTAAAATCAAAAGTAAATGTTAGGAAGTATAATTACACACCCCTTACATCAACATGAAATATTCCACACACATTGTCATGAACTAACTCCAAAATTTCTTCATCCCTTTCACCTTTCACACTAAATGGTGATTTGGTTATTTTTCCATATAAACAAGGGTAACATAAACAAATTCGATTTGGTTAAAAAGAATTGAAATATCCATCGTTTTGTAAGTTAGTCAAAATATTTTAATTTATATGACCTAGCTAGTGATGTGAATATTGGGTGTGGTATGAGTCATGTGAATTAACTTTTTTATCGAGTTTCATTATTTTGTTCATGTAATCTAACTCCTAATGACCGTTATATAAATGCACCATACCATAAAACTTATCTCTTTTTAAGAGAAGCAACATTTATACCCATATTTTAGAATTAAAATATATGTATCATGTATGGATATAGAAATAATGTTTTTGGTTACTGAAATCACATCATGACAATAGTTAAAAAAAGATCATTCCAATTAGAAATATAAGGTGGTAGTCCCGGATAGATGCAACATGATGTTTATATACGTCAGTTTCTTAAATATCTATCTCTCCTTGGTAAATAATACCAAAACTACTTAGCTTTTATATTTTAATAAATATGTGAGAACTAGAAACTGTATCTAATTCCCAATATGTAAAAATAGATAAATTTCACTTGATAATGAACACAACTGAAGCTTCACCAGGCTTCTTAGGAAGGGTATGATTTTTCTTCCAGTGTCACCTCTTGAAATATTTAAAATAGATAACATAATTTTCCCTAATTTCCATATGATATTCCACTTTGTGGAATAGTGTAAAGAAGATTTGGGGTTAAATCTCTTCTCATTACCATTACATATTTTCACCATAAGGATGTTTTATTTTTCATGTTTCATATCCTTATCTACTTTCCAATAATGAGTAATAATTTTTGGTAGAGACTTTTCAATGTTTTTAATATTAAAATTCCCAAAAAAATATAGAATATTTGAGGGAGTGATGCTCTAATGAGGTTGATTCCTATATATTTAGGGAATTTAAACCCCAAAACCACTAAGAGCACAATATAACTGATTATCTTGACAATGTGAGGCATTACTAGAAGAACCTTTACAATCATGCTCTAAATTATCACCTTGGAAATACTAAAACATCCATGCCTATATCTTCCATGGTAATGACTATAGAGGTTATCGAGAATTCTATACACATACTTTCTTTCATGATACTTCAATAGTTCACTAGACATCAATGAATGCATAAAACCTTTAATATTGACCATAATGATAAAATATTTTTTCATAGATAATGAACTCATCATCACTCACATATTTAGAATAATATCAAGCATTGAGAATTATAGAACATAAAATTTATATTCATGGAATAGAACATCCCAAATGTGTATAAACCAATCCTATAAGTTTGTTACGGTTATGAGTTTATCTTTCCCTAATATTAATCGTAGGGATAGTGTGGATGATGGACTTTTCATGTTAATCTAAAATTAAAAAGAATATATTATTTGTAGATTTATTGATTAAAAATAAGTGAGGTATTTCAAATAAAATGTTTTTACATTTTTTTAAATCTCCTACTATTTTATCAAGTCTCAATATCCCTGACCGTTGAACATGAAATGTATATTTGCATTAACATTATAGTTGTTAAGAACCCTGCTAATTTTCATAATGATCCAATCATTGTATATGAGAAAAAAATAAAGTAATTAGGTATGTGGTCATTCCAACTATGGATTTGGAACTCCATGATCTATTTAGTGGGTTCCCCTATCATGAAATATTGATATTTGTTTCCTCTACATTGTCCTCCAAATTAGTATTAAACAAACATCGTCCATTAAACTCAATATAATTTCGATTTACTCAACCCAAAATCCTCCTGATAACTACTCAATAAATGTATGTGTTAGGAGGTTTTCCATGTACTGCACTTAGTTCGATGGTTTCATTCCTAATCATGTAATGAAATTCTTAGTCTAGCTTAATATTTCATTGAGGGATTTTTATTTATTATTCATGAATTTTTATATTATTTTATCCTTTAAACATCCTGTTAATATTAAATTTTTTAATATAAATTAATTAACCATGATGAATAAAATATTTAAACCTACTACTTTTTTTTAATTTCTATATTTTCTCATTAATTCATTTAGATATGTCATCATGTCCTTGCATCTATAAAATAAAAATTTTCATAGATAGAAATAATTAATTGATTTAATGATCTATTCATGAGTTTTATGTAACTATTGATTTAATGGAAGGAAATTCTATCAACCATTAACCTAGGGGAAATAACTCATGTTTCTGATCATTTCATGAGTATCAAAATTCCACCAGTCCACCGATATATCACATGGGTAGGCGTCATTATGGTTCTATCGTGAACCACCTCCACACGCATTAGGATGCTCCATTGATTACAAATATTTATTACATGTCCATAGGTGAGGAGAACCAAATGATTTGATAAAGGGGTAACATAAATATAATTTGATATGTAGGTCCTGCATAATAATGGATATATGGATGACTTTTATGCCATTAATTAATTTAATATTAAATATTTGGAAACTTAAGAAAAAAAATTAATTAATACTTCCAACACATAAATTTGTCTTTTTCATGCTCATGAATTGTTATACATGTAACAAATATACAAAAGTAAAAGACTATAATTCATTTATCTATTCATTATTTTCTTATACAAGATAAATATGATTGAATTAATTAATTAATTAACTATTTAATTTTCTTAAATATTAATGATCATTTGATTTTATTTAGAGATACCAATAATTAATGTAATTCCTGTACAATTAGTAGAAAAACTAATAATTACATATTAATTACCATAAATTAATTTAGAATTTAATATTCTTTAAAACCATTACTAAAATTTCAAATAGTTAATAGTGATCCAAAAATAAAATAATATTTTAATGCTTCAATTTTGAAATTTAATATAATTTAATTTTTTCCCTTAATGGAGGACCACATGGAATGTACATACAACTAAAAACCATATACCAATATTTAGGTATATTTTTAGAGACCCCAAACTTGATGTACATGGACATTAAATTACTTTTGCAGAATACTTAATACATAACAAAAACCAACACTCAAGGACCGTAATAGTTTAGTGTCTTTGGAAACTCAGAACATAATCTTCTAATCATGGTGAAAGATCTTAAACATCTCCAATAAAGATATTGCCCTTTTGTTTTCTTACCTAAAACCATTATTTATATCCTGGGGAAAAGAAAACATCTAAATGGTGAGCTCAAATTCTTAGTAAGGGCAAGCATGGAGAATATAAAACAAACCATATACATTTGAACTTAAAAACATGGACATAATGTTTAAACATCAAAATCTTGAGCAATGACATAAAACATAGCAGTACATATGCCATAGAAACAAAAATCATGATAAAATAGCAGGTGAATAAAACATATAATTTTGGCAACCATTAAGAACATGATATGATTTACATAGTAGCCAAGGCATTTCTTCCAAGACCATCTTAGTGGACAATGTCCCTTTCTGAATCGAGTTCACTTCTCGTTCCAGTCCTATAACACTGGACCAGATTAACTTACCATTCCATCCATGTCTATATCATGAGATATAAATCATTACCCAATGCATTGGAGGGGGATATAGGTCCCACCCACTTCATAATTAAATCATTCTTACTTGTGCCACAACATAAACATAAACCATTCATCATTACCCAAAGAATAAAAATGGGTTTCATAAACATCATTCCATCATAACATACTCCATATAAAACAAATGGATATAATTTAATTATAAGAATAGTGGAACCATGTAAATCATAGAGACATTATACTTGAAACAAACACATATGAAATAATTCCATCTTAGCTGGAAAATAGTTTTGATAAAACACTTGAAATGAATTCTTGAGGAAAATATCCTTTCTTCTTCAAAATCATTTTCTTTTCACAAAATCCCATGTAATTTTAAAAGAAAATGATTTTGTTGAAAACATTCAATAAAACTTGTAGATAATTCTTCATGAAAATAAGGTGTTATAAGACCGTAAAAATCCGTTCATGCCATATAATTTAAAAAAAACATTCTCCTCGTACTTTTACCGGAAAAGTAAAAAAGTTCCTCGTATGGTAAACAAAACAAAGATTATTTCCATAACACAATGTAAAATTCAAAGAGGGGTAAAAATGACTTTAAACATACATGGAATAATATTAAACACTTTATGAAAAAAAAAGATTATGGACATTGATGAAAAATATAACCCCAGTAAATACTTACGTATAATCAATCTCAGATAAAAATGAGATTGCAAAATTATCCCATACCTTAGGTCTGATATGCTTCATATGTATCCGAAACTCCTGTATAATGATATAAATAATGTCATTGACTTATTAAAAAATCATATTCATTATTATGATATCATATATGGTTCACTTAGGAATTTATATTACCTGTTTTTTTGCAAATTCAATGTTAAAGCAGCGTTTTGGGAAAAATTGTATCATTTATCGTCTGTGTTTTGGATTGTAATTATTAATACGATAACATATATCATGATTACTTAATTCCAGAATATAAAACATGATTTATATATAATATATATTCAGAATATACATATATATAATTGATCGATAAATGGAAAGAAATACACCGTTCATGGAGACGGTAGACCGTACATACGCATGAATGATGGTTTTTATTTACTTATTGAATTGAATGGAATTAAGTAGATGAAATACATACATATATATATACATAAATCTAGTAGAATTATTAAGTAATATATTTCATTATTACTTATTAAATATAATTTATAATCATTCTTGAATTGTTAACATGGAAAATGAATCTCATCGGGTTGTGGAGACGGTAATCTGTACGTACGCACGAGTGATGATATCATTCCCATATTTATTAAATGGAATTGGAGTGGATTCTATAATATCTTAGAATCAGTATGATTTTATAATAGTCATATATAGTTATTATTTACACCATTATACCCATCTAAGTAATGTGGTGGTGGAAAAACTGATTACACCACGGCGTGGAGACGATATTCTCTATGAACGCACACGCGGTGATTTCATTTTCCATAGGATGGACAAAAGGTGAAATAGGGTCATTTAATATTTATAATAACTTATAATTATATAAGTAATACTGATGTTATTACTTTATAATGAAACAAAAAAATAAGAAGAAGTAGAAGAAGAAAGAAACTTTAAAGAGTCGGTAGAAGAGAGTACCTCATCCTCGACGCACCTCCTTTAAACTTTTTCGTAGGGTACTAGAGTTGGTATTTTTAGAAGACCAAAACCTCTATGATATAACTATAGAGGTTGAGAAGAGTAATTGTCAGGGGTTGGTCGAGCTTCGAGGCTCAAAAGGGTGTGAAGATAAGAGGGAAGTGGTGCCCTTTTTATAATGGAGGAGAGGGGGGCCTTTGGAAAAACATAAAATATATTTTTCTAATAAAGTCATATTCAGTTTATAATAGCTCCAAATTGATTTATTTCGAATCTAAAGTGTGTATGGGTCGAAAGCCTCTCAACAAATAGGTTTTAGACAAGTTTTGGATACTATTTTAACCCTATCCTTTAGATTTAACTCTAAGTTAAATAATTAAACGTTTACCCTGTCTTCTTGTATTCTTACACTATATGGTTAATAAACATACTATAACAAGGAAAAAGAACCCCAAGTGATTCATTATTTATATAGATATCCTTATCTAAGTCATTTGGCAGAACCTTATATTTTTAGGAATAAAATAAAAATTAATAATATAATATTTTTTTAATAACTATTTTATGTCAATTTTGACAATATTTGGTACTTGATTTTTGTGAAACTCATAACATCATGATTAGTTCAAAAAAAGTTAATTAAATCAATATTAACATTTAATATTAACCTAGAAAATTAGTGTAATTCATAAAATACATAAGTCCATCTATAGTGAGATTAATCATATATGGTTCCTAAAATGGACTTATACTTCATATATCATACTACTTAATATAGAAAAACTAGTTTCTACTAACCAGGGACTTCCTGTAGTCCAGTGGTAGGCTATAAAGGCCTGTCACACTTTGGTTGTGGGATTAATTCCCACAGCCTTGTTCGACGTGACGGGTTGTCATCCGTTCTAAAATTTGTCCCTTATTCTAAAACTACATTATAATAACATTCCTGCAATAAAATAGAAAAACGTTCTAGCCTTAAACAATACTAGCTTATGTCTAACATAATTCATTCCAATATTTAGTCTTATCTAAAATACTCTTGTCCAAGCTCATAGTATAAAGAAAACAATTACTAGAAATGTCATCTACTGAGCATGTGAATACCATCATTTATCCCCCATATATCATACGATGTATCTTGTTGGTCACATTCCAAACATATGAATACCTTAATCATGTATTCTCTTGAACCATAGTGAAAACATGAATGCTATCACATGGTAACTCTTTCCATATACCAAAATCCCAAAAAATCTATATAATCAAACCATGATATCACTTTTTCCTTTTATTAGTCATGAGATCATTAATACTATCAGACATTTCATTGTCTCCTTATCCCTTCTTTATGCGCATATTAGGTGCTTTCCAAAAATATCTGAATAAACTTTCATGGTTACCAGTACCATTCAACATATACTTTCAAAACTCATGAAAAGGAAACAGTGTAACAATCCTTAGATTTTTTTTATTCCATAGTACCATGCATTATTCTTTATAAAGATACAATCATTACACTACCTTCTTAAACCACTGACTGAGCTTCATCGTTTCTTCCATCTCATATATCATTTGTTGTCTCTTCATCATCATCTACATAAATAATACCCATATGACCATGCTGATTCTCTTTATGAGATTTTCCTTTAGGGCATTGGTTTGCATAATGCCCGTACATTCCACATTTAAAACACTTAACCGTTGTTGATGCCATATCAATACCATTATCCTTGTCCATGGTGTTAACTGAAACTTTTCCATTACAATTACTAGATTTGTGTCCTTCTTTTCCACACCCAAAGAACATTTTAGTTCCTTTGAAACATTCTCCCTGATGCCTCTTCCCACATGATTTACATGAGGGAAATTGAACTTTCTTTCCTCTATGATCATCATGAAACTCCATCTTTCTCTTATTATCTGAGTCAGGAAACTTACCAAAGTTGAGATTATTGATCATATTATGAGATTGATGATTAGGCATAATAAAGATATGTGGACTTCCAGATCCAATTTCATTTGGTTTCTCATGAAGAATATCATTCCATTTTCTATCAGATGCTCCATTATCGTGAATCTTCCTGTTTCCAGCCATTTTCTAAAACCCAAAAAGAATAGTGTGAGAGGAAAAAATCATAATCAAGGGGGATTAACTTCAATATCTAACATATTAGGTTTAATTATAACATCATTACCATAATTCTAGGACTATCAACTATACTTATACTTAACCATAGGGACATCCCTTGACATAACTTATAAATATCTCTAGGGATCTCACTAAAGTTTTCACATCCTAGTTTCCAAAGGTTGACTAAACCTTTCCTCTGAAACAAACTGTAGAGACCCCAAAATTGATGTACATGGACTTTACATTACTTTTGCAGAATACATAATACATAAAAAAACCAACACTCAAGGACCGTAATATTTTAGTGTCTTTGGAAACTCGGAACATAATCTTCTAATCATGGTGAAAGATCTTCAACATCTCCCATAAAGATCTTCCCTTTTTGTTTTCTTACCTAAAACCTTTCTTTATATCATGGGGAAAAGAAAACATATAAAGGGTGATCTCAAATGCTCAGTAAGGGTAAGCATGGAGAAAATAAAACAAACAATATACATTTGAACTTAAAAACATGAACCTAATGTTTAAACATAAAAATCTTGAGCAATGACATAAAGCATAGCAGTACATAAGGAATTGATACAACAATCATGATAAAATAGCATGGGAATAAAACATGTAATTGTGTAAACCATTAAGAATATGATATGATTTCTATAGTAGCTAAGACATTGTTTCCAAGACCATTTTAGTGTACAAAGTCCCTTTCTGAATCGAGTTCACTCCTCGTTCCAGTCCTGTAACACTGAACTGGATTAACATACCGTTCCAGCCATGTCTATCACATGAGATATAAATCTTTACCCAATGCATTGGAGGGAGATATAGGTCCCACCCATATCAAAATGAAATCATTCTTACTTGTTCCACAACATAAACATAAACCATTCAACATAACCCAAAAAAGAAAAATGGGGTTCATAAACATCATCCCATCATAACATAATCCATATAAAACAAATGAATATCATTTCATCATAAGAAAGTGGAACCAGGTAAATCATAGAGACATTATACTAGAAACATACATATATTAAATAATTTAATCATATATGGAAAATGATTTTGATAAAACACTTGAAATTAATTCTTGAGTAAAATATCCTTTCTTCTTCAAAATCATTTTCTTTTCACAAAATCCCATGCAATTTTAAAAGAAAGGGATTTTTTTGAAAATAGTAAATAAATCTTGTAGATAAATCTTCATGAAAATAAGGCATTATAAAATCGTAAAAATCCATTCATGTCGTATAAGTTAAAAAAAACATTCTCCTCATACTTTTACCAGAAAAGTCAAAAAGTTCCTCGTATGGTAAAAAAAAGATTCTTTCCAGAACACAATGTAAAAGTAAAAGAGTGGTAAACATGAATTTAAACATATATGGAAGAATATTAAACACTTATGAAAAACATTTTTATGTACATGGATGAAAAATATAACCCCAGTAAATACTTACGTATAATCAATCTGAGATAAAAATGAGATTGCAAAATTATCTGTTATCGTAGGTATGATATGATTCGTATGTATCCATACCTCCTGTATAATGATCTAAATAATGTCATTGAATTATTACAGAATCATATTCATTGTTATGATATCATATATGGTTCAATTAGGACTTTATATTACCCGTTCTTTTGTAAATTCCATGTTAAAGCAGCGTTTTGGGTAAAATCGTTTCATTTATCATACATGTTTTGACATTTAATTATTAATATGATTACTTAGATCATGATTACTTAATTACAGAATATAAAACATGATTTATATATAATATATATTCAGAATATACATATATATATATATAATATATTGATAAATGGAAAGAAATACATTGTTCATGGAGACGGTAGGCCGTACGTACGCATAAACGCTGTTTTTCGTTTCCTTATTGAATTGAATGGAATTAAGTAGATGAAATACATATATATATATACATAAATCCAGTATCAATATTATGTCATAAGTTTCATGATTACTTATTATATATACTTTATAATCATTCTTTAATTGTTAACAAGGAAAATGAATCTCATCGTGTCGTGGAGACGGTAATCCGTACGTAAGCACGAGAGATGATATCATTCCCATATTTATTGAATGCAATTGTAGTGGATGATATAATATCTTAGAATCATTATGATGTTATAATAATCATATATAGTTCTTATTTACACCATTATACCCATCCTGTAGAGACTCGAAACTTGACGTACATGGAAATTAAATTAATTTTATGGAATACTTAATACATAACAAAAACAGACACACAAGGACCATAATAGTTTAGTGTCTTTGGAAACTCATAGCATAATCTTCTAATCGTGGTGGAAGATCTTCAACATCTCCCATAAAGATCTTCCCCTTTTGTTTTCTTACCTAAAACCTATCTTTATATCTAGGGGAAAAGAAAAAATATAAAGGGTGATCTCAAATGCTCAGTAAGGGTAAGCATGGATAAAATAAAACAAATCATATACATTTGAACATAAAAACATGAAAATAATGTTTAAACATTAAAATATTGAGCAATGACATAAAACATGGAAGTACGTAAGGCATATATCATAAAGAAACATTAAGCATGATAAAATAGCATAGGAGTAAAACATGTAATTGTGGAAACCATTCAGCACATGTCATGATTTCCATAGTAGCCAAGGCATTGATTCCAAGACCATCTTAGTGGACAATGTCCCTTTATGAATCGAGTTCACTCCTCATTTCAGTCCTGTAACACTGAACCAGATTAACATACTGTTCCAGCCATGTCTATCTCATGGGATATAAATCTTTACCCAATGCATTGGAGGAAGATATAGGTCTCACCCATCTCATAATGAAATAATTCTTACTTGTTCCACAAAATAAACTTAAAACATTCACCATAATCCAAAGAATAAAATGGGTTTCATAAACACCTTCCCATCATCTCATAATCCATATAAAACAGATAGATATTTCATCATAAGAAAATTGAAAACATGTAAATCATAGAGACATTAAACTTGAAACATACAAATATGAAATAATGTCATCTTAGATGGAAAATGGTTTTGATAAAACATTTGAAATGAATTCTTGAGGAAAATATCCATTCTTCTTCAAAATAAAATTCTTTTCACAAAACGTCATGCAATTTTAAAATAAGGAGATTTTGTAGAAAATAGTCATGAAATATTTTGGAGGAAGATTCATGAAAATAAGGCTTTATAAAACCTTAAAAATATGTTCACACCGTATAAGTTAAAAATAACATTCTTCTCGTACTTTTGTCGGAAAAGTCAAAACTTACCTCTTATGGTAAACAAAAGAAAGATTCTTTCCATACGATGTAGTAAAAGTAAAAAATTGTTAAAAAGGAAATTAAACATACATGAAACCATTTTTAGAAAACATGGACATGGATGATAACAATAACCCCAGTAAATACTTACGTATAAGCAATCTCGGATAGAAAACAATTGAGATAGAAACATTATCCCTTACCTTAGGTCCGATATGCTTCATATGGATCCGAACCTCCTGTATAATGATTTAAATAATTTCATTGACTTATTATATAATCATATTCATTGTTATGATATCATATATGTTTCACTTATGACTTTATATTACCCTTTATTTTGTAAATTCCATGTTAAAGCAGCGTTTTGGGTAAAATCATTTCATTTATCGTATGTGTTTCGACTTGTCGTTCTTGATATTATTACATATATTCTGATTTACATAATTCCAGAATGTAAAAGATGATTTATATATAATATATATTCATCATATACATATATATTATAGATCTATAAAAGGAATGAAATACACCGTTCATGGAGACGGTAGGCCGTACGTACGCATGAACGCTGTTTTCGTTTCGTTATTGAATTGAATGAAAATAAATAGATGAAATAAATATATATATACATAAATCCAGTAGCATTATTATTTCATATATTTCATTATTATTCATTATATAAACTTTATGATCATTCATGTACGGTTAACATGGAGAATAAATCTCATCGCGTCGTGGAGACAGTAATCCGTACGTACGCATGAGCGATGATATCGTTCCCATATTTATTGAATCGAATTGGAGTGAATGATATAATATATTAGAATCAGTATGATGTTATAATAATCATATTTTTTTATTCTTTACACCATTATACCCATCCAAGTATGGTGGTGGTGGAAAAACAGATTACACCATGGCGTGGAGACGGTATTTCGTACGTACGCACACGATGTGATTTCGTTTTCTGTAGGATGGATAGAAGGTGAAATGGGGTTGATTTATATATATAATAACATATCAGTATATGATTGATACTGATGTTATTAATATATAATGAAACAACTAAAGAAGAAGAATTTGAAGAAGAATGAAAATTGAAAGAATCTGTAACGGATATTACCTTTTCTTTGACACGCCTCTTTGAAACCTCCTCTTAGGGTACTAAAATTGGTCTTTGAAGAAGACCAGGACCTCTAGTATGTTTATATAGAAGTTGAGAAGGTAAATGGTCAAGGTTGGACGAGATTAAAGGCTCTAAATTGTGTGAGGAGAAGAGGGATGAGGTTTCCTTTTATAAGGGAGGAGATGGGAACCTTTGGAAATAAAAGAAATATTAGTTTATATTAAATCCCAACCCCACTCAAAAACTTCAAAAATGACTCATATCCAAAGATTAGATGAGATAAGGTTGTAATATCATCAAAAAATAAAATTTAGACAAGTTTTGATCTTATTTTAAACCGTATCATTTTGATTTATCCTTATTTAATCTATTTAAGTTTATTTGTGGTAATAAAATTATAAATTTTAAATGGTTATAAATAATCACTTATGTGTTGTTAATTTTCCATAATTGGATATGTTATGACATTGTTGACTATATAAATTTCAATTTATAAATTTTAAATATTTTTGTGATTTTTAAACAATCTAATAATATGTTATTTTTATAAAATAACAATAGTGTCAATTTTGACACTATTCATTTATTTGAATTTAAATAAAATCTACATAGAGGATATATTCGAACTAAAATTTTTAATAGATTCATAAAATGTCATATGTATCTAAAAAATAAGTGGAGCACATTAAAAAGTTTATATAACATTTATTTTAATATTTTTAAGATCATTTATTTGATATTTCAATCAATAAAATAATTTCAACATCACTATTGTGTCTTAATTAATGATAATTATTTAATCCATAAAAATTATAAATAAATTCATATAATGTAAATAATTATATTAGATTTCTGGAGATTATTCATGTTCTATGTTTCATTAATTTTATCACTAAATTAAAATTATTATACTTATAAGATTTAAGAAAGTGACATGTTGTCATTTTCTTTGGTTTTAATAATAATTAAATTATTTTCATTGAAAAAAGTCCATTAAATGAATACTATCCGACCATTAGGTGATATGGGTCTACTTTTAGTCATTAAATAGGATTTTGGAAGTTGTTAGGGTAATTTTATAATCTTATATTTACCCTTAATTACCCGATTTACCTTTAACTATGGTAAATAAAATTTACCGTAGTTACTATTCATAATGCCCAAAAAATAAAAAGAAGCTTATTAACAAAATTTGGACCCAATGATTCCAAATATGGAATCCATTTTTCCAAATTAAATACAAAAAAGTTCCAGAAATTAAATTAAAATTAATCCCTTTGTCGAAAGAAAACGGGTTTTTGTTTAAAACATTGCAAAAGATTGAATTGATTTAACCTACGAATTCAAGATAAAATCAATGATAATGACATAAATTATATTAAATGGTAAAAATATATTCTATTTATACTTTAA
Organism: Viscum album; assembly: GCA_963277665.1. Taxonomy (NCBI): domain Eukaryota; kingdom Viridiplantae; phylum Streptophyta; class Magnoliopsida; order Santalales; family Viscaceae; genus Viscum; species Viscum album. The sequence goes on from OY728128.1 coordinate 984,679,467, forward strand.
AACCATTCAATATTATAATTTAACCATATAAATTATCTCAATGAAAAAAGTTGTTTTTAATTAAAAATTAGCGTATTTTTACTATTCACCAAAATATGAAAGTTATCAGAAAAATATAAAAAATTTATCCAAAGTAAATTTTTATTTCATGATTCCAAAGAAGAAGTTTATTTTGTAAAATTGAACTTATAAACTTGTCAAAAACTATATTTAATGTGGGTGTGCTATTAAATGGCCACAAAACAGCATTTTTTGAAAAATACTTATTTTACTTGAATTTTTTTTTGATCACATACCATGTTCTAGAAAATGTGTAAGATGAAATAATAATGTTATAAAATTCCAAATTTAGTTAATACTATTCATAACGGCTAGTTCATAATAATATTATAACCATATATCATTGTTTAGTGAAACCTTATATTGCGTACAACACACGCTATCGAGGAAAGTCACGATTGCGTGTAATGAAAGCCAAGTCAGGGTTGCGTGTTGTGCAAGAATCCTTCATTGTTTTGTATAACAGAATCCAACCATATTTTATTTATACATTGAATATATATATATATATACACTCAATGTTGCGTAGAATGACTATTATAAAACGAACATGAAATTGTGTGTAACACAATCTAAGAATAGTGTTGCGTATACTTTAAGCTAATACAATGTGGTTTATAGAAGAAGATAATCTTGTTGTAGCATAAAACACATGAAATCAAATAAAGTAAAAAATAATACTTATCATAAAATATCGGGTTGTTACATTCTACCTCCCTTAAAATGAATTTCACCCTCGAAATTCATCGGGGTTATACATGGTTTTCTACTTGAAAGTTTCATTAATTGCAACACAAATCGTAAAATGAAATTCCAAAACTAAACTTTAAAAACTAACGTATGAAACGTAACGGTTACCCAAATTATCTAATCAATGGGTTTCCACATAGGAGAATATAGGTGAAAATATGGATATGGAAGAAAAATCTAACCATCATGTTCTGATGGAGAGTGGTAGAGGACATGGATATGAAAAATCCAACAATCACAAAGCCATAAATTTGTGATGATCTAAGGTACCATCTGATTCATCAGATATAAGAGCACTAGGACAACATTTTTGGTTTTTAATATCATTTCCCTAAAGTTGAAAATTTTGAATTAGAAGAAATACTTGCTTGATTTTGGTACAATCTCACTGTTGTTCGTGCTTTGAACAATTTCCACTTAATCTCTTAAAGAAATGAAGTTGAATTTGTTATTCGTGAAGTGTTAACAGGTCATGTGATAGAATGATGGGTCGTTCCATCTATTTCAAACAAAAGGTTAGAAAAAGTTATCAAATATACATAAGTCCATCTATGGTGAGGTTAATCATATACGATTCCAAAAATGAACTTATACTTCATATATCATACCACTTAATAAAATAAAACTAGTTTCTACTAACCAGGGAATTTCTGTAGTCCAGTGGTAGGCGATAAAGGCCAGTCACACTTTGGTTGTGGGTTTGATTTCCACAGCCTTGTCCGATGCGATGGGCTATCGCCCACCCTGCAGGTTTTCCTTTTTCTAAAACAATATTACTATAACATCCCATCAATAATATCGAAAAAAGTTGTGTCCTTAAAAAAATACTAACTTTTGTCCAACATAATCCATTCAAATCTTTAGGCTTTTCTAAAATACTTCGGTCCCAGCTCATAGCATAAAGAAAACAATTACAAGAAAGGTTATCTACCAAGAATGAGAATACAAGCATTTATCTCACATATATCATAAGATATATCTTGTTGGTTGCATTCCAAACACATGAATACCTTAGTCATATATTCTATTGAAACATAAATTACCATAGAACCTTAGTGAAAACATGAATACTGTTAAAAGGTAACTCTTTCCACATACCAAGATCCCAAAAAATCTATATAATCAAACCATAATATCAATTAGCCCTTAATTCATTCATGAGCACATGAATACAAACAAACATCTCATTATCTTCTTATCCCTTCATTATGCGCATATCATCTACTTTCCAAAAATATCCGAATAACCTTCCATGGTTACCGGTACCATTCAACATATACTTCCAAATACTTTAGGAAAAACAATAGTGTAACAATACTTAGATGATTCTTTATTCCATAGTACCATACATTATTCTTTATAAATATACAATCATTCCACTAACTTCTTAAACCAATGACTGAGCTTCATCATTTCTTTCACCTCATATTTCATTTGTAGTCTCATCATCATCATCCAAATAAATACTACTCATATGACCATACTGATTCTCTTCAAGAGATTTTCCCTTAGGGCATTGGTTTGCATAATTCCCATACATTCCATATTTAAAACATCTAATCATTATTGATGTCATAGCAATACCATTAACCTTGTCCATGGTGTTAACTGAACCTTTTCCTTTGCACTTACTGGATTTGTGTCCTTCTTTTCCACACCCAAAGCATCTTCCAGTTCCTTTGAAACAATCTCCCCGATGCCTCTTCCCACATGATTTACATGATGGAAATTGAACTTTCTTTCCTCTATGATCATCATGAAACTCCATCTTTCTCTTATTATCTGAGTCGGGAAACTTACCAAAGTTGAGATTATTGATCATATTATGAGATTGCTGATTAGGAATAATAACGATGTTTGGACTTCCAAATACCGTTTCATTTGGTTTCTCATGAAGAATATCATTCCATTGTCCGTCATATTCTCCATTAGCGTGAATCTTCTTGTTTCTAACCATTTTCTAAAACCCAAAAAGAATAGTTTGAGAGGAAAAAATCATGCTAGAAAAAACAACATAGTAAAGGGGGAGTACCCTCAATATCTAACATCTTAGGTTAAATTCTATGATCGTTACCATAGTTCTAGGACTATATCCTATACGTATACTTATCCTAAGGGACATCCCTAGACATACCTTAGAAATATCTCTAGGGATCTCACTAACGTTTTCGCATCCTAGTTTCCAAAGGTTGACTAAACCTTTCCTCTGATACCAACTGTAGAGACCTGAAGCTTTACATACATGGATATTACATTACTTTTGCGGAATACTTAATACATAACAAAAATAGACAGACAAGGACCGTAATAGTTTAGTGTCTTTGGAAACTTGGAAAGTAATCTTCTAATCGTGGTGGAAGATCTTCAACATCTCCCATAAAGATCTTCCCCTTTTGTTTTCTTACCTAAAACCTTTATTTATATCCTGGGGAAAATAAAACAGATAAAGGGTGATCTCAAATGCTCAGTAAGGGTAAGCATGGATAAAATAAAACAAATCATATACATTTGAACTTAAAAACATGAACATAATGTTTAAACATCAAAAGCTTGAGCAATGACATAAAACATGGAAGTACGCAAGGCATAGATCATAAAGAAACATTAAGAATGATAAAATAGCATGGGTGTAAAACATGTAATTGTGTCAACCATTCAGCACATGTCATGAAATCCATAGTAGCCAAGGCATTGCTGCCAAGACCATCTTAGTGGACAAAGTCCCTTTATGAATCGAGTTCACTCCTCGTTTTAGTCCTATAACACTGAACCGGATCAAGATACCATTCCATCCATGTCTATCTAATGAGATATAAAACTTTACCCAATGAATTGGAGGGATATATAGGTCCCACCCATCTCATAATGAAATCATTCTTACTTGTGCCACAAAATAAACTTAAAACATTCACCATAACCCAAAGAATAAAATGGGTTTCATAAACATCATCCCATCATCTCATAATCCATATAAAACAAACAGAAATTTCATCATAAGAAAATTGAAACCATGTAAATAATAGAGACATTAAACTTTAAACATACACATATGAAATAATTTCATCTTATATGGAAAATGGTTTTGATAAAACATTTGAAATGAAATCTTGAGGAAAATATCCTTTCTTTTTCAAAATCAATTTCTTTTCACAAAACATCATGCAATTTTAAAATAAGGAGATTTTTTTAAAAATAGTCATGAAATATTTTGGAGGAAGATTCAGGAAAATAAGGCTTTATAAAACCTTAAAAATCCGTTCACACTGTATAAGTTAAAAATAACATTCTTCTCGTGCTTTTGTCGAAAAAGTCAAAAAGTACCTCGTATGGTAAACAAAAGAATGATTCCTTCCATACGATGTAGTAAAAGTCAAAAAATGGTTAAAAAAGACATTAAACATATATGAAACCATTTTTAGAAAACATGGACATGGATGATAACAATAACCCCAGTAAATGCTTACTTATAAGCAATCTCGGATAGAAAACAATTGAGATTGCAACATTATCCCTTACCTTAGTTCTGATATGCTTCATATGGATATGAACCTTTTGTATAATGATTTAAATAATGTAATTGACTTATTACATAATCATATTCATTTTTATGATATCATATATGTTTCACTTATTACTTTATATTACCCGTTCTTTTGTAAATTCCATGTTAAAGCAGCATTTTGGGTAAAATCATTTAATTTATCGTATGTGTTTCGACTTGTCGTTATTGATATTGTTACTTATATACTAATTTAAATAATTCCAGAATGTAAAAAATGATTTATATATAATATATATTCATCATATACATATATATTATAGATCGATAAAAGGAATGGACTACACCGTTCATGGAGACGGTAGGCCGTACGTACGCATGAACACTGTTTTCGTTTCCTTATTGAATTGAATGAAACTAAATAGATGACATAAATATATATATACATAGATCCATTAGAATTATTATTTCATATAGTTCATTATTATTCATTATATAATGTTTATGATCATTCATGTATGGTTAACATGGAGAATGAATCTCATCGCGTCGTGGAGACGGTAATCCGTACGTACGCATGAGCGATGATATCATTCCCATATTTATTGAATTGAATTGGAGTGAATGATATAATATATTAGAATCAGTATGATGTTATAATAATCATATGTATTTATTCTTTACACCATTATACCCATCCAATTAAGGTGGTGGTGGAAAAATAGATTACAACACGGTGTGGAGACGGTATTCCGTACGTACGCACGCGCGATGATTTCATTTTCCGTATGATGGATAGAAGGTGAAATGGGATTTCTTCATATTTATAATAACATATCATTATATTATTGATACTTATTTTATTACAATATAATGAAACAACTAAATAAGAAGAATTTGAAGAAGAAAGAAAATTGAAAGAATCGGTAACAGATATTACCTCTTCTTTGACACGCCTCTTTGAAACCTCCTCTTAGGGTACTAAAATTGGTCTTTGAAGAAGACCAGGACCTCTAGTATGTTTCTAGGGAAGTTTATAAAGGAAATGGGAAGGGTTTGGATAATCTTAAAGGCTCAAAATTGTGTGAGGAGAAGACGGAGGAGGTTCCCTTTTATAAGGGAGGAGGGGGACACCTTTGGAAATATAAGAAATATTAGTTTATATTAAATCCCAACCCCACTTAAAAACATACAAAATGACTCATATCCAAAGATTAGATGAGATAGGGTTGTAATATCATCAACCAATAAAATTTAGTCATGTTTTGATCTTATTTTAAACCTTATCGTTTTGATTTATCCTTATTTAATCTATTTAAGTTTATTTGTGGTAATAAAATTCTAAATTTTAAATGGTTATAAATAATCACTTACGTGTTGTTAATTTTCCATAATTGGATAATTTATGACATTTTTGACTATATAAATTTAAATTTATAATTTTTAAATATTTTTGTGATTTTTAAACAATTTAATAAAATGTTATTTTTATAAAATAACAATGGTGTCAATTTTGACACTATTCATTTATTTGAATTTAAATAAAATCTAAACAGAGGATATATTCGAAATAAAATATTTAATAGATTCATAAAATATCATATGTATCTATAAAATTAGTGGAGAACATTAAATAGTTCATATAATGTTTATTTTAATATTTTTAATATCATTTATTTGATATTTCAATCAATAAAATAATTTCAACATCACTATTGTGTCATAATTAATGATAATTATTTAATCCCTAAAAATTATAAATAAATTAATATGATTTATATAATTGTATTATTTTTATGCAGACTATTCATGTTCAAAGTTTCATTAATTTTATCACTAAATTAAAATTATTATACTTATAATATTTAAGAAAGTGACATGTTGTCACTTTCTTTGGTTTTAATAATAATTAAATTATTTTCATGGAAAAAAGTCCATTAAATGAATCTAATCCGACCCTTAGGTGATATGGGTCGACTTTTAGTCATCCAATAGGATTTTGACAGGTGTTAGGGTAATTTTATAATCTTATATTTACCCTTAATTACTCGATTTACCTTTAACTATGGTAAATAAAATTTACCGTCGTTACTATTCATAATGCCCAAAAAATAAAAGGTATCTTATTAACATAATTTGGACCCACTGATTCCAAATATGGAATCCATTTTTCCAAATTCAATACACAAAAGTTGCATAAATTAATTTAAAATTAATCCCATTGTTGAAAGAAAATGGGTTTTTATTTAAAACATTGCAAAAGATTGAATTGATTTAACTTACGAATTCAAGGTAAAATCAATGCTAATTACATAAATTATATTAAATGGTAAAAATATATTATATTTATACTTTAAAACCATTCAATATTATAATTTAACCATATAAATTATCGCAATGAAAAAAGTTGTTTTTAATTAAAAATTAGCGTATTTTTACTATTCATCAAAATATGAAAGTTGTCAGAAAAATATCAAAAATTTATCCAAAGTAAATTTTTATATCCTGATTCCAAATAAGAAGTTAATTTGTAAAATTTAACTTATAAAAATTTCAAAAAATATATTTAATGTGGGTGCGCCATTAAAAGGCAGCAAAACTGCATTTTTTCAAAAATACTTATTTTACCTGAAAAAACTATTTTGTTCACATACCATGTTCTAGAAAATGTGTAAGATGAAATAATAATGTTATAACATTCTAAATTTAGTTAATACTATTCATAACGGCTAGTTAATAATAATATTATAACCATATATCATTGCTGAGTGAAACCTGATATTGCGTACAACACACGCTATCGAGGAAAGTCGCGATTGCGTGTAATGCAAGCGAAGTCAGGGCTGTGTGTTGTGCAATAATCCTTCATTGTTTCATATAACAGAATCAAACCAGATTTCATTTATATATTGAATATATATATATATACAGTCAATGTTGCGTAGAATGACTATTATAAAACAAACTTGAAATTGTGTGTAACACAATTTAAGAACAGTGTTGCGTATACTTCAATCTAATACAGTGTCGCGTATAGCACAAGATAATCTTGTTGTAGCATAAAAAAATGACATCAAATAAATTAAAAAATAATACTTATCATAAAATATCGGGTTGTTACACATCCAAGTAAGGTGGTGGTGGAAAACCGATTACACCACGACGTGCAGACGATATTCCGTACGTACGCACGGACGATGATTTCGTTTTCTGTAAAATGGATAAATGTGAAATAGGGTTGTTTCATATTTATAATAACGTATCAGTATATAAGTAATACTGATTTTATTACCTTATAATTAAACATCTAAATAAGTGGAAGTAGAAGAAGAATGAAACATGAAAGAGTCGGTAGAAGAGATTACCTCTTCCTCGACGCACCTCCTTTAAACTTCTTATTAGGGCACTAGAGTTGGTATTTTGAGAATAAAAGAACCTCTATTATATAACTAGAGAGGTTGATGAGAGGAATTGGTAGGGTTTGGCCGAGCTTCAAGGCTCAAAAGGGTGTGTAGAGAATAGGGAAGGGGTGCCCTTTTTATAAGGGAGGAGAGGGGTACCTTTGAAAAAACATAAAATATTATTTTATAATAAAGTCATATTCGGATTATAATATCTCCAAATTGATGTATTTCTAAACTAATGTGTTTATGGGTCTAAATACTCTCAACCAATAGGTTTTAGACAAGTTTAGGTTACAATTTTTACCTTATCATTTAGATTTAACTCTAAGTTAAATAAATTAACTTTTACCGTGTCTTTTTGTCTTCTTAAACGATGTGGTTAATAAACTTACTATAACAAGACAAAAGAACCCCAAGTGGTCAATTATTAATACATATATCTTTATCTATGTCATTTTTCCTAACCTTAGATTTTTAGGAATAAAATAACAATTAATAATATAATATTTTTTGAAAAAACTATTTTATGTCAATTTTGACACTATTTGGTACTTGATTTTTGTGAAAATTATAACAGCATTATTAGTTAGAAAAAAGTTAATTAAATCAATAATAACATGTCTTATTAACCAATAAAATTAGTGGAATTCATAAAAAGTATAAAATTACATTTATTTGGGTATTTATAACATAAATAATTATAATATTTCATTAATAAGGTAATTACTGCATCATCATTGTGTCAGAAATAAATTAAATTATTTAATGTCTAAAAATTATAAATAAACTATAATTATATAGGAAATATTTTTATCTTTCTAATTAATATTTATAGTCGAATTTATCTTATGTATAACCCTATATTAAAAATGTTTTAGTTATTAAACTTTGACTTCAACTATTTTAATTCTTCTTTAAATAAAATAATAATAAATGTCTTAATCTAATCCAAATGAACCTAAAGAGTAATATTTTATCCCTAAGGTTCTTTTTGGTCGAACTAAACTGATCCAATAGAATTAGGACATATTTTAGGTAATAATAATATCATTTTTACCCTTAATTAACCTATTTACTTTTAACCGTGGTAAATAAAAGCAAAAAGTTACTATTAAAAAAAATATTTTCTTCTTATTGAACAAAATTTTACTCCTTGATATTAACCATGTCTCTTATATTTTTTAAATTCCACTCACAGAAGTTGTAAAATTAGGTCTTATGTAAATTTTCAAATTCTCCTTGGAGGTGGGTAAAAGACGGTAAAAAGTTCAATAAATTTTTTTTATATCTAAAATTATTAGAACATTACTCAAATTAATTAAATTGGAATTATATAGGTATTATGTATCAATTTTGACCTAAAATTAATTTAAATAAAATAAATAATTATTTAAATAAAACGTCGGTTTTTAAATAGTAACCTAGTGTTTTCACTATTCATCAAAAATTGAAAGTGTTAAGAAAAATACCAAAAATTATCCCAAGGCTAATTTCGATATTCCGAATCCAAAAATGAAGTCCATTTTGAAAGATAAAATTTATAAAATTTCAAAAAGTGGGTATTACTATTCATAATGGCTAGTTCATAATAATATTATAATAATATCTCGTTTAGTGAAACCTGGTATTGCATACTACACACGCTATCGAAGAAGGTCTTGATTGAATGTAATGCAAGCCAAGTTAGGGATACTTGTAGTGAGAGCTCTGTTTGGTGTTGCGTATAACATAATCAAAACTTTTTTCATTTATAAATTTAAAAAAATCTATACTTAATGTTGTGTAGAATAATTTCCTCAAAACAAACATGAATTTTTGTGTAATACGAGCCAAGAATAGTGTTGCGTATAATGCAAGATAATACGATGTTGCGTATAACACAAGCTAATTTTGGTGTAGCGTACTACACAAGACATCAAAGAAATTAAAAACAATATATCTCATAAAATCTTGGGGTGTTACAATATTCTAGTCACATGTTTTGGGTTTGGATTTTTTAACTCTGGTAGACTATATAGTGTGTACATGATAGCTACACATGATGTATCAGCTTACAGTATTCCAGGTTGGCCTTGTCAACACATGGTGTGTAATAAAAGAAAAGTGTGTAATTAATTTCTCTATTCATCTAGATACAATGTTCATGGGTATACGACATGTCCTCTGGCCCCACACCATGTAACATAATTTTACATGCCAATGATTTGGCACTTCTTAATTGCATCTCCATTAATTCTTCATTTTTCTTAATTTTGTTTTTTTGAAAATAAAACACTGAACGAACTTGATTAATATTCCAATAATATCTTAATTGAAATAATATTAAATAAATAATAACATGAAATGAAATTATAACCATAATGGTGAACATATCAAAAATCAAATAAATATTTATAAATTGAAATTTGATCTCTCTAATACCACTTGATTGTTTCAGGAACAACAGAATCATAGAGAGGTGGGAGATATATTAAATTTTTTTTAATAAACATTTCCTAAATCCAATAGAGATGATATATCACATAAAATTTATAATTAGTTTTTTTAATATTTGAAGAAATAAATATGTGGGCTTTAGAACATCCATCATTGGTGAATTTCGATCATTCGAAAAGGCTCTTTAGGATTACCTTCATTGCATTGTGAGGATCCAATGATATAATCACTATAGTGGTGATCCACATGTGATCCTATGATCTCCATGAAACCCCACTCAATCTATGGGTGCTATCCTGATGATTTTAATGTCTTGTGTTGTTCATTATTGATCTCTCATTCATCGTTCTTGATGAAATATTTCTTTTACTTGTCATTCGTGAGAGGCAGAGAGAAATTTGAGTTGAGAGATAATTGTTTTTGTGAAAAATAATTATTTATTGTAAATTTTTGGATAATATACACAATAGTCACAACCTTATATATATAGGGTCAGTATTTAAGTTTAAATATTATTTAATTTCATACCAACCATTAAATAACATTTATTACTTTCAATAAACCCTATTAAACATAATATTAATTAATTATTATAATTCTTATCATGCACAAACATTAAAAATAACAAATATTATGTAACGAACTTGTTAATTGATGATTTTCAACAGACATGGCCTTGGTCCTTTAAAACTACTCTATCATTTATTGAAAACAAAAATATTTATTTTACTAATAAATGAATATATTATTCACAAACTAAGGAGTGAATATTTATTAGGAAATTTAATAAATAAAATACATAGTTTATTCACATGTCATAGAATAAATAAATATTTCTTTAATTTATGTGATCAATATAACATTAAAAAAATTATTCCTTAGTCTTGAGAATAATATTTATTTCATTAATTAAACTCAAATATAATTTAATCGATATCGAATAAAATATATATTGTGTTATACCCTAGGATTATTCCTCATTAGCATTAGGCGGTCTTGCCTAAAGTCCACGATTTCTATCTAGCTATAGTTCAAGGAACCCAAGATAAAGAACATAATGTCACAACATTGACAGACACATAAAAATTCTCACTGTGGAATATAATCTATTCATCAAAATTTCATATCAAGTAGGTTTCATAACTATCTCACCATACTATATGCTCGATATGTATTTCTTTGACTATCTGAAATAAACACATCATTAAACTATGGCCTTAAAAATTGTCATGATAGTTCTATTCCATTCAAAGGAATGAGATATAATCTTCCCTAAAGTTTCAAGGGAAAGATCCTTCCTCGTAGTATTCTTTAATGACAAACCATACATTACATACCCAACATATAAAACTTCTAAATGAACTGGTATTATTATGGTTAATGAATTAGATATAAGTACACGAGTTGTAACATGCATTAGCAATAATTGTAAATTATAAGGATCATCACATAATCTTGTAGATTTAAATATACATTGACAATAAAACATGAAGAATTTCTAAAGTCCTCTCTGTGCTCATGGTATCTCTTCTTATATATTAATATGTGTGATCTTCAGGAGAAGAATCATAATCTTATTATGAGTACTCACACATGAAAGTCTATGTAATATGTGGCACATCAATGTATGTTATCCAACCAAAAAAAATTATTTGAGAATATCATCATAGAACATAAAGGTTCTCATCATAGTGGGAAATATTATGACCTTATCAATGAAAAATACAATCTAAGATATTATTACATAAGATTAATTTAGGAAAAAACAATATATAATAAGAAGCATTAGTAATATCCAATAAACCAAATATTTATGTAATCAAACCATAAACAATTGGTCCTAGGAAACCAAATCCAACGGTGTATATGGGACAGAATCACCTATTTGGAGACTCCAAGAAAAAAGAAATCATATTAGGGTTGTACATACCCGTCCACCACATAAAATGAGTGTTTCAAATATTTAAAATTAATTTTTAGATTAATCAAATCTTGTATGAATGGTTTAATGGAGCATGGTTTCTACTAGGTTGCTTCACGATTTTTCAAACAACGTTCTTGTCATGAAAACACCCAATTCTTTAGTTCACATGGATCCCACGGAGAGGGTGTATAGTTTGTGAAAACCATGGTGCAAATGTGTATAAAAAATAAACATCCAAAATTTTCAACCTATTTCCCAAAAAACTTGAGATGAACCCCAACCAAATATTGAACAAAAAATATAGTTAAGGAATACACATAAATAGTTATAGGGTGTTAAAAACACTCTACAATGGAAACATTCTATCATCAGAAATCTTGTTAATAAGTTTCCCTATCAAAAATATAAGGCCACTTCTCTATCATTAGTTACACCCAATCCCACTAATCATGAGAATAATAACTGTTATTCCATTGCAATCAAACCAAAATTATAATCCTCTAATGAAGTACCTTGTTTTCAAAACCATCTATTCTAAATGGAAATTCATTCACTGATATACTAGGTTCAACCTCAAGATCACTCCAGATCTGAACATAAGATGGATCAGAAAGATACTTATATAGTTATGATACATGGAACATGATATTAATCGACATCAACTATGGTGGAAGTGAAATATGGTATTAAAATTATCCCACATTCTCAAAAAATGAAAAGGTCCCACAAAATAAGGATAAAATCTCCCTTTTTTTCCAAGACATCGATGACCCCAATGAGGTGAATCTTTCTAGAACACCTTATAAAAAACTAAAACTTCCAATGGTATGGGATGGAAATAAACATAAGAATTATACCCGATATGTTCCATCAACATTATCTGATGAATCAACATAATCTTTATTATTCTCTTGAACCAATATTGGTCCAACCAAGGAACATTCCTATATATATTACCCAAACAATTTTTATTTCCAAGGTCTACCATACAAGGACTCAAAATGATCCATTCAGATCATCCTCTAGTAATTATTGTTATTATAAAACTCATCCACCACCAAATGGTCATCCAAATCCCCAAAAAAGTGAGGAACCTAGGTGCATATCATATTCTCAAGAATATGTACAACTCTTTATATCTAGCCATATGACTATGGATAGAATGTGATAAGAAAATGGTCCTAAGTTCGTAGAGGCTTCTTTAGTCCTCTCTGAAAGTGAGAAGTAAAGAAAATATTACTATAAAATATTATTACAAATGTAACTCTGTGAAGACAAAAAATATCATTCAACTACATATTTCCCAAATCTTCAACTATGGTTTTATCATGAATGGGTATAATGTGTGATGAATTGGTTAAAATTTTGATCACAAACCATATAAAATTATTATTTCTGTGGTTATGCAATAATGAAAATAAAAATTTCATAGAGATCTCATCCCACTTAAATGTTTGAAATGGAAGTGGATGATGTAATCCTGAAGGTTTCTAGTGCCCGAACATGACTTTTTTGGAATATATAACAATGAGAGACAAAATCAACAATGCCTAGGCTAATACCTGGCCACCAAAATCTATTCCTCATGTCATATAACATCTTCATGTTTCTTAACTATACTATAAACTAAGATTTGTGGTAATCACCCTAAGATATTTCATGGCCGATAATGGTACCAAGAAACACTTATGATCACATAGAATACCCACCATGAAAAACTACCAATCATCAATGGTCTCCCAAAAAAAGAGTTTCTAATGCCATAAAACTCATTCTCCACCCATTGTTCATAAAGAGTCATCTTGAGAAGAGTGGATGTCATCTAAACACTGCTCAAAACAACCATTGCCCCTTATTCATGAACTACTATATGAAACTATGAAAAATATCTATCAACATCCACTCTTCTGATGATTCTTTATCCACTTGGGTTAACAGTTTCTTACTCAAAGAAACTATGATGACATTCTCTTTTAGTGGGGTATATGTGATGTCAAATTCAATATATTTCAAGTATTACAACCAATACCTCAGGTGTATATTTAAACCATTTTGAGAGAATATATAACTCATGAATTTTTATTTATAATACATGGTAAATGTTTATCAAGAAAGGTATGTACACCAACTCTTATGATCATCAATTATAATAGCGAGTTCAAGGTCAGGGGTTTGGTAATTTTCTTTTTTGGATTATTCTTCCTAGTGTGATATGCATTGACATGGTAACCCTATATAAGAACACTTGCTAATCATGATCTTGATGCATCATAGAAGACTATATAGACCTACTCGGACTCTGGAAGTGTCAACACAGGCATAATAGTCAAAAGATATTGTAGCTTGACTAAATTATTATGTTTTTTTTCATCCCAATACTATTTTACTCTATTTCGAGTTATAGAATACGTCAATGAATCCAATTTTGAGAAATATTTTACAAACTGGTGATAACATCTAGCTAAGAAAAAAGAATATATGAATATATAAAGCATTATATGGTTGTTCCCATGTCATAAAAACATTCAACATATTTTGATAAAATATAATACCACGTCCTGACATGACATTTTCTAATAACATCACTTACCGAATCAAGAAATCACATTTTAAATAGTATGGCATATAGTTAGTGATTTCAAAAACAATTCTAGAAATACTCTCAGATGGTGTACATGATCCTCATTAGACTTAGATAAAATTTTTTTTCTTCCCCAAAGACCTCCAGGAATTTGTCAAGATTCTCAAGGAAGATCCAATTCATTTAATCCATGAATATTATAAGATAATAATTTATATGAAAGTGCATGAAATGGAACTCATATTGTTCATAACTGCTCTGAATGGTAGTTTTTTGAATGTTAGATTCATTTTTCATCAATTGATTGTTACTAGAATGATAAAAAATATTTGAAAACCACTACCCCCTTTTTTAATAGTCAATTTTTTTTTCAATCCATGGTAATAAATATTTTTTATTTACCAAGACTCAGTTTAGTTTTTAGTAATCAAAAAAAGGAGAAGTGAACCATCATTTTTCATAGAAAATATAAACAGTTACACCTAAAGTGAATCACTTGGTCATATAATGAATTTCTCTAGAATATAATAAAATTTAATCTTTATCTCTTTTATATACATTGGTTCCATGATATTAGAGGGAAGAGACAATAGTTTTGCACTGGTTAATAGATCGATAAAAAACTCTACCTCCCTTACCGATGGAATCCAAGATATGTGAGAAGTAAAAACATCAGAAAACATGACGACAATTGGAGGGAGATCACCACTCAAATAATATATCTCCATATCTAAAGAAAACACATATATTATTTTTCCTAAATCTAGATAAGAAGTCCTGGCTCTACAAAACCATGGGTACCATTCTACTTGAAAAAAATAACACACCCCATCGGGTGTAGTGACAGAGACCCATTGAAGATGATAATAAATATGGGCTTTACTGGAAAGGATCTAATCCATATTGATTATGATTTCATGAGGTTTCATATAGAGAATAAAAAAAATACAAAAACGTTGATATCTGATAATGAGAAAACACAAAAAGGACTATAGAAACCATACTCTATATTTATTCCAAGGGGCATAGTAATATCCATCACATAAAATTAATGATCTATTAGAATATTATGAATATTCAAAATATGGTTTAAAATAAATGAATAAGATGCACAAGTATCAAGTAAAGCAGTCACAAATGATGATGCTATAGTGATTGTACCTCTCATAGTAACTAGATCCATATCTACTTATTTTGGAGACTCTTCCACCACGTTAAGAATATTTGTTCTAGATTATCATTACTAGAACAATTTTTTCTAGAAGAATTTGGTTTCACCATTGTTTTAGTAGTATCTGATGAACCTGTTCTACTACTTGAGGTGGAATATACATGGAAGAACCTCTCCAAGTGACTTGAGCATCCAAAAGGACCACATACATTGGGTTCCTCTATGAAAAACCTATTTTAGTTCCTTAGGTTACCATAATTCTAGAAAATGAATGGTCATCTACCAGGTACTATAAATGATCTTGAAAACCCTTCATTTTGATAACCACTATGAAAATAAACAGGCACATTTTTCTCATTATAGTAATTCATAGAACTGAAACTAGGAGAAATAGAAACTCTTGTTAACCCAATTTTTTTAATTTTATCCATTTAAAACATCAACTATATAACATTCACATCCACATAATAATGTATCTTCACCAATAAAACCTAACAATGAATATATGATATAAGTTCAAACTCAAACCATTGAGTCATCAAATTTTAGGTGTGAACTACACAAGATTGGTACAATGGTTTTAATATTGGATCATGGTCTTCTCCACTATATCATGTATGATAAACTCTATAATATTTTCCAACACCATCGACTCTAGATAGAATTGGTTGGTGAAAATAACATTTACGCCTTTCCACTCTAAACCCTCATGCTTCTTCTCTATCACCATTGTGTCCCACTATATACTTCTAGATCCATCTAGGATGAAGTTGGAAAATTTCACATTGATTTCATCAGGTGTTTTCATGAACTCAAATAAATTCTCCATCCCAGTCAACTAATTCTCAGCCACTTGAGGATGATTGGAGACTTTTAATCCTAATATAATTTAGCTAAGGAAATCCTGAACATGATTTTATAAAGTGTCCCTTTAAAGTTTCATAGTTGGAGCATAAATTGCAATGTGTATATGTTCATGTCCTAGAGTTTGGACAACACACATGATAAGGTCAACCAGGTTTTGGTCCACAAGAATAGTCGGTTTCTAAAGTTCATCAACAACTACCTCCTCAATCTAATTAACACATATTCTTGGTGGAATTATGATATAAAACATTAGTAGACAACATTGAATACATTAGACTAACACTAAAATAGATAAAAATGGAAATTAAACCCAACATATAGATATTAATGATTTTTATTTAATTATATCCAAATAAAAAATATGTAAAATACTAAAACTAATCATCAATATATATTTCCCAAACTACATACAAACATCCAGAAAATATACTTGACATACACCTATGATACCACTTTTTCTTGAACCATCCCAGATACCCTTGTAACCTAATAAATAGGCTAGTCCAGTCATTGTGTAAAGGGTGGTCTTCGTTCTTATAGGTTGATGACTGTCAGTTGGCATCATACAATATGAATGTGGGAATAAATTTTCCACAAAAAAAACATAACCTAGAGACACAATTCATTTTTAACAAAGTAAAACTATACAGGGAGAACTATCCTATAAGTATAACATGGTTAAACAACCTAAAGTAAAACCACAATGTAATAGAAAATTGGATAACCACCCAAATCACATCAGAAAAAACTCTCAATGCCCAAGGATCAATAACTAGAACAACCTCCAAGTGGTTCTTTACCCCTAATCGAGCATGGAATACCATAATGTATAAAAATCTAAAATTCACATGTATCATATGAGATAAATTTCAAGTAGGTTCTCACAAAGGACAACATAATAAGATGTAAATAATGATTAAATAAATAAATATTTTAATTTTAAATAAACAGGAATGGAATTTCAAAAGATTGTTTATGTAAAATCATGTATTACATTTCAATTGATGGAAATAATTTAAATACATATATTAATTTTTTATATGAAACACTTTATATTAATTAATAAAAAAATTGTAAAATATTTTACAAATAATGGAATATATATATACTAAGCATCATTTGTGAGAAAACTGGACATCTTCCAAAAGGTATTATAGTTCTAGTTTGTGGGATTCCCGAACACTTGAATTGTTATCATGATAATATGTGTACTCAAGTGACTCACACAATGGTAAAAGAAGAATACATAAACATCCCATTAGGAAAGTGACCTACTATATAAGTATTGTTATAATTGTAAATCATTAAAAGAGTGATATCAAGAATAACTTACTAACTACCTAGCCTTACATTTTCTCTAACATAAATAAGTAATGTTCAATTTATTTTAAAAATATTCGTAAACAAATTCCACCCATTTTCAAAATTTTATAATCCAAGTTCCATTTAATAACCAAAATGCGATGTTAATCAAATTATGGCTTTTTAGAACTAGAACCACAATGTTACCATAAAAAAAATTTAAAGAATTTTTCTCAAAATACCAATTTGAAATCAATGTCTCAAATCAGATTCCCAATTCAATTTCACAATTTAAATTCCACAATTTAAATTCCAAAATTTAAATTGAATATTTTATTTTCAAAAAAAATTCACGAATTCTATCAATTTTCACAAAACTCCTCAATTAATTGGGTTGTGGTTTTTTAATTTTATACCATATCAAACCCAAGTACCCAATTTATGAAAAACAGGGTTTTAAAAAACCATTTGAAAGGAATTTATTTTAAATAAATAAATTAAATAAAATCATGTATTTAGGGTTTAATCAATCAGTTCAATCATAACAGAACCACCTACCTTGGGATCATGAGAAGAAACTATAGTGAAGTACACTAAAAATGAAGACACAAGAGTAAAAACAAGATTTACGATCATAAATAATGAGGATTTTAACCTCCAACAAGAATGATATCTCTTAAAACCTATGGAAGAGAAGAGATGAGAGTGAGAATAAAGGAACAAGAATGAAAAACATACCAAGAAGAGATTAAACATCATTCACCTCTCTTTGATTCCATTATAAAGGTGTGTATCGGGGCCAAAATCAGATATATAGAGCCTCAAAGGAATATGAAATCATATTAGAGTTTTGAAGTCCAATATAGTACATAAAATGAGGGTTTTAGGGTTTTAAAATTATTTTTCAGATAAATTTTATCACGTACGCATGGTTAGATGGGAAGGGCAGCACAGTTAGACAAACCGCATGCCCTAACTATGAACCCTATTTTTCATAGATTCATGGTTTATACTAGGTAAGATCATTGTCTATAAAATAGTGAATTAGCCATTAAATCCCCCTATTTTTTTGTATAGTTTCGTCTAATTCAGTGCACAGTTTAGGAAAACTAAGTGCTAACCGTGCACAACACGTAAATGACCATATTTTAAAACCTCTTTCCTAAAACAACCAAAGATGAAACCCAACCAAATCATGAAAATGGGAGGTCTAATAAATATCTAAGAATAGATATATTAAGTTACATCTAACATTCATAGTTTTAGGAGTTGGAAGAAAAATGTAGAGAACCAATAATATAGGATGATGAAGTCCCATAGAACTAATAATGCAATAGAGTATATTTATAATGAAATTGAATATTATTTAAACTTTAAATGGAACCTTATACCTGAGAATATTTTGGAAACCTCTAAATAGTATGGATTATATAAACATATAAATAAGTCTATCCTAGATATATTGGTATGCATTCTCTCATAATAGGGGTTTCTAAATTGTTTCCAGGATGAAGCATCCATAACATATTTGTATCTCACTAATAGTTTTCCTTATACATCCAATACCTTTATAATAATTGAGGATGTTTGAATAGGAATAATATATATCTTTTCATACCATTAGGTCATTAGATCTATAACATATTATAATGCTGTGAATGATATGCAAGAACATATGGCTTTCATGTTTATCTTTATTGGTTATTTAAAGGGTGTTAAAAGTTTTAGAATATTGATAGATAAACACTTTAACAAGAATTATATCATTATTTATGATGTATTTTCCCATGATTCTTTCATTCCTAAATATATTTTTATTGATATTGGATGTAATGGAAAACTGTAACCTTTAGGTGTTATAGTTCTCATGGTTTATTGAGAGTATTTTTTACATCTTTCTATCTTCATTGATCATATTACTTAAACATAATTTTTGTTTGATTCAGATTCAAAATTTATGGTAGAGAGTGGTGATAATCTGTGTGATTATCAGTTATCCTGATAGAGTGTTTGGGGAACCATTTGACACTCAACATGGTCCTGTCATTATAATACAACTTCTTATTAAATTAATATTTCATAGATTTTTTTTTGTGATAAATTGAGAACCATTATGAAACTGATAAAATAATACTACTCCATGTAGAGGGTTTCACATATGAATGATGAAATGAATTCACTTCGTAAAAATTATACCTAGACCATTTCAACCAAACATGACGATGTTAAAGAAATTGATTTCAATTGGATTTATTAAGAAAATTAAGGTAAAATGATGAAGTTAAAAACATGAAAAATTATAATATTAGCTAGTGCGGAAAGGATCCTCTTATTTTAAAGGATTCAAGGATGCAAGATAGTTACCCTTGTTGAAAATAATAACCTATTATGATTTTAATAAATTTTACTAACCATTATGATTTACATATTGAATAGTTTTATGTTGAAAATTCATTTTACAAGGTTTCATAGATGAAAATATTTACATAAAACCTCTCATGGTATTTTCAAATCATATCAAACTGAATGAAATCATTATTTTACATAAATAATAGTATGGATTGGTAAAGTAATATTAACATCATTATAAATAGTTTGATTTATTTAAAATTATTTCAATAGAATAAAATATGAATCTTATTCTTATTTCAATATTTTTATTCCTGAAATGATTTTCATGATTTTATATATAGATGACATGGTTCTCATTTAAAAAAACCAGGGTGTATATTAATCAACTAAATGTATACTATAAATCTATTTTTAAAATGAAATATATTAGAAATTAAAAATTCATATTGGTTTTGGAAATTGATAGTCTCATAGATACAAAGGTCTTGTGCATGTCACAACATGATTATGATAGGAAAGTTTTAAATTTTCAACAACTTGAGTATCCAAAACATATACATATTTCTCTTGTTTATCACTTTAACCTATCATTTTATCATTCCAATAATAGTTATATTGAAGTATCATTTATAAATAACATCCCACATGAAAATACTGTTTTTAGTTATATATATGGTATAATGTTTTCCTAAACATTGAATTTTGTTTTTTTATATTTTGAGGTTGTTTATAGGAAAACATGCTAAAAAAATTGGAATGAATTGTACTTGATTCTCATATATGTGTCTCTATTTTATAACATATAAATTCAATGGTAGTAAGAATATTTATATTAATTATGAAATTGTATTTATAGATTCTAATCAAGATTATAATGTTAGCACCCATACATCAATTACCAGATATGCTTTTCATTCTTTTAGCAGACTTGTTTACCATAAGTATAAAAAATGATCTAACTTACTCAATTAAACCACTAATATATAATATATTTCATTAACCAAATTTATAAAGTTGGATTACTTGATAAATATATTGATAAATGACTTATCATTATCATCTTCTATGATTATTTAGAATTATGATTGTTAGAATGCCATTTATGTTTCTATAAGTGATGTTTTTCATAGTAGATTAAAGTATATATATAGTTTAATTCAAATTAATAGGGATGCTAATGAGTATAGGATATCATATATCAATAAAAGACACAGTTTTGATAATTTGGAAAAGAGTTTAACAAAAATCATTCCATTATCAAGATTTAGAATTTTTTATGTTTAATGAATATTTTACCAGTATATGAATATTGGTTTAAATATCACCATTATTTGTATGTTTTTTATTAAATAATGTATATTTTTTATGTATGATGTTTCTTTAATTTATTTTATTTAAATGCATGAACTTTTATCTTCCCAAAAATAGTATTTTATATATCTTTTAATTGCATGATTCATTTCATTTCACATATTTGATTTTTTATTTCATCATAGAGATTTTATTATTTCATTTTCTATATGTGGATTCATGTATAAGATTTGAACCATTAATCTCCTTTCATCGAACAACTCCATGTAAAATGTTTTTTTGTTTTGTGGTGTGTTTTATATGATTCACATAATGGGTTGATCAATGTTTATATTCAATATCTTATTTTCTTTATTATAATATTATAATTTATTTATATGATTGGAACATTTGATAATTTTCATCCATGCATCAAGTATTCTACTTGGATACCAGTTTTCCCATTTCTTTCCAAGGATAGTAAAATTTTCCTCCAACATTTGGTTTTGGAGAGATGATTCATTTGGATAGGTTCTCTTGAGATAGATAGAGAGAGGGGTGGATAGTAGAAAAACCATTGTTTTTTATTGAATAATGAATCCTGATCTCAAAGGTGGAGATTTGATCTAAGGTATACTAAAGATCCCTTATTTTCTAACATTCTAGTAAACTTTTACTAGAATATTAAATTGGTAGAGATAATAGGTGGTGACCAAAAGTTTTTGAGATGGGTGATCACCCACATAAAGCTTCTCATGAGGTAACAAAATAATCATCTACAGTCATAACTATATCGTAGTTTAGGAGATCTATCATATAACTAATCATATGATATATCTTTATTTCATTTTACATTATAATTATGTTTTTGAGTTTTTTCATGATTCCACCCATACAAGAAGGTGTAAACTTTTTATGGTAGAGTTGATCACTACCCCATTGGTTTGTGTGGCCAACTACATGGGATATATTATGAGCATCATTTATTATATTCATATCTATGGTAAATGGATGATTTATTTTAGAAATAATGATAATATATGGTTTTTTTTCATCATGAACTTATATACAAAACATAGTGAACCATTTTAAATCTTATAATATTTATTTTCAATTATTTAATAATGATCATCCAAACATGAAAATTTATTTCATACCACTATTTTGATGATTATAAAATTTATTTCATATATGAAGAACAACCATATACATTAATTTTTGGACCCCAACCAATACCATGGAAATTATCTTAATGATTCCAAAAATAATATCATGTTATAAGTGAATAATTTTCAATCTTGATATGGAACACAATGCATGTTTGTGGTATGAATGGAGTGGTAAAATGAAGTATCTTATTCAACACCTGATATTGTAATAGAAGAAAATTATGCATAATAGCGTAAATAACACAAAACATTGAACTTATATGGGAATGAAACTCTGTGTGATTTTTTGATATATATCTTTTCAAAAAAAATCTCCTCCATAGATTATAGTACACATAATCTCTATTGTTTTTATGTTTGATGGAGTTTTTAACTCACAACACTAAGCTTAAATGGACTAAGAAATATATAATAACTAGAAATTAGAAGTTAAATTTGATGATATGAATAATATTAAATAATTTATGTAATATATATTTATATATATAAATATTTCATACTCAGTATATATTTTTGATCAATTTTTAGACAATAATCAATAAACATTTTGTAATGTAATTTTATTTATAAAAAATATGATTCCTTAAAAATTGGTTTTTATTTATTTACATGAAAAAATGTAATAATAAATTTTTGGATAATTTAAAAAAATTATTTGATAAAAATAACTTTATTTTATAAATAATAATATAGAAAATTAAATTTTGGTGGAACTTTTATATTTTTCACAAAATATTGATTTTTAGTGAGTAGGGAAAAATGGATTTTTTTTTAAAATATCATTTCTTTTCAATAAATTTCAAAATTTTCTAGTAAAATTACATTTTTTATTTTAATACAAGTTACACAATTTTTATTGATTTATATTTCATCAAATTAATTACATATGAATCATCATTATTTGGTACTCTAGTATATGTTCATTTTTTGGTTTAAAATGGTGTTTTTATGATAAACTTTTTCAATGTGCATAAATTTGTTCATTTTTAATGAAATAAAATATTACCTAATGTGTAATTTTATAAATGAAATATATATATTTTTTATATTAAATATTTAATTTAGATTCATAAAATTATTACTATTATACATAGAGTTAATATAAAATCATCTTTTTGGTTGAAAAAATACACTTCTTGAAAACCCTCTTCTTCGTGGAATATATTGGTTTTGATTTAATTTAAAAAAATTAAATTTGAGACAATTTATTTAATAATATAAAATTAATTTTTTAAACCATAATATCAAAATTATAACTCGGTGAATTTATTTTAATTTTTTAAAAATAGATGTTTTATTAATAATAGTGAAATAAAATACTTAATATTAAATGAAAACATTATTTTTGATTAAAATATTTATAAAAAATATATTTTAAATTATTTTTAAAGTAATATTACATCAATTATATATCATTAAATCTAATTTGAGTCATTTTATTCAATTTTATATTGAAATTGTATATAAAATCATTCTAAATATTTTAGAAATTTCTATTTGAAAAACCGCTTTCTCATTGCCTCAAGATAATTAATTTTTGAAATTACATTACCCACATAGTTGAATTAACTTTAGAAAAATTTATTCCATATTTTTAATAATAATAATTTATATTTTCTAATATGTTAACCTTATTTTTTTTCAAAATGAAGAGTGAAAATAATAAAAATTAATTATCATGTTTAAGGTACAGATGCATTTGTCGGGGGTTAAACAGAAATGATAAGGGATAAATTACATATAAAATTTTATAAAATATATTATATTAAAATATATTGGAATTATCCCTTCCATTATCAAGAATGGTTAATTATTGGGGCCTTTCATAATGAGAAAAAGTTTGGGTGGAATTCATTTTTTTCAAAAATTACTAGTATCCCAATCACCTCAATTATAAAAGAACACCAACTATATTATCTTATTAACTCATAAATAAACTTTTTGTTATAATTATAACTACATATTTCAATTAAATATAACCCTCCTCTAATAATATAATCCTTAGTTTTGGTAGAAATTCACCATAGATAGGCTTTTGGTGCAAACGAAAGGAGGTTTCCTGAAGATCCATTTTTATTTTATTTCTTCCCCCCTCCTTAAATTATTATAAAAATATTATTAACTAATAATCTCAATGTATTAGAAATAATTATATGTTATTATATTGATTTTATAAGTTAAATCCATATCTTATTCTGTCAAATGGTTTATGAAATCATCATATGTATGTATGACAGACTACAACCTCGTGAACATATGTTATTCATATTAACGTCACCTCCTCTCAAGGTTTCATATAATTATGGACATAAAGTATATATATTGAATATATAACATAATTATAAAAAAATTTAATTATATAATATATACATTTTTTCAATTTATTCTATAGGGTAAACGATAACATCGCTCATGTCTATGGAGGACTACTTCTTTACGAAACAATTTGATTCCATTTCACTAACACTTTACATGAAAAATAATAAATATAAATTTCATAAATATATAATATTTAAATGACATAATTATGATATTTTTGACATATTTATCTCTCTAAACGAATAATTTATCATTTTATTACATTTTCACTAAATTAATGATGATAATTTTGTTCTTGTACATTGGGATTACTAAATTTATGAAGTGATGTGAATCTCTCTTTTCATCACCATAATAAATGGATGATATGTATAATAATTTTTAAATAAATAATGTATCATTTTTTATATTATTACCATTAACTAATTATAAAATATTACAATTTTTTTATAATGATCATTGAAATATGGAAATTTTACTAAAGCGTATGTATGAAATATAGTTACCATGATTGTAAAAACATATTTTTTTTGAAAACAATATTTAATGATTTGTATCAAATGAATAATTGATGTATAAATTTAATAATTAATTCAGGATTATTATTCTAAATATTAAAAAAAAATATTATATGTATACGGACCGATACAGTCATACAAATCACAAATCAAAACAAAGATGGTAATTGACACATGAAACAATGAAAATAATGAAACATTATTAAAGAAAAAGTAATAATATGTTATAAAAGTATTATATATAATACTATATATCTTAATATTGTTCTGTAATAAGTTAATAAAATGATTTAAACCACTATAAATTAGATTTAAGTAATGTTTAACCAAAGCGAAGCTTGAGGTAACAATTCCAAAAATGTCCATAATAGAGGTTGTTATTTTTGAGATGAGAGGTGGTTGTAACCCCATAAAAATACACGAGAAGCAGTTTTGAGGAACCTTTACCAATGTGGTCACCTAATATTATTATAGTATTTTTGGTGAACTATTTTTAAATTGAGAAGAATTTATAAGTTCTTATTTTATTGGGGGTTTTAACCCCCTTTAACTCTACCCTAAAATTTCAAATAAGAATTAAAATAAGGGCGGGTCCAACTGACCCTAGTTTATCAACCATTTTAGGGGTGGTTCAAAATAAACCCTAACTAAATTTTAATAGAACAATAGAGGATGTTTTATAATATACTATAATAACACACAACAGTAAGGAATGTTTTTCAATGAGATCTAATGTTTCTCATATTTTTAATAACCATAATTTTCCCCAAGTTCATGCCCCTCCATCCCTCATATCCATAGGTCTGCCACCTCCAGTTCATTGACTCATATATTCCCAGTTCTTCCCCTATTATTTACATACATGCCTCATACCATTATTACTATCTTGGTGTCAATGCATTACCCCACTATTTTTAGCCCCTCCTTCTCTATCTCCCGTGTGTGGAACCCTCTGCCTCCATAATGCATTTGATTTTAAATTGAATTTTACAACTTATGCGTGTAGAATTTGGTGAAATGGATTAAATATTTTGAATTATAATAATTAATATTATCTAATAAGTTCAAATTAATATTTTATTATAATGAATAGTAAAAACTATACAAAATAATTTCCCATATTAAGGTGAAAATTAGTTTACTTGGGTGGGGGACTAAAAGATAAGGGTTTAAAATGACCTAAAACATGTCTAAATATTATTTTTTGGTTAAATATAGATCTTATAACTTATAATTATTTATAATCTGTCATTTATCATCCTTTTGGCACATGAGGAACGTGGGTATCACCTTTTCTTTTCAATAATCCCAAGTGAGTGCTCCTTTAAAATTATAAAAGGCCACTCAATCCTTTCAATTATCATCACCTATCAAGACTATTTGTTATAATAAATCATAAATAAATATATAACCAAAATCCTTATCCACATTATATATATTTATTAATTCTCAAAATTATTACCCTAGTGCACTTAAAATGAGATCCGAAGGTTGGTTCTCGTAGAGAAGTTAATTGTATTAACAGATCTCTTTCATTTTTATTCTTCATTTTTACACATTCAATTATTTATTAACACATAAAATATAATAAAAATAGTATATATCATATACATAGATTTTATTATTTTTATTTCATAATATTTATCAATATCCTCCTATATCAAATGTGATCTTAAATTGTTGATAATGTGTATGACAAATTATCACCTCATGAACTGATGTAAAACATTTTCCATTAACACATATCAAGATTTAATATAATGAAGTATTTCATGTAAATATATATTATATTTATGAAATTATTATACACATATACTTATAATTTCTCATATACCATCATAATTTCCATTCCATTTAATAAATGATAATATCACATGGGGGAAAGGAATATTACAACATTGTGAAACAATGCGAATCGTTTATCAGTTAATATAAAAAGAAAAGAAATAATGACAAATTTAATGAATAAATTTCATATAAATGACATGATATTTACTCTCTAAAATTAATATATCATGAAATTACATACCCTTTCACACATTAAGGAATGATGTTGTTGCTAATGCATACATACGACTTACCATCTCTATCTAGAGAATCGATTCATTTAATATGTAATTTTTTTAAAAATATACTTAAAAATATATTTAATTAGTTAATATGGTATTTAAATATTTATTATAATTATATATATAAATATATTTTATTCATATCTTACTACCAATAACTAGATCCTTCACGAAAAAACACAATTGAGAAAACATGACAGTTAACACCTGAAACAATGATAATAATGAAATATTACTATTTAATGAGTAGTAAAATGTTATAAGAGAATAATATATGAAATTATAAATGTGAAAATTTTCATGGGGTAGATTAATTGAAATCTTTAAACCATTATACATCAATTGAAATTAAGTTTGATAAAAACGAATCGTGGGGTAATGGGTTTGTCTCAATTTTCATTTCATTGTGAAATATTTGTTAATATAAACCTATTCACTTTTATATGATTTATATAATACATATATGAGTTATTTAACATGAATAAATAATTATTAATTTTTTTAAATGTTTCAATAAGATTTTATTCCTTCAAAGGGTTATAATTTAAAATCAAATACTAATTTATTTATTTATTTTTTTGATTATTAGATTTCTCTTGAGAAAATCAAATTCATGTTAAAATTTTTTAGTATGAATTAAAATTATATTGAATATTTATATTATTTTAATTATGTATATAATAATTTACAAAATGATATAAAAATTCTACATACTGTGTTTATTCTAAAAGTTCTTTGATTTACTAGGAAAATAATTATAAATCTGTATTCTATTCACAATATGAATATTTTTTAATAAGGAATATTGATTCATGAATTAAATATATCATTAAATATATAAATTAGGCTTTGGAAATATTGTGATAGGTGGTAACATTAATTATATATCCACTCGATGCATCGATAGTCTCATTAGAATAAACAACAAGCCATATTTAAATGGGATTCAACCCATAGTTTAAAAATATTTTGTGGAAGTTTTAATTATAAAGGTATCATGATATTTGGAATCATGAAATATAGTAGTTAATAATTTACATTACTAATAATTTACTTATTTATATTTTCCATGAAATATTAACATTGATAATATATATGGATTCATCTCATTTTGAGTTGATTAATTAATGTTCATTTTTTCAGTTATTTACCTTTGAATATTGATTATGCAATATTTAATCTTAATAGTGAAGTTATTTGACAAAAGGAATGTTTTTCTATTATTTACCTCTCTATATTGATTAATTCTTATCAAATTATGATAGTTCATTAATTGATTAAATGAAATTATTTCTTAGTTATTTACGTTTTCAAAATTACTATTCCTTATCCAATTATAATAGTCAAGTTATTGATTAAATGGAATGTCTTCTTAGTTCATTACCATGTCATATTTATTATTAATTTTAATTAATGTTATATTAAAAATTATATAAATCATTTTAAGATTTTATGAACTCAAATATTTGTTATGATTTCATAGGATATGAATATGGAATCACTGGATGAGTTTAATTGTGTGGAATATTTTCCATTATTTTTTTTTATTTTTGTTTACAACTTATAATGGGGATCATGTATGTATTTGGTTCTCTATGAAAGTAAATTTTAATGATTATTGGATATGTGTTACCTTGTATCTTATTAAAATTTAATAAAGTATACACTATATCCAGGTTACTTGAGTTGTGGTTGTTACAACTTGTGTTAGAGTAAATTTAGTAGAAACATTGGGAACTAGATTAAGAAAAATATATATTAGGGAAAATAAACCTATGATATAACTTGAGTATAAGTGTAGAATAAAATCCTAATGGTTTTTAGAGATTATTTTATTTGTTTTTTCCTAGAAATATATCCTGATATGGATTCAACAAGTGTAGGTTTTTCTAGCACAAATGTACATAGGGTTAATAACTAAAAAATGGCACATCAAGTTTAACTCCAAAGTTACATAGTATACAATAATGAGACTTACTAAAATCCTTGTTTTAAACTAATGTGGGATATTTTTAGGGATATTAAAATTTTCATTACAAACCATTATGAGTGATTTAAAATTAATGAAATCCATAAAGATACAATTTTAGGATTCTAAGATTAATAATGCCAAAAAAGTTAATTTATGTTAGTTGTCACACAAAATTAAGAATTATATATTTTGATTTATAATTCATAAATATTTAAGAAAATACAGTATATTACAGTTTTTTTTTGAAATTTTATATGGATAGAAAAAGGGTTTCAATACTCATGGAGAATATAAAGACTACCATACAGAGTAAGACAATATAGTGGGAATTACAATTGAGAAAATCATCGATATATTAGGATAGTTTAATCCGGTTAGTAAAAATAACCATTTATAAATAGTGAAAAATATTTTTCAACAATGTTATTATCATAAGTTTGATTACTTGATGAAATGGAATCCTCTATAATTTAGTGGGACTACAAATCTAGTGGTTGTTGAGAAACAAATTAATTATCTTGAAAATATATTTTTGTATTTGGGATGAGATGAAAAGTAAAATATTATATTATAATTATAATATCTTGAGGGATATTTTGTTAAATGGTGGTTATTATTTCCAAATAGTAGGGAAGGATAAAAATAAAACAGATATAATAGAGATATTTTTATGATGAATTATTTAATAGATATTTGCCTCTTTAGAAATGAACTAATATGAAGTGAATGATCCCTATATAAATAAAAAAGGAATAATAATGTGTTTTTGAGTATGGGGAAAATATAAAATATTTGTTATATATGATATGGATTATATAGTCAAGATAATATGTGAATGACCATATATTAAAATGGCATGAGCCAAGACTCCAAATGTTACTCGTCTCTAATCAATTTTTAAAATATGAAGAAATAGTATTACAATAAATAAATATAGAAAAGAATTTTTCTTGATCTTATATGTTGAATGGAAATCAATAAAATAAGAGGTTTACTAACCATAAAAAAAGATAACATGTCCAAGAAGAATAATAAAATGAAGAAATTTACATCTTGTGAAAACTAGGAAAGGAATCATTTAGGGTAATTATTGAAGGTTAAAGGGGTTAGTTAGTAGTGGGGAGATTGGGGTAACTAGAAAATCAAATCAGTGGGACGAAATCAGTCAATTTTGTTGAATTATTCAACTATAAATGAATGGGGAATTATTTAAACCAATTTTTAAAAAATCAAGGGAATTTAACACATGTGAGGCTAATAGGAGAGTAACGAAATTATGTGATCACTAAATTTAAGGGGATATACTAAATGATGTTGTCGAAGCTAATTTAATTATAGAATCAAATTTATCCCAATTCGTTGTTTTATTTTGAATGTTACAATAATTTAATATCTTATATGTTTGATAACAAAATTGGATATTTCCCTAGAACTTTAAGAATAGTGTTTTTAGTCGAAATACATATTTGATGTATCACTATAAAAAGGATGAGCTAGAATGTCCCATTATCCACATAAACATTCTTTATTTTTTGAATTTATTATCATACACATGGTTGAATTTGATATAATCCTCGGTATAGACTGGATTTCATAATAATTAGGAAAACATTTACTATACAAAGAAGGAAATTATGAATCATATTGAGGATGATGAATTCGTTATATTTATAGAATACATATCATTATATGAGTCAAGTCTAGATCTACACATATTATTATTTTTGAATGATATTTTTAGGGAAAATGAGACCAAAAATGTACATAGAGATGATAATATTGAAATTTAGGATTTACCAATTATACATGAATGCATTTATCTATTTCTTAAAAAATTACCTAGATATCCACAAGTGTGAGATTTTTTTTGTCCACTGATTTAATCCGTGATGCAAGATGAAAATAATAGATTCCCTATATAATGGAAAATGTGGAATTAGTAGACTTGGTTAAACAAAAAAAGGAGATATTTTATTAAGGATTTATTCACCCAAGTGTTTCCACATGGGGATCCCTAGTTCTATTTTTTATAAATAAAATATACTTATAAGGATGATTATAGATTATATGGAAATAAATGTCATTACAATAACGAAATTGTATCATCTTCCATTGATTGATGACTTATTCGATCAACATCTGGGAGCTCAATATTTTTCATAGAATTACTTTCATTTTGGGCATCGTAAATAGATATCAATTAAGAAATAAATTATAAATAAAATATTCCAAATTAGGTATGAATATTATGAGTTTATTCCAATTCCATTTGGATTGAAAAATGAACCCTTTATTTATATCTATCCGACAAAGTATTGAGAGAACATCATGAATATTTTTGTGGTATTCATTAATTACATATTTATTTATTCAACATGATATGAGGACCATCATAATCAATTTTAGATAATTCTTGAGACTCATAAAAGAAAATAATTATATGGAAATCTTTGTAAGTGTTATTTATGGCTTCATGAAGTTTCTCTTTAAGGAAATATTATATCCATGGATGGAATCATATTTGATAATTCAAAAGAAAAAGAAAAAAGAGAAAAACCTACACCAACGATAATAATTAGGGTACATAGTTTCATTAGTTTTTAAGGTTACTATTGGAAATTCAAGCAATTTTTTTTCAAACTATATAACATGTTAACCATGAATAAATTTAAAATATTTAAGTTTATTAGTAAATTATAATGTGATTTTTTGATGAATTTAAGAGGATATTGGTTAATGAATTAATTATGAAACTACTGCCAAGAAATGATGGATATGTGATATATACTGATGCATTGAATAAAGAATTGGGTAGTGACTTTCTAAAAATGATAATTTTATTGAAACTACATCAAGGAAGTTGAAAAATCACGAAAAAAGTATACATCCAATGAAATTGAGTTGGAGTACGAAATCATTATTTTAGAGTTATAGAGACACTAACAATATGGTGAATTATATGAGGTATACAAGGAACATAAAAGCCTAAAATATATATTTTTATAGAAAGAGATCAATATGAAGAAAATATAGTGGCTCGATATACATAAATAATAAGATTTTTCAATACTATAGAAACCAGTGAATGATTTTTTGATAGAAGATGCATTATGTACGAAGGATCAGACAATTCATAACAAAGTGATTATTAAGAGGAATCATATATTAACAGATCAAATAAAGATAAAAATGGTAATTATTAATAAAGGGGATACATCTATCCCTTTTAAAATTATTGTGAAACTTACATTATTGTAAATTATAAAAATTTATCAATACTACGATGAGAATTTTTAGAATAAAATTAATGTTGTGGATAATGGGAAATTAGATGAATTAATTTGTGAAGATAGTGTTCTAGAATTTGGAAATAGATTATGATTACTTCTATACCAGATTTGAAATGAAAATTTATGGATGATGCTTATAGATTTAATTTCTCTATGCACCATCGTTTCACTATGAATTATAAGGATTTGAAGGAATATTTTCAGTGGGTGAACATACAACATTAAATTATTGATTTTCTATCATGAATCTTTGGTTTTAAACAAGTGAGGGATATGATATGAATACTAGATGATTAATACAACCTACTCCAATTACTATCTTGAAATGGGATGATAATACTATGTATATTTTCATAGGACTACTAATGACTTGTTTAAAGAATGTTACAATATGAGATATTATTGATTGAAAAAAATATATACAAATTTAATCTTTATAGGATATGAATTAACAATTTAGTTTCTCTTAAAGATATATATTATTTAATGAAAATGTATTCATGGAAAACCTATTTCATTGGTTCTAGATCATAATCCTCTTTTTACAGCCAATGTTTGGAAGACTCTAAAGAAGGATATTGATACTAACCTTCCCATAATATCCACCTCTCATCCCCAAACTAATGAAAAATCTAAGAAGACTATTCCATCATGGAGAGACATATTAGGGACATTCTCACATAACTTTCAAGCCATGTGGGATAAATATTTAACTTCTTTTCAATTATTATATAACGATATTTTTATTTCTAGCATTCAAATGAAATCGTAAGAAGAATTATATAGAAAGTGATTTTAAATTTCAAAATGTTGGAATGATGTTGGTGAAATGAAACTTTAAGGACACAATTTTTTTTAAGAGAAAACGAAAAACGTAATGACTATTTATGATCATATTAAAGTTTCACATTTTAACAACATGATATTTTGTGAATTATTTTTTTCTAATTAATTTAACATTTTTGATATTCTTCATTTCATACAATACTGAACATAGTTTTTTTATTAAAGAAATATGGTTGGTTTGTGTACACTACATAGAAGACTTAGAGTATCTTTCACTACATGAAACAATGACTTAGCATGTGTTACACGCAACACTGAGTATCTAGGGAAAAAAATTATTTTTATAATTATTTCAATGAGATAGTAATATCCAAGCAGTTAAAATTATTAATATAATTTGAAATAACTAATTTTTAATTATTTCTATAATTGGTTTATATAAATAAAACATATTTATAATAAAACATGTAAAATTGTTAATGTATTTATATATTTGAAATTATTATTTTCTCAAATGAATTACTTCTATGTCTTTATATGAATAATAATAATGTGAATTTTAGGGACACATATAAATTGAATTTGATAAAATAAAATTTATTTTTTAATTCACAATGTCCAAATTATCTTTGAGGGAAAATTTTATATTTTTTTCTAAGAAACTTCGTTTCTGGGTGTATAGTAGAAAAATATGGGATTTTAATTTCAAACTTGTTTTTCAACTAATTAATTTATATAGTTAAATTACATTTTAAGTAGGTTTTAATGTCCGAATTGATCCATTATACATCTTTTAGTCCAGTTTATGTTATTGGAATCACACTTATATTGAATTTATATATATAATCTTAACGAACTTTTTAATATTCTCAATTTAAAAACCTGTTTTCTCACCACATTTTCTGGATTATTAGTAAAATATTTTTTTTCATATTTTGTGAATTTAATTAAAAAAATATACTTTCATGGTATTAATCAATATAACATTTATATTATAATAATATGAACATAAATTTTTACCAAAATTGTTTGTGATAGTTGTTAAAAGTAATTTCAATGATTAAGGTAATATTATGCTTCATAAGGGACAAACATTAAACTTATGATCCTAAATGACCTAGAAACATGTCCAAAACCCATGTTATGGGTATATTTTAGCCATAGAACTTTTAATATTCTATATTTTTTATTTTTTATGTATTTTTTTAAGAAAAATGTAGGTACATATATCTTTTTTTCAAAAATTCCAAATTGTGTCCCCACTCTCCCTTATAAAAACCCACCACCTCTCTCTATTATTAACCACTCTAAATCCACATAATATATAGCCATGATATTCCAAATTCACTTAAAAATAACCCTATATTCCTAATTGAAGCCACACTTTTGGCATTAATCCATCCAAGTAAGCCCTTTGGTGCCAACCAAATGGATTTACCCGAAAAAGAGGCGTCATCATTCCTCATGATCCATTCATTTATTTTATTTACCCACCACATAAATTATTCTAATAAAATGATCATATAATAAAAATGGTATCCTAAATATGTTTAGATTTCATTATTCTTAGTCTTCAATCTGCCCTTGAACATACTATTATCCAATGGGTAACGAACTTACTGATCTTGTGTATAGATAATTACCACCTCATGAAACGATATTGTTAATTTTTTTATTATCACATATCATGGATGAAAATTATGATAGAAGAAATATTTTTACATGATATATATGATATTCTTGATCTATTTATATTTCATTATTAATTTAAAAAATTTGAAATTTAATGATTTCCAATTTTTATACATACTATAATTTCATTTGTGGATGTGTGGAATACCACCTCCTCAAAGTGATGTGATCCATTCACAAGTTGAATGGAATTTATTAAGGATGTATTTAGTAAAATTATATTATATATATTTATATGATATTTATTATTCATTTATTATTCTATAATTATTACAAAACACATAACTATTTACTTTCCATTTTGTATTAATACAATAACTTCATATTTGGACGTGTAGACTACCAGCTCCTCAAAGTGATGAGATTCGCTCACACTTTATGTGGAATGTATTAAAGGTGGTTTTAGTAAATGTTTATGATATATATATAAAAATAATTATTCTCACATTATATTATATTTATATACATATATGTCATTTAATTTATTTCTTTCAATACGATAAGAAAACAGAAGTAGTTTTCATGCGTATGTACGACCTACCGTCGCCCTGAATGGTGTATTTTTTTTATTATTTCAATGTTTCATAAAATAATAAAAATATTTATATAACGAATATATACGTTATATAAATTTTTCTTAAATTTATGAAAATATGTAAATAATTTTCTATGAAAGTGGATCAAGAATAACATGTCAAAACCCATACGGTAAACGAAGCAATTATTACACGAAACATCACATGAACATGAAATTTTTAATAAAAATGTATTATAAAGTCATAATTAAATAATATATGGAACTACATATTAAATTATTGTTCTGTAAATGTTTTTTACAAACTTATATTTAATATAAAGGATTTTTTAACGTGTGAAATGAATGTCATGACTTAAGGTAAGGGAATTTCATATCACATTTTATTTTTGTGACGTACATACCATATTCACCACTAGATTATTTTGTGTGGTGTATATAATACCCAATGAAATATTATATAATTAATTTTATTATTTAATAATAATAATTTTATTAAACATATGTTATTCATTCATGGGGATCATGATTTTAATGTTACTAAAGTAGTAAGGGTTTTATCATATCACTTTTATTTCTATGAGAAATAAGATAAGGCCACCTTGTTATTCTTATATGTTGTGTATATATTTCCCATAAATGTATTATATGACTCTTATAATTAGAGTTATGTGTATTTACATATCAAATTTATGTTTTTTATTTCATGTATTTTATATTTCAAATGTTACCAAATTGGTAAAGTAATTTTGTCTGTATTTTCTTGCTTTGGGTCACATTCCATGTTATACACCTATATTTTTATATATGGTGTATATACTAACTTTTAGATTTAAAAAAGATAAATCTATTTATTTTCATGATATTTTATGCCTAATTTAATTTCATTTTTTTACATGGGGAGTATAAATAAATGTTACCATGTGGTAAGATTTTATTAGAACAATTTCATCATTTATAGAAGTTGTCTATGATAATTCTACCATCAATGAAACCATATGATCTATCTCTCAAAAGAAATAAAAATTTTCTCCTCCTCTATATATTATTGGTATCTACATTTATTGGTTCCATTTTTACACTCTTTGTAATTTTAGATGATTATGAATGTGTTTTTATGAAACTCCAACTTTATCTCACTCTTTGGATTGAAATCGATGTCCTTTCAAAACCTTATTTTCTTAAATGATCTTAATTATTATTCAGGTTTAATTTATAATTTTGAAAGTCTTTCCAAAGAAATAGTTTTCAAAATTTTATAATTATTTCTTTTTAAGTTTTCAATTTTTTTTTGTGAAATGGTAATCAAATTTTTTATATATATTTATATATGTTTTCAATAAAATTTAAATGAAATGGATTTAAAAATGTTTTCAAGAATTATTCATATGTTTTAAAAGTGTTTTCAAAAGAAAGTTATTTTAATTATTTTATGTTTATTTTATAATTTCTCAGAGAGAAAAGGTTTTCAAGTTTATATTAAACCTTTATTCTAAGTTTTCAATGAATTTTCCAAGAAAATGGTTTTTATAAGTATTTTATGTCTTAAAAAGAATTTTCAAAAAAGAAATGTTCTATTCCTTCTGAAATGTTTTTAAAAGATATTTTATAATTATTTTCCATTTAAGATGACTTCTGTGAATGTTAGTCATACCCTTCATGGAAACGTTATTAAGGTTCCATATGTATTGTTTCTTGAATTGTTTATATTTTGATTGAATTATACTTATGATGCATATTTCACATCTACAGGTTACATACTTTTGAAAACCAGTTTTTTTAAGGATTATGATTTGATGAAATGATTATGAGACCAAACTCTTTTCTATAGGTAATTATATGTTGAAATCATTGTGATACCCATTTCATTTATTGTGTTATTATATGGTGATTGTTTAAAATATTATGACACACATATTATGCGACTGCAAGGACCTATATATCCCTCCAATGATTTGGGGAATGATGGACGAATCATGCGTATAAATATTTTATGTGAACCTGGGTACATGTTCAAAATGTTATGCATAATCCTAGTTGCATGTCCATAAGTTTATGCATTAACCCGATTACATGTTCTAAATGTTATTATTGAACATTATTAAGTGTTCATAATATTGTTCATGAACCATATTACATGTTAACAGTGTTATCCCAGGACCTGGGTTCTTGCCGATAAGTATTGAGTGGACCTGATCACATGTTAACAATGTTATACATGAACGTGATTTCATGTTCCCAACATTATGCATGGACCAGGTTGCATGTTCATAAGTCTATGAAATGGCATGATGTCATGTTCTTAACATGATGAGTGAACATGTTTCTACTTATTAATGTTCATGATGTAATATGTTGATGTGTATTCTATAATTTATTGAATTATTCATAAGTTTTTCTTTCATGGATTCGGTTCCAGATTATCATGTGATTCATGACATATAAACTACTAAAATTAATTAAATGATTCTTTTTTATGAAATTTTATTTTCATGGTATGTTTTTATAATGATACAATCATTTTATCATTCCATTATATTCATATTATGCTTATGTCTTTCCTTTATTTACCCTAACTGAGCATTTGATCTTTGCCATTTCTTACGATTCATATCCCCATGTTTTAAATAATAGTAATTAAGTAGAAATGATAAAAGGGTAATATATTTTTGGAGAACATTTAATAAATTTTACTTTGTTTGATGATTTTTATATGTTTTCAAAGGAACATGAATAATACATTATTTGGGAATCTGTTTGAGTAATGTATTAAGTTTTTCACAAAAATGATGTAATGTACATGAATATTAAGCCTTGTTCACTATAGTTGACATAATAGAAAATGATTATTTTACCTTTGAAAACATATATTATAAAAACATAGTGAGAACCAGAATGAAATTCATAAGGATAAGCCAAAAGTTGAGGAAAAGTTTGGGAAAATGTCCTAGAATTTTGGTCAATCATAGAGTGAGTGGTTTCCAATAATTTCATCACAACCAGGATACTACAAGTTGATGTGGATCTAGAAAAGATGTACATATGGGTAACTACTTTAATAAGGTCTGTCGAGCCTTACTTGAGAATAATATAGTACATGACAATGAGCCTTTATACACACCTAGTTTGACACTCTTGGGGGATACAGCTTTGGAATTCACAAACACTTTACTAAATATCAAGAAGCATTTAAAAATAATTTTTCTATGAATTAACCAAGAATAAACCCTTGATGTAAAATATTAAATAAGGTTTCATAATTTTGACATACCGAATCTGTTTTTTCAGGATTATGTGGGTCCTAACTATGGAAACTATTTCTCACTCTATGATTTTACTTTTAGTCAACATCTAGAACCTGAAGGATTGTGTTAATGGAGAATCTGATAGAAAATGAAACGATTTTTATCTTTATAATCTGAATGATATGTGATCTATAATGAAAATCCTTTTTTCTATGATTACACAAATATATGAAGAAATGAATCACAGAGAGCTTCCAAACTAGATAGGGAGAGAACAATGTTCTATTTAGTCATTTATGAGGAAAATTCCAGCTTCTTTCAATGGTTCATCTGATCATTTTATTACTAAACACTAGATCAATACAACTAAAAATATATTCTCTATTATCTAGTCTCTAGTTCATGATAATTTCATTCTCAATGTTTATCTATAAGAAGATGAAGCAGAACAGTGGTGGACTCTAATTAAAAGAATGAGGAAGAAAGAAGAAATTGAATCCATTGATTGGGAGGATTTGAAGAACTTATTCATCAATAAATAATTTCCACTTGTTATTTATATGATGATGAGAAATATATCCATGAACTAAACCAAATGTTAGAATAATCCATCAATACATACATGGAAAATTTCACACGAATTGTATGTTATGATTCTAGTATTATCATCCAACTAAATAGTAATATTTATTGGTTCTTCATTGGCTTAAATCCTAGTCTTATGAAGTTAATGGACATATGAGACTATATTATCTATGTAGATATTTTGTGCTATGAAATTATATTTGAAATGTAGGTTAGAGTTACATTTCAATCTCATGGTTTTAACAAGAATAAAAAGATGTAATTCAAAGGAAAATATAAATACAATGGAGAAAATAAAGAGGATCAATCATTTACATTCCCAAACTATGATAAATTTAACATAAGGGAGTACCTGAAATTAATAAAAAGGTGTTTCATGTTTGGGAAGCCTAGCCACTGAGGAAAATAACGTAGATGTGATCTGAAGGCGAAATTCAATGAAATGAATGGAGAGAAATATCAATAGAATGAACCATCGTCACTTTAGTATTTCATGTGAATAGAGTTTGGGAATTATGAGAATAAATAATTTAATTTATGGGATAATATGTATAATAATAGAAAAAAACATCTAAGAAAAAAGTACAGAGGTAAATCTTATGTAATCACAATAGATTAAGTGAATAATAATAATTAGGTAAAAACATACCCTACCCCCATTGGTTGGGATGTCTATATATTATTTTGTATGAATAATTAGTATGATAATATTATCATTCATCCTTTAGTTATGTTTCAAGTGATTATATCCATTTACATGGATTTTGGAATCATAAAATTACATTTAATGTTCTATCATTGTAAGGAAGTACCCCAGTATTCAATAAAAATGTTTTTTGTATATGATAAGAGAAAATTTAATGAAAAAATAGTGAATTATGTTTTGTATGGGTTATAAGGTTGACCATTTTTGGTATGTCATTTTGTAATATTTATTTATGAAATTAGAGATTAAATTATTATCTCAACATAATAGGATTTATGTATATTTGATAACTTGTGCTAACTATTTTTTTTGATAGAAAAATGGTATAGGCTATCATTATATTTATGAATATAATGATACAATAATACTTCAGGAATGAAAAACTCACCTTTATTTCATAAGGTAATAGATGATGTGGAAAACTATTATAGAATAATAAGAGGTTGAGATTGTGCATATTAAAAGGAATAAAATCATTTAAGTATATTTTTATGTACATAGATAGTAAACAAGTTCCTATATGAAAATGATATTGGAAAAGTTTTATCCAAATACATTCATTTCTATTGAATCGATGGACATATAAATCATAACAGATCTATGTTTTTTAGGTCCTTAACATTCAATTGATCATTCACTTTCTGATGATCAGTGATCTTTATCACTCTCTATAGTTAATTAAACTTGTTTCCATGCCCAATCATTACTCCAAAAATAATTTCTCATATGAGGAAACCAAATTATGAGTTAATTTTGGTAACCTTTATTGTTAGAAATTTTTTTTAAAGGATATTTTTGTATTAATTATTATGATGTGGGTTTCTATGAATGGAACATTCATGTATATGACCATTGATAAAGCTGATGAATTTTGGGTGAGATATTCTTTTTATGGGTTGCAGAATGTAACACATCACGATTTTATGATTTTAATGAATTAATTTAATATTTTAGATATTTTTCATTTCATAAAACATTAAATATTTTTTTATTAAATAACTATATTATATTTTTTAAACTACATGACAGACTTAGATTAGCTTTCTCTACACACAACACTGACTTCGTTTGTGTTACACCCAACACTATGTTTCTATGAGACATCATTTTATTGTTATAATTATTAAAACGATAGATTTATATCCTAGACATTAAAAATATTAATACGAATATAAATAACTATTTTTAACATATTTTTAATGGTTTTATATAAATTAAACATATTTATAATGAAATAAGTAATATTGGTAAAGTCATTATATGTTTTAAAAGAATATTTTCTCAGACAAACTACTTTTGTAATCCTTTTCTGAATGATAATCAATAAACATTTTGAAAATATTTGAGATTTAATTTGATAAAATAAAATAAATTTGAGAATTTGGAATGAATAATTTATAATTGGGGAATATTTTTAGTTTTTTTGAGAATGTAAATTTTTGGGTGAATTCTAAAAATACTAAATTTCATTTTCAAACTGGTTTTCCGCTATTATCTTTATATATCTAAATTTAATTTTATGTTTTTCTAAAGTAACAATAGATAAATAATACATATATTAGTCTAATTTAGTTTATTGGAATTATTTTCATATTGAATTTAGATATAAAATCTTAATGAACATTTGAACATTATGACATTAAAAAATTATTGAAAATGATTAACATTAATTATGGTGATTAAGGTAAAATTAAGCATAATAATGGAATAATCCACAAAAATAAGGGACCAAATAACCTTAAAAATTCTCTAAAACACATTTGTTGGAAATATTACTCCCATAAATATTCCATTATTGAGTTTTTTTCTTTTTACCTTTTTAGGTAAAATCATGGGGACTCCTAACCTGTTTTAAAAAATGCCATGTATGTCAACTCCATCCCTTATAAAAGGCCCACATCTACCCCATTATTAAAACCTATAAATCCACTTAATATAATCCATGATATACCCAATTCACATCCCAAATTCCCTCACTTCCTCCTTGAAGTGTCCCTTTTGTCATAAACCCAACCAAGAATCCCTTTGGTGTAGTCCAAAAGGATTTACCCAAAGAAGATGTAACATCATTCCTCAAGCTCTCTTCCATTGATTTTTTCTCCTCCACAAAAATTATTTTTATTAAATTCTCATATAATGAAAATAGTGTCCTAAATTTATTTATATGGTTTAATTACAAAGGCTTGACCTGAAATTTTACACACTTCTATATATTGGGTAACTAACTTACCAATTTTGTGTTCGATGAACTACCTCCACACAAAACGATGTTGTTTGTTTTTCCTTTTCCACCAATAATGGTATGGAATTATGATGTAAAATATGATTTAATATGATAAATATGATATTTTTTATGTATCTATACTTTTTTAGTTATTATATATATCATAAAATCTTGATTTACATTTTTTATAAAAACAATAACTTCATTTTTGGACGTGTTGTCTACTACCTCCTCAAAGCAATATGATTCGTTTACACATAGAATGAAATATATTAAAAATGATGTTAAAAAATTTATATGAAATACATTAAATTTATTTTTCCATTATTACTATGTAATTAATATACAACACATTACATTATACCTTCTATTTTGTGTAAATA
This sequence comes from Viscum album, assembly GCA_963277665.1. Lineage (NCBI taxonomy): Eukaryota > Viridiplantae > Streptophyta > Magnoliopsida > Santalales > Viscaceae > Viscum > Viscum album. Next base: position 984,722,596 of record OY728128.1, read on the forward strand.
TAATAATTTTTTTTGTGTATGTGTGGACTACCACCTCCCTAAAGGGATATGATTTGTTCACAAATTACATTTAATATATTGAAGATGGTTTTAGTAAACCTATATTATATATATGGAATAATAATTCAAATGGAATAATATTATATATTTATATACATATATTACATCTTATTTATTTCTTTGAATACAATTATAATATGGAAGCAGTGTTCATTTGTACAGCCAACCATCTCCATGAATGATGTATTTTGTTTATTATTTCACTATTTTATTGATTAATATAAATATTTATATATTGAATATATATGAAATATAAATAATTTTTTACATTCTAGAAATAATTAAATCATGAACTATGTAATAGGATCAAGAATAAAAGTTAAAATCAAATATGATAAACAATTTTGTTTTTATGTGAAACATTACTTTAACATGGAATTGTTAATAAATGAGTAATAAAAAAGAATATGTGAATATAATATAGAAATAGATATAATAATATGGATTTACTTAATTTTTATAATAAAATTATATTAATTATACATTAGGTTTTCATTTTTACAATGAAATTCAAGACTTAAATACAACAATTTCATCTCACTTTTTTATTTCGTTCATATACATGCCATATTCACCACTCACTTATATTGTGGTGTATATATAAATCACTATGACATGTTAGATAATTAATTTAATTCATTTAATTATATTAAAATATTTTAAAATATTTTATTATCTCATGGTATCATGATTCTAATGTTTCTCAAGTAGTAAGGGTTTCTCCATCTCACTTTTATTTCTGCAAGACATAAGATATTGTATCCATGTAATTATTATATTTGATCTGTATACTACCAAATGATATATTCTATGAATATTATACTTAAATTTAATGGTATTTTCATATCCATTTTACGATTATCCTTTCATGTAGATAATGTTTCAATAGTTACCAAATTAGTAATGTAATTGTTTTTTCAATTTGCCTTCTTTGAGAATCAAGCCATGTTATGCACCTATATTTCTATATGAGATGTATATAATACATTTAAAATTATAAATAATGAATCCAATTATTTTAATTATATTTTATTCGTCATGAAATTTATTTTAATTACATGGGGTTTATAATTTAATTTTACCAGGTTCTAAGAGTTTATTGAAATAATTTCATTATTTATCATCATTGTTTATGATTATGCTTCCATAAATAGAATAATATCATATATCACTCAAGTATACTAAGGAATTTTATTAACCTATCTATATTAATGATATAATAATGAATTGGTGCCATTATCACATGCTATAGTACGTAAAATAACATGAATGTGTTTTTGAGAAAGTCTTACTTTACCTCACTCATCAATCAGAAATCTATGTTCTTTAAAAACTATATTTTATAAAATATTTTAAAAAATATTTTAATGAATTAATTATATTTTTCAATGTTTTTTTAAATAAATGGGTTTCAATTTTTTTTCAATAACTACTTATATGATTTGAATGTGTTTTCAAATAATTTTTTTTTCAAAATTTTTTCATGATTTATTTATACATGTTCAAATTAATTTTAAAGAAATGGTTTTCAAAAAAATTTAATTATTTATTTATATATATTAAAAGTATTTTAAAAAAATGGTTTTAAAATTGTTTTTGAGATTATTTTATATGTTTTCATGTAATTTTTTTTCAAAATTTTTTAAACCCTTCTTTCTATGTTTTCAAAGAATTTTCAATGAAAAGAGGTTTTCTAAAGATTTTATATTTTAAAATTATTTTTCAAAGTAGAAAAGATGTTTTCCTCCTGAAAATTTTTAAACATATATCAAAATTATTTATCATATAAGATAACATCTTTTGATGCTAATCATTCCTTTCCAGGAATTGAACCAATGGTTTAATTAATATTAGTTCTTGAATGGTTTATGTTATTATAGAATGATGATTATGAATCCTATTTCTATTCCACGAGTTATAATCTTTTAAAGATTCTTTTTTTACGAGAAATGCTTTATGAAATGATTGTGATACCATTATATTTTCTATAAGTAATGATAGGATGGAATTTTTAAGATTCATATTTAATTTCATGGGTTATGATATGATGATTGTCTATAATTCTATGTCACACATATTATGTGATGGGTGGGATATATATATACCTACAATGCTTTGGGTAACAATGGATGACTAATGAGTATAAATTTTATGCGTGAACAAGATGACATGTTGAAATGGTTAGGCATAGACCTAGTTTCATGTCCATAATTTTATGGGTGAACCAGATTACATGTTCACAATTTCTTGAGTGAACCTGAACATGAAAATTAATTGTTTTATTATTCAAACACTTTTAAGGAAAAAGTGAGAAACCATTCGTTCAACCCAAAAAGGATATAACGGAGTAATTAAAGGATAACTTAAGTCTACCAAAGTCAATATCTATAAACAATTTACAGGATATAGGGGAAACCTGAGTGTTTGGTTTTTCCCTTATACGATCTTCATACTCATAGGCCAGCTGATCTCAGGACTAGATGTATTCCTCCTGGCTGATCTTCCCATTATTGACACACCCAATGAGAATCAGGTCCTTCTTTTCAATCCAAGTGTATTGATCCTCATTCAGAGTCATCCTCAGAGGTCTCCCCATCATTTTAGCAGCTGCCTCATCAGTGGCATTGAGTAACAAAACCTTTTCGACCACTTCCAACTTCAAACTCAAAAGCAAGTCTAAGGGATATTTGCTAACACAAACTAACATCCCCTGGGAAATAGAATTTTTGACCATCTTCTTGGATTTATTATTCTTGAAATATCATGTTTCCATTGGATGTGGAAAGGGAGAGAAATCCTTCCCCCTATGGGTACCCTTCTACCTCATATTCCTCCTGCTCGCCTATAGAAAGAGTAGTGTTGTCTCTACTATGATCCTTCACACAAATCCTATCAATAGAAAGTTATGGTTAAATTTTCTTCAATCATTCCACTTCAAAAACATAAACATTGTTTATTAGTTGAACCGGAGTCTGGGTCACTGGACCGGCACCCCTTCGCATTCCAAATTTGTTTTGAACTGCCACGTCTTAGACTATCCCCTTAACCCCTTCCATGAGAAAGGCACCACTACCCGGTCTAATTACATCAGCCAACATGGAAACATTGATAGGGAGTGAGTGATAAACTTTAACCCCCTTACTAGTAACATTATCCTCATAGCCTGCCACCCATGGAACACCACCATTACACACACCCAACTAATCCTCTCTCTTATCGCCAAAATTCTAGACGAATCCGGTCTAATCCTTGTGATGTACATTATGTTCTAAAGGACCAGCCAATTTCTATTTCAATCTGCTAAAAATAATGGAAAACTCTACATTAGAAGTTGGTACCCCTTATGATCTCTTTCCAATTGCATAATTCGAGTTTCCTCTGTCCACGTCCCTGCCATACTTTCGAACTAAACCTCCTCCATCCTCAGATGAAAAATTTCCCTACACATTCAATAACTCACCAACCTGTGGCTCAGTCAAAGGCTGGTCCATTGATGATTGAACTTTATTGTGTGTTCATAATGTTATGTTTGAAATTTATTACATGTTCACAATGTTTCGATTTTACTCAGATGCATGTCCTTTAGTTATGTGTGAACCTGATTACATATTAACAATGCAATGCATAAACATGATTGCATGTTCACAAAATTAAGAGTGGACCTCTTTACATGTCAAGAAGTCTACGTGTTGTCCTGATTTAATGTCCTTAACTGAATGAGTGAACCTTTCTCTACTTATACATGTTACTGATTTTATACATTGATGTATAGGCAAAAATTCTATGTCTTATTCATGTGTTATTATTTTATGTCATATTCTCCTGATTATAATCTGATTCAGGACTTATGTACTATTAATAGTTATTCCATGATTCATGTTTCTGATATTTTATACGCATGATATGATCTTATAAAGATTAAATCATGATATTGTGCCCTCATGTTCATGTAATTATTACATCTTTCCATTATTTACACTTATTGAGAATTCAATATCATCGATTTCTTATGTTTTTTCCCAATGTCATGAAAAAATATTTTTAATGTAGAATTACTATGGGGGAAGATATTTGTGGGACACATTGATGATCTTTCTCGGAGTTTGAATAATTTTGTTCCATGTTTCCAAAATTAGAAGACATATACATTTTTTCAGCATATGTTTTGGTAATGTATTATGTATTCCACAAAAATGGTGTAATGTCCATGTATAGTACGTTTAGGATGTTATATGAATTGTATACAATATATCTATACCATCAATCAGATATTAGATTTGAAATAACATGGGGGGATCATACTTTCTTGAATGTATCTCAATGTAAGGGCATCTTAATTTTTGGTAAGAAGGGAAATATTATCCCTAGGTATATAAGAAAATTTTATATTCTAGAAAGGACTGAGGTCATGGGTTATATTTTTAAAATTCCACCAAGCATCACTAAAATTACATGATGTGTTTCATATATCATTGTAAAGTAAGTTAATACTACAACCAACACATGTTCTCACAAATGTATAGATATAATTAGAATCAAATCAATCTTACTATGAAGTGGCTATAAAAATACATGATAATAGATAGAAACTATTGAGTAATCAAACAAAATGAAGAGTAAAGGCGCATTAGTGAAATCAAAAATAAAATAGTGGAAGAAACATGGGAACTAGATTATTCTAGGGAGGTGAACAACAATATTTTTATTAGTAGGGAATATCCGTGAAATTTTTTGTATGAAATTTTTTCTAAGAGGGTAGAATTTTACACTCTGATAATTTATATTAGATTCCTTTAAGAATAAATTTTCATTCTTCAATAACATGTGATATTTACAATAATAAGTGTAAAAGAACTTCTATATTATGTTAAAATATTATTATTTGAACTTCATAGTTAGCACCTAGAAATTATGGAATAAATAAATGAAAAATATTACATGGATTACACATGTGTAAAAAATTCCATAATTAACTATTTATTATAAATTAAGTAATAATAATTTGAAGAAAAATAAATATTTTATGAATGATTATATTTTTTCTAAAAGGTGGACTAGTCATGATTTGCACAAATAATTTGAAATTAATTTTTTCCTATTTTATGAAATTTTATTTTACAAAATGTACCTAATTTTTGAAATCGTAATGTCAAAATTATCTTTGTTTAGTTTTTATAAAATTTTCTAAAAACATTTTTTTTCCATTAATACTAAAAAATACTAATTTTCATTGAAACCTAATGAATTTTTTAAATTATTTACAACATAATATTTTATTTTAAATTTTTATAAGAATAAAATTATTTTAATCATATTATAATATAACTAATTTTGGATATTAGAATCAGTTTCATTTTTAATTACAGTATAAACACTTTCCATACTTATGAAAACCACTATTGGGAAAACCTAATTTTTTGGACCCATATATAGGTTTAATTTTAAATTTAATTTAAAATATTTTATGAGTTGAATTTGGTAAAATGGATTCAATATTTTTAATCATAATTATTACAATTATGTAATAAATTGAACATAAATTTTTACAATTATGAATTGTGGAAACATTAAAAATTAGCTACTATGGTTAAGGTGAAAACAAGTTTACAAGGGAGTTAAACTAAGAATATAAGGGATAAAATGATCCAAATGGTTTATAAATCCCATTTTATTGATAATATTTAGACATTATATCTTATTATTTTCCATAATTTACCATTGTGATTCTTTTTCCCAAGTGAATAAGTTGGTAACACATTTTCATTATCTAAATTTCATGGGCATTCACCTCAATAATATAATAGAACTCCCTAATTTTAGTAATTCACACCTTTAAAACTATTTGGATCCAAAAAACTATATCCATATATCTCTTAAAAATTATTTTCAATAATTTAGTTATTTTTTTATCCATCAAACCAACCCTACTGTCTTTAAGAGGAGATCTATATGGAGTTTCTCTAAGAAAATGTTGTTAACTAAACGATGTCGTTTCATTTTAAATCTTTGTTTTCCAACATAAATTGATTCTCAACAATTAAATTAAAATAAAAATAGTATATAAGATATAATAATAATTTTTTTCAGGATAATGTTTTACAATAACCTCCTCTATCAAATGGGAAATGAAATTGTCGATTGTGTGTACGAGAAACCACCATTTTACAAATCGATGTAAATCGTTATTCATTGTAACATATGAATATAATATATAATGGTGGTTATAATTTATAAATATAATATTTAATATATAATTATACTTATGTAATTATAATTTCAAATATTCCATCCAAAATTATGTTCTATTTAAAATAAGATAACGTCACTCGGGTGTATGGCGAACTACCACCTCCCGAAGTAATGTGATTTATTTTTCTTGTACACCTATCATGTATGATAATAAGGATAAATTTAATTAATATATATATCATATATATGAAATTATAATAATTATATAAAACTAATATATCCCCAAAATGGTAACCCTTTCACCCATTAATAAATGGCCTCATCACACCTACGTATATATGGCATACTGTCTCCAGAAAGGGTTACAATTATTCTTCTATGTCCAATTTTAGATGAATGGATTTAAAAATGTATATAATGACTAAAAAAATATTTATAACTATATTATATTTATATATATGGTTTATATAAATCCTATTCAAAATAACCCAATCATCCATGAAACAACACGCATGAGAAACAAGGCAATTAACAACTCAAACAATGAAAATAATGTATTATTACAAAAAAAAGTTGTAAAATGTTATAAGAAGATAATATATGATAGTATAATAGTATTATTATTTTGGTATAAATTAATAACATTACAATAGACAATTATATATGAGGTTAAAACAATTTCAAAGAAGGAAGCATAATGTAATGTATTTCATCTTAATTTTTAGTTATTTGAGACTTATTGGTTAATAAGGAACTATTCAAATTAATTTGGTGTATATACTACCCATTTATGTTTTTAAAAAATAATACCTAATTTTAAAGATGGTAAATTTTTTAGTACACATTTTTCTATAAATGAGTTACAATTTGAAAGTCACATTTGATTTATTAAAATTTTTTGTTCTTGTTAATTTTCTCTTCAGATACTCACATTTTTGTGATCCATTTTAATTTAAAGTAACTTTTATTTTAAATATACATATAATTATTATAATGGAAATGATAATTCCCTAAATCATATACCATTTTTAAATACAGTATTTACTTTGAATGTTATGTGGTTAATTGTGTAAATATTGATAAATATTTATTCTTTACTCAATATTGAATTTGTTTGATATAGAATAAAGATTTAAGATATATATTTAATCATTCTATATATGCGGACTGATTCGAAAATGTAGTGTTTGGTGGGTGCCTAAATTATATATCCCCTAGATTCATTAGTATTATAATGAGGCGAATTGGTAAGCAAGTAGATAATTGGTTTGTACCCATAGTTTTATACTATATTCTGAAATGTATTGATAGTATATGTATCATGATTCCTGAGATCATGTAGTCTAAAAAATAATTATTTACATAATTTAGAATTTAGTTACTTATATTTACTATTATGGATCAATACATAGGGAAGGAAGGATGAGGAAGGCCAAGTAAGGGGTGACTCTCATGACCTTGAAACCGCTGCACCGATCTAATAAGAAGACGCATCAGATCATAGTATGGTATATTTTGATTCAGATCCAGCTGGTCTAGTTTGGCACAAAGATTTATTTTATCTTTGTGATCCCTAAAAATGAATTTGACCATGATTGTTTTATTCCCTTCAATTTTTCTGGGCTGATAAAAAACTATGAAGAGGCTGTCAAATCTATGGTGATCACCTGCTTTTCCAATTTTGGTGTTCCCTCCCAGGGGTGCGTCATTAAAAAAGGCCAAGTTTCACATTTTTATTCTAATCAGGATGTTTTTAAAGATTGAATAAATCCTTGAAAATTCTTTATCATTGGACAAGTTTTAACTCCGAAGAGAGAGAAAATTTTGAGCATTAGAGATTTTGTGAAAGGAATTACAACGATATAGGGATTGGAGGACAATACTATGTCTTCTAGGAAAAGATGCTATTTTCATGTTGTATTTACCTCTAATGAGAGAATTATATTTGCAAAGATCATTGGATCTATTCCTCTTCATCATAAAATTTTAAGAATTCAAGAATGGGATTAAAATTTTGTTCCATTCAATTATTGGAATACTAATACACTGATATGGATACAAATATACAAGCAAAATTGGTTATATTATAAACCTAAAATTTTCTTGGATATTTACTCTTCAGTAGGTAACCCAATCAGGTTCTACAGAAAAAATGATAACCCAAGATTTTGGCATTTTTCTAGTGTCCTTGTGGAAGGGGATATAGACTCTACCCAGGTTGAGGAGGTGGTCCTCACCATAAGAGATGATAGTATAAAATGGAGATCCTCTATGAAACGAAATAGAATATTTTCAATAATGGTAACTTCTTTGGACATATTTCATCTAAATTTAAATGATCTTTTGTATGTAACTTATGTAACCCCAAAGGGCATGATGAGAACTCTTGTATAAGATCCATAAATAAATGGAAGGAAAAGAAACCCTATTCTTTTAATAACCCCCCAGAACCTTAGTTTGTGAAGGGAACCATTTTTATGAATGTGTCAAAGGGTCCCTTCAGGTATCATAGTTTTTTGGTAGTGAGGATGCTGTTGATTATGATATGGATACCCTGGTTGGGATTGCGGAGGTTGGAGAGGCTATTAAATCCTTTAATCTTTAGCAGTTTTCTCCCCTTATTAATTCTAAAATGAATGTTTCCTACATATTGTAGGATATGGACTTACCAGCTAATGGAAATGACGATAAGACATGATGTGGGTCTCATTATTACCTTTTTTCTTGTGCTCTTCCATCTTATGATGTTTATTCTGCTTCCTTACATGGGCCAAGTCTGGAATAGAATCAAAATGGACCTTCTCATGGATCATTATGTTCTATTTTTGATTAGCCTAAATTGAACTTCTTTGATTTTTCCCCTAAAACCTTAATGAAATCTCATCACCTCAGTGAAACATGATGATGTATTTTTAAAATATGGAAGCATTTATGACATGGTTCAACAACTATTAGTGTAGATGTCATCTATTCCCACGAATTATATGAATATTTTTGGGAAATCACTTGAAGAGGTTTTTTTTATCATTTTGGATGGATTCATCATTGGTTAATGACTCAATGAATGATGTAGAATACATATTTCAATATAATCTTTCCACTACTATTGATTCCTACCGTATGAAAATGGACCATCAGGCTAATTTGGATGAGCCTTTTTCTTAGGTTTTTTATGGTAACGCTACCAAAAGAATGCACCAAAAAGGCACATCTCTTGGTATTGATAACTTAGCCAATCAGTTTACAACCCGTACTGGTAGGATATTGGAATATAATTGTGAAGTGTTGCCTCCAATTGAGGCCCACTATTCCTACCTTCCAAAGGGAAAGGCAAAGGGAAAGGAAAATGGAAAGGTAATAGAAGTATATTCGATCATGCATAGAAAAGAGGGCCTCAGACTCAGATAAAGTCATACTTTAATAAATGAAGATATTTTTTTGGAATTTTCAAGGGCTTGGGAACCCTCCCACGGTCACAACCCTAAGAAATTTCATTGTGACCAACAAACCTTTGACGTTTTCATTTATAAAACCAAAAATGTTGTTTATAAATTGGAATTATTTCAAGTGGGCCTATCTTGGATACTATTTTGATTCTTATAACTCATATGATAGTGGGGTTGAGCATCTATGGGTCCTCAAACAAGATAGTATCTATCTTCATCTATGCATAAAATGTTAGAAAAGTGTTATGGTTAACATTATTTCACACTTAGTTTTTTTCTCAATGTCCTTTGTTTACACATCTAACTCTTATCTTAAAAGAAGAGATGTGTAGAATGATATGTATTGTACTGCTGCTTAGATGACTCGTATGTGGATTGTATTTTATTATTTTAAAACTATCTTTAGAATAGATGACAAAAATTCTATTCATTTCAACAGATTTGAAGCCTAGGATTTTTTTGGTGCAGATAAATGAAACCTAGTATATGTACCCATTGTGGTTGGTGATTATAGTTGGAGTGGATACACATTGAATGGGAAATAAGACAAAAAATTGGACATGTGCCTTGTTTATATTGATTAAGGGAATAATACTTTGAATTTTTTGGTATCATGTAGCCGAAATTCCACTCTGATCATAACCAATTACCAGTGAACATTTTCATAATAAATATAATATCTTCACCCATACCTTTCATGTTCAACAACTCTTGTCTTATCATACCAAGATGCATGGAGGTTATCATAGATTCTTGGAATATTGGGGTCACTATAAGTCATATTTCTATTATTTCTAACAAGATTAAGAATGTTAATGTATGGAGTAATTATTCCTTCTCCAATTTGGATTAGGTGATGAAGGTTGTGGAGAAACATCGTCTCAACTTCCAAAATGCACCACACACTCATGATTCTCCCTCTAGAAATGATTTTAAAGATCTATATGATATTTATGATCTTCTCTTCCTTTAGGAAAATCTACCCTGAAACCAATATAGTGTCTGATAATTAGAATAGGGATATAGAAACTTCAAATTGTTTCATTGCCATCATAGGGAGTGGAAAATAATAAGAGGTGTCACTACCCTTGATATTAATGGATCCTTTGTCATTTCAAATCATTATATATCCAATACAGTGTTCAAATTTTTTTAACAATTAAAAAATGGGGAATAATTTTCTTATAAAATTATTTATTAGATCACACCCATGGATGATTCTTACCAAAATAGTGTGTTGGATGGAACTCCTTTAGAGAATGAAATCAATGATTAACTATAATCCTTGAATATTGATAGTGTGGTAGGACGTGATGGGTTTACCAATATGTTTTTTATGTTATACTTGTATAATTTTCACCATGATTTTTCATCTATTGTAAGAGAATTATCCAACATTGATTTTATGATGTTTGATGCTAAAGCCTGTTTCATTTCCACGATTAGAAAAAAAAAATTGTATATCAAGGAAGTTAGACCATTATACATTCAGAATACTCTCCCAAAAGTTATCATCAAAATCATTTTTTATGATTTTTGAGCATTACATGATATCTTTTAACATCTAGTTAATTTTGATTTTTCCTTATGTGGAACATTCAAAACTATCACTTCAATACCTCTTAACGTGTCATAACTAAGAAGAAGAAGGCTAGGGATGGAATCTTTTCCCCAATATTGATATATCTAAGGACATTGGTTCTATAAAATGAAGATATATCTTTTAGATGCTCAATAATTATGGTTTTTATGACTCTTTTGTCAAATAGATCAATTCCATTATCAAGAGTTCTATGCTCTCCATTGTCATTAACGTATCTTCCAGAGGTTATTTACAATGTTCCATAGTTGTCAGATAGGGGAATCCCCTCTCTAGATTTCTATTATCTTTGGTGGAATATTACATGTTTAATTGACTAAATGATCTTTTATAGGAGGGTTTATGTAGGATAATGAATGTTGGATGGTGACTTCATACTCTTTCTCACATCTGATAAGCTGATGAAATTCTTATGTTTGAGAAAGATGATAATGGGACATATCTTGTATTCAAAAAATTATTGATCATTATGAGGAAGACTCTGGACAGATGATAAGTAAGAATATATTTTTTGTAGTCTTCAGAAGGGGCATGATTGTATCCAAACAATTTAAGACTTCAAGGTAGATAGGAATTAAAAAATTGGGTTTCCATTAAATTTTCCTGGAGTTACTTTGTTATAGGGAAAGGATAAAAGTTTCTATCATGAAAACATTTCGTCTAGAATTATTGAAAAAATGGACACTTATAACGGGTAAATATAACTCTGGTAGGGAGGTTTTTCCATGTTAAATCAATGATTACTTTAATGTTTTTATCATTTATACCTTAGTAAGTTGACTGTGACCCATCTTACAGATCTTCACGTTTTGATCAGAAATTTGGTTTGGAATGGTTGTATTTTTTAAAATTATCTCATTATAATGGATTGTAAATAATGTATTAAATTATTTTTACATGGGTGGAATGGGATTCAAATCCTTGATGTTTTTTAATGATTCCATCCTTAGTAAATTGAATTAGAATTTACATACTTCCATTGATTTTCTATGAAATTCAATTATAATATATTCATCGCTAAGTTTCAGAGTGTCTATTCAATGTCTATTTCCAATTATGTTTTTCCAACCATAAAAAACTTTTATCATGACATTATGTCCTACTCAAAATTTCTGGTTTGTAGGTACTCCACTAAAAATGTTTAGAGTACACCTTGGCTGGACAAGCCCATAAATGACATTATGGAAGTTCCTCCACTTATGAAGAACCTATATATTGTTGATGAAAATAATTATTTTCCTATTCAAGGGTGTATCCCCCCTCAAATTTGGTATAAATTATAGAACTATATTTTCATTGACACCAATACTTGGGTCCATACCTATACTTCTACTAGCAATTTCACTTACAAGTACTTCTATAGGAATCTTTGTGAGGTAATTAGTACACCCCGTGGTTGATGAAAATGTTTAAAACATCTTAAATTCCTCCTTCACATTTTATGATGCTCTAGTGAATATGGAATGGGAGTAATCTGATTTATAGTCTGAGACAAAATTGTGGAATTTAGCTAGATCCAATTTGCAACATTTTTCAACAATCTAAGGACACGATAAATCATATCTTTATCTTCTATCCTTTATCCTTCAGGTTTTGGAAACATTTGAAATTGGTATTCGGAAATTTACTAGATAGAAATAGACTTCTAAACACGAGGAAATTTTATGTGGGCTGATAAATGTGACTAGAGTTATCCCATTATTCTCTCAGTTGTAGCTACTGTCATGTACATCATCAAAAAATCACGAAATTATTTTAATTTTCACAATCAAAACCTATAATTCTTAGATGTTTTGAGAGATTCCTACCATACAGTCATGTCTACCTATAAAAATCACTCAAGTTAAATGAAAAATAACCTTATTGATATTATTATTCTGAAAATTTTTGGAGTTTATGGAAGGTTAAAAAAACAAGTAGTCATGAAATCCATTATACAGACTCTTGCGGTCTCATGTTGGATGAATGTTAATGTGGATGGGGTAGAATTAGGTGCACCTGGACCATTGGGATATTCTGGGGTCTTTCTCACTCATTGGGGATTCAATTAATGATACTTATATCATTAAAATGGGAATGTATTGACTATTGACTCTATGATTTTGAATATTATTAAAGTAGTAAAATATGCTACTTATCTTGGTTGGAGGCATCACTGGGTGGAATACAACTCTACAACTATTGTTTATATTATGAAGACTCACTCTAGATATTTTCATTGGATAATAATTCCATCATGGTTTTAATTCCTCTTTCTAATTGTGGTTCTTCATCTAGATGTCACTCAAGTCTATAGGGAATCCAACTAGGTTGCAAATGATCTATCTAAGAGGTAAAATATAGAGGCCTCCTTGATCTTGTCTTTTGTTGCACCAGATTTTGGATCAATTTTTTTTTGATATGGATATGTGTGGGTTTTTACACTCCTGTCTTTGTAAATTCCCCTTCCCTACAAATTTTTTCATTTTCTAATAAAATATTCTAGTAATGGGATTTCCTGACTCCTGAATGAGTTTGATTCTATTATATTTCAACATTGATAATATCTTTAGATTCATTTCATTATCAATTTATTATATTAATGGAATGTATTTTCAGTTATTTAGATTTCAAAATTTATGATGACATATGTAATAATGATAGTAATGTTATTGATTAAATGGAATGTCTATTTTTTATTTGAAATTACATATTGATTATTCTATATCCAATTATTATTTTCAGTTTATTGATTAAATGGAATGTGTGCTATATTTTTACCATTCCTTAATGAAATTGAAATATACAGTTATGAGGATCACATTACTGATTTAGTTACTTGTGATCTTAGTTATTTACCATTCTATATTGATTAATCCTTATTTATTCATGATATCTTACACTATACATAATCATTACAAAGGATTTGAGATAACCTTTATTTTTTAATTTTCTCAATGATACAATGATTTATTCACTGAATGATTTCAATGATTCTAAATAATTTCCATTACTATGATTTGTATTTTTCTTGAATGATAAAATGGGTATCATGTACATATTTATTTCTGTAAGACTAAAAAAATAATTTATCTTTGGTGATGTGATCCCTTCCATCTTATGCTAATGTAATAAAGTTGACACTGGATCTAGGCTAATAGAGTCTATGTTGTTATAGATTATATAACCCTGTAATGAATTATGTATATCATTATATATCATTATATTATATTTTATGGGATATGAAGGTTAACCTAGTAGATAAGAATATAATTATATTAATATTTATCTGTAACGTATGTTCTTGATTTCTTAAGATTTCTCAATTTACATGTTTTTATAATATACCCAATTAAAATTTTATATATATGTCTCCATAATTCTATATTATTCTAATTTAATTTCTACTATCTTATAATAGGTATCATGTTCATGTTTTTATAATAACATTGTTCCAAAATTTTTATTTAGTTATGTCATAACATATGATCATTTATGAATCTCCTATTGATATAACAATGTTTTTTCTATTACTCGTCCATTAGAACACCCTTGACCTATTTATAATTATAGTGTTCCTAATTTTTCATTCATTATTCCATACCATATGATAATTTATATATCTCTTATTGATACAAACATTATATTTCAATTATATTTATACTAGCACACCCTTTCCAATATTAATATATTTCCATAGAATTTCCAATTCATTTAAATATTTACAAGGGTATCATTTGACCATACTTTCATTGAATAAATGTTTTTATGGTGTAACAAAATAGATATTAACATAATCTTTAATGATTTTAAACTATTATGTCATAAGAGTAACATTTTTTACTATGACCAATTATGTATAATCATATGAAATGATAAAAACACTATTTTTTATGTATTGTTCATATAATTTAGAAACAATGTAGGGTTTAGTAAATTTTGGGGGCTAGTTCAAGAATAATTTTATTGTAAAAATTATATAATCCAAGTTTTAACCAAATGTGTTTTATGTTATAAAAAATTATTTATTATTTAAAATTCATTTAGATGTATATTATCTTTATTCACACTAACCATTTTGGTTTTAGTAAATAATTCGAACATAGAGAACCTTTATGAATAATAAATATGATGAACAATGCACTGGTTTTCCCTAAAAATAACAAACAATGTAAGATCAAGTGTGGGAAATATCATCATTATGGGTATGAAGTTGTCTATTTTTTGAATAATCAACTCCACCTAATTAGACTCCCAAATACAAAAAATATGGGATAAATCACTATTGAGTCATTGTTTTGATAATGAACACCATCCAATAGTATATCATAAAATCCAACATATTCGAATGAATGGATAACAATAAAATAAATGAATAATTTTTGTTCTTATCAATTTATATAATAATTAATTTATTTTATTCATTTACCATTCTAAGATGGTGAAAAAAATGATGGAGAAAAATAGTCAATAATATATGAAAATATCTATGATGTGATTGTTTAATATGATATTAATGTGTAGATGAAACAAATAGATTCTCATTATACTCATGTTTTTGAGGAATGGGGGATGAAAATGGAGTTTTATAGAATCTATAACGATAAAACCCATTGTGTAATTAAAATATACTACCAAATATAGTAAAAATGCTTTAAAAACCCCTAGACAAATTCCTTAAAAGAATGTAAATTTTTATAAATATGAAAAATGTTGTTTTCAAGCACCATATAATGAAAAAATATACGATGAGGTTGATAAATACAATTGGGGATAATAATGTTATACATGAAACCCAATGAATATTTTATATCTTTAAAAATAATGTGTTTTGTAATTATGTAAACAAACTCCCCAAAAAAATATTTAAATATGGAAATAAAAAATTATAGCATATAAAACCATTATATTAAGGGAATTATTGTTCAATAACTAATATTAAAGTAGATTCTGAAAATAAAATTTTGAAAATATTACATATTATCCATCTTTTGTGACCGACTCTATCCATGAATATTCATACCGGTGTAATATTTCATTAATAGAAATAATGAAATAAATATTGGAAGATGGTTTCTTAGAAAACATAAATAATAGTTATTGGAACATAGGTTATTATAACTTTATCTTTGATAATTGAATGTTGATATGAATCAATGCAAACAAATTATTACTTTCCCTTATAAAGAATATTTTATTTTTGTATTGGATCTATAGTATATAGAAAGAAAATGTTATTATGATTAATTTTCTTATTTTTATGATGATAAACACTTGAAGAATTATATATGAAAAATAATGGTTTGATCCCCCTAAATATGAATTAACTGCTTGTATTTGGTATATCCATTAATCCTTGTACAAGTTCATATTCATCATTTTAATGTGTTGTTAGTGAACTTTTCAACGAAATTGTGTATATAGAAGAATAAAGTCAAATAATTATATAGAAAGATTACATTGAACTATTGTTTACTTTTATCCAACCCAATTCACTAATTTTACATCCATGAAATTCCTATAGTTGTGATCCATTAAATTAAAAATTTATTTAAATAATTAATTTGGGAGGAAATATCTAAGTAAACTATTCATCTAGGATGATAGAAATAGATTCCTCTTACCATAGAATAATGAGGGATTGACTTTCATAACGTAATGGAGAACATAATAATTAATCAAAGAAATATAGAACATGAATTAGTTGTATAATATACTCATTGGGTTTGTTTTATACACAAATATGACCAGTACCTTATCTATATTATTTTTATTTTTATCACTCTATAATCCACAATTTGAATATAGATTATCCATGGTTTTATGGATATTATTGAAAAAATTATATGAATAGTTTTTTAAGAAATATTTTCATTATATAATGGATATTTTTGGGGAAAGACTCAATAATTCCCATTTTATTATACATCTTTTTAAGAATTCAATTTCTTATATAATTTCAAAAATCTTATCTATATAGTACTATATAATCAAAAAACATCTGCAAAATTATTTCTATAATTCATAAGAAGTGTAATATTTGATTATAAAAAATAATTAAAAATAGAAATTTTATTTGGAATTGTATAGATATTTCATATTCTCTCCTCACCCCTGATTTGATGGGGGTATTAAAAGATTAATTATCTCTAAAATAAAAAATAATTTATTATTTGGTATATTCAGAATGATGTCATAACTTATAACCATGGTATTCTAATTCATATAATCTATTTTGAATTAAAATACAGATGCTCTAAATAATCGAATTTACACTCTATGATCAAGTTATTTATCATTATATTAATGATGATCTGTGTCTGAATATATTTTAATTTGTTATGGGAAATTAATTATGTTCTCCAAACCATTGAAAACCCCATTAAAACAAGGTTTTTGGTTATAATGTAAATTTTCTAAAAGGGTGGAATAGACTCATCTTATTCACCTCTTTGTGTTGGGAAATTTTAAAAACAGGAAATAATGTTTCAATTAAAAATATTTTTATAAATTTACAATATAATATATGAATATATAATATATTGTACTATTCTAAAAAAGGATTGAAACATAGGAATATAATTTATTTTAACAATGTTCTAATGTGTGGAGGAAACATGGTTTGTTATCGAAAGGGAAAAGTTGTTGTAACACCCTGAACCCATAATCCCAAAGCCAATGTATTACATTATTACATTGGAATCGATAAAATATTTTTATCACAAAGGAATGATCAATTCAGTAGTTTTAGTATCCAAATATATACATTATACCCATTTTAAATTGGTAAAATAAGATAAAACATAATACATAACAAATGCTAATAAAGGACATCCTTGAAAACTCTTTCAAATATCTCTTCTTCGTAACCAAAGGATATAGAAAAATTTAGCGTGAGAAAAAATTATTATTAAGGGATATGTACTATAGAAATTATCATGAATCAATGTGAATAAATCTACATGGAATGGTAAATAACTGAGAACACATTCAATTCAAATAACTAGATAAGTAATAAACAATATGGTAGGGAAAATAAATTAAACTCATTCCATTTAATCAATAGTCTGAAAATGAAATGCGTTAATATACTTTTTCATATTGAAAATACACTGGATAATAATTGAAATTATTTTTTAACTAAAGAAATAAATTAATATTAGACATCATGTATTTGGTATATGAACTACCATACTGTCAATATATATTCACAGGATAGTTTAAACTACTCTAATTTTTCTAACTAGTTCATCTCATGAGATTGTCGATGCATTGAGAGGCTGTCAATAATTAGTCCCCACCATTGTCTTATATTATAAAAAATTCATCATATATTAAATAATCAATTTAAAAAAATATTTTTAAATCAATGTTTCCCATAACACATTAAAATATTTGATTCATAATACCCATAAATCTAAAAAATTATCAAAAGAAACATTAAATACCATTAAAATAAATAAATCCACTATATGATATATCAAAGGGTAAGTGCACCATATAAAAGAAATTAGTGGGGAATAAGGCATATATTACAGTAATAGTAGGGAGGTAAGAGAAACCATTACCTTGCAGTTTCCTTAAATTTAATGTAATTTAACCTCCTATATAATGGATTAAATCATGTTAATAATTAAAAAAACAATATTAATATTTTTTATATCTTATATGATCCTCTTATATTCTCTTATACCCCTTTTGTTAATAGTATTTCGTTATTACAATTGTTAAAGTATTAGGGGCTTCATTTTCCTAGTAACGTTTCATCATGTATATCCTAATTTTTGTGTATAGAATAAAGTTCAGTCATATCTAGAATAAAATTATTTCATATATATAATATTTATTAATTACATACTTTTTCATAATCATTATTAAATGGGTAATATTAAAAAATAATCACATTGCATCAAGGAGAAGGTATTCCATATGTACACACGAGGGACAATATCATTCCCTAAATGGTGACAGGATAAGGAAGTGGATAAATTTTTATTTTTAATTAATCAATATAATTTCATAATTATTTTATATAACAATTATTTCCAACATTATATCCATCCATGAAATATGGGGATGAAAAATAGATTACACCAAGATGTGGCAATGATAAGTCCTACGTACACACACATGATGTTTTTTTGTATTTTGTAAGACAGATAAAAAGGGAAAAATGGTTGTCCCATAATTGTAATAAAATATTAGAATATTTATGATAATATATTTATTAATTTATCTTTGAAACAACACATGGATATGAAGTATATAATGAAACAAACATGAATGAATTGATAATGATGCTTACCTCTTTTTTAGTAGTCTTCCTTGAATCACTTCTAAAATGATATATGGTAGGTTTTTTAATGGAACACAACATATATAAATTTACTAAGTATTTTTAGAAGAGATATTTAAATGTTTTGATCAATATATATGGATCAAATTAGCGAGTTTTATGTGAGGGAGGAGGTTCCCTTTTATAATTTAGGTGAGGGGAAAATTTTTAAATCCAAAGAAATATATTAAAATATAATATGTTTATTCTAGAGGTAAAGACAAAAAATTACATATATTGGAATATAGGAAAATATTTCTGACCGTATGTTATAGAATTTTTAGTTAGTTAACATTTTTGGGTTTTTTAACCAATTTAATAAAATATTAATTCAATAAAATATCACTATTTTCAAATTTGATACCATTCATTTAATTTGAATTAAAATACATAAAGACAAAGTAGAAATTAGAAAGTAATTATCTCAAAAAATATCTAATATATCCTATAGTTCTATAAAATTAATTATACACATTATCACATCCCAAATATATCAACAAAAATACTTTAAAAATAAATTATTTTAGATTTTTTTTAATTATATAAAAAATGTATATGCATTGCAGAAGCATTTTGGGTAATTATATAATGTATAAACAATAAAAATACATTTCTACAATAAATATAATATCCTTATTATCAAAATTTTAATTTTTATTCATTCATATCGTGATTTTGTAACTATTTAGAAACATTAAAGATATTAAATAGCCAACAAGCCCATACCTGAGTGGTAAGGGCTCCTTCTTGACATCTAAGAGACCCACATTCAAAACAAGGTAGAGGTGAATTTATGGGATACTGTAGTAGTCACTATTATCGTACTCTAGCAGTCACTTCTATAGTACTATAGTAGTTATTGTTCAATACTGTAGTAGACAGAACTATTCACCCGATTTGGGCCTTCAGGGCACTAGTTTGGGCTTACGGTTCTAAAGGGACTTTGTGTCATCAAAGGCCTTAGAGCCGCAGGGCCTTCAGAACACATAGACCATGGATTATCCCAATTCACATAGAACATGCCCCAAAAGAGGATCAGAGAAACAAGAGTAGAAGCCACCAGAAGTAGAGCTAACCAGATTAGAAGAATGAGAGGGTATGGAAGCTGCCATCGGGACCAGAAACTATGCAGCTTTGTATGGGGAAAAGCTAGTCGATCTGCAATGCAAGGTGGGGAGATAGGTGATCAATGAAGTAGAAGTTGGGGAGGGGAAATTCTAGTGGGTTGGGCCTACGAGTCATGTAATGATCATGGTTTGCCTCTGGTCCTTCGGGTCATGAATTACGGTTCAGTCGAGCCTTGTGCCTTAGGCCTACAGATAATGTATGAGTTCCCCTTCAATCCTTAAAAGGGGTATTATCCATAAAAAAAATGAAAATAAAGCCTTTGGGCCATTCAGGCGGTAAATATATTAAATAAAAATAGAGTGACATTTTTGTTACTATCATTGATTTAAATAATGTATAAGTTATTTTCATAGGAATTTTTATATTAAATAAATAGAATTATATCTTAAGATGTCATAGGTTTAATACTATTCATTGAAGAGTATTTAGACATGTTTATGTTGCATTATTACCCTTATCATTTGGTGTTAACCCTAATTTAATCCCTTTAACTTTTACTGTGACAACATGTGTTTTTACTTCTTAACAGTTAATATAGTTACTATAAAAGGATAAAATAACCATAAATGGATGAATGTTGAAATTTTCATCATTATCCCAATCATTTTTTAGATTTTTATATTGATTTATGTATTTTATACCATTCAATAAAATATTATTCATTTTAAAATATCATTAATATCAATTTTAACACTATCCATTATTTTGACTATTAAAAAATATCAATACCCATGATTACAGTGGTCCAAAACCTTTAATGAATATCTAATATGTTAAGGATAGTCATAAAAATCTGGGTTTACATCAATTATATAAATTATATTAATTTTTATATTTTTAATATCATTTATTTGTAATATCTATTAATTAAAAAATTATTTCATCACCATTGTGTAAGCCTTAAATTTAGATATTTATTCCATAAATATTAAAAATAAATTCTCATGATGAAGATAAAATTTATCTTTCAAATGAATATTTATAGAAAAAAACAATATTTTTAATGAAATAATTTAAAAATATAACAATTATTAAAAACATGAGCATGCCATATTTGACTTTCTTTAGAGTAAAGTACTAAAAAAGTCATAAACTCATCCATGTGGCTTCATGAGGCCATAAACTGTTCTAAGGATGACATTGGATGACAATAACTCAATCAATAAAATTTGGAAAAGTTTTTGGGTAATTTTATAATATTTATAATAATAATTGTACCCATATTTACTTGATTTATATTTAACCGTGTTTATAAAAAATTACTAAAGTTACTGTTCATATTAAAAAAATAAATAAATGGCTCCTTTTTAAATAATTTGGATCCTCTAATTCCAAATAAAGAAATTTTTTTTCCAAATTCAAAGAATAATAGTGGTATTAATCAATTTAAAAATTATCCCTCTGATGGAATGAGAAAATGTGTTTTTAAAGTGAAAACATTGAAATGATTCAAATGTTTTTATATCCAAATTAAATATGAAATTGACTCCAACAACCTAAATTAGAGTAACGTATAAAAAATATATCTAACTATATATTACAACCAATAAAAATATAATTTAACACTATCAATTATTTAGACAAAAAATACGTTTTCAATTAAAATTTCGAACTTTTTCACTATTCATCAAAATATGAAGCTTAACACAAAAATAAAAAATATTAAGTCAAATAAATTTATATATTTCTATTTCAAGAAAGAAGTTTTTTTCCAAATAAGATTTATAAAAGTATCAAATCTAGTTTTAATTCAACACCACCATAAAAAAGTGGTAAAACTTCCTTTAAGAAAATATAATCTTTTAATGTGTAAAATTGGATTCATTATTATCTTATGTCTATAAAACCATTTGAATGAGTGTCAAAAAATTATAATAAATATATAATGTATAAATTTAATATATTGGTTAGTACTATTCCTTTATTCCAATTTAACAACGATGTTATAATAATATTTCATTATTCATTTAAGATGAGAGTTGCGTGCAATCTATGTTTAGATTTGATTATCATTAAAAATATACATACCATAAAATAATGGGTTCTTAAAATTTCCCCTTATTTAGTATATTTTTTATCACAATTTAATATTTTCAACATAAAAATCAAATTTTGATACTCAAATATTCATTTATAGGAAACCGATATCAAAAATAAGTTTAATAAAACATCCCCACAATAAGAGGGAAATGTAAATGAGAAGGACACAAAAAAATTAGGCATTAAAATATGAGAACATTAGATGAAAGTTAACATTTATAAATCAAAGTAAAAATTAACTACCATGTTCTTATGGAGAGTGATGTAGACCATGGTCATTATAATGGTAACCCTCTCAAAACTATAAATTTGTGATATGTTCAATGACAATTGATTTCTCAGAAAGAAAAGTAAACAGATGACATTTTTTCTTCAAAATAATTTTTCTTTAGTAAAGGGATTAATTTAATATTTATAAAGCCACATAATAAATAATATTACCTGATCACTTTCAATTTCATAAGTAAAATATCATTATTTATTTGTTCTCTGATTTATTTTTACTTTATCATTGACACCTAGAAATGAATTTTCAAGATTAATGTTTTCACACGTGAATAACTTTTATGAATAATAAGATCGATGAGTCATTCCATTAGCCTTTAAATGTTCATTGAAACAAAAATGGTTATCAAATATTATACAATATGAGTTATCATAGTTTATCCAAAAAATAATATACAATGTTTAGGTCAATCTATTCAAATCATCAGACACATCAAAAATTTATCTGTATAATTTTACAGTTCAAAAAGGTTTATAAAATCCTAAAATCAATCTTAAAATTATATTCTCTAAAAAATGAAACGTAGATCTTGTTTTCATATAACAAAATTAGAACCATAATGAAAAAAATTCAGGCTTTAAAATTCATATTCAAGTGGTACTATAATACAATCATTAAAAATCCAATGATTATTATAACCAATAATAATGATGAAATAATTATTGAATATAAATACGGAATAAATTTAATCAATATACTTCATTCCTAAACCATTAAATATGCTTAATAATTTTATTTATTAATACCTACTTACTTTTCTTGGTTTTATATAGTCTCTTCATCATTAGTAGTGTATCCATAAATTCTATAACCTTACTGTTTCTAATTATTTACCAAATCCCAAATAATAATGGGAGGAACATTAATAATAGTGATATAGACATTAAGAATAATTTATATGACATCTAAATCATGAAATTTTATCAATATAATAATCCTTATGTTTAACATAGTTTATTAATTGTCAATACCACATCAATATAATGATATCTTATACATAGGATTACCCTCAATTTCATTAATATGGTTATATTCCATAATCCTTGTTTCCTAAATCTAGTTTAAATAGTTTTCATTAAAATTTATTTGATACCATCTATAATGATAAGACCCTATATTCTAAGAACTAGTGCATTAATTTATTACATTTCAATTGATACATGATTTGAATCCCAAAGTATTGATCAATTTAGCTATTTTGGAACTGAGATACTTACATGAAACCCATTTTATATTGGGAAAATAATGTAAAACATAATAAATAAAAAATGATAACAAACCGAAACATTTACAAATCATTCAAATATTTCTTATTCATAACCATGGGAAATTATAAAATAAAGGTGAGATCAAATGTTCAGTAAGGGTTGTGTACAGTGGAATATATCTTGAATAAATTGGAAGAAAACTATGTGGGATGGTAAATAACTGAGAAGAAATTCCATTCAAATAGCTCGATAAGGAATAACCAATGTGGCAATGTAAATTAGTGAAAAAAATTAAATTTAATCAATAGTATGAAATAAAATTCATCCATATATTTTTTTCATAGAAAAAATCCAGTGAATAATTAGTAAAATGAATTATGAATTAAGGAAATTATTTAATATTGGACGTTATGTATTTGTAACATGAATGTAAAGATATTTTCTCAGGATAGTTTAATCTTATATGATCTAGATAACTAATTCCTCCCGTTAGACTGTCAATGCATCATGGGGATATCTATAACTGAGACCTACTCATTTCTATCAGTCCGTATCTATCATTATATATTGAATATTCACATTAAAAATATATTTTTAAATCAATCTGTCATGTACCACTTTGAAATATTTAAATCATAATCCCCATTAAAATAAATAATTATCAAATGAAACAATAAATAACAAAATAATAAATATATTCTTGATATTATTGTATGACGGGGCAGTACACCACATAAAATAAACAAGTGGTGAGTAGGGAACATCACACATAAATAGAAGTGAGATGTGAAAAATAGTTACCTTGTGGATTCCCTTAATTGAAAATTCATTAACCTCCTATATAATGGATTTAAAAATTATAATAACTTATAGAAGAAAAATATTAATAAATATTATATCATATAATATCCTATTTTATTATTTTAACACCCATTTGTTAATAATATTTTATTATTACTCTTATTTCAGGTGTTAAGTGAATAATTTTTGTAGGAAAATTTCTACATGTATGTGCTAAATATTGTGCAAAGGTTATAGTTCTGTCACTCTGTTTTAGTCTAAGGTGTGTGTGTGTGGGAGAGAACAAAATGGTCTGACAGATAATATTTAATTGTCTACTCTTATAGAGTTTTACTTTAGGTTCACCATTTTTGTTTTAGCCCAAGTCATGTTGTGACCCTTTTTGGTTGGCGAGATGGTCACACCAGGACTTGGTAGTATATCCTTCTTGTGTTATATAGGAGGAGCCATAATTGAGTTGTCCCGAAGGGTGATTGTAGGGGGTTTCAGTGTTTGTGCATGTAGCCCACACCAGGTATGATTTCATTGTATGATCTCCAAAAAGTTGTTTCGTGTAGCCAATAACACCCAATGACCCTTTGACCCCTGATTCATGGACCTTATTTCCAAATAAAGGAACTTGTGATATGAATTTTTCAACGACACTTAAGGACTCCATTGGTCAATATGATGAAAAGTTGGGCTCATCACACTGTTTTTGGGGGAATTATTTTCTATTTTGGTTGTATCTTATAGATTAAATAAATGTTCTTATAATTGGGAATCCTTGGTTGATTACCAAGAAATTTCTTGCATATTTTCCCTGGGATAGAAGATCAATCAAGGATATAAATGGGTTTGGAATCATATCTATATATACAAATTTATCTACAGATGAGGACACTTGTATATATCTAAGGTTTTTTATCAATATAACCCTTTTACAGAAACATTAATGACCCTTGGAATTTTACTAAGGAAATGGTGATTTAAGCCATATGATGAGGTGATCTAGAGTTTTTCATCACCCTGAGGGATAGAGGTTGTTGTGATGGTGTGAGTGAACCTATAAGATCAGATTCCTACTTATACTCATTAGATGAATCATATTCTACGTAGTTCAGTGTCACTTTACTGGACACATCACCTTTTATGGTTGTGAGACAAGGACCCATTCATTTAATTTCACATCATGCCTTTAGGATGTCCCGATAAATGATGCCTAGTAAAAATTTCATTTCGGACTTATGATGTAGCAGACCAAAATGACCAAAAGATATATGGTCTCCTGGGTAGATATGACCCAATTGGGGATATTTCCCATGGAACATTAGGGTGATATGGTTGTTAGGTTTGGACCTCATATTGGATTCATTTTTATACTAGTTAATTGGGAATAAAAACCGTCGTAGTTCAGTTTGAGTTGGGACTTACACCCTTAAGGAAGTCTATTTTTGGGGGAATGATTGGAGCTTACACGTAAGATCTTCCAATTTGATAGAAAAATTATTAGGATTACTCCTATAGAGGATTCCATATTGAGTTTGGATAAATTTTATTGGGAATGATTTCTATGTAGAATTTCCCTTGAGCTTAGGCCTTTGGTAGAAATCTTACGTATCCTAATTGTAGTAAGAATAAAAGTATACATAGTTCATTTAATTTGGGTTAACTCCTAGTTTGAGGCCCATTATTTGGGGTTATATAGATTTCATGATTTTAGTCAGCCTCTAAGACCGCATGAGTCATTGTTGGTGTGAGAAATAAGAGGAGGTAGGGGATCTATAGGTCGCACATCCCACATCATCTACTGGTATATTGTACTAGATCCCAACGGGGGGAGAGAGAGGAGTAAAAAATGTGACCAACCCATCTATTTCATTTACACATCCTAGATAGATTGATTAACCTATCCAGGTATTCCTAGAGAGGAGGTATAATGGAGAACTGATGAAACCACCTCCACACAAATACAGGAGCTTACCATATTGGGGGTGCCCTGAAATTGGTTTTGGGAAAGGGGAGGAATGTATCTTCACTTTAAAAGGAAAATTAATTGTGATTTCCTTGCATGTTAGTGACCCTCTTCGAAGGGAAAGGCGAGTGACTACCCTTGAACCTAAGAATGGGGATGTTCCCAATATTATTTCAAGTTTGGACCTTGGGTTACCATGGGAATGTAAACTTATAGACATTAGGAGGGTATGATTTGTAGTAGGGATTTTATATGCGACTCCGCATACCATGGGTATGTAAAATAAAAATGGAATTTTGATGATCCCATTGGTTTTATCATATAGATATTGAGGCTTTGGAATGGGGTTAAGACTGATAGCGTTGGAATGGTTCATGGAGGGGTTCTAAATGAGGCGATGGAAATGAAAGGAGATGCTCTAAGAAGGAGAGTAGAACATCCAAGGGTACCCTATTCTACAAATTTTTCATTTATGTGGGGGTGTGGGCCTCCCTTCATATCATGTAACAATATGGTTGGAGAGAATTTCTACGTACCATTATGTTATGTGGACCTACATGAGGTTTTTATAACACTTCGCTATGTGGGGCTGGGTTTTTGCTACGAAGAATTGTGCTACGTAAGGCTAAGTTTAGTATGTGAAGTGTGGTGATGCACAGTGTAGGGATCAACCCACATAGCATGGTGCTACATGGTGAACCGGTGTGAATGAGGAGAATTTGTTTTAGTTCTCTAAAAGCATTTCAACCACAAAGGGGAAAAGGTCTGCGGTATGCCAATTAGGTTCGCAGTCGACCCCATTACTATGTTTCATTCATTATTTTTTCTCTATGTGATGAATTTATTCCTATGGAAATTATTTAGAAGAGGATCGTGCCTCATCAATCAATATCTTCAAAAACCCTCCAAGATTCTATTCAATCCTCTGAAATCCGATACTTTTCTCAGCTCCCCATGGGGTCCTTTTACAGAGTATTGGAGAAGATAGATCTATGGATCACAATAAACCTTTTACGAAATCCCTTGGGGAGATACCCCATCCCATGGATGAATCAACCAATAGTTTCTTGTGGGGCTATAGTTTATGGTGGAAAAAATCTCCACCTCAATCATAAGAATGACTTTTTCTTTTTTTAGGGGGCGTTACTAGTTTTTCCTCATCTATGAACTTTTTATGTTTGGAGGGAAAGTATGTGGGGCTAGAATTATCTACCTCTATTTCACCAGTTATGTGGTTTGTTGTAACATCCTAGGTAAATAAATAATATTACATTTTCATATTTATTAATATTTTTAAATTAATTATTTATTTTACTTTAAATGGGATGCTATGTTCGATGGTGTACATGAAACACAACAACGAGTTTATTTTAAATCGTACGTTGCACACTAATAATATAATATAATTATTCTAAATGGTAGCTAATTCCTAGAAATTGTGTTAGAAGGAATGAATATAAATAACTGAAATATGATTATACATGTTTGTTAAATGTTTTTATAATTATCAAATAAAGTTTAGAGGCTTAAAATGTGAACGAATCTAATTTTAAGCATAATTTACCTTAAATAGTAGATTTACCACATTTTTATGGAGAAACCACATTAAATATAGTTATATTCACTTTTATATGTTCTATATGACCAAATAAAAGTCTTCTTTTTAATAGGGACATCAAAATTTACTTTGGGTAAATTTTTTGTTTTTTCTAATAAAATTCATCTTTTATGAATTGTGAAAAATACTATATTTTAATTCAAAAGTGACTTTTAATATAATCTATTTATATGGTAATATTATCTTTTAATTGGGTTTAAAGTGTAATTATATTAATTTTTTACAATTTAATCCAATCTTGGTCATTGGAATTAAATTCACTTTGAAATTGGACATAAACAAGTATCAATCTTTGGATAATTATTTTTTCGTAAAAACATGCTATTTGTTTTGATAAGGGGAATTAATTTTAAATTAATTAATCCAAATTATATGTTTTAAATTTGGTAAAATATACATCATTTTTGAATTCAGAATATGAAATATAGCTTAGGCTGATTTTTTGGTATTTTTCTGAAAAACTTCAATTTTTGATGAATAGTGAAACCACTAAGTAGTAGTTAAAAAACTATGTTTTTCATTTAAATGAAATTATACTACTTATGTGAATTTTATTAAAAAAATAAAACATACATTGTTGTATTTGTTAAGTAAAATGTGGCTCAAAAAGATGATAATAATTTTCAGTGAATAGTAACTTTTGACTTTTATTTACCGCAATTAAAGGTAAATAAGGTAATTCAATGTAAAAAATATTATAATAATAAATAATTACCTTAAAACTTGTACTAACATTATTTTATGAGTCATAGCCGACCATGTGAATCCTTGGGTGGATTTTGGAACCCCATGGAGCCACTTAGGAGTAATAATGACACTATAGATTAATTAACTTAAAGTAAGGACAAAATGACATAAACAAATATCTTTTAGTAAATTAATTTTTGAAAGGGGTTATATAAATTACCTTTTAGACTATAAATATTAATTGGAAAGATAAAAATATTTCCCACATCATGGTTTTTTTAATAATTTTTTGGACATCAAATAAATTAAATTATTTATGACACAATAAAGATGAAGTATTTACCACATTAATAAATTATTTAAATAAATAAGATTATAAAAATTAAAAAAATATTCAAAACCTATCCAATTCTTATTGGATGATTTTATTTAGACCATTAGTAATCTTATATTCTAATTTAGTAAGTTTTGTACTTTTATAAACAGAATATCATTATATAATAAAATAATTGTTTCACACTTTCTTAAAGAGCCCATCCTCCCCCTTATAAAAAGCCCTCACTTATAAATCTTTCCTCACACATCTCAATCACCTTGTATCATCCAAAACCTAACCAAATAATCTCTTAAGATCCATCTACTCCTCCTATAAGCCTTACCTTAGGCATAAGTCACTTCAAATAGTCATTTTGGTTCAAAGCTAAGGGAGTTACCCAAATTAAAGGTAACATTTTCTCTTAAATTCTTTTCTTTTATTTTACTTCTCCAACCCCTAAAATATTTTTATACATTTCTTTTATAACAACACCATTATAAAAAATATCCTAGAATTTTCTTATTATAATGATTCGAACTACACTTACACACACCTCCATTTAATGGATGAATAACATACTGTTTCTATGGATGGAAAACTAACGCCTCACAAAATGACGATTATTCGATTATCTCCTACTGCCTCTAATGGTGGCCATTAATATGGAACTATATTTATATATGATATATATTATGTTTATGTTTTATTTATTCTTTTGTGTTTTACATTTATATCCTACCTTTATGATTTCCATAAAGGGTAAACGTGATAATTTCATTTGAGGAAGTGCGGACTACATCCCCCTCAAAGTGATATGAATCGTTAATTCCATATGTGGGACGTATACAGGATATATTTAATGATATTATATATATGATATTATATTGTAATTAAAATATACCTATGTATAATTATGTTTTAATTCCATTAAAGTACTAAATGTAAATGAAAGTAGCATTCATGCATACGTATGACTTACCGTCTCTCTGAACAATGCATTTCATTTCTTATCTCCAAATTTTATATACTATTATAAATACACACACACACACACATATATATATATACTAGATATTTAAGATATATATATTATATCTCAATAATTAATATCATTTTGTAGATAATGGAATTTTTACCACATGGATAACTTGTAATTATAAGGTGTTTGTTTTTTGACTCAAGTACCAAATATCAACAAAATGACCTTTATTAGCTTAAATGATTACATAATGTTTCTAAAATGGTAATAAGTGATATAAATTGAAAAATAAACTTGAAATAGGTTATTAAGAAATTATAAATTATCTTAAGTTTATTATTCAAGAATAACAAGGACCAAATGAGTCAAGTTGGATATGAGGTAAGGGGTTTCTTTTCTCACTTTTAATTCTATGAGATTTCTATTTTCTGCCACTAATTTATGGAATGTGGTGTATTATGTAATTAAATTTGGTATATATTTACATTATCCTCTTTATATTCATGTTATTATTTGAATAATTTGGTGCTTATTAACTTTTGGTCATACGAATCGATTGATTACAATGTGGTAAGAGATTTTCCTCTCACTTTTTATTCCCATGAGATTCATGCTATACTTTTCCCTATTTCCTTTTGTGTTGTGTATTTACTTCCCAAGATTTTATTAATTGTGTAATATAAAAAAATTTATGGGTATTTACATCTTCATTTTATGAACCTTCTGTCATGGGTTGTATGTTTCGTAATTCACCAAATCGGTAAGGGAACCTTTTTACCTAATTTCCATTCCTTGGTTTAATCTTCTAATTCCTAATTATTTCATTCAATGATTATGTGTGGAATAAATATTTTTTTATTTAAGTTTTAATTTACACTCCCCTTTTTTTGTATATACTTTTGATACACACAATCACTATATTGATAAACTCTCAAGTCATTGATATGAACTTGATAATAGTAATTTAAACTCAATTTCTATTCATTGAGTTAAACATTGAAGTCATTGGTTTTGTCTTAAAAGGAAAATGTGTGAATTTCCTATGATTTATTTACATTGAATATCCAATCATGTTGAGTGTATTTATATTTGCCACACATTATTAAGTAATTGATTTATCTTTAATCTAAGGATACAATTTTTATAAGGGATTTCGTCTCAATTTACATTCCATCGAGACTTCATTTCCATTATGAAAAAATTCACTTTTATACGATGCATATAATTTCCTTCGGAAAATTATATCATGAATCCCTTTATTCTAATTATATTATAATGTTTTGACAGAATTTCATTCCTCAATTATTTTCATTCATGCATATCTCATTTGGTTAAGAAATATTTAACTAAAATATTATTTTAAATATTTATTCATCTAAATATTTATCATTAATGCCCCTATTTTCAAAATGGCTTTGAGTATTTATTTTTATAGAATTAGTGTTTTAAAATTTTAATTCCATTAAAATCATCAAAGAAGTATTGGACACTTTGATTCAAAAAAACTCTTTATGAAATGTTTTAAATGGTTCTGAAAGTGGTTTGATAAAGCATTGTTTATTTCAATATCTTGATTTGATATATTGGAATTTGGAAGTGTTATCTTTCCTTGATATTTGTGTTATGTGATATGATTTTGTTATGGTTATTGGGAATTGTTTACGTATACGGGTGGATCCATGATAAACCTAGGGCGGGTGATCCAGAGATAGCTCTCCAATGCATAGGGTAGTGTTATGGAGGTAAAAATTAATGTTTCTACTAAGAGATTTAAGAAATATACTATGATGGGTGTTTTAAATGTAACTCTATATGTAGCTATGAAATATAAATGGTTTGATAAAGCATGTTTCTTTCAATATCTTGATTTGATATATTGGAATGTTGAAATTTTATCTTACCTTTATAATTGTGTTATGTGTTATGATTATTTTATGGTTATTGGACATTATTTACATATATGGGTGGGTCCCTGATAAACACAGGGTGGGTGAGCCTGAGATAGCTCTCCAATGCATTGAGTGACATGATAGTGGTAAACATTAATGTTTCTCTTAAGAGATTTAGGTAATATACTGTGATGGGTATTCCAAATGTGACTCCCTATGTAGATGTGATAACTACAATGTATGTATGTTATGAATACCATAAGTTACCTATATTATTTATGATTTGTGTGTGTTATTCATAAATCTTATGATTTCTTATGGTATGTTAAGATTGAAAAGTATGGTTTTATTGATTTTTAATTAATGATGGGATAATGTTTTCCTTCCATATTATATAACTCTTATTGAAATTTTTATGCTCATCCCATGTTTTGAAATGTTTTTTACAGGACTTAAGGATAAATAGTGTCAAGGATGGGATCAAGGAAAATTCATGCTGCCTAAAACATGGGACTAAACATGACCCTTTTTTTCAAGAGTTTTTAATTATTTTATGAAAAAAATCGATACTGAGTAGAATTTTCTACATGTAATATTCAAGTTGTTATGGGAATGTTATGACCTAATTCTCTATAACTCTAAACCTAAAAAGATACTCAATGTGAATTATTAATTTAATTCAATATTATTAAATGTTTAAGGCCAAGTCATTATAGTTGGTATCAGAGGTCGGTTTAGATAACTTTAGAAGTTAGGGTGTTAGTTAATCATAAGTGACATAACCATAATGGTTAGTATATTGGAAAGATTAATAGTTTATTTAGATAGAGTGTATGAGTTTAAGATAACATGAATAAGTCTATATTATTTTTTACCCTTCTCATAAGATATTATATGATGATTTTACTGATATACACTCACTGGCCTTTTAGGTTTTAATAAATGGCCGGATCTAGTAGGAACCAAAGTAACAGTGGATGTGAAGAAAACTATGATTGTTTTTTGAATGAGAAACTGAATGAAATAGGAGCTACAATGATAAATATTGTGGTTATTCTCAACCAAATATCTGGATTCATGATCGATCACCTAAAACTTGTGTATTTTTATAAAGAATCATATATGCGAGAAAAAAATCCCCACGGATATTCAGGTAAAAATAGTAAGGGTATGTATATTCAAAAACCAATGTTTCCAGGATGTGGAAAGAAACACATATGAAAATGTTTCAAGGGGATGGAAAGATGCTATAGATGTGTGAATGGAGGTCATAAAGAAAGAACCTACCATAGAAAAAGGAAGCATCCAATTGCCTCTAGGAAATGGAAATAATTTATTTCTGAAGGATCAATTGAATGTTTTAAATGTGGTGTGCATGGTCATTATATAAACAGGTATCCTAAGAAGATGTTTCGGGAATGGGATCACCAGGATCAT
The DNA here is from genome assembly GCA_963277665.1 of Viscum album. NCBI lineage: Eukaryota > Viridiplantae > Streptophyta > Magnoliopsida > Santalales > Viscaceae > Viscum > Viscum album. Next base: position 984,756,548 of record OY728128.1, read on the forward strand.
AATTTTTTTATAAGTACCTAATACCATTCCGATTGAGGGTGATGAAACTGAAAATGACCAATGAAAGGTATGGATTATTTATTGACATATGTTTTGATATAATTGAGTCTTAGGATACGATTCATTATTTTATTTGTAGGAAAAAAGCATTTCATAATAAGTTGATAATTAATTTTTAATGCATCAAGAAGAACTTTGAATGAGTAAAAAGTCAACATGTATGAGATTCAAGAGTTATGGTAGATTTTAAGATGATGAAATTCTTAAAATTATTAAGGCTCTTTGATGATGGGATTACATTGGATGACTTTCTATTGTATGTGTAACCCTGAAGTTTGATATATGAAAATGTTATTCAAGGAATAAACATCTTTTCTTATAAGGGGTAATTGTGGAATTTTATTTTTGAAGAATCCATTTTTTTATTATGGATATATGGTGATTTGGGTTATTTAGAGAAATGATTAACCGATCATAGAGAATATGTGATTAGGTTAATTTCACTGTATAATTAGACTTTAAGACTATTCGATGTTTTTGGAGATAAATGTTACGATTTACTGTCGAAGACTATGTGATAAAATCCTTATGTGTTTTGGGTTTCGATATTAGTTTTTATTTCTTTTAATAATTTTATGGACAATTGTTTATTAAATTGTCTTTTTTGAGCTTTTGGTATTGTTTGAAAAATTTTGGAGATTAAGAGTTGTTTTTCTTTTTGTAAAAGATTATCCTTTTTGGGCATTATCTGATAATGTACTAACCAATTTTGGTTTTGGTTAATGTATAATGATATGTTAAATATATGGTTTATATTTTGTGGATCATGTTATTTTATATAAGTTGATTATAGTGCTTTCAATGTGAACACGTCATCTTGAATACTTACCATTTGGAGAAACGATGAGTTTGTTGTATAATTTTATTAAAGGATGACACTCTACATGACAAGTATGTATATTTCCATACAATATTAGTCTAGTTATTAATAAAACTCATCAAATATATGAAAAAGATCTTGAAGAAAAAATTTTATAATCCCTCTTTTATCATGAGACTTTTACCCAACCAAAAATTTATGATATTGTGGTGGTTAACTTTCCATGATCAAGTTCCATACCACTCTCTATTAATCTATGAGAGTTAGTTTCTCTTCCATATCCATGTTTTCAGAGAATCCTAGTATCTGTTGTCTCGGGTAACATTTGTACTTCTCTTTCTTTATTTTAAAGTGATAGTTTTATTAACTCTTTTTTCCGATGTGGGACATTCAATGAAGTTTCCGAGCCCAATTTTAAATTGCGAGGATGAAATTCCCAAAAGGGGGGAAGGATGTAACATCCCAGGTAATTAAAGAATATTAAATTTTCATATTTATTAATATTTTTAAAATAATTATTAATTTTACTTTAAAGTGGATTCTTTGTTCGATGGCGTATCCGATACACAACAACAGGTTTCTTTGAAATCTTACGTTACACAGTAATAATATAATAATATTATTTTAAATTGTAGGTAATGCCTATAAGTTTTATTGGAGTGAATTAATAGAACTAACTATAATATGATTATACATGTTTGTTAAATATTTTTACATTTATCCAATAAAATTTAGTGGCTTAAAATGTGAATGAATCGAATTTTAAGCATCATTTACCTTAAATTGTTGATTTAAACCATTTGATGGAGAACCCTCTTTAAATCAAGATGTTCTCACTTTTAACTGTTCTATTTTACCAAATAAATTTTTCGTTAGCATCAGGATATAAAAATTTACTTTGGTTAAATTTTTGGTATTTTTCTGATAAAATTCATTTTTTATGAATAGTGAAAAATAATGTATTATAATTCAAAAATGACTTTTAATATAATTTATTTATATGGTTAGATTATATTTTTAATTTTTTTTAAAGTGTAATTATAATATTTTTTAAACATTTAATTCAATGTTGGTCATTGGAATCAATTTCACTTTGAAATTGGACATAAACAAGTATCAATCTTTGTATAGTTATTGTTTCTTAAAAACATGCTATTTTTTTTAATAATAGGAATTAATTTGAAATCAATTGATCCATATTCTATGTTTTAAATTTTATAAAATATAAATCATTTTTTAAATCGGATTATAAAATATAGCTTAGGTTGAATTTTTGGTATTTTTCTGAAAAACATCAATTTTTGATGAATAGTGAAATCACTAAGTAGTAGTTAAAAAACTAACTTTTTCATTTAAATGAATTTTTTATACTTATGTGAATTGGATTTCAAAAATAGAACATACATGGTTGTTATTAGTAAGTAAAATTTCATTCAAAAAGATGAAAATAATTTTCGGTGCATAGTAACTTTTTATTTTTATTTTCCACCGTTAAAGGTAAATAGGGTAATTCAAGGTAAAAAGAATATTATAATAATACAAAATTACCTTAACACTTGTCCTTACATTGTTTTATGAGTTATTTTATACCATGGGCATCCTTGGGTGGATTTTGGGACCCCATGGATCCAATTAAGAGTGATAATGACACTTTAGATTATTTAACTTAATGTAAAGGCAAAAAATGACATAAACAAATATCTTTTAGGTAATTAATTTTTACAAGGAGTTACATAAATTATCTTTTCAAATATAAATATTAATTGGAAAGATAAATATATTTCCTACATAATGGTATTTGTTTTAATATTTTTAGACATCAAATAAACTAAATTATTTTTGACACATTAAGGATGCAGTATTTACCTCATTAATAAATTATTTAAATAAATAAGATTATAAATATTAAAAAAATATCCCAAACCTGTCCAATTCATATTGGATGATTTTATTTAGACTATTATTCATCTTATATTTGAGTTTAATTAGTGTTGTAACTTTTTAAACCTAATATAATTATATAATAAAATAATATTTTCACACTTTCCTAAAGAGCCCCTACTCCCCCTTATAAAAATCCATCACTTATAAATCATTCCTCACACCTCTCAAGCCCCTTGAATAGTCAAAAACCTTCCCAAATAATCTCCCAAGATTCCTATACTCCTTTTATAATCCTTAACTTAGTAAAAAAGCACTTCAAGAAGTCCATTTGGTTCAAAACAAAGGGAGTTACCCAAATTAAATGTAACCGTTTATCTTAAATTGTTTCCTTTTATTTTACTTCTCCAACCCCTAAATTTTTTTATCCCTTATTTTATAACAACACCTGTATAATAAATATAAGAGGATGTTTTTATGAGAATTATTTGAACTAAACTTACACACACCACCATCCAATGGATGAATTACATACTATTTCTGTGGATGGAAAACTAACGCCTCACGAAACGATGATTATTTGATTATCTCCTACCACCTCTCACGGTGGCCATTAATATGGCATTATATTTATATATGACATATATTATGTTTATTTTTTCTTTATACATATGTGTTTTTACATTTATATCCTACCTTTATAGTTTCTATAATGGGTAAACGTGATAATTTCATTTGAGGAAGTGCGGACTACCGCCCCCTCAAAGTAATATGACTCGTTAATTCCATATATGGGACATATAAAGGATATATTTAATGGTAATATATATTATATTATACTTGAATTATAATATACCTTTGTATAATTATGTTTTAATTCCATTAAAGTACAAAATAGAAATGAATGTAGCGTTCGTGCATACGTACAGCTTGTCGTCTCCATGAACGGTGGATTTCATTTCTTATCTCCAAATATTATGTAATGTTATAAATAAATAAATATATATATATATATATATATAATGTATATATAAAATATATATATGATATGTAAATAATGAAAATCATTCTGGATATAATAGACTTTTGACCACATGGACAACTTGTAATTATATGGTGTTTATTTTTTTTACTCAAGTAGAAAATATCGACAAAACGACATTTATTAGATTAAATGATTACATAATGTTTATAAAATGGTATTAAGTGATATAATTGGAATAATAAACTTGAAAAATGTTCTTAATTAAGTATAAATTAACTTATGTTTATTATTTAGTAAGAATAAGGACCAAATGTGTCAACTCGGACACGAGGTAAGGGGTTTCTTATCTCACTTTTAATTCTGTGATATTTCCATTGTCTGCCACTAATTTATGGAATGTGATGTATTTTGTACGTCCATTTGATATATATTATCATGATCCTATTTAAAATCTTTTTATTCTGTGAATCATTTGGTGGTTAACTTTTGGTCATATTACTCAATTGATTACAACGTGGTAAGGGATTTTCATCTCAATTTTTATTCCCACGAGATTCATGCTATATTTTCCACTATTTACTTTTGTGTGGTGTTTTTACTGACCAATGTTATATTCATTGTGTAATATAAAACAATTTATTGGTATTTACATCTTCATTTTATCATCTTTATTTTAGGGGTTATATGTTTCGCAAGTCACCAAATCAGTAAGGGAACCTTTTAACCCGATTTCCATTCCTTAGGTTAATCTTATAATTCATAATTATGTCATGCAATGATTATGTGTGGAATAACTGTTTTTTTATTTATGTTGTAATTTCCACTCCCCTTTGTGTCGATATAATTTTGATACACATAATCACTATATTGATAAATTCTCAAGTCATTGATATGAACTTGATAAGAGTAATTTTAACGCAATTTCCATTCATTTAATTAAACATCCATGTCCATAGTTTTGTCTTTAAAAGAACATGTGTGAATTTCCTATGATTTATTTACAGTAAATATCTAATCATATTGAGTGTATTTATATTTTTCACACATTATTATGTAATTGATTTATCCTTAATCTAAGGATAAAATTATTATAAGTGATTTCGTCTCAATTTACATTCCATTGAGACTTCATTGTCGCTATGAAAAAATTCACTTTTATATAGTGTATATACTGTCTTTTGGTATATTATATCATGAATCCATTTATTCTTATTATATTATAAAGTTTTTAAATAATTTTATTCCTTGATTATTTGTATTCAATCATATCTCATTTGGTTAAGAAATCATTAGCTAAAATATTGTTTTAAAGATTTATTCTTCTAAATATTTCTCATTAATGTCCATGTTTTCAAAATGGGTTTTATTATTTATTTATATGGAGAATAATGTTTTAAAATTTTAATTCCTCTAAAATATTCAAAAAGGTTTGGGACACTTTGATTCAAAATAGCTCTTTATAAAATGTCTTAAATGGTTTTGAAATTGGTTTGATAAAGCATTGTTTATTTCAATATCAAGATTTGATATATTGGAATGTTGAAAAGTTATCATTAATTTATAATTTTGTTATGTGTTTTGATTATGTTATGGTTATTCGGTATTGTTTATGTATACAGGTGGTTCCGTGATAATCCTACGGCGGGTGAGCCCAAGATAGCTCTCTAAGGCATTGGGTAACATGACAGAGGTAAACATTAATTTTTCTCCTAAGAGATTTAAGGAATATACTATGATGGGTATTCCAAATGTGACTCCCTATGTAGGTGTGATAACTACAATGTAAGTATGTTATGAATTCCATAATTTATATTTATGATTTATGATTTTTCTGTGTTATTCATAAATCTTATGATTTTGTATGGTATGTTATGATTGAAAAGTATGGTTTCATTGATTTCTATTTAATGATGGGATAATGTTTTCCTTCCCTAGTATATAACCCTTACTGATATTTTTATGCTCATCTCAAGTTTTATAATGTTTTGTAAAGGACCTAAAGACGAATAAAGTCAAGGATGGGATCAAGAAAAAGTCATGCTGTCTAAAACATGGGACTAGACATGACTCTTTTTTTCAAGAGTTTTTATTTATTTTATGAAAGAAATGGATACTGAGTAGAATGGTCTACATATAATATTCAGGTTGTTATGTGAATGTTATGAATTAATTGTCTAATACTCTAAACCTTAAAATATCCTCAATGTGAATTATTAATTTAATTCTAGATTATGAAATATTTATGGCCACGTCCTTATATTTGCAACGAGCATTGTACGTGAAGAAATAGTTCACCAACTCGATTCTGCCAATGGAACATTTCCTGACTATTGGTTCCATTGTCTACATTCTATGTACTACACGGTAGGTGGCCGATGCCTTGGAAAAAATGTTCTTGAGATTCAATATGAGGACCACTTTGGTTTCTTTTCTATGTTTATATTCATAAAAATTTTTCTCTTAATCCTTTATCCATTTTTTTGCTTTTCTTTTTCATAATTATTCAATTATTTACTTTATCTTTTTAATGTTTTCATGACACTATAAGTTCCATCCATAAAAATGGATTCTGATCGGAATGAAGAGGAATCTATTCCGATATTGAAAGATGTCATAAACTAAACCTATTTGTAGTAGAAATGTGGACCCATAGGGGACTTAGCATATATATAGGGTGTAGGACCATGTCATTTGTCTTTTATTGGACTTCTCGATGAAAAGAGTTACGAAAATTGCTATCATCTCTCCATGATTCCGCATAACAAAGACATTATGCAAAATCATTTTTCTGTGAACTGTTCTAAGAATTTTGTGAACTGGAAACCTCTAAATGTTTCCCCCATACATGAAATAATTATTTAATTCTGAAAATTATACTTTATTTTAATACATAACTGTATGTCCTAACTCTATACGATTTGGAAAACAATATAGCAAGGATCAGTGTGTAGCTCACCCAATTTGTGAATCATTTATTTCATTGGCCAACGCTTCATTGGCCTGTGCCTCATGAAACATTTTTTAAATTATTGGTTCAATGGGAATTTCTTCTGAGAACCATTTTCAGGGTTCATTACATGGAATTATTTATTATGTAGACTTATTATAGTCCTTTTATACTTTTTTATATTATTCCAAAATATTTTATTAGACTAACCATTTGTATGGTCTTTTTATGTAGGTATGACAATGTTGCTTCCCCTAACTTCAGTGGGTTCGACCAAAACCATTGTGTCTATAGTTGAAAATGTTGCAGATAAACTTCGGTCTCATGTCATTCTTCATGATGGTATTCTAGAGTACCTTCTCCCACAGGAGCTCCTATCCGACACCATATCCAATCTATTTCTACAATACAACTCCGATATTTAGGATAACATCCCTTTTCCAACATTTGACTAGAGTAGATTTACTATTTTTCTTGAGACATATCAAGAGTATGACTAGAAGAATATTCTTTCTAGGGGAAATAATGAATACATAGAACCAATATGACATATTTGTTTCATATGAATCTTTGTGGATGTAGAGAAATAAATGATGCCATACTAAATCTTTTGAATATGTAATTACAGACTACCTGTCAGTTGTTATCTTGTCATAAATCAATAACAACAGAGGGTGGATCATCAAACGAGATATCTGATCTAGTGGGTGCTTTTCTGAAAAATGGCCTAATCATTTTGAGTTCATAAAAAATACTTAGAAACCTATGTTCCACTAAAATCTATTAACCTATACCAAGATTTATTGTTCTCCCATTTTTATATCTATTCACCAATAAAGATACTAGAAAATCTGATCAAGAACTCGTTTATGAGCACCAAAACCTTTCACTTATCCCCTGGTGAAGAGAGTATCAGTTTAAAAGATTTCTACTAGATAGGGTTACTTGAAATCATTGGTGACATGTATGATTAATTTTTACTAATGGAACATGTTTGGAGTAATGTTGAGTAAGTATCCACATTGGAAGGGGAATTTCTAAATATTAAGGAGAGGATACTCAGTCAGACAATTCATGTTTCTCACTTATTTTGTTTGAGCATTGGACTGGACTACTCATAAAAGTGAATGGGACTTATCTAAGATTTCTCCATAGCCAAACCCATCTGACCTAGTAGTCATGGCTTATTCATGGATCTTACTGTTCCACCATCATGGTGGATCACTACAGCACATGGGGTTATGTGGTCTGAACATACCTATATCTTGGGCTAAGAGTGTAAGGATTCTTTTTCATGTTCAATAGATGGTGGATCTTTCTATCCCGTGTTGTTTATACTAGTGTCCGGGTATTCACATTAATAATGGATACCATACTGAAAGAGGGGAAGCCTATCAATTTATCCATCCCCACCATTGCCTATATTTATATGTTTTTGGGAATGTATAGGAAGTGGTGAATCCTCATCCTCTCAGTTGGCCATTTCAATTATTGTATGTTTTGATAGCAAAGAATTTTCCCTATTATGAATATCATCACATTGAGAAGGTTCCTCATTGAATCATCCATCAGGCTTCACTCAATATTTTTTTCTCTATCCCAAGTCCAAGACTGTCAACAACTTCATTGACATGCTGAGTGATCCTTCATATTTTACAATTTCCACCCACTAAGTTCCTTATGGAATAATATCAGATGATGGGAAGGGATCTTCGGAAGCATTTTCATCCCTAATCACACATTGGGAAGGAATATTAACCACTCATATAGACAAGATCACCTTATATGAACCATATGTGCCCTACCGGTTTTGCAGGTAGTTTAGAGGACTACAACAAGGCACATTCCTCCCAATTACCATAGTCAATAATTATTTTTAACCAGTAATCCATCATCAAATATTGTTGATGATGTTGTGGGAGTACTATAGAATTAATATATTTATTCCTCCCACAATGGCCTCTAACTAGTTATTTTTTGATTATGCCCAATAGCGGGTTGCACACTATCATGATAAAATACATTCCATGCTAGTATGAAGGGTAAACTGGCCTTTGACTGGTTTGAGTCACATATTACATGTACCAGTTGCACCACTTCCCTCCATTCTGATTCCCGACTGTGCTCTACCCATCGTCACATGCGTTTATAGGGGACCTCCTCTATGTAGCTTGTATCTATGGAGAGAGACTTATACCCTTTATCTCTGGGTGACATGGTTAATAATCCATTCAAAGATTATCCTAGTGGAATGTCATCAGGGATCCCTGAAGTCACAGTCAACCACATGGGCTTACTTGGAGATATAAAACTACCTCTAAAGTATCACTGTTCCCCCACATGGGTAACCCAACCTATGGTGGCTCTATCTACCGTGATATCATTTACAGACTACATAACTTTTTAAGTGGAGGATCTAGGCAAGGGTTCCAATTCCGGCAGGAGATGTTAGGCCATGTGAAGATGGATGTGTCCTAAAATCTAAACTATTTCATCTGAATCACCACTGATAGAATTTGATGATGAGAAGGGAACCCTCCAGAAATTATTTATCATCTTCGAATCATGAGTTTTTTACTACCTACACCTACACCACATCACATATCTAATTTTTCATTTCTTGAGTGGATATTGATATCCATAAAGATATTCTTGCCCATTTACATGCTTCACATCTCCAAAAAATGTCATTCTGAGATAATACCAAAGAGATGAATCACCTAATTTTTGAGGAGATAGATTCTTATGACCATGTGATTGCCTAAATAAAAGATTTACAGAAGTATACTGATCAGCTTTCCAAGATAAAGGTATATATGGAATCGATGGGTTCCAATATTGAATCCATTAAATAGAAAATGCGGGATCTTGGTGCCATTCTGAAGAAAGTGTGTTCCCCAGTTGAAGTTGATGCTACATTGAGGAATAATTTAGAGCAACATGTAAATGGTCCATTCCAGACAATTACTAATCTATTGGAAATATCTAGGCATGCATCATTATAATATTTTAGATTTTCTGGTGCCCTTTTTTTCTCCTCAACTGGGAGGAGAGTTAGGTTGTGGACATCCTCCTTATCCAAATATAATAAAATGAAAAAAAAATTCCCCATTGATTCTATTTTACCTTTTCCTATAGTGTCAATCAATTATAATCGACCACAATTAAATAGTAATCTCAACTGTATGCAAATTTGAATCTCAATCTGGGATGACTGAACTAATATGATCATGTTTTAATTTTTTCCTAAACAAAGGGGCAATGTGTGCTTAGTTTGAATTTTTCTAGGGTTTCAGGGAAAACCTCACAAAATTTGTGTCTTATCTATTATAACCCCAATTTTTTCCTAATCATGTTATTGTATGGACCGAGAAAGTATAAATTGACTTTCTATTAGGCATCCCTTTGAGGGTTTTTGACTTAATAAGATTTTTTCCACATGATAATTTTTTTGTTACTCAAGATTTTTCCTAAACTATATGGTGAGCATGTTTGGTGAGTGGGTACTGGAATTTTATCTAGGATACCATTTAAGCGTTTTCATACTTTTGAGTGTTGTTTTCTTCATGGGAAATTTAAAGTCATACAACACTGACTATCATTGTTGTTGTTTTAGGCCAAACAAATTTGAAAATACAGATGTTTTAGGTCAAATATTTTAGACCATTACTTGCATGGTAAGGGACCAATTTTAGGACTTCATAACCAACAATGTCCCATCATAGTTTAAAGATGGATAAGAGATTTTTCTTGACCCTTCCTTATCTTTTTTTGAGAATACGATATGACATATGGTATGTAATCCATGGGGAATATAAAGATGGGAAACATAACTCATGAGGATGAATTTTTATTTGGTTAACATGCCATTTTTGTAGGCTGTTTAAGGAGAGACACCAGGTCATTGTGCGCAATAGTCAAACAAAGGAGTTCTCATGATAGTAGTTCCCATTTCTGACGGCCATGGTCATTTATTTAAATTTAGACTTGATATATGTTTGTAAGAACACAGTTAGAGGACTATTTTGGTAATAATGCCTGAAAGTAATAGTGGCATTTATATCAACATTGTTTGAGAAACTACTCCCACACAAATTTGAATTGTGTAAAGGAGGGATAGAGCATGATCTAGTTCTAGTTTATACAAATAGAACATTTGAGACTAATGACTTGAATTCATTGTAATCCAACCAAGGGATAAATGATTTTCCATTATCAAAGTTTTTTGATCAACAATGTTCTATCACCTTCATGAATGAGAGGGGGGAGAGGATGTAATTTGTAATCCAGGTGGTTTCCAAAACCAAGGAATGAAGTGAGATGTCAACATCATAGGGGAGTACTGAGGTAGGAAAAGCCTCTCCAACTGACTAATTTTCCTTTGGTTTATAGGCAATTTTATGGTAAACATATTAAGAGAAACTAAGGTATTGTGTTCATTGTCAAACCAAGGTGTCCATATGACACTATCCTCCTACGCATAATATCCATGGATGGTTATGGGGATTCAAATCATTATAGACAAAGAGTATGGTGTGTGAAGAATAGTTCTTGAACATGAAAATAGGGAATTGCATGTCGAAGTCTATTGGGAATAAGTGAAGACATTCATCCCATGGAGGTGAGAGTAATTTCACCACAAAGGCCTAACCCTTTTACGGGAAATAGTTGGACAATACTATTTCATGTGTAGACCTATAATATGGGACTCTGGTGTCACTACATATCCTATGATGATTAGAATCAAACTAGACATAGTAATTTTACAGTTTAACCGTATATAGATCTGGTTCATGTGTACGGATGGGGAATTATTTGCACACATGGTTACCTAATAAAGATGGACCCACAATGAACATTCATATGAGGATTATTTTCATGCATAGAAACATGGGGGGAATTCATTGCTGTGTCAGAGCCCAATAATCAACATTTATTATTGAGAATAAAGAATTTCCATCGTCATATGATTAGAAAATTGAGGTCAATGCCCAGATTAACTTGAGTATAGTCATGGGAAATTGTTCCAATGAGTTCAAGATGTGGATATGGAAGATCATGTAAGACATGTCTTCAAGGGATCTTGGATTAAGAGAGATGATAGAAGGCATGATATCCATTGAGCATACGGGAATAGGAAAATCCTCTCCTGTGGATGAACTTTCCATTGGTTTATAGACCATTTTGTCTAAAACATATGAAATGCCACTATGGAATTGTGTGCATAGTCAAAAAGGTGTCCATAGGACACTGGCCTCCCATATCTGATGGTTGGGGAGGTATATAAAGATCCAAAATCTCTCAAAGTGTAGAGTTTGATATATGAAAAATAAACAGCTGAACAAGTTTGAAATGTCCATATTGTAATCACCAATATATTTGGGAACCTTACTTAAAAGATATATCTCACATGAAGATAGCATCATTTTGATTCCTGTATTAGAGTAGGGCCCTACATTGAAGATATGAGTATCCTGAAATCAGGATCCCTTCATATGTTTAGCCCATTCATTAGTAGTAGTGAATGTTTTATAAATTTGATGTAAATAACAATTTAATTTAATATGGTTAGGAATTTATGTTTCCTATCCTAGATGGGAAAATAATAATATTCCATTAAATGTCTTGACTATAGGATCTGTCATTGTTCATTGATTTTCTATGGATCTGTAGGTAATTTCTTACCGAAACTCGTAATCACATTTGGGCTATTCATGATATGAGAGACAAGGGTTGGTAAGGATTTCAATCCACCACTTAGGGATAGTCGGATCAAATAAGGGATAATTTTTTGGCCCTGTAGTTTCTTGTGATGCAGTCAGGACATGGGTGACTCGAGGTAAATGATATAACTATTGTAGGTCCATGTAGTTTTATGTGTTGAAAAAATTCCACTGATAGTACAGTTTAATGTAATGTTTTAAGAAAAAAAAGGATTATTGTGCAAATATAGGCTATTCAAGCCGGTATATTCTCAGTATTCCCTGGAGGTGAGTGGGGGATGAAATTGTAAACCATGTTTTTTGGAGCCATCAAATCAGGAGGGGTGATGCGAGTTTTAGGAGCCAATGGTAGTATATAAGTAGGAAATGCCTCTCTGGAGGACAAATTTTAATTTAGTGAATAGATCATGTTTTTATGAAATATATGCATAGATTCTGGGGAATTGTTTTCATTGTGAAACAAAGGATTCATTAGGACACAGGCTTCCCATTTTTGATGGTCGAGGGTGATTATAGGGACTTTAGATTTCTCGAGACATGGAGTTTGATGGATGAATAGGAGATATTCGAGTACATGAGAAATATCCAGACTATGATTAGTTATGAGGAATGAGATCATCTACAAAGATCTGATTCATATGTCGGGAGAAATGATATTTTTACTAATCATTATTGTGGGATTAGGGTTTAAAATATTCCACATAGATTTGATTTCTAATACATAAAATTGAGGTATTTTGTTTTCCATGCAGTTGGACATGTGATGGACTAGATATCACTATGTTTCTTATAAAACCAAGGATAAGTCATATGTTGTTCTTGAGAAACCTTACTTTTTAATTCCACGTGGTTAGGACTTCTCTGGTCATGCAGTTTAACGTCGGGCGGTTAGGGTCCATGAATCTCCCTTCACAAGTTTGACCTAGATGTAGGGGAAGTCATTTTTTTCATGGTGGCTGGACTAGGATATGGGATTCGGGCATCACTACATATCCTAGAAAGGAAATAATCAAGAAAAATGTGGTTATTGTTTCCCTTGTATTTTATTGCCATATGATAATGATGAGGGTGAACTGATGTGAAAAGGAAGAGGTGGGTGAAGTGTCAGGATTGAACATCAAGGAGGTTTCTAATGTATCATAGTCAGTTGGGAATCAAAGACCATGTAGTTATGAGAACATTTTACCTATATAAGTATAACCAATATATAGGGAGATTTTTTTATAATTTTGGCTGTACCTAGATATAGAATCTCGGCGTCACTACATATCTTGTGAGGGCAGGAATCAAGCTATATGAATTTTTGGAAAAATCTCTATTCTAGTATGTCCTAGGTACATAAAGGGGGAATTTGTATCATGTGGTGGATGGACCAAGACTTAGGGTCAATGTGTCTTTATGTATTCTGTAAGGGTATAAATTAATCCACACAATGTTCTTGAGGTACCTTACAGTTTAACATCATACAGTTAGGATATTTAATGGATTCCCATATGCATGTCTAACCTATATGGAGGGAAATGGGCATTGTTGACTTCAGCTAGTGGCTAGACGTAGATGTAGGGTCCAGACATCACGACACATCCCATTAAATAATTGGAATCATGTTTTATATAGTTCTGAGGTTCCCTATACCTGGTGAAAATAGGCATAGAGAGGTGGTATTTTATACCATTCATTTAATATTGGGATTATCAAGTTCCTCTATGATTTGACAAAATGGGGAAACCCTTATCCCCATTCCTAAACTCACGTGAGTAATAATCAGTTTGAGAAACAAGGATTAATGTGGATTTTCCCTATAGTTCAGGAGAAATCAAAGATATAACAAATGCATTTCGTGTCATGTGATGGATGTAATAAGATATAGGGTCATGGTTTCTTTACGTATCCCATTGATGAACAGGAATCAAGCTGTTTGCATTTCTATAATAGGCCCTTCCTACATAGTCTTGAGACATACACAAGAAGAGGGTATTTTTTGTGGTGGCTAGACTAGAATTTATGAACTGAGAATCACTACATATCTAGTTAACTTATATAAATCAAGTTGTATGTAGTTAACGAAAATGTGTTCTTTGTATCTGTCTAACCCGTGTATAGGGAAGGGGCTGAATTTTTATTTTGGTGGATAAACTAGGATGTAGGATTTAGGTGTCACTAAATATTCTATTTATAATATAAATAAATCAACATCTAGTTCTAGGATACAATCCTTGTTCCGTTTTGACCATTTCATGTGAATCTAGTCATTTTTTATCTTTCCCTTTCTTGAATTAGACTTGTGGACAATGGATCACTATTAAAAACATAAGGACCTCTATAAAATTTAATGTCATGTGGTTAGGACAATTTAGACATGTAATTTATTGTCATACAGTTAAGATGGTTTCTGTATAGTTTAACATCGTGTAGCATGGACGTATGTGGCATTATACTATTTAACGTTGTGCATGTAAGACAAGCATTGTATAATTACACAAGTATTTCATCAAGAAACTCACATTTTTCGAAGCTATGGTGAGATTTCCACCCATTTAAATTAAGGAATATGCTTTGTTGGAGTATACCTTGTGAATGGAATATGGTCCGTCGCATTTTGGATCAAAATTTGAGGTTTCTTTCTGAGTATCAATGGAGTTCAAAGGACCAATACCATCACTTCTTCTAGGAATGACTGCAGGTTAACTTTTTATTGAAGGATATTGATATCCTATTTTGGTAGACTTTCTAATAGTGTAGAGTGTGCAATAATTTGTCATCCAATTTCTCCAACTCCTCAAACCATTTTTTGGACTGCTCATCTATGGATAGTTGATCATAAAAGACTACGCAAAGCAATGGCAGTTGAACATCAATGTTTAAAACAACATCCATTCCGTATACTAATGAGTATGGTGTTTCGTCAGTGTTGGTGAGGGTTGTGGTTTGGTAAGCCCATAGAACATGGAGGATCTTATTTGGCAATGATTTATAATCATTATCTACAATTTTCTAGATTAAATTGGATAAGGTCTTGTTGAAGGCCTCTATCTTCCCATTTAATGATTGATGATATCGTGATGAATAGTTGGACATGATTCCACACTCTTGATATTTCTTATCTAACTCAAAAGAGAATAAATTAGTGTCATTTTTCATTAGTATTGTATGATGGGAATAAAATATAGTGATGTTTTTGGAATTCACATAGTTAAAAATTCTTATTTTTTCAACTTATTTGAGGGTACAACTACTGCCCATTTGGAAAAGAAGTCAGTTTCTATGAGAAGGAATTTTAACTATTTGGGTATAGATAGAGGATATGCCCCCAATAAATTCATTCCCCATATGGAAAATGGTGAGGATTACTTGAATGTGTGATGTAACATCAGAGGTTGGCGGATGAAATTGGAACGAACTGAATGGTGATGGAATTTTATAGTGAATTTAGTACAATCTTGTGTTATAGTCAGCAAATGGTATCTAGGCCTCTAAATATGATGAAACCATTTTGATGCCGACTGATGTGCTTCACATGTTCTATCATGAACTTATTTCATGACAGTAGCTATATCTTCCCCATTTATGCACCTAAGAAGTATCCCATCAAGACCACTCTTATAAATGACCTTATTGTAGTTTATTTTTTCATAAATTATGATATTGATTTCTCATCTCTAGTTTTTCTCCCTTATAGATCTATCTTGTAGGGGTTCTCCCTTTTGGAGGTAATTTTTGATTGGAGTCATCCAACTGGTTATATGACTGTAAGGTTCATTTATGTGACTAATCTCTTTTGTTTCCTTTGACTTAGTCTAAATTAATGGTAGTACAGTTTGATTATGGGAAATTCTGACAATTAATTTTTCCTAATCTAGATAATCTATATATGTGGCTATATATGCTAATGCATCGGCTTGTACATTTTGTGATAGGGGGAAATAAGTTAATATTGGATCTAATGGGAATTATGCCATCTATTCTCCAACATGATCACCAAGGAGATAAACTACTCTTTCTTGAATGTATAGTCAAAATTGACTTGATTGGTGACCTGTTTTGAATCACCTTTTATATTTAGGTACTCATCTTTTGTATAGAGTGATAGCTTCAGGCATGTAATGAGGGCCTAATACTTTGCATCATTGTTTGTGTACTTTTTTTACAATATGATGGAATATGGAATAACTTCTTTTTCTAGAGATATAATTATGACTCACTTCCCCACTTTATTGAGTATGGGGTCTTCCATTATTTTTACTATCGGGCATCTGGGAGCACCATCAAAGTGAATTTCCCATATCTAGGAGTTTTCTTAAATATAGAACACCTTCTTATTAGGTATATTATCATTTAATGGGGATAGCTCTATTTAGGGATGAACATCTAGTAAATTCTGTAACAAGATAACTTTGACAGATTTCTACGGTATGAACTATAGGTCGAACTATTATAGGACGAACACCCACCATGATAGAAATCTAGTTAACATTGGACGACTGAGAGCATATTAGAGTGGGTTTCTATGTGAGGCCATGTGGACCTGTTGTTGATGCAATTAATGCCTCATTTTTAGGACTAAAAATATTAATTCAAGGAATCTATTCTCGATACTCAAATGATGAGTCTCAACATTGATCATGCTTCAATTGAGGTAATAGAAACTATTATCATTGTCTGTGTCACTTTTCTATACAATGAAGGTGCCTAAGGTCCCCTCCAAGGTTATCACATATAGAATTCATGCCCTTACATTGACAGGTGACATTAGAACCTGAGGTCATAAGTGATATCACTTTAGATTTTTGAATTATTCATTAAAATCATTAGTCTATTGGTATTATACCCATTTTTCATCAACCTATTAAAGGGAAAATATTTTCATGTGAGGTTGGCTACGAAGTGCCGAATATAGGAAAAAATGAAATCTTCTCAAATCAATGAGGTTTAGGGGAGATGACATGCCAATAATGGCCTATTTATTCTGAAGTTCGACTTCGATGCCATGGTGGAATACAAAAATGTTGAGTAATTTTCTTGAGGTAACACCGAAATCACACTTTAAGGGGTTCATTTTTGAATGGTTCACTCATAGTTTCTTTAATATAGTTTCATCATCAACCATTTTGTCTGAGCATTTACATTATTTAACTACCATATCATCAAAATAAAATTCAATGAAATTCCTTGAGAAGGGGTTGAAAATACGATGCATGGCGTTTTCATATGCAGCACCAAAATTATTCAAACTAAAAGGAATTACTTCATAGAAAAACACTCTCTAGGGAGACCAGAATGTAGTGGGTTCTTCATATTATTAGGTAATGCATATTTGATTACATCTTGAATGTCCATCTATGAAAGAAAAAGCCTCAAATATGAAAGTTCCATCAATCATTAATCCTGTTATCGGGTATAGGAAATCATCTTTTGGGAAATTTTGATTGAGGTTGCTGAAATTGATACAGACTCTAATATACCCATTTTTATTTTTGAGGGGGAAAACTTTTTCTAGCTATATGGGATATTGAACCACTCTAATGAAGTTAGCCTTAATGAGATAGTCCACTTTAGCCTCTATTTTCAAGAATGTGTTGGGTGAGTCCTTCTGGATGATTTCTTGTAAACATAATAGTCTTTTGGCATGCCAAGGTGGTGAGTGGCCACCTCTAGATTGAGGCAAGGAATTTTTGTTATAGTTCATCGTGATAGTATCTTGATTATACTCAATGAAATATGTGTGTACCTATTATTCTCATAATGACATGGATGTACTAATTAGAGTGTGTCGTGGGTCTTCTTCGATACCCAAGTGGACGTCCTTGAGTTCCTAAATGGTATTAGAGACGAATTCTTTGAATGATGGAGGGGTATCCATTATGTGATATTCATATTCCTCTACATCATCACCATATTCCTCCTCATCTTATACAGGGGAAAATATTCATCAGTTGAATGTTCCATAGTTTACGGGAGATTTCAAATTTTTATGTCTAGGAGGCGAGGCTTCCTCTTTTTCCTCAACCATCAGCAGGTGATTCTTTGGTGAAGATGTAGTGGGGGGATGAATGATTTTCCTTGTATTCATGGAGTGATGAGACAATTCCACCCACCTCAGCGGGTGAGGTGGGGATTTTATGGACTCTTGATGATGGTTTGGGGGAATTCTTAATAAAACCCCCACCATTATCATGGAGTCAGTGAGATTGTCAACATTTTCAGGCTCAACTATCATGACTAAAATCCTATGGACTACAGAATATGAGTCCGAATTTGGTCTTGTACACTAAATCTGATTTATGGGTAGTATGGATCCTTCCTTGATCCTCTTGAGGGGATCAGTGGGAACCATTTCCAAATCATTTGGGTCACCAATACAATCAACAACATCAACCCGAATTTTCTTCCCCTATATTTCATAGAATCCTCCACAAATATAGTGTGATTGGAAGTGGTCTAATGGGGCCTTATTTGCATGCAGTGCCATACTCTATCAATTAATGCTATATTTGAGGAACTAGTAGTAAGAGGAGGGGATTGTTGCATGTTGATGCATCTAGGGCATTCCAAGTAGGGTGTTGAATGACTTATTATTTTGGACCACCCAAAAATTTTGTGTGAGATTCAAGATCATCAAATTGGGTTTCATGGTAAATTCTTCCTACAAGATTTTGATCAAATTAATGATAGCCAAATAGAGGCATGGTGCAGGGCATCAGGTCATTCTTATTGTTCCCCAGCCAACATGGTGTCCATAATGGGAGAATATTAACTCTGTATCCATTGTCAATGAAGTATTTTTGGATATCAACACCATTTATCATGCTAGACACATAGAAGGGTTTGATGTTTCTTTTCATGATGGGGTCTTTTTCTTGATCCATTAAGGAGATAACTATGTGTAATTCTATTAGATTTTACTCTATTTCATAGACTTCAAGGGATTCTACCTTGGATTCAAAATCTAGGGTACTTAGAAAATAATCAATGAGTTCTTCACTGAGAACATCTAATAGATTTAGTGAATCTATGATTGATATCATAGCTGGTACTAAAGCTAGCTACGCCAAAATTTAACATTTCTGATCTAATGACCGATGCTTTCCATCTCATGGATTATCTTTCACATGCACTTTAGCGGACTGATCATTTGATGTTGTTAGTTTGACCCTTAGGACCAGATTCCAAGGAGCTTCCATCCATTGTTGATTGGTCTAGGTAAGTCTACTCACCTGGTGAAGGAAATTATTCACCTATTCATCCTTTTAAAGATATTCTAGAAATATTGGATTGAGATGGCTTCTTGCGGGGGTAGGAAAATTTTCTTGTCCCTATTAGATTTTATGGGGAGTAGGGGGTTCTTCCATAGGTTTCTAAAAAATTTACAGCTGGATAAGGGGTTCATCCATATGCTTGATTTATTCCATGGATCCTTCTCCATTGATACCCCTATCTTCGTCTACATCTTTCTCCATCCCCCCATTTGGGTAAGGGAAATTCTGGATGATAATAATATTCATCATCGGAGAAAGGATCCATCATGTTGATTACATTGATGAAGCAAAAAAATCAAATCCTATTCTGATGATGAAATTTCCTTATCATTTTCTTCCAATGGTGATGTAATATCCCATGTAAATAAAGAATAAGACATATTTAATATTTATTAATATTTTTGAATTAAATATTAATTTTACTTTAAATGGGTTTCTATATTCGATAGCGTACCTGATATGAAACAATGGGTTTATTTGAAATATTACGTTGCACACTAATAATCTAATATTATTTTAAATGGTAGTTAACTCCTTGATGTTTAATTGTCAGTAATGAAAAAAAATTAGTACAATTTTATTATACATGTTTTTTAAATGTATTTACATTTATCCAATAATAGTTAGAGGCTTAAAATGTGAATGAATCCAATTTTAAGCATAATTTACATTAAAAGGTCGATTTACCACATATTAAAGGACAAACCTCTTTAAATATAGTTTTTTTTTCACTTTAATACATTCAAATTGACCAAATAAGATCCTTATTTAAAATGGGGACATCAAAATTTACTATGTGTAAATTTTTGGAATTTTTCTGATAAAGTTCATTTTTATTGAATAGTGAAAATATTGTATTTTAATTCAAAACTATTTTTTAATTTAATTTATTTATATGGTTAGATTATCTTTTTAATTGGTTTTAAAGTGTAATTATAATATATTTTTACCATTTAATCCAATGTTGGTCATTGTAAATAATTTCAGTTTGAAAATGAACATAGACAAGTGCCAATCTTTTGATAGTTATTATTTCTTAAACACACGCTATTTTTTTAACGATGGGAATTAATTTTAAATTAATTAATTCATGTTATATATTTATAATTTGGTAAAATAGGCATCATTTTTGAATTTGGAATATAAAATATATCTTAGGATTAATGTTTGGTATTTTTCTGAAAAACATTAATTTTTGATGAATTGTGAAACCACTTAGTGGTAGTTAAAAAAACTAAATTTTTCATTTAAATGAATTTTTACCACTACTGTGAACTGAATTTCACAAATCCAAAATACATGGTTGTTATCAAGAAGTAAAATGTGGTTCAATAAGATGAAAATAATTTTTGGTGAATAGTAACTTTTGACTTTTATTTACTACGGTTAAACGTAAAGAGGGTAATTCAAGGAAAAAAATATTATAATAATTCTAAATTACCTTAACACTTGTCCTAAAATTATTGGATGAGTAATGGCCGACCATGGGGATCTTTGGCTCTATTCTGGGACCCCATGAAGCCACTTATGAATGACAATGTCACTTTAGATTAATTAAATTAATGTAAAGGAAAAAATGACATAAAGAAAAATATTTAGGTAAATTAATTTTTATATGGTGTTATATAAGTCATATTTTTTAATATAAATATTCATTATAAATATAATATTATTTCCTACATCATGGTATATTTTTTGTAATTTATAGACATCAAATAAATTAAATTATTTATGACACAATAATGATGCAATGTTTACCTCATTAAGAAATGATTTAAATAAATCAGATTATAATGATTAAAATATTATCCAAAACATATCCAATTCTGATTGGATGATTTTATTTCGAATATGAGTCATCTTAAATTCTACTTTAATGATTTTTGGACCTTTATAAACCGAATATCATTATATAATAAAATAATATTATCACACTTTCCTAAAGAGCCCCTCCCCCCTTATAAAAGGAGACCATTTCTAACCAATTACTCACACCTCTCAAGACTTTTGTATCATCCAAACTCTGCCCAATTAATCTCCCTACATACCTCTCTTCCACCTAGAAGCCTTACTTTAGGCAGAAGGCACTTCAATAAGTCCTTTGGTTCAAACCAAACGGAGTTACCCAAATTAAAGGTAACATTTTCTCTTAAATTGTTTTATTTTATTTTACTTCTCCAACCCCTAAACTCTTTGTATTCCTTTCTTTTGTAACAACACAAGTATCCTCAATATACTAGGATATTTCTAGGAGATGGATTCGAAATACACTTACACACACCTCCATCTAATGGATAAAGAATATAATGTTTCTGTGGATGGCAAACTAACACCTCACAAAACGATGATTGTTCAAATATCTCCAAACGCCTTTCATGGTGGTCATTATGATGGAACTGTATTTATATATGATATATATTATTTTTATGTTTTCTTCATGATTTTGTAATTTCCATTTATAGCATTCCTTTATGGTTTCCATTATGGGTAAACACAATAATTTCATTTTAGGAAGTGCGGACTACCGCCCCCTCAAAGTGATATGACTCATTCATACCATATGTGGTACATATAAAGGATTGATTTAATGATATTATATATGATTCAATACTGGAATTATAATACTACTATGTATTATTATGTTTTAATTCCATTAAATATGAAATAGAAATGGAAGTAGCGTTCATGTGTACATACAGTGTACCGTCTCCATGAACGCTGCAATTCATTTCTTACCTAAAAATGTTAGGTACAATTCTAAATACATGTATATATTGGATATATATGATATATATGATATCTAAATCGTGAATATCATTCTGGATATAATGGACAATTGACCACATGGACAACTTGTAAATATGAGGTGTTCATTTTTTACTCAAGTACAAAATATCGACAAAACGAATGTTATTAACCTAAATGATTACATAATGTTTATAAAATAGTAATAAGTGATATAAAAGGAATAATAAACTTTAAAAATGTTCTTAAGGAAGTATAAATTAACTTTAGTTTATTATTCAGGAGATTAATGAACGATCGAGTCAAGTCGGACACGACGTAAGGGAACTTCTTAACCCAATTTTCATTCTTTGGGTTGATCTTCTATTTCTTGTCTATGTCATTCTTTGATTATGTATGAAATGAATTATTATGTATTTATACTTGATTTATGTGTGATTATATTTAATACACATAATATATCTATTTTATTTACAAAATGATCTTTGTAAGGGACTTCGTCTCAATCTCCATTCATTGAGGCATATTTCAATATTATATATATCTTCTTCTTTTACAAGGTGTATTAGTAAAACCCTTTGACTTTTACTTTCATTCAAAGAGAATTTGTTTCTATGAATAATTTTACTAAATGAAAAACAATATGTTTTTAACGTTTGCGGTGACAATGACCTCTCCACCACTGTAATCGTTATTTGGATTCCTTTATAAGCCTTAATGTTTTTTTAAAAGAAATGAAATCCCTTATTATGATTTTGGGTGTTTTGGTATTGAAAATGGTTTCTGAAAAGGATTGATTATTTCAATATCTTGAAATGATTTCTTGTGATTTCAAATTTAATGTTATTTGTGAAATGTTTATATTTTCAATAGTTTAGGTGTCATGATTTTATAATGGTACTTGGACATTTGACGGGTGGTTACGTGATAAACCAAATAAAGGGTGGTTCTGTGAATACCGGGACGGGTGGATACATTATAACCTCCATTTCATTGGGTATGGAATTCAGCCATATGGCTATTCCATTTAGTGATATGTGTGGAAGTCGACCATATGGTTATTTCATTAAAGTATGTTTATGACCCAATTTACCTTTATATGTTATGTGTTCTTTATATGGGTTTTATGGTATTCTTTTGGTTACCAAAGGTTATGTAATGATCTTTTATTCATTGAAGAGTATTTACTACTTTATAAAGGTGAAAAGTATTACTTATGTTAAAATATTCATGGTTTACTTATTGTTTTGAAAAACTAACAGTTTCCCTTCTTTGTGTATCTCTTACTGAGCTTTTTGTGCTCACCCCAAGTTTTTGAAATGTTTTTCGTAGGAAATAATGTGGAATAGGGACAAGGATGGGATCAAGGAAAAGTCATGATTTCTTAAACATGGAACTAGAGATGAATCTTTTTTTCAAGAGTTCATGTTTTCTAAAAAAATTGAAACTGTGTAGAAGTTTCTACTTTGTAATATTTTGAGATGTAATAGTTATGTCATAATTCTCTAAAAAACTAACCCGGAAAAGATCCTCTTTGTGAATTATTCATTTAATTCAATATTAAGTAAGGTTTAAGGCCAGATCCTTATAGTTGGTATCAGAATTCGGTTTAGAAAACTTTAAGAGTTAGGGTATTGTTAAATTAATATGCATAAAGTAATTTTTGTTAATATTGAAATCATATAGCATTTAAAGATTACCATGTTTCTTTGTCTAAGATATGTCTATGTTAAGAATGATTTTTCGTAAAGGAAACAGAGCAGCTTTTATGGGAAGGTATACATAGGAGAATGACCTTCCAAATTAGCAACCAGAGATGGTCAGAATCAGAATTGAGCAGTTTACTATAGAAATGGCTTAGTTGAATCAGGTGATATATGGTGGTTGTGTTTGTTGATGATATTTTTGTTTATTCTAAATGTAAATAGGAACATGAAATTTATTTAAGGGTTGTCTTACAAACCATAAAATAAAATAAATTGTTTGGGAAATTCAGTAAGTGTGAGTTTTGGTTACAACAAATTTCTTTCCTTGGTCACATTGTTTCAAAAAATGGCCTAACTGTTGATCCTGCTAAAAAAAGTTGTTGAAGAATTGCCAAGACCCAAAAATATAACCGAGATCCGTAGTTTTCTTGGTTTGGTAGGGTATTACTGGAGGTTTGTTGAGAATTTTGCATGGTTATCTAGTACAATGACTAAGTTAACTCGAAATGGTGTTAAGTTCATTTGGAAAAAATAATGTGATGAATGTTTTCAATAATTAAAAAGAAGATTGGTGAAGGCTCCAGTTTTAGCACTACCTTCAAAAAATGGTGAGTTTGTTATCTACAGTAATGCTTCGTTTAAAGGACTTTGGTGTGTCCTTATGTAAAATGATCAGGTAATTGATTATGCTTCATATCACTTGAAACCCCATGAGTTAAATTACCCTACACATGATTTGGAATTAGCTGCTGCTGTTTTTTCTTTAAAAATTTGAATGCATCACTTGTATGGAGTGAAGTGTGAAATATATACGGATCACCAAATTTTGAAGTATATATTCACTCAAAAATAATTGAACATGAGATAGAGGAGATCGTTGGAATTAATCAAGTATTATGATTGCATGATCCATTACCGTCCGGGAAAATAAAATAAAGTGGATGATGTTTTGAGTTGAAAAAGTTTCAGTGAAATCATCTATATCAAATAGAATAAGGCAAGCGCAGAAAGATGACAGTGAGTTGCAGAAAAAGGTAGTGTTGGTTTATAAGGGTAAGTTTCCTGATTTTAACATTGATAATGATTGTGTTTTGATATTTGGAAAGAGATTATGTTTTCCTTGTGATTCACAGTTGAAGAATGAGTTGTTATGTGAAGATCATAGTTCCCCGTTTTCAGTTTATCCTGGTAGTACTAACATGTACAGAGATCTTCGAGAGTATTACTGGTGGGATGGAATGAAAAGTGATATTTCTGATTTTACTGTGAAGTGTTTGACTTGTTAGCAGGTTAAAGCAGAGCGGTAGTTACCGAGAGGGATTCTTCTGCCTTTACCGGTGCCAGAGTGGAAATGGGAAAACATATCCATGGAGTTATTTTTGAGATTAACAAAGACATCTTGAGGTAATAATGAAATCTTGGTTATTATTGATCGATTGACTAAATCTGCTCATTTCTTTCCTATTCGAGATACATTTTCTCTAGATCAACTTTCTCAATTGTATGTTAAATAGATAGTCAGGTTTCATAGAGTTCCCCACGCCATTGTATCTGATCGTGATCCCAAATTACATCTAACTTTTGGAAAGGCCTTCAAAAGTTGTTGGGTACTGAATTAAATTTTGGTACAACTTTTCATCCATAATCAGATGGGTAGTCAGAATGAACAATTCAGACCTTAGAGGATATGATACGTACTTATTCACTAGATCATCAGGGAATTTGGGACCAACATCTTTATTTGGTTGAATTTTCATATAATAACAGTTTTCATTCTAGTATACATATGGGTCCATTTGAGGCATTATATGGAAAACATTGTTGAACTCCAGATTTTGGGATGAAGTAGGTGAAAGGAAGCTGATGAGACCAGAATTGGTAGAAGAGATGGCAGAGAAAGTTCAGTTGATTTAGAAGTACATGTGAACAGCTCATAGCATAAAGAAAAGTTATGCAGATAACCAGAGGAAGGATCTTTTTTTAGGTAGGTGATCATGTCTTTCTCAAAGTTTCTCCATGGAAAAGTGTGATGCATTTTGGTAAGAAGGGAAAGTTGAGTATGAGGTTCATTGGACCTTATGAAATTCTAGAGAAAGTTGGATCAGTTTCGTACATAGTGGCTTTACCTCCAAGTTTATCCCAGGTACATAATGTTTTTAATGTTTCGATGTTGAGAAAGTATATACCAGATCCATCTCATGTTTTGAGTCCCGAGGTAGTTCAGTTGGAAGAGAATATCTCTTATGAAGAATAACCCGTCTAGATTCTTTACCGAAGAGAGAAAGTGTTACGGAATAAGGTATTTAACCAGGTAAAGGTTTTTTGAAAAAACCTTATGGTTGAAGAGGCAACGTGGTAATCTGAAAATGCAATGAGGGATAAATAACCCCACTTATTTTGATAAGTAAAATTGCGAGGACGCCATTACCAAAAGGGGGGAAGGATGTTACATCCCAGGAAAATAAAGAATAAGGCATATTTAATATTTTTTAATATTTGTGAATTAAATATTAATTTTACTTTAAATGGGTTTCTATGTTCGATAGCATACCTGATATGCAACAACATGTTTCTTTGAAATCTTACGTTACACACTAATAATATAATATTAATTTAAAGGGTAGATAACCTTTAGCTGTTGTATTGGTGGGAATGAACAAAACTAACTACTATGTGATTATACATGTTTGTTAAATGTATTTACATTTATCAAATAAAAGTTAGAGGCTTAAAATGTGAACGAATATAATTTTAAGCATAATTTACTTTTAAAGGCCGATTTACTACCTTTTAATGGAAATACCTATTTAAATATAGTTTTGTTCACTTTAATAAATTCTAATTTACCAAATAAAATCCTTCTTTAGAATGGGGACATCATAATTTACTTTGTGTGATTGTTTTGAATTTTTCTGATAAAGTTCATTTGTTTAATTAATAGTGAAAATATTGTATTTTAATTCAAAACTATATTTTAATCTAATTTATTTATATGCTTATATTTTATTTTTAATTGGTTTAAAGTTTAATTATAATATATTTTTACCATTTAATGCAATGTTGGTCATTGGAATTAATTTCACTTTGTAATTGGACATAAAGAAGTGTCAATCTTTTGATTGTTACTGTTTCTTAAAAACACACTATTTGTTTTAACAACAGGAATTAATTTTAATTTAATTAATTCAACTTCTATGTTTAGAATTTTTTAAAATAGAAATTATTTTTGAATTTGGAATATCAAATATAGCTTAAGCTGAATTTTTGGTATTTTTCTGAAAAACATCAATTTTTGATAAATAGTGAAACCACTTATTGGTAGTTAAAAAATATGAATTTTTTATATAAATGAAATTTTAACACTTATATGAATTGAATTTAAAAAATACTATATACATGGTTGTTATCAATAAGTAAAATTAGGTTCAATAAGATGAAAATAATTTCTAGTGAATAGTATCTTTTGACTTTTATTTACCGCGATTAAAGGTAAATATGGTAATTCAATGTAAAAAGAATATTATAATAATTCATAATTACCTTAAAACTTGTTCTAACATTATTTAATGAGTAATGGCCGACCATTTTCATCTTTGGGTCTATTTTGGGACCCCATGGAGCCACTTATGAAAGAAAATGACACTTTAGATTAATTAATTTAATGTAAAGGCAAAAATGACAAAAAGAAAACTCCTATAGTAAATTTATTTATATATGGTGTTATATAAGTCATATTTTAGACATTAAAAAATAATTGTAAAGATAAATTGATTTCCTACTTCATGGTATTTTTTTAAAATTTTTAGACATCAAATAAATTAAATTATTTATGACACAATAATGATGCAGTGTTTACCTCATTAATAAATGATTTAAATAAATAAGATTATAATGATTAAAATATTATCCAAAACATGTCCAATTATTATTGGATGATTTTATTTAGAATATGAGTCATCTTATCTTCTACATTAATGATTTTAAGACCTTTAGAAACCGAATACCATTATATAATAAAATAATATTATTACACTTTCCTAAAGAGCCCCTCCTCCCCCTTATAAAAGGAGACCATTTCTAACCAATTACTCACACCTCTCAAGACTTTTGGATCATCCAGACTCTACCCAATTAAGCTCCCAACATCTCTCTCTTCCACCTAGAAGCCTTACCTTAGGCATAAGGCACTTCAAGAAGTCCTTTGGTTCAAACCAATGGGAGTTACCCAAATTAAAGGTAACAGTTTCTCTTAAATTGTTTACTTTTATTTTACTTCTACAACCCCTAAAATCTTTTCATTCCTTTATTTTGTTACAAAAATATTATAGTAAATATACTATGATTTTTTTATGAAAAGTATTCGTACTACACTTACACACACCTCCATCTAATGGATGAAGAACATAATGTTTTTGTGGATGGAAAACAAACACCTCACGAAATGATGATTGTTAAAATATCTAAAACCGCCTCTCATGGTGGCCATTATGATGGAACTGTATTTATATATGCTATATATTATTTTTATGTTTTCCTTATGCTTATGTAATTTCCATTTATATCATACCTTTATGGTTTCCATTATGGGTAAACGTGATAATTTCATTTGAGGATGTGCAGACTACCACCCGCTCAAAGTGATATGACTCGCTCATACCATATGTGGTACATATAAAGGATAGATTTAATAATATTATATATTATAGAATACTGGAATTTTAATACTACTATTTATTATTATGTTTTAATTCCATTAAATATGAAATAGAAATGGAAGTAGCGTTCAATCATACGTACGGCTTACCGTCTCAATGAACGGTGCATTTCATTTATTACCTCCAAATGTTATGTACTATTATAAATACATGTATATACTAGACATTTATGATATATATGATATCTAACTCATGAATATCATTCTGGATATAATGGACTATTGACCACATTGACAACTTGTAAATATAAGGTGTTCATTTTTTACTCAAGTACCAAATATCGAAAAAACGAATGTTATTAACTTAAATGATTAAATAATGTTTATAACATGGTAATAAGTGATATAAGATGAATAATAAACATGAAAATGTTCTTAAGCAAGTGTAAATTAACTTTTGTTTATTATTCAGGAGATTAAAGAACGATCGAGTAAAGTCGGACATGAGGGAAAGGAACTTCTTAACCCAATTTCCGTTTTTAGGTTGATCTTATCTTTCTTGTTTATGCCATTATTTGATTATGTGAGAAATGAATTTTTATGTATTTATACTTGATTTATGTGTGCTTATATTGAATACATAAAATAAATCTATTTTATTTACAAAATGATCTTTGTAAGGGACTTGGTCTCAATCTCCATTCACTAAGGCATATTTCGATAATATATATACCTTCTTCTTTTACACGGTGTATAAGTAAAACCCTTTGACTTTTAATTTTATTGAAAGGTAATCCTTTTTCTACGAAGCATTTTACTAAACAAAAAATGGAATGTTTTTAACGTTTGTGGTGACAATGACCTCTCTACCGCCGTAATCATTATTTTGCTTCCTCTATAAGCCTTAATGTTTTTTTAAAAGGAAAAGAAATCCCTTATTCTGATTTTGGTTGTTTTGGTATTGAAAATGGTTTTTGAAAAGGATTGATTATTTCAATATCTTGAAATGATTTCTTGTGATTGAAAATTAAATGTTATTAGGGAAATGTTTATATTTTCAATATTTTATGTGTTATGATTTTATAATTGTACTTGGACGTTTGACGGGTGGTTACGTGATAAATCAAATGACGGGTGGTGCTGTGAATACCAGGATGGGTGGTTACATTATAAACTACAATGCATTGGGTATAGAAGTCGGCCGTATGGCTATTCCATTTAGTGATATGTGTGGAAGTCGACCGTATGGTTATTCCATTTAAGTGTGTTTACGTCCGAAGTTACCTTTATATGTTATGTGTTATTTATACAGGTTTTATGGTAATCTTTTGGTTACAAAAGGGTAAGTAATGATATTTTATTCAGTGAATAGTATTTACTACTTTATAAAGGTGAAAATATTACTTATGTTAAAGTATTGATGGTTTACTTGTTGTTTTCAACAACTATAATTTTTCCTTCTTTGTGTATCCCATACTGAGCTTTTTATGATCACCCCAAGTTTTTGAAATGTTTTTCATAGGACATAATGTGGAATAGGTTCAATGATGGTATCAAGGAAAAGTCATGCTGTCTTAAACATGGAACTAGACATCACTCTTTTTTTCAAGAGTTCATGTTTTGTAAAAAAATGGAAACTATATAGGTGTGTCTACTTTGTAATCTTTTGAGATGTAATAGTTATGTCCTAATTTTCTAAAACTCTAATCCTGAAAAGATCCGCAATGTGAATTATTCATTTAATTCAATATTAAGTATGTTTTATGTCCGGGTCCTTATAAGTGCTTTTTGGAAGGGTAGTGCCCATTGTGCCATTTTTGGGGCCGATGACCATAGTACAATTTGGAAAGGTGGTGCATGTATCTTTAGATATATTAGAAAAAAGTCTAATTATTTCAATTAAAACTTTTTCTTTTGTGCGGGTTCATATTCTAGCACTTGCATTCTACCCTTCTAATTGGACAATGTTTTAGCCTGTCAGCCTTTGGAGGATTGTGGGGATGAGGATATCAGCAATGTTACAACAGAATTTGTTAGAGTCATGGTTGGTCGCTGCAACTATTCCTGTAATATTCCATGAGATCAGTTGATTGTTTCCTACATTATCCAACTATCTAAATTTTAATCATTTCTGTTAACAACTTTTCTCCACTCCCCTCCTTCATCCGGGTTAGTGGTGGAAATATACCCCACTAGGAATGGTGGTGGTCCAATCTTGTCTTGTCTGGAATATATCAGGTTTTTCAGGTTTTCCTTGAAGGCAAATAACTCATAGTTTTTGTCCCCTAATACTTGGTGGAAGGGATAATAATTTTTCCAGTCAATAAGACCTAATTAATCTTCTCTCTTTGTATAAAAAAGCCGTAGAAAGTTTCAATTCATGAAAAATACAAAGTTGCAACATAATTGATAATCCCATAATGAGTAAAAATTATTATTTCCCTCCTAGAATTGATTTCTTCTATGTCATATTTTCTCATCTTGACAAGGAAGGGACAACATCTAAAATCCATGGTCCCCACCTAATTTGGGGTGGGCCTGGGATCTGGGGCCACCGTAGGGGGTGTCTTAAGCATGATAGAATGCACATTATATCTTCCTGATATTTTTACTATGGATGATGAGGATACATGGGACTTAAGATTGTTATGTTTCAAGGAACATTCTATACTTTAAGTGATGCTGGGGAAGTCCCAAAACCCACTAATATATTTCACCGGAATAAGTGGTGTTTTCCAATCATCCTAGAGGATGTTAATGCACATGGAAAACATCTCATCTTGGGGGTGAGTCTAGTTAAAGGAGTAAGTCAAACCCTTCCATATGGAAATGATTTATAAAACTTTCTCATTGTCTCACTTTTTTGTGGTTCATGAAGTCACTGACTATTGTTTTTGGCATCCTCAAGATGAAGTAGAACAAGAACCAGAACTAGAGATTCTCCCATCCTATTATTGAGTTAGCTAGAAAACTATTGTATCACACAAAATCAGAACCCTAGAGAGTTCCCACAAAGCATCTGATCTTCAATGCCTCAAGTTTCTCTTGATTTCCCATCAAGGGATTTTATTAAGATGGGTAGTGAATCAGGTGTTTATCAGAGTTACCTGAGCCATTGAACACTGGGAACATGGGGTTCCCAAAATTTTGTGGTGGTGGAACGTTGCTTACCCATTAAGGGTAAGGTTTCCATTCTAGTTATATCAGATCAATTCGACCTTCCATCGCATCCAACCAAGATGTTAATGTATCAATGGTACTCATGGGCCCTTTATTCCTATCTTCATGGACTTGAGCATGGGTGGGAACAGTAGGGGGAATGATTGGGTGTGATGGCTCTTCTGGTACCTGAATTGGACAACCAAATAGGGGAATCCATTATGGATTCACATAAATCTCCTCTAGCAGTTTCTTCAATGGATGGAAGTCTTGATATCACCCCATTTCTATATTCAAATCCATTAGTGGTCATGAAACCATGCTAGAATAGTGTCTAAGCCTTGATTCAATTTCTAGTAGGATCCCTTGTCTTAGGGGAACCTCTATTAGGAGTGTATGTTGAATACATTTTTGAGGAACATATCCAGTTGGACAGATTTCTTGAAGTATATCTGCATTGATTCTCCATAGCTCTTTCATTTCTTCATCCTGTTGATAAAATATCTCCCTGAGAATTTGATATGTGTTTTCTTGAGGAGGAGGTGGTGGGTCATGTATGACCTTGTTTTTAATCTTCTCCTTTTTATAGATTAAAAAATGCAATAGTGATGAATTAGATGAAGGAGTTCCCATGTTAATGGGAAACTGGTTGGTTCTGGGCACACACACCTTCAGGCTTGGTGGTGACCACATCACTGAGGTAACCATATTCTCATGCATCCTCCTCATTTGTAAAATTTTCAATGATATTTTTGGGACTTAATTCCATGAGGTTTACCAAGACATAATGTATTTTAGGTGGTGTACTTGGTGCTGAGTGGTAGGAGGGCGTCTTATATCCCTTGTCAGATATTCTCCTTCCATTCTGGGATCCTCTTCATGTTTTCTAGTGAAGAGTGACTCGAAGGGAGATTTGATCTGACTTGGAAGTATGCCTCTACCATGGGGATCATGATCTATGAGATGGGATAGAATGTATAACCAAATTATTTATTGTCCTCCACATGAGAGAAAAGATAGAAATTCACTAAGCAGGTGGTTGAGGTAAAAATCCCCTTAGTCAAGCGGGATGGGGATTATCTCATTCTACCACAAATGTGTCTCAACCTATATTTGGTGGTATTATAGGGAAAATATATGTTAAAAATTCTACCCAGGCCTACGTGTTGGGATTTCTCTCATACTGCAACAATTTCTACTACTCTCGCTTCCTTCAGGATTTCACAAATTCCAAGGTGGGCATGATCTAGATATGGTTCTAGATGTGCATGTGAATTAATTTTTTTGAGGATGTGATCAGTGACCTTTGGTTGGATTCCCTTAGGTGATTATCCTTACGAATGATCTTAGAGGCCTGATTAATGACTTTTTTATGGCTTTCTCCCCTTGAGCTTGATGATTTTGAAGCTTACTAATGGCCAGTTCTTGTCAAGCATTCCACTTTTACTGAATACATACTTCATTTGACTGTCGTCATTGGATACTGAAAATGTAGGATTTGATTTCTAGTGTGTTCTAATTTATTAGATGTGGGGTGTATTATAGAGATCCAAATTATCCACACCCTAGGATTTGAACACTATACGGGGTGTCACCCATGAGACAATTCAATTAGTGTAGTGCGTGGAGGAAGTACAACTCAAGTTTTTTCTTTTTTCCATTAAGATCACAGATATTATGCAGACATAAGGGCTTCTAGGTCAATTTTTCGATGAAGCTCCCCCAATACACTAACATGGTCTACATAACCATCATAGAGTAGAAATTTATTTTTCAACTAATTTATAATTTTCCAGTTATTAAGGAAACTTTTGTGCATACATTCTTCCAATAACTCTTTTGGAAAGTAGAACTGAGAAGTTGTTATGGACCTGATGATAATCGGCATGTTATACCTGGCTAGTTGTCTTCTCCTAAGAAATATATTATTTTTTTCTTCTACTAGGGATTACTCTACTTTTTGTGCCCAACTTGGATGATTTGTGTTAATTTTATCACGAGTAGAGGGGAAATTTGGGATATCATTGATGCATAAATGGTGCAGGGGTGCTATAGAGGATGAGCATGTACCTAGGCCGTCTCCTAGATAAGAATGGATATCACTTATCATTAACAGAGATTCTAGAATATCTGACAATGTCCTTCTATGTGACTCAAAATGTTATGGATTTCTCATATTTTGACCGGTGGGGGGGGGGACTTCTCACTAGTGTGAATTTGGGATATAAGGAGGACTTATGCAACCAAAGCCGTGGTGGAAAATACATTAATCACAGTTTATCGTCTGAATGTAGGGATATTTCCCAAGGTGTTTACCCTAAAGAGGACCTTCAGGGTAGACTGTAGTAATGGGAGTATCTTCTTTCTATTTGTTTTCATTGAACGAATGACCTTTGCGATGACTTCCATCATGGTGAGGGATAAAATTATGGATTGATGTTGAGTTGTAGAGTGAATGTTTGCAGTGTACATTCTGGGGAGGACCTCTAGGATGTAATACAATAATAGGAGAGCCTTCTCATTGCTTAATTCCACATAAAAGATGTCCTTCACAATTATTTCCATCATGGAGAAGACTACCATCATAGCTTGATGTCTGACTATAGTGAGAATAATGAAGGTCCCTAGAAAACCTGAGAGGGGTGGGGTAAATCAGGGTTTAGGATCCCAGGTATTTATAAAAGAATAAATTTTCAGAACATGTTATTATTTATGAATAAGATATTAATTTTACATTAAATGTGACACTTTTTCTAATATCATACTTGATATGTAACAACAGGTTTCTTCAACATATTACGTTAAACCCAACATTGAGTTATACTGAAAAATAATATAATAATATTTTTATTTTAAATGGTAGTTAATTCCCAGCTGTTGTATTGGTAGGAATGAATATAAAAATCTAAAATGATATTATACAAGTTTTTTATCTATTTTTACATTTATCAAATATTTTTTAGAGGCATAAAATGAGAAAGAATCCAATTTTGTGCAAAAAATAATCTAATATTTTTAAAAGCTTGTTTTTCCTTCTCTTGATAGAGAAACATTTTTAAATAAAGTTTTTGTCACTTTTATATTTTATATTTGAATAAATAAACATCTTATTTCGAAGTGGGACATCAACATTTACATTGGCTGAAATTTTGGTATTTTTCTGATAGAATTCATATTATAATGAGTTGTGAAAAATATTGCAATTTAATTCATAACTACCTTTTAATCTAATTTATTTATATAGTTATATTATAATTTTAATTGTTTTTATTGTGTAATTGAATTAATTTTGTTATCATTTAATTCAATTATGGTCATTAGAAGTATTTTTACATTTAAATTGGACATAAACACATGTCAATATTTTTGTAGTTTTTACTTCTTAAAACCCCGCTTTCTGGTTTCGACAACAAGAATTAATTTTAAATTAATTAATTAAACTTATGTGTTTTAAATTTGGAAAAATAGATTCCTAATTTGGAATCAGAATTTCTAAATTGTTTAAATAGGTACCTTTTATTTTTGGACGTTATGAATAGACATTCTGTAATTTTTTTTATTTACAATGATTAAAGGGTAAATCAGGTAAATAAGGGTAAAACAATAATATTATAATAATATAAAACTACTCTAACATGTATCCTATTCTTATTTTATGTGATATTAACGACCATGAGAATCTTTTGGTCGATTTTAGGACACCATAGAGCCACTTGGGTGTGATACATACCTTTTATAATATTTATTATAATGCAAAGGGAAATATAACATAAACATGTATCTCCTCACTAAAAGAATTTTAATATCATTTATATAAATGATCTCTCTGCCAATAAATTTTCATTATAATGTTAAAATATTTTCTATATCATTATTATTTACTAATATATTTTTATATGCTAAATAAATAAATTTATGTATGACATAATGATGATGATCTGATTTCTCTATTAATAAAGGATTCAAATAAACGATTTTATAATTATTACAATAAATGCTATATGAAATTTTTTATGACATACCCGAATTTTGTGGATTATTATGATATATAATATTTGATTTAATTTATTTATTTCAAATTAATATAGTATTTATGACTTTAAAAAAGTCAATTACTAAATTGTGTCAAAATTGACATAAATGAGTTTAAAAATATACTATTTTATTTAATTATATAATAGTCCTAAAATTATAATATTCATCCAATGAAAATATATAATGTTAGAAATGTAATTAATTATCCACTTGTGGTTCTATTGTAAACTTATAGTAACTATTGTAACCATAAATTATGAAAATATAAGAAGACATGGTAAGAGTTAAAGTTTTTCACTAAGGGTTTTAGTTAAAATATATGGTTAAATTTGCGACCTAAACAAGTATAAAACCTATAGGTTGAAAGTATTTATACCAATAATTATCTTATCATATAAATATATAAGTCTGGATCTATTATAATTCTAAAATATATTTATAATAAAACAATATTTTAATACTTTTCTAAAGTGCCCCTCCTAACTCTTATAAAAGGCCACCACCTCAACTCACTTACTCAAACCTCTCAATACCATTTGGTAATCCAAAATCATCTCAAATAATCTACCATCATCCCTACCTTACTATTATAATCCATACCTTGGGCATAATTCAATTCAATAAATCCTTCTGGATCAAATCAAAAGACGCTACCCGATTTAGATGTAACGTCTTCTACCAAATTCCTTTCTTTATTTTAATTATACATTACGTATAATATTTTTATTCTAGGTTTACATAACAAATAAATTATACTAAATATCATAGGATGTATTTATGATATGTATTCGAAGTAAACTTAGACACACTGACATCTAATAGATACGAACAGACTATTTCTATGTACGACAAACTACCACCTCACAAAAGGAGGATTGTTCAATTTACTCCTACCAACTCTCATTTGTCCATTATGATGGAACCGTATTTATATATGATATATATTATATTTATATTTTCTCTATGATTCGGTATTTTATTTATTTATTTACATTATACCTTTATGATTTTCATAATGTGTAAATACGATAATTTCATTTGAAGAAGTGTGGACTACTGCACCCTCCAAGTGATATGACTCATCCAAGCCATACATCGAACGTATAAAATATGTAATTAGTTAAATTAGGTAACATATGTACATATATATTATAATGTAATTCTAGCATACAAATTTATCATTTATTTTTTCTTCCTTTAATAGAACAATGAAATGAATATAGCGTTCATGCGTACGTACAACCTACCGTCTCCATAAATGGTGTGTTTCACTTATTATCTCTAAAAGATATGGACTACTATAAATTCATATATACTTGATATATATTATATTTAAATCTTTATTAATATTATTGATATGATGGAATTTTAAAATATGGGCAATTTAAATCAAATAATTTCATTTTCAACTCAAGTACCGAATATCGACAAAACGTATAATATTAACTTAAATAATAATGTAATTGTAATAAAATTTTAATAAGTCATATAAAATGAATAATAAAATTAAAAATGGTTCTCAAACATGTATAAATTAACTTATTTTTATTATTCATGAATGCAAGGAACACATGTGATGATTTAGAACAAAATGTTTTCATGGGTTTTATATATTCATGGGATAATAGTTTTATTCCTTATTTAATATTCCTTACTAAGCTTTTTATTCTCATCCCATGTTTTGGTAATGTTTTCGATAGGGTTTAAGGATGGGAAAGAGAAAATAATAAGTCAAGAAAATTTTTAAAGGAAAATAATTATTATTTTATATAAGTAGTATTTTTTTTGTGAAAAAAATGATAGTGAGTGGAAGAGTCAACTTTGAAAATTTTGAGTTGTTATGTAATAGTTGGGTCATAATTATTTAATACTCTAATCCTAAAAAAACCTCAGTGTGAATTCTTAACATAACTCATGATTATGTATGGTTTAATTCCGAGGTGTTATAGTTAGTATCCAAGGACGGTTTATACATCTTTAGAGGTTAGTATGTTAGCTGGGTGTTGGTTAAGGATCCCATATAACCAAGACGGTTATTAATATATGGAAACATTTGGAGGGTCACGGTATCTTTTTCATATTATTTAAAGATCTAAACTTGTACAACTCTATTAAAAAGTGAAATTACTAATGTGGAGTTAACTTTTACTTTTTTAATTTAGGACAACATGCTGAAAGAGAAAGGGAACATCATGACGATCCTGATATTTATATTCATGGTATGATTTATTTTCTTAACTATAAACAATGAAGCATATTTGGATTGATATTTATAAATTAAGATGATATTTTATCTATAGAAATGATGTATTAATAAATAAGGTAGAAAAAAATATCTAATGGATTATGAAGACAAATTTAATATTAATATGTTCACATATAAGGGATTCAATAGTTATTGTAGATTTTAGGATAATGAAATGATTACAGTTATGAATTCTCTTTTGATGATGGGATTAATTTGGAAGACTATTTTCTAGTTTGTGTAACCCTTAAGTTTGATATGTGATAATTTTATTTAAGGAAAATTATCTTTTCTCGTGTGGAAATAATGGATAACATTTAGGGTTCATATGATATTTTGTTTTTAAGGTGATTAATGGTAATAACAATTTGGGATGAAAAAGTAAAGGTATTAGAAAACCTTTGAGGTTAAAGCAGGTTATGGTAAATTTTTAGGAAATTATCTTATTTTTAAAATTGTTATAAGAATTATATGGTTTTATAAAAACAACATCTCATAGGATGAGTGTCAATCCATCTCATCCAGTAAGGCTACGGGGATCAAACCCACAACCAATGGGTGATAAGGGTGCATTAGCTACCAATGGAATACGTGAAGCCTCTGGTTAGTATGACTTATTATGTTTAGTTAAATGATAATATAGATTAAGAATAAGTTTATTTGGGAGATATATGTTTGGTTAAATGTATAACCTTAGTATAAGAAAAATATTTTGTGATTAAGTAATAAATGTTATTTTGGAAGATGTTCACTCTTTTAGGAATATTATTTGCCTAAAAAAAAAATTCTATGATATTTCATTTGAGGTGTAATGGTTGAATTTTATATTGGAATAATCTATGATTTTATTAGGGAAAATTCTAGTTTGGGTTAATTATAGAAATGATTAACCTATCATGGTGAAAATTTTATTCAGTTAACTACTTTTTGTTATTATAAAATAAAAGTGGTTGATGTTATTTTGGAGATATTTGTTAAAATTAATATTGGAAAACAATGTGATCAAATAATTATCAATTTGAGGTTTCAATCTTAGTTTGGATAATTTTGAGGAATTTTAAGTACATTTTTTTGTTAAATGGTTTGTGTGGAACATGGTATTACTGTTGAATTTGAGAGAATAAAAGTAGTCCTTCTCTTTATCAAGGATTATTGTTTTCAGGAGATTATCTGATCATGAATAACCATTTTGGTTTTTGTTAATGTTTTAAGATAGGATGGATAAATAATTAATCTTTTTTGGATTATATGATTCTATATATGTCTATTATAGTTCTTTTAGTGTGACAAAGAAATCTTACATACTCATTGTTTTGAGAAAATATGAGTTTGTGGTAGAAATTTGCTAAAGGATGAAACTATACTTGAAAAGTAAGTATGTTTCCTTATATTCTTATTAAATCATGTAAATAAATTCATCAAAGCTATGAAAAGGACATTTAATCAAAAATATTGTCCATTTAATTTTCTTACAGTGAAATCAAAGACCATTTAACCCATTATATTTTTGTGGCTTTCTAGTTGTTAAATTCTTTCTCGATCATGTTTTCTATCATTCTTCATCAGAACTTAAAACATAGTTTTTCTTACGTATCCATGTTTTCCAACATGGAATCATAGTATGTGTTATATCGGGTGAAATTTTTACTTATCATTCACTCTTTTAAAGTGTTAGTTTTGTTAACTTTTTTTATGTGGGATTTTCATATATGATTTAGAGCTGAATTTTAAAATTTCGAGGACAAAATTTCTAAAGGTGGGGAATGATGTAAGATACAAGGTATATATAGAATAATAATTTTTCATATCTATTAATATTTATGAATAATATATTAATTTTACATTAAACGGGACACTTTTTACGATAGAGTACTTGATACTCAACAACGAGGTTTTCCGAAATCTTATGTTGCACACAACATTGAGATATACCAAAAAATAATATATTATTATTATTATTATTTTAAATGGTAGTTAACGCCAAGTCAATGTTTTGGAAGGAATGAATATAAAATAATAAAATATTATTATACATTTTTTTAACTGTTTATATGTTTATACAATATATTTTATATAAATAAAATGAGAATAAATCCAATTGTAAGAATAAAACACACTAATATTTTTGAAAGGTCGTTTTACAACCTTTTGATGGAAAACATTTTTTAAATACTATTTGTAACTTTTATATGTTATATTTGATAAAATAAGCATCATATTTATATGAGGGACATCAAATTGAATTTGGATTAGATTTTTTTATTTTTATGATAAAAATCATATTTTAATGAATAGTGAAAAATACTTTATTTTAATTCAAAACTGCATTTTCATCTAATTTATATATGTAGTTATATTTTAATTTTAATTTAGTTTAAAGTGAAATTGGATTTTTTATCATTTAATCCTATTATGGTCATTGGAATTAATTTCACATTTAAATTGGACATAAGCACATGCCAATCTTTTGATAGCTTTTACTTCTTAAAACCCCGTTTTCTGGTTTTGACAATGAGAATTAATTTTAAATTAATCAATTTAACTTATTTGTTTTGAATTTGGAAAAATGGATTCAATATATATAATAATAATGTACAAATTTTGTAAATAGATATCTTTTATTTTGGGACATTATAAACGGTAACTTCAGTAATTATTTTTATTTACTATGGTTATATGGTAAATAAAGTAAATAGAGATAAGATAATAATATTATAATAATATAAAACTACAATAAATAATTTCCTTATCTTATTGTATGAGATATTTCCGACCATGGTCATCCTTGGGTTGATTTTAGGACCTAATGGAGCCAATTGGGTGAGATAATTCCATTCTAAAATATTTATTTTAATGAAAAGGGTAATGTAACATAAACGTGTATCTTATAAGTAAAAAATTTTAATTTGGTTTATATAAAAAATATGGTTGACTATAAATATTAATTAGAAAGATAAAAATATTTCCTACATCATAGTATTTTAATTATAATTTTTAGAGATTAAATAAATGAATTTAATTATGACGCAACGATTATGCAATGATTACTTCAATAATAAAGGATTCAAATAAATGATATTATAAATACTAAAATAAATGTAATTTGAAAATTCTTATTCCATAAAATAATTTTATGGATGATTATGAAATATAATACTTGAGTTAATTCCTTTGGTTAGAAGTAATCAAGTTTTTATGACTTTCAATATAATCAATTACTAAATAGTGTCAAAATTGATAGAAATGAGTTTTCAAAAAAATACTATTTAATTAAAATATATAATAGTCCTAAAGATCTAATATTAGGTAAAATGACTTATATAATGCTAAAAATGGAATTAATGATCCACATTTGGTTCTATTGATATTTTTTACTAAATATAGTAACCATATATTTATAAAATAGAAGAAGATATGGTAAGAGTTAATGTTTTTAACTAAGGGTTAAAGCAAAAAGATAAGGTATATTTTTTTACCTAAACTTGTCTAAAACCTATATTTTGAGGGAATTTATACCCATAATCGTCTTATCATATAAATTTATATGTTTTTAACTATTAATTTTTTGAAAAAAAATTATAATAAAATAATATTTCAAGACCATTCTAAAGTTCCCCTCTTCCCTCTTATAAAAGGCCACCACATCTACCAATTCCCTCACACCTCTAAAGCCCCTTGTATGAATTAAATTATGCAAAAATAATCTCCAAACATCCCTCCCATCCTCTTAGAAGCCTTAACATGGGATGAAGGATATTTAAGAAATCCTTTTGGCTCAAATCAAAAGAAGTTACCCGATTTAGATCTAACATCTTCTCTAATATTTCTTTCCATTATTTTCCTTCCCCAATAACTATGATTTTATTATTCTATTTTTATAAAACAAAAAAATTATCCTCAATATACTATTATGATTTTATGAGAAGTATACAAACTATTATTATACACACCTCTATCAAATGGATACAAACATACTATTTCTGTGTACGGAAAACTACTACCTCACAAAACCATGATTGTTCAATTTTCCCCTACCACAATTCATGGTTTCCATTATGATGGAAATATATTTATATATTATATATATGATATTTCTATTGTGAATATGATTATTTATTTTTCATTATTTATTTACATCATACCTTTATGCATTTCATAATTTGTAAATCTAATAATTTCATTTGAGGAACTACGGACTACCGCACACTGAAAGTGATATGACTCATTCATGCCATAAACGAAAAGTATAAAAGATGAAATTAATGAAAACATGTAACATATATAACATATATATTATAATTTAATTATAAAATACCTATGTATCATTTAATTTTCATTCCATTAATATGAAAAATAAATGAATGTAATGTTCATGCGTACATACGACCAACTATCTCCATGAACAATGCATTTTATTTATTATCTAAAAATATTATAGGCTAATATTAATAAATATATACTTTATATATATTATATTTAAATCATTAATACAATTTTTGAGATGAATTAATTTTAACCACATAGACAATTTACATAAAAAAAGCTCATTTTTTACTCAAGTACCAAATATCGACAAAACGAATGATATTAACTTAAATAATTATGTAATTGTTATAAAATTTTAATAATTGATATAAAATGAATAGTAATCATTAAAATTTTCCTCTAAAAAGTAAAATTTAACTTATATTTATTATTCAGGATGAACAAGGAACATACATGATGATTTCTACTCAAGGTAAGGGAATTTTTTAACTCAATTTCCACTCATTGGGATTTATGGATACTTCATTGATTATATTATTCCATGATTATGAGTGGAATCACTATTTATTTATTTATTTTTTTAATTTACACTTCCCGTTGTGTGGATATACTGTTGCTACACATAATCACACCATTGATAAATTCTTATGTCATTTATACAAACTTTGTAAAGGATATATTAAATCAATCACCATTCATTGAGTTAAATTTCTATTTCATTGGTTTGGGTTGTCTAGGAATATGTTTGAATTAACTATGATGGATTTTCACTTAATATCCACTTATTTTGGGTGTATTTATTTTTTTCACACATAATTATTTCATTGATTTATCGT
Source organism: Viscum album (assembly GCA_963277665.1). Classification (NCBI taxonomy): domain Eukaryota; kingdom Viridiplantae; phylum Streptophyta; class Magnoliopsida; order Santalales; family Viscaceae; genus Viscum; species Viscum album. The sequence continues at coordinate 984,799,866 of OY728128.1, forward strand.
TAATCTAATGATATGATATTGTTAAGGGACTTCATCTCAATATTCTTTCATTGAGTCATATCTTGATATTGTGGAAATTTAATTTTCTATAAGGGGTATGTAAAACTCCTATGAAATTTTATGTCACTAATTTATATATTCTCATTATATTTAATGTTTCGTTTGATTTTATCCATTAAATAATTTTATTCTAGTGCGCTTCAAGTGTTACGAGACTCTTTAAAAAAACATTGTTTTAAAATTTTTAAATAAATATTCTTCTAAATCATTATCATTATTGTTAACGATTTCAAAATGATTTTAATCATTTATTTATATGGACATATATGTTTTAAAATTTAAATTATCTAATTACTTTTAAAATTTTGAAAGTGGTATGTGAGACTTGGATTCAAAAATATATTTTATTAAATGTTTCAAATGGTTTTAGAAATGGATTGAACAATTCAGAATCTTGAATTGATTTATTGTGATTGATTCATCAAATATTGGTAATTTAAATCTTTTATGTGTTATGGTTATGTAATGGTACTTGTACATTTGACATGTGGTTATGTGATAAACCAAATATAGTTGGTTCTATGATAAAAGTAGGGAGGCTGAGCCCATGAAAGCTCTCCAATGAATTGGGTAACATGATAAAGATAAACATTAAGGTTTCTCCAAATTTATTTAAGGAATATACTATGATGGGAATTCCAAGCGTAACCATGAAGGTTACCCCCTATGTAGCTGTGAAAGATACAATGTAAGTATGGTATGGATTCTAAAATTAACTTTATGTTTTATGATATCTATGATGTTTTTTATGAATTTTTTTATTACATGATGTAAAAAAATAGTTTAGGTTTAATGGGTGAAAATAATGATTTTGTGAAAATGTTTTCATGGACCAATGGTTTTATTCCTTATTTTATATTCCCTACTGATCTTTTTAGGATCATCCCATGTTTTTGAAATGTTTTCCATAGGGTTTATGGATGGGTAATAGAAAGGAATAAGTCATGATGATTTTTAACAAGAATTGAATTCTTGTTTATTTTAAGGAGTTTTATTTTGTGAAAAAAATTGATCGTAAGTGGAAGAGTCAAATATGTAAATTTTTGAGTTGTTTATAATAGTTATGGCCCAATTCTCTAAAACATTATACCTAAAAAAAATCCTCAATGTGAATTCTTGACATAACTAATGATTCAGTAATGTTAAGGCCAAAGCATTATACAGGGTGTCAACATTTTCTTCTAAATTGATTGATCTTGTTCCCACATAGGTAGGAACATATTAAAACTATCTGATGAGAAAGAGTAGAAAACTAACAATCACATGAAAAGTGATGACAATTTTTTTACTTGGTTCACCACTAAGGGCTATGTACCAGAAGAATTTGTCGACATGGTATCAGTCATAAATTAATATACTAATATTCAAGAGTTACGGAGTAAAAAATATAGCAGAGTCCCTCTATTATAGACTCACATACAAAACAAGGTTTATGGATGAGACATTGTGTCCCTTAGATCACTTCCATTGACACCCCCTTTTCTCTACATTGGGATGTGACTAAACTCACTTTGTCAACATGAATGTTGCTTCAACAAGTTGGCATTAAATCATGAATCCTCAAATGTAGATGGATGCAATATTGAAGTATTGTTTTCACACATACAAGAAGTTAACTATTCCACATACTGATAGTTTTTGAACTACTCCTCCATGAACATACCTTCTTCCTTCATGTACTATAGTTCACAATGTACTGATAGTTCATGAACTAATCCAATGTGAATAGACCTTCTTCCTCTGTGTACTGCATTACACCACGTACTGAATGTGTGTCTCATACCAGCACTGTATGCTTATTTTGCAAACCATGTTTTACCTTTTAAAATTTCCTTTCGCAAACATCGCCTACTCCACATACTGACTCCACTTTGGAATAATGTTTTCCCTCTATCTGCCGTCTTCACTTCGTGGGATGTCTCTACTTTCTCTCCACATGCTGCAATAACTATGATGAAAAAGTTCATCATCCACATACTAGATCACATTCATGAACATATCTTCATGAAAACCATATGATACTTCACCAATTTTATCCAAAATTTTAGTTAGAACCTCTTTGGTGAGGTTGTATTTCCAAGATCACCTCTAGAATCCACCGAAATCCACCCAGTTTCTTTAATCTCATCCCCCTTATAATGAAGGGATTAGTTATCCTTATATTAGAAAATATATTAAAAAAATCATCTAAATTGAGATTGATCAAGTCTTCATTACAACACTACCTTCACTGCGTAATATGCATATCCTGTGAACCATATCCATTATGCAGTCGGTGTACCACTATTCTCCATACATTATGGTAAAAATAACCACCTTATTTCTACGAAAGACACCCTTTGAGGTTTATCAAAACTTTTCATTGTTTTCGCTAATGACACAACAACCCAAGAAACATTTTCCTTATGCTAACCACATGCCTTCTCACGAACCTCATATGTTCCATGAACCATTCCTCCTACATGGTCCATATACTTCTCCAACATCATAGATCACAGTTCACCATTCCATGTACAAAATTTCATGATCCATGAACTATTCATAGAACATGGTTTGAGGTCCACCATACCTTTTCTGAAACTATTTCTTTTCCAAAAAACAAACATCTAATTTTGAGGCCCAAAAATTTGGAAATCACTAGAAAACTACACTGCCTACAACACAAATTTCAGACTCAATCGTAAGACCATACTCCATTCAAAATACTTGATCAAACCAATGTAGATTGACAAAAAACACAAACCATACTCCACTTCTTGCATAGAACAACCTTAGTTTCAACAATACCCCCCTTTGCGTTTTTGGAAATCTGTAGATATATTCAATACAACACATGCAACAAATAAAACCTGATATGCAAAAAACAACTTATCCAAAAACACTCTCAGTATACGTGAGAAATTCACAGTGTAAAAAAATAGGGGAAGCATGAATTGGGTGCATTTAATACCATACTCTGAATTATTTTCTCCATTATCATTATTTTATCAATTTTCAATATTTCCTCCATTCTCATTCTCCCAGATTATAAAGTCATTGAATTTCAATTCTCTCTCCATTCTCTGTATTATTGAATTTATCTATTCTCCCCATTGGAAAAAAACCTAACTTATAAAATTATGACTTGTAAAGCTTAAAGAACACTTTAACTCAATTTTATCTCCCCCATAAACCTGCAACACTTTCCAAAAACAGATTAAAAAAATTAATATAACTATGGATAGGGGATCCTTTGTAACCTTCTCATGAATTTGGAGTTGGTGGAACACTGAGGTTTGGCTGATGCTTCTCAAACACATGTTCTGATAGTATATAGGTCAGTATGTTAGCCACTTGATCATTATTTCCAACATGATCTATTTTAATCACGCATTGTTATACTTTTTCCTTGATGAATTGATATCTGATTTTCAATGAGTTTTGTTAAAATATGATGAATTAGATTATTCCTATGATCAATTGTAGACTTGATTTCATAGTGAATCACCATTGGTTATTTCACCTCATCAAAAATATCGATCAGTTGTCTATTCATCCATAGTAGTTGAGTACAAGCCTATGAAGAGAGATATACTCAGCTTTAATAGTACTATAAGAAGTACATTCATTTTTATTACTCAACAAACCCAAAAATTTCTTTGAATGAAAGAATACTCCACCACTTGTAGGGATTTCTATCAACAACATCTCTATCCCAATTAGCATCAGAAAATTTTGATAGTTTACCATCTCTTCTTGTAGCAATGTATAAACCATAATTGTGAGTCCCTTGAATGTACCTCAAGATTCTCTTCACAATTACCATATGTTCATATTTCATATTACTTTGAAAGAAGACATTCAAAAATGATTCAATGACAATATATATCCATATCATAGTCAAGAACAATATGTTCCCAATGATTCTATAGTACAGTGTGGGATCTATAGAAGTATCATACTCATGATTTCCATTTTTAGTTCCAATCGCAATTACAATTAACATTGGTTTGGATTCATGAATATTTAATTTATTCAACAACTCTCTTGCATAATTTTACTACGAAATGAAAATATATTCCTTCCTATGAATCACTTTCATCCCAAGAAGTATGTGAGTTCACCAATCATAGAAATTTGAAATTTTGATTTCTTGTGATTGGAAAATTCATCCACAGATCCATACACTCTTCCACCAAATATAAAATAATCTACGTACACTAGAACCATGAACTGATATTTCTATGAATTCATCACTTAAAATTTTTACCCACCTATCCTGTTTTTAAATATTATCTTCTTTAAATTATAATCCAGCTGAGAGTACTATTCATGTGGTGCCAGTTTCAGACCATATAGGGCCTTATTTAATCATAAAACATTTATTTTATCATTACCAATAAGAAATACCACTGATTGTTCATTATATAATTCTTTTTCAAGAACACCATTAAAGAATACTTTCTTGACATCCATTTGATACACTCTGTATCCTCTTTGAATTTCCATGGAATAAAACAATCTAATTGAATCCAGTCTATCCACTGAGGTTTAAGTTTCATTAACATCAACACATTCACTGTTTGAATATAATTTACTCACTAGGCGTGACTTATTTCTGATCAAATTTCTATGCTTATAAAAATTATTTTGGAAAATACACTTTGCACCAATCACATTATGGGTTTCTAGTCTCTTAACTAGATCCCATGTTTGTTTCTTATCGATCTAATCCAATTATTTATTCTTGTCCTTAACCCATGATTCATCCTTTGCAGCCTCTTCAAATTAGGATGGTTCCAAAATTGAGAGGAATGTATAATTTGAAATATTCCTCATTATTCATGTAGTTTGGGAGATTTCCAATCCTCAATGTCTTTTTATAGATTAATTTCTACTCTTCAATTTATCATGTGAGGTTCAGAAGAATTTTATTCATCCATGATTTCATCTTATGGGTCAGCATCATGATGTGATTCTTGAGTGTTTTTCCCCACCTTCCACTACTTCTATATTTGGATCCATTCTATTTCAACATTCTTACTCATATTCTACAACTTATTTAGTCAAACTTCTCAAGCAATTTTATTTTCATCTTCAATGATCTTCAAATAACTTCTTTCCACATTTTTTATAATACATTTATTAATACATTTGTAGGATTTTTTATTAATAGAATATATGAAGAATATTTTTTCATCTATAGTATCACCATACTTTTATTGACTTCTTTCTTTGTTTTGGATAATACATTTACTTCCAGAAACACGAAAATACTTTAAATACAGCTTCCATCCATTCTATAACTCATAGTGTGTCTTGGTTTCACAAATATAAAGCCATGATTGGTTTTGATTATAAACAGTATCTTGAACAACCCCTATCTAGTAATGGAGAGAGATACGACTCTCAATTAGTATAGTTCTAGACATACCATTAACATACTGATTCTATCACTCAGTAACTTTATTTTTTTGTGGAGTTCTCATAGTAGGCACTTCATTCTGTATTACATGTTTCTCCAGGTAATTTAAAACTCAATGGAAATATATTCTCCTCCATTGTCAAACCATAAAACATTAATTGTCTGTAAGGTATCATTCTTGATGATTCAATGATATGTTTTCATGCAATCAATCACTTTTTGTTTCATGTGTATGACCATCAAAAAAGTCATTATACTATAATTATTGATGAGAATGACAATTTACCTTTATCTATATGTTCCCAAAATATTTATCGAACCACATACATCTGTATGTATGAGATCAGGAAGATTTGATTCCCTTTTCTTCTTTGGAAGATATGAACTACATACCAACTTTCCTCGAGTACAAGCATCACATGTCTATTCCCATCCATGCTTAATATTGAGTATTACCATAACTATATTAATATTAGATATATTTTCTATGTATTTTGGATTTATTTGACCTAACCTCTGGTTCCACCAGTTGTTTTCTTCATCAACATTCATGTAGAAAATGTTCTATTTACAATCAACTTGATATAAGATTCCATTTGTCCAACAACCTTTCATGATGGAATCCTATATTCTTAATTTTATAGTTCACCCCTTTTGATTGAATGTAAATATAAGAGGTGAGTCCAAGATTTGACTCACACTCTGGATATTGTGATGTAACCCATCCAAAAAAAGTACTTTGGTCTTCTTCAGCTCACCATTGGCCAGTTTAGTACTTCCTCCGCCTATGATCTTCAAATAACTATCATTACTGAATCTAATTGTTCCAATGACCTTTTTCTTGAAATTTCTTAATAGGTCCTCATTTATTATCATATTAGATGAGAATCATCTATCAAGAATCCATGTACTACTATTCTTGGTATATTAGAGTGCTACTTCTACAAGGTTCGATTTTTCAATTTTTCAATTTTCCTTTCATTAAATAATAGATTGATTAAAGGATCAATATATCCTTTCAAATCTCTCTTCCATGTGAGAATTTTATTCATCATTATATATTTATTCTAATGGAGAAAAAATATTTATATGAGAAACATCATTTTGATGGTAAGTATTAACTCCCAGCTGGGTTCTGTAAGAAATGTTCCTTCCACTCCTCTGCTTGTAAGATATAGGTTTATGGAAATTGTTAGAATAATGAAAACAATATACATATAAAATATTCCTTTTAAAAGAAGTAGTATATGATTCCATTCACATTTGATCACATCGTAGCTCTTCCCTATTCATGTATCTATGTGCCTCTTCACAGGATGACATGGTGTAGCCTAGATAGCTAAAAAATTGATATTTTAAAAGTGGGAATGTATTTTCACTTATATTAATTATCATTTAAATTTACATAGGATGGTAGTTTCACTACATATCATCATGGGATTCCTGATAATAGTTTTTAGGACTCCTTTCTATTTGAATTCAGGGTTTCTTCTTCAGTACATTTGGTGAATTTTCAACCTTTCCCACTTTCAGACTACCTTTATTTTGAATCATTTTATTTCCTACATTAGATACCTAGGCATCACAATAGATTACAATATTACCCATACACGTAGGTATTTGGTCATTCAAAATATTCTAAATTCCATCAGAACCACGCTTATCTCTCCCTAGCAACTCAAAATCTGAGAATTTTTTGAACTATATTTTCTTCTTGGTAAATTTTTAGATTGATTTAGTTTTGAGTATACCCTACAGAGTAACAAATTATTCCTCTATACCTTCATTAGTCTAGGAATTATCTTTCATTATAGAGGTAAGGTCATTTATGACATTTAATTTTTATTCAATTCTATGTTTTAGTTCCACTACGTTTTCTGTTCATTCAAGGAATGATGACTATAATTTCAAAAAAAAATTCTATAATTGAATTTTAGTTTCAAGATGATCAATATATTCAATTGATTAATCCACAAATTTAATCCAATTATTTCATCTATTACATTGATTCTCAATCTTACAAAATGAATCTTTAAGTTGTAATATAAGATTGGAATTTGTGTTTGGAAGATTATCTCCATCTTTATCTTTTGATGGTTCTATTTTTTCAACTATAGCCATAGTTGAATGATTCTTTGTAGACTTCAATTCGACTTATTCTTCCTCAAAAATTTCATTTTCATCATCTTATTATTCACAGGAAAACCTCCTTCATTGTAATTTCTTTCTATATTTGAAGTCTCTCTTTTGGAAAAACATTTTTAAATCTTTTGAATGTCTCCAGTTTTGCTTACTCCATCATTTAACTTTCTTGGGCACCAAGAGGCAATGTTCCCAACTCTTCCACAATGAAAACAAGACAGAGGTAACATGCCTTAAAATTTCCATGTTCCCTTATTGAATTTCATGGAAATGAGAGAAAAAATTTATTTTCCCTCATTACCATCATAAACAGTGTCTTTTTAAATTTACATTTTTCATGGCTTTGAATGCCATTTCCTTACTTACACGAGTCATTGCATATTTAGTTTTTGAATCTCATTTCATAAGACACCAGACAGCTCATCATATCATCTAATTAAAGTATAGAGAGATCACTTTCTTCAAGGGCTTACACTGTTGCATTATAAAGAGGTGGGAGTCTTCATAGAATTTTCTTTTCAATATAAATGTCTTCGATTTATACAACAAGCCATTTTATTGCTCCAATAACTTCAATAATTCAATTATAAAATTATTCTTCACTTTAATATGGATTCATTTTCAAATCATCAAACCTATTGTGAAAAAACATGGAGTTTCACCTCCTCCACATTATTGTGTCCTTAAAATGTGTTCTCTAGTTTTCCCTATATAAAAATTACTGATGTAAAAAACATAGGATTTAGATATGTTTGAGAAGAAATAGATGTAGAAAAGGAATTTTATGCTTTAACTTCTACATCAATCATTTTCTTATATATATCAATCATATACATTCTAGTATGATCAGTGACCTATATTCCTTGTTCATTGGAAAACATGACTTCCATTCTAAGGGATAGTAGATGAGATCACATCCTATTCTTCTAGATCTAAATGTTTCTTAAATCAATAATGGGTACTAGCAAGACATTTACTATATTCTCCATTGTAGAAAATTTGTGAAGATTTAACACTAGTGGACTTTACCATTTAATACCACTAGAATGATCCCAAAAAACCTGATAGGGGAGGGGTGAATTAGGGTGACAAATTTTTCTTCTAAAATATTGGATCTTGTTCCCAAATTGGTAAGAACCTGTTAAACATTTATGATGAGAAAGAGTAGAAAACAAACAATCACATGCAAAGTGAAGACAAATCAATTTTACTTGGTTCACCACTGAGGTCCTAGTCCACAGAGGCAACGCTGATAGGTTTCCATTCATAAAAAAATCTACCAATCGTCATTATTTGTGAATTAAATATGTTTAGCACAATCACACTATTCAAGGATCACTAAATATACATGGTTTAGGGATGAAACACTACATCCCTTAGATCACATCCGTTTACTCCCCCTTGGTAACTATGTTAGGAAGATTCTAAACCCAGTTTATCAACATTATGTTCCCTTCAATAGGTATGGATTATATCATTCATCATCAAATGTAGATGGATTATCTATTTATGTTCTATTTTTACAAATAGATTAGGTTTAATTTTTTAAATACTAATAGTGTGTGAACTAATCCTCCATAAAAAAATTTCTTCCTCTCCATACATCACTACATCATGTACTGATTGTTTTTGAACTGCTCCTCAATGGAGCAGTCTTCTACCTTTGCATACTGCACTTCACCACATACTATATGTGAACCGAGTACCATATCTATATCCTACCATTGAGAACCTCATTCTCCCTCAGTAAATTTCCTTCCATGAATATCCCACACACCGCATACTACCTCCACTTCAAAGTAATTGTTTTCTCCCCAAACTGTCTCCACTTCATAGAATATCTTCGATTCCTCTCTATGTAATTCAATAACTCTGATGATCAATTTATTACTCCATGTTTTGGATATCCAATGCAGAAATGTATTTCTGAAAACCAATTCACACTTAACCATCTTTCACTGAAATTATAATCAGAACCACCTTCCCATGGTAGTATTTCCTTGAACCACTGTAGACTCCACCAAAATCTTCACAAATGTTTTAATCCCCATACCCCCTTATAATGAAGGGATCCATTTTCATTACAGTGGAAAATATATCTGAAAAACATCCTAAAATGATATTTACCAAATCTTCATTGTGGAACTACCTTCATTTCACACCGTGCATCTTCTACGAACCAAATCTCTTATGTGGTACTTGTTCCGCCATTCTCCCCACAATGTAAAAAAATACCTTCCTCGTTTTCGAACACAACTACATTTATAGTTTCTAAAAAATCAACCATGTTTTCTTGAATGACATGGCATGACACAAACTATTTTCGTTATGTGAACCACATGCCTTCCCTCAAACCTCCTACACTCTACGAATATTACCTCTTACGCAGTCCAAATACCATTCCAACATTGTGGTTCGTGGTTTACTATTATACATACCAAATTTGTTGATCTAATAACTCTTCGTATAAGATGGTTTGTGGTCCACCATTCCTTTTATGAAACACTAATTTTTTCAAAAACTAAACTCCCGATTTTGAGGCCCAAAAATTTGGGAAAATCTGGGAAACTATTGTACCTTCAATACCGCTTTCAGACTCAATGGTAAGACAAAATTACTCAAAATTTATTTAATCAAAATAGTTTAGATTGACAAAAAACACAAACCATACTCCATTTCCAGGAACCAAATACCTTGGTTTCTTCAAATAAATTGTCCACTATATACCATGAGGAGGACCATTAAGGAAGATGATAAAAAGGTACATAACTTCTTATTGTTTGATCATCTAGTCAAGTGGATGACTAGACTTACACACATAAAGTTATAGTCTCTAATTATTGATCATTTATAGACCATGGAGTAAGCCCAGTGGGTGCTCTGATGAGGATCGCCAGAGCTACAGGTAGCAAAATTATAGGGATAAACTTCACAAATGATACTCTCACTTCCAAAATTTGGTAATGGATAGATATAATTTGGTGAATCAATTGATAGATTCCTTATGAAATCAGGAACTCTATATTCCAAAAGAGAAGAGTCATGAATGTGATCTTAATTTTTTAGCTGCAATTAGCTATTTTCATTTTTGTGTGCACTCTTGTGGGCAATTGGGTCCTCCAACTATTGGTAACAGATATCATATACGTGTTATAATTTGGTTGGTTCCAGTTATGACGCTAGGATAAACCGACTAACGTCATGGGTTTTGGTAGGGAGATATGCCTGCCTCAGGGAAATCACCAGGTTGGACCAGTGTCACCCAATTGGAACATGTGTTTTTCCCTGATCCGATTGTCCATGAATCACATAATATAACCATCTACCCTCTTGGAAAAGAGTAGGGACGAAATATTTCTTCGAATTAGAAATCTTATTTTGTGGATGAATCACCTCACCTGAGGAGATGGTATTGTGGGCTAGACTCCTTGATATATCCACAATCACTATGACATCTTGATATGTCGTGAGGATATGGTCTAGAATTGAAGTTTTATCCTCTATCATTTCCGGTATGTGCTAAGATACATCTTTAGATGAAATGGTTATAAATTCTTATTCCAAGTTTAGAGAAGGATTTGGAGCCTTCTTAATTACTCCATGTGTTGCCAGTGGATACTGGTAGTTCTCTTGGGCATGGGTATAGGAATGAGTCTTCCAGTAACTTGTATCTACGATATGCCAACTACTTTCTCCGATTTACACTGTATTCGACTAGTGGAATTTATATTTAGGAGAATTAATTTTAATTTTCTCATTTTCCACTATATTTGTCTCACATGACTGATATTTATTCACAGGAATTTGACTCTACTTAAATTTTATTGCCGCCTTATTTTATAGGTGGGATAATCATTGATAGATAGTAATTTGCATATACCTGTTGATTGAAATCATATTTGAGTGGTGGGAATTCATATGCTTTGAATGTGTTTTATTACTACCCATAGTTTACTACCCTATTTACATTCTGGGATTGGTATAAATTACAAATAATTTGTGCTATCATGTAGATGGTTTTCACCGTATTTGGATGGAGGTCTTTTTGAGTATTGATATATATTTACATTGACAAAAACATTTCCTCGTAAATGTGTTGCGTGACTATAGAAAATCAGTAGAATTATGCATTTACTCTTAATGTTCCACCATGTTTTTGTGGTGGGAATTATAAGGGGGAAGAGGGATAAGAGTCTGCTCATAGGATGTCGTCGTATTTCCATGGAGGGATCCCGAAGAGGGGACTGAGTCATGTGTCTGACTGTGGTATAACAACGTGTTTTTACAATAGATCTCCTCAACAAGAACTAGGGTAATGAACTGATCCTGATAGTGAATTCTCTATCCTCTTCATGTATCCTGACGGTCCTGTTTTTTTTATGAACTTCAATATATTCTCTTTGCGGGATATCCTCTTCATAGGAAGGGTATTGGTTTGCGCAACACTGAAGTGGACGTTCTCTGGTAGGGGATCTTGAGAGTGGGGCTCTTTTACAGATGCTACAAAGTAATTCGTGATGTCATCATCTATCTACCTATGGTAAGGGTCGTACTCATTATCAAGATCTGAGGATAGAATCCCAAATCAATTGGAGAAGGTCATTGGGGAAGCATTGTGTCGGTATGTGGGCCACAACTAAAGAAAATACTAATGAGATTTTACTAATTGGAAGGCTGGTATTATATCCTCCACCATGGGGAGAGTACCCTTCTATTTTTATTCTCAGATGAACACTTTTAAAACCATGTGTTGATGATGCTGGGTTGGAGATGGATTCCACTATCTTGTAGAGGACTAAGTCAGTGCGTCGATCATCATGCGTGATTATGAGAACATTGAGGATTCCATTAGATTGATTGTTGACCTGGAGACCTATAATCTATCTAATAATCACATAAAAAATACCCAATCATATTAGCATCTCTTGATCACATGGATAATTGATTAACTTTTTTGTACCTATTCTTTTTGGATGGGAAATGGGCTTGGAGTGGGGTAAACCACCACCTTGGATAAGGATTCACTTCAGGTTCACCATTTTAGTTTTGACTTGATGTGTGTGTGTAGGAGTTAGAAAAATGGTCTAATGGATAATAAATAATTTCCTACAGTTATAGAGTTTCCTTTATGGTTCACCATTTTTATTTTGGACTATGTCACGTCATGACATTTTTGGGTGCCCAAGATGGTCACCCAAGGAATGGGTAATATATCTTTCATCTGTTATGAAGGAGGTTCCAGAGTTGAGTAGCCTTGATGGGTTAATATAGGTGGTTTAATGCCTTTTCAATTTACCCATGTTGGTTATGATTTCCTCATATGGTCCCCAGTAGCTTTATTTGTGGATCCAAGAACAAAAACCCTTTTATATATGATTCATGGACATTATTTCTAAAGTTAGGCACTCATTGGATGATTTTTCCAATGAAAATTAAGGACTCCATTGTTAAAGAGGATATGAATGTGGGCTCATCATAGCCTTTGGGGGAGGGGGTGATTATTTTTATTTTGGGACTCTCTAATAGATTTAAGAAGTTTTCATATGTTCATGAATCCTTGGTTAATTCTCAAGCTGGTGTATATGGAATTCACATAGGACAAAAGATCAATCAGGGATATACATGGGTTCAGACTCATCTATATTTACCAAGGTTCTCTACTAATTTGGATACCTTTGTGAATATGAGGTTTTTCTTTAATGTCACCCTTTTAAGGACAAAATAACGAACCCTTATTCTTTTACTGAGGTAATGAAAATTTAATCCATATGATGAGGTACTCTAGAGTTTATCATCATCTAGGGGAAGATGTTTTTTTGACATTGGAATCGAACCCATAAGATGTGATTCATAAATATAATCATGATATGAATTATATTCCATGTAGTTTAGGGTCAATATACTAGACAAATCACATATAAGGGTCATGGGACAAGGAATCATCCATACATTTTAACATCACACATCTTGGAAGTCGAGGTTGAAGATTCCTAGACAAAATTTCGTGTGGGACATACACTGAAGTGGCCCAAAATTAAAAAAAAGAGATATGGCCTCTTTATTGGATATGAAACTACTAGGGATAGGGCCTAGTGAACATTAGGGTGATTTGGGTGTCAGGTTTGGACATCATTTAGTCTTCATACATATCTTAGTTAGTTGGTAATCAAAACCCTCATTGTTTGATTTTAGTTGGGACCCACACCCTTATGGTGGACTGTTTGTGGGGGGAATGATTGGTTCTTACACATGGGAGCTACCCATTTTAGAGAAACAAGTTGGGGATTACTACTAGAGATGATAGACTAGAATTTATTGGGGAATTTTATTTTGAATAACATCTTATTAGAATGTTCCTTGAGCTAAGGATTTAGGTAGGCATCCTATGTATCCTAATTAGATTATGAATTTGAGTTCTCGTAGTCTATTTAATTTGTTGCTTATACCTAAGAACATGGCCATTTTTTGGGGTTTTGTGGATTTCATGATATTCACCATCTTCTAAGCCCACACGAGTGATACTCAGTGTGAGAAACAAGATGAGGAAATGGATCTGAAGATTGCACGTCACATATTATCTTCTGGTATATGGTACTAGAGCCCAAAGTGGGGGGAGAGATAAAAGTCCTGGATGTGTCCATCTACTGCATTGCCTTCTCAAAACCTAGATAGTTAAATTAACCTATCCGGGTATACCATGGGCAGAGGCAGAGAAAGGCACTAATGAAAATCCTGTAAGAAAATTTTGGGGCTTACCTTAGTGGGAGTGCACTGAAATTGGTTTTGGGAAAGAGTGGGAACATTTTTTCTCACTAAAACTAATTGAAAGGGTGATTTTCCCTATGTATCACATAACCTAATCAAAGGGAAAGGACAATGACTACCATTAACCCCTATAACATGGATGTTCATGTTAGTATAACAATGTTGTACCCCGAGCTTCCATGGGAATGTAAACTAATGGACATTCCAGGGGTCTGCACCATAGTGGGGATTATCTATGTGACTCTGCTTATCATGGGTATGTAAAATAAAAATGGAAATATAATGCAACCCGTGGTTTTAACATATGGGTCTGGTGACTTAGGAAGAGGCTTAGGCTTGATGTATTTGGGTTCGTTTGTGGAGGGGATGTAGACTATGCGATAGATATATAAGGAGATGATCAAAACTGAAGAGTTGATTATCTGAGGGTACCCCGTTCTGTGTATTTTCCCATCATGCGGTATGGGGGAATCCCCACATAGTGTGTTTCTACCTAGATGGATAGACCATATGATTACCACTTCAATACATGGGGATAGGATTCAGATGTGTATCATGGTGCTACATGGCACTGAGTTCCATCCGTGTAGCATGGTGCTACATGGGTCGTCAGAGTGAAAGAGGGGTATTGGTTTCAGAGCTTTGTAGGAATTTCTTCTATGAAGGGGGAATGGTTTTTTGTATTCCAATTAGCAGAGGATTCTAACCCATTATGACATTTCATTTTTTATTTTTTCTCCATGTGGCGAGTTTATCCATTCAATAATTCGTCAAAAGTAGTTAGTGACTCGTCAATAAATATCATCAAAAATCCATTCAATCCTCTCAAATCTGGTCCCCTTCATAGCTCCCCTCAGAGTCTTTTTATATATTTTTGGGTAATATTGATCTATGGATCTCACAACACCTTTTATGGAATCCCCTAGGGATATCACCCCGGCCTTTGGATGACTTAGTCAACAAAGGCCCATGAGGCTACAATTCATGGAGACAAAATCACAATATCAATCCCATGAGTGACACTGTCTTGTTCGCATGGTGCTATTGTTTTTTCTTCTTCCAAAAACATTCAAGTTCGTAGGGATGGTATGCGGGGGATGAATTCTCTAACTCAATTTCACCAATGATGTGGTTCATGGCGTGCATTGTAAGCAGGAGATAAATTCTCATCCTTGATTATTCCAATGTCATAGATTGAGACTATGGGTGACTTTTCATTATTCCCTGCACTACATGGTTGGCAGGCGATTCATTCCTCAAACCATTCTCGAGATTCAGTAAATTAACAAAATTTTGTTCTTTTCCAATGTTAGTTTCTTCAATAATTTTCTATAAATACTTCATCCAATTTGTTTTCCTTCCTTTCCCCAAATTATGAGGGTATTAGCATTACCATTGCAATGTTTTTTGGACCCTACCCATTCCATAATGAAATTATCTTCATAAAAATCATATTTATTAATTACTTACATTTTTATAATCATTCACGAATGGTTAACATTAAAAATGAATCATATCACACCATGGATACGGTAGGCCATGCGTCCGCATGAGCGACGATATAATTATATTAATGGTGAAAAGGTAAGGTAGTGGATGAAAAATTAAGTTTTCTAGAATCAATATCATGTCCTAATTATATATATATATATATATATTATTTCCATCATTATACCCCTCCATGAAATGTGTTAATGAAAAATAGATTACTGCAGTACATGGAGACAACAAGTTATATGTACACACGCATGATGCTTTCATTTTTTGTAGGATGGATAAAATGTGAGAAATGGTTGTCCCATTATTTTTATAACAAATCATCATATATATCATTCAATATTTATTACTTTATATTAGAAATAACACACGTAGAGTATGTAGAATAACAAAAAATCTTGAAATAGTTGGTAAATATTATTACCACTTTTTATGGGGACTTCCTTTAATATATTCTAAAGTGATATTGGGTAGGTCTTTTAGAAGTAAAATATCCACTTAAACATAAATAAATATTTTTTAAAGAGAATTTATTAGTGGGTTTTCAATCTATACGGTTAAAGTTTCTATGATTTGTGAGTGATATGGTGCCCTTTTTTCACTAAGGTGAGGAGAATTTTTGGAAATCCTATTAACAATTAGATATAATAAGGCTAATCTAGATCCAAAGATATAAAAATTACATATAAATAAATAGGGGAAGAAATTTTTGAACATATGTTATGTTTTTTGTGATTATATACCATTTTTTTCATTTTAAAAATATTTAATAAAATACTAATTGAATAAAATATAATTTTTAATAAATTGGATACAATTCATTTAATTGGACATCAAATACATTATAAAAAATATGTAATTCAAATATAATGCTATAAAAAATCTATAATATATACTATAAACCATGAAAATTAATTCTATACATTAAATAATCAAAAATATATCAAATGAAATACTTTTAAAATCATTTATTATATATTTATTTGTTAATAAAATAAATACAATATTAGCATTGAGGCAAAATTTATGTTAATTATATATTTTCTAAAAATTAAAAATAAATATCTATATTCATAGTAATTATATTAGGATGTAAATAGACAGTTATTTTTATTTATTTATTTTATTTCACGATGTGGACACACAAACGATATTAAATTCATGGAGGGAGAGATTTTTTAACTATCATTGAATTCAATAATATCTAATGTTATTTTTATGAAAAAGTTTCCATTAAAAATATCTAATTATTTCTTAAGGTGATAATGGTCTAATCATATTCAACAATTAATTTTTAGACATGTTTAGGTCACATTATTATAGTTATATTTCATCCATAACACTTATTTGGACCATTTAACTCTTACCATGAAAACATGTGTTCTTAATCATTAATGGTAAATATAGTTACTATAAATGGAAAAAAGAATCATAATGGGATCATTGATGAAATTTTCATTAGTATCCAAATAAATTTATATTAATTATGGAAATTTTATGAATTTTATATCATTAAATAAAATATTATTTATTTTGAAATATCATTTTTGTCAATTTTGACACTATTAATTAGAATGACATTTAAAAAATATCAATACACAAGATAATTTTGAACCAGAACCTTTAATGCATCCCAAATTTGTCATGGTCATCCATAAAATTCATTTATGAAATCAATTATATAAATTGTTTTTATTTTAATATTTATAAGATCATTTATTTGATATGGGCATTTATTAAACAATTACTGCATCCCCATTGTGAACACATTTAATTTAGTTATTTCATCCCTAAAACAAAATGAATATTGTCACGATGAATATAAAAATCTTATCTTTAAAATCACTATATATAGTTCATGACATCTATCTTGAACTGACCAAATCTGGGGCTTGAACCTCAACTACCACAAGCCCACCTCTAGAGCCCAAGGGCTAGAGACCAGCACTATAGGAATAATAAACCATGGTAGGATTATTCATAAGTACCTATACATGCACACACATATCCATATTGATTAAAAAATATATAGGGAAATAGTAAAAGATGAAACAAAACTTAAATGTAAACCAATCATGAATAACATTTATGGTGAACATGAGTAAGATTGTGCAAAATGAAAAGTAAAGGAAAAAAATACACGGCCAACCAGAAATATGTCCCAATCTAAAAAAATTGAAAAACTACACTTTTTAGAGAGCCAAGTTCTGGAATTCCATGCTATGAAGACTGTACTTGGTCTAATGTACTAGGTATCACAAACAACATCTGATGTCCCGACCGACATCTCCATCATTATCACACGTTAGACCACATGTGGGAAAATCCCTTATAGGGGCCAATATATACATACCTAGTAGGATTCCTAGAATTATTAATGGGGGGGGGTAAGAAATATAAAAGGACTATAATGATAGTAGTTGCATGGTATAGTCAAAGAGAATAGCTCTACCAAAACCAAAAGTGAATGTAACCTTGTCCAAGTACAAGGGGATCAACACAAAGAGTAGATGACCTACACATAGATTATTCACTATCTATAAGAAGAGTGTAGATTCATATAACAATGAGAAGAATACAATTAAAATGAGGTGTCAAACGTCATGCATATTCTCATCTAATGGAATTAGATGAACCAAATCCATGTAGTGTATCTAAAAGAATATATATATATATATAAAGATTATCAAGTAAAAGAAGCCAAAATGAGAGATTAAAAGGATCTCTATCTCATAGCTACTCCAAATAAGAAGAGTATCAAATAGTTTTAAATGTCTGTCAATGATGTCCATTGCCTTAGTTTTATTCCAAAAAGTATCCATCCATGTAATGTCACACCACCTCACTATACCGCATAGTCATGGGGCCAAAAACTCTAGGTAGGGAACCCATGACATGGGAAAATAGGAGTGTCCTACTCTAATAATGATGGAGGAAATCCCCTTATCAGTTATACTAGAGGATACCACTAGGAATGTTTTGATGGAACTCCACTCCCCTTCTTGGCAAGAGGGTACCTCTCGATAATTGTTTAGGAACTCCACCACCCATCTCTGCTAGAGGGAACCACCCAAAAAGTATCTGTATTGGACCCAATCCCTTGAAAATGGTGGGTTGCAGTCAAGCGAACATCGATGAATTTAGTTCTCATCTATACTAGAGGGTCAACTCAGTAATCATTGAGAAACTCAACTGCTCGGTCCTACTAGTGGGTACCACTTGGAATGTGTCGAGGAACTCTATTTTCCAAAACCGCTTGAGGGTACCACATGATAATTCATCAATTTACTCCATTGACCAACCCCGATGGAGGGTATTTATAGGAATTTCCATTGAGGAACTCCACTACACAACTCTGATAGATGGTACCACTTGAAAGGTTCTAATTGATCATGTGAGATCACATCCATCATTGGGAATTTCCTAACTAAGATTCATGCCTGGAACATTTCACAACATATCTCAAAATCCCAAACAAAGTCACTATCATGTTATAATGAGAAAATTCTCTGGATAGTCTTCTCATAAACCAAAATCTGAGTTCAAGAGAATATGATACATAAAATTAATTATTCATAAAAAGAGGTAAAGGGGTACATGATGTGTATGGGGCCTATACGACATGTGGTACCACCCCACGGCCTGGCCATGTCCCTATCTGGAACACGGATCCCATCCCATGTAGTAGTACACACTGTGTAGGAAGACTACATGAAATTTCCAAGATAACCAAGACTAGGCCCTATCATGTTGTTTGTGTTTGTGTAGTCGACCTCATGTCCATGTACATAGGTAAATGAAAATGTAATTTCACACATGTCCCTGCCAGTGTGATCTTCCAAATGGGTTTCCCAATATGAGAATAGTACACGATTTGTAGGATGGATACACTCCATTTCATCCTTAACTTTTACAAAACCTGAGACGTTACTATTGAGGGGCTACATGCTGTTTTATCATTCGTGCACGCACTGTGTAGATATTTTTTTCACAGTATTCTAGATCTTGATTCTATTCATTAATCTATTAGTCTCCCCTTATGTATCACCTATAATCTACTAGTAAATATCTATCTGGACATGGATCATGATTTATAGCCATCGTTCGTGAGAAATAAGATTGTGGTGATCCATGGGTGTTATATCATTCGTTCAAAATCCCCCAGATCATTCCATCATTGGATAATCAATATGTAATCCTAAAAATTATCATCATTGTCCCATGATGATTCCAAATATATCCTCAAATTATCCAAATGGCCTTTACTCGCAAAAATATCACTATTATGGGGGTCTAATCCTACATGGTACTACCCAAAAATGTCAAACTAGGATAGTGGGGACCAACTGGTGATGAAAATAAAGAAAAAGAGGGTTAAAGACATAAGTAAAAAAATTTAAATTATCTTCTCCAAGAATTCTTATTAAACTATCAAGAATGGTCCCCCATTGTTAGAAGAAAATTAATATATAAATTTATATTGTAGTACACAAGCTCATGATCAATCCATAATTGGTATAGATCAATAAAAGGAATAGATCATATCCAAAAAATGAATAAAATGGTAGAAAATAGACAAATTGATGAGTATTATCTTGATTTTTGGGTCGTTCATTGATGATGAGTGATAACTCTAGTGAGAATGATGTATCATTCTGTTTACCGTATCCTGATTTTCTCTAATCCATATATTTATCATCATCAGATGTGATCAACCAAAAGGAAGAGGAAGGAAAGAATAATTGTTGTTTCTTGAATTATGAGAAAAAACATCACCAATAAAACATTAGGATATATTTTAAGGAACATTTTATGTCAAATGAGTTTAATTAATTAATTTAATATATTAATTAAACCCACATAACATGATGCTAATGGGAGAGGGACCTGAATGCCCCATGTTGACCTATTTTAAGACATTCCATGTGTAAACACCAATTTTTAGACTCTACAGTGGTATCATGTTTCTAATAAAAGAACAAATTAATGAGTTATCCAATTTTCTTTAAGAAGTTGGGTGTTTGAAATATAAAATATATCTAATACTTTTATGAAATTAAATCCATGCACACATGGCCTAGGAATCACACACCATCTTAGCTATTAACTCTGTAAATACATATAGGTATAATTTAAATCATAAAAAGAGAATTAGAGTCTCTAAATAATTTCCTACTTCATGGTTTTCATCCCTAAAAAGTTAAAACAAAAGAAAAAATGGACATACTAAGCCCATGGAAGAATTCTTCCACCCGATCTAGTTGTGGGGGTAAGGTGAGGTCATTAGAAACCCTGCTAACCCTATGCATGATCTAGAACAACCCGATGAACCTTAGGGATATATTTCCACCCTGGCAAAACCACCACAATTTTCATCATAGGGATAATCATAAGAAAATGGTTTCTCCATAATCCAACACCAATGGGCCTGTGATGGTGATCTACATAAATGTTTTGTCAGATCCAGGCTGTCCTCATCCGCTCACAGATGACATGGAAAATTTCCATCATCAGCTACACCATATCTAGGCCTAGAAGAGATGTATCACAAATCACTATCCAAAACATGGATAACCTGAAGTGCCTACCATTCAGGTCATAAAATGATTCTATACCAATGGTAGAGTTGTGGTTGTTTTATGAAAATTATACCAATGGAATGTGTTCATCTCATCTCATACTAAAGTATAACATGAAAGCCCTAAGAAAATACTTAAAACCATAGATATCGAACATAGTCTTTCCATCAATATTGAGGTGAAATGTTGTACTCATCCTCATTTGGATCCAAAATGAATCCTTCTATCCTCTCCAAAACTGTGTCATACACCACACTTTATTATCAGAGACAATCATCAAGGGAACCCCAAGAAGGTGCAATGTCTCCCTTATGTACATATACCCCAAACTATCCACAAAATATTCTCCATGATAGTATGGAAGTGTGATAATATCATGATTCTATAAAATATCAACCAGATGACGTCATGGACCCCTGATGTGTGTGGAATATCTGAAAATAATTCCATAAATGTGTCATCCCATTTCCTCTATAGTATCTCAAGGGATACAAAATACCTGCCGAAAAATTGTACTCAAACTTCACCAGCTAAGAGGTGAGACACTGAGAGATGAAATAAAATATTCTATGTCACATGTAGGACCACCAAAATTGTTTGTATAGGTCTATATACATCTTTTCCATACAAGGATGTATAGCTAGTGGTGAAGTTTAGAACTCTTGAATCACCTTCTCCCGCAACATGATTAGGACTAGTGTCCATCCCTGAAAAAGGATGACATGATTCCCTCTACCATAATATTTTTATTGTGAGTTTCCTATGGATATATAATCATGTAATTACAAAAATCTGATTTATCTACGCAATGACTCTCTCACACGCTCAAGAAGTTGAGGATTCAGAACCATTAACCATTGAAAAGTTTCTACATACTTCTCTAGTAGGGTCAGTTGCAATGAGGCTAACTGCTTCAAGGCCTCCTACACTCAGTGTTCTTAGGGCTTCCTAATATGGAAATATTATATTTTTTCTCACCTCTTCAGTAAAAGTAATTTCAATGTCATATTCCACCAAGAAAACCAAGATGCACTATATTCTTAGGTTAAAGTCTCTCTTTATGAAATCGTACCTAAGAAGATGATTGTCTGATTAAACCAATAATCACTCTCCTAGAAGGTATTTACTCCAAATCCATTAGGATAAGAATACTTCTACCGAATATAGGTCATGAGTTTCATATTTTTTTCTCATGGGTTATCAACTACATTGACCCTTATGTGATAAACACCCATCGATGCATCAACACACATCTGATCCTAGCTCAAAAGGAATCACAAACCCTACGAACATCATGCCTTCCTCTTGTAGCCTCAACTAGGGATCACTCATCAGCCTCAGTCTCAACTCATCAAATGAAATGACATGGATAAAAAAGATGAGTAAACTATTAACTGAAATGACATGGCTAAAAAATGAACCTCATGTATCCATAATTAGAACATTGAGAGTATACCATAATATGGTTCTCTCTAAGAAAATCGAGGACCATCCACATGCACACTAAATTAGTCTCATCTGATGAAGGGTAGAAGAGTATGTTGTCAATAAATAAAACAAAAAATGGTCCAAGTATATCTAGAAAATCTTGTTCGTCAATGACACAAAAATGGAAGGGGAAATTTTAACACAAAAGGTACTCACCCAAAACTCATAGTTCTTGTAGTGACATCATAATGACAAAATTAGAATATCAGCCTTTTAAACCCTCAACTAGTGGTATCTAAAGGTTAGATCAATAGTTGAGAACTATTTTATTCCATGAAATAGGTTAATCTTGATTTAAATCATTAGAATGTTTTATTTTTATCTATTGTGTCTGAATTTAGGCAACAATAATCAATTCAAAGATTCAAGTTCTCATCCACCTTTTTCATGAACAACACTAGAGATACCTAAGGGGACACAATCTGTCTAATGAAATCATTACCTCAATGGTCCTCCTGCTTCAAATGCATCTACTAGAGCATTTTAGGTTCCATATTATATTTAATAGAAGATATTGGAATGGTATCAAGTTTCTAGATGATGAAAAATTCATCTCCATCCTTCTAGGTAGTCTATGAATTAATCTTTAAAAGACATCAATATAATCCTATACAACTAAATGAACCCACATTCCAGAATATCCTACTACCCCAAGGGTTACAATTGTTAATTGAATGGTAATGGGATGAATCATCCATATCGTAGAGCTCACATTCCTTTCAATGAGATCACTCTGTCTAAAAAAGGATAATCTCATCCCATCAGTGCATATGCATCTAAGTTATCGGTAGTGGTAGTCAATTTGGGATCATACAATGGATAGCCAATCCATACCCATGAATAAATCAGAGGGTTCCATTATGATGACCTAAGGGACCCATGTGATCCAATACCTACCAAGTAACAGCTCACACTATCTATAGATAAAAGATATAGAAGAATCATTACCTATAGGAACCTCAAGATGAAGCTGACAGGATAACACCTCAACAAGGAGCTCCCTCTCTCACCCAAAGACTATGGTGATAAAAAATGGATAAAACCTATGTCAAATAATATTGAATCAATAGTATAATACACATATATCATTCCTTTAATCATCTAGTGTGGTATGTGATCATAAAACTCCAAATCCTGCAGCTATTCTTGGTCTCAACAATTAGATCTTGGTTCCTAAATTGGGCCAAATGGTGGTGGTGGTGAAATTATCTCATAGAGTCATCCACCACACATAGATCCTCCTACTCTTATTCCAGCTACACATCCCTAGAAACCACCCTATAATCACTAGAAGATCCCTGATCATGGTGTTTCTTTTGTTATAGTGGTTCATCAGCTATATTCTTGAGTTTCTCAGTACTTCTGGTTGGGTAGTGTCACGCTTTGTGATGTCACCCATAAAAATCAAAGCACCACCCCTATATAGGATACTATGGTTCGTTGTTCTATATTTGTACCATAAAAATATGCACATGATTCTACTCACGAAAGGGTTTCCTATGACGATATCCCACTGACTGGATCATACTAGCCATCACAGATTACGCAACTCTGTGACACTGACTCTCAGCCCCATCTTCCTTGAATCACTCAGATAGAAACCTCTCTTTCACAGGTTCCTTATTCAGCACCCGACATAGGTGGAGATTAAAAAATGTAATTTGTTAGCCCGAATACATCTACAGATTCCCCACTCAATATTCTATGATTGGAAGTAGCCATCATTGATCATGTAAAGAGAGTACCAAGTAGGGTCTATAAACCTCAATATGTAGTCAACCACCATCATCCTTCCATATGGTAGCTCTAGATGATCCTAGATGATGAGAGAAAATAATAAAGAGTAGTAAAACTCCTCACAGAACAACTATTATTAGTCATACCATGAGAGTATTGAATCATCATGCATCTTATTAATGAGGATCCACTAATGACTAGTTGCTCTGTGGTAGTGTATTACTTCATGTGCAACCATCAGATTCATTAGATTTGGAACAAGCCTAAATATACGTACCACCGAATCTAGCAAATCCTTTCATTCCTGATGATATATCTCGCAATAGAATCTATGTATCCTCTAGTAGTCAAACTCATAGAGTGAGCTAATCCTGCATAGGTCCATAGAATAATCTACTGGTAGAGTCTACAACTCAACACATGGAGGTTATGAAACCTTCCCAACTTGAGGAAGGGGGTTGTACAATATACTATGAACTAAGGCCCATAACTCCCTAGATCATCATCATGATCTAGAACTGGTTTTCTATACAGCTATCATTGTGGAGGGATGATAAGATTTATCACGACATAACATGGTCAAATAAACCCCCCACACATATAACCACAATCATGATTCAACTCAAGAAGGATAGAAAAAGAATAAATCATATATGATGAATGTATCATTGGTCCCTACAACTAATGTGATGATATTCCGAGTTTCCAAGATGGTATTCATGGTCCAAGTTAATTGATACATTGTCTTCCCATATAATTACTAGATTCCCTAGCCTGAGAGGTATACTCGAGACACATTGAAATTTATTACTTAAACCCATCCAAGTCCTTTTAAGGGGACTAGCATGAAAAATGTACCAAGGATTGAAACACCTGTAATTCTAATATTTCATGAACTGAACCAAACCCAGGAATGATCCTCCACATACCCATGACCGCCTCTACATGCTAGGGAATGCAGACCAGCACTAAATCCATTAATAACATAGGGATTCATTTTCATATGTACTTGTTTTCACACACATAGAAAACTCGATGAAAAAGGGTATCGGGAAAGAGTAAATTATACAACATATCTAGAATGTAAACCATGCGTGCACAACCTCCAAGGAGTAAATGAATATGAAATTACAAACCGATAAGTAAATTAGAAAAATACATGCCCAACCAGAAATATTTCCCAAACTAAAAAAATGAAAAATGTAAACTACAGAGATATCCAAGCTCTTAAATCCTAAGATACTACTACTGTAAGATTTCCAATGTAACCGGTATCCCCTAGCTCCTATGATGTCACCATCAACATATCTTTTGTTTGCATAAGACACAACACATTTGGGGAAATCCCATTTAGTAGTGAGTATATACATACCCTGTAGGACACCCCGAAAGATTAAGGGGGATCAATAATAGATAGAACTAGTATATAATGATATTTAAAGGAATAAATAGTCAAATATGATAGTTCCACACAAACCAAAGTGACATTATTCTCATCTATGCACAAGGGGAAAACATGGTGTGTAGATGAACTACATATAGGGTCTTCACCACTAATATTGGGAGAGTAGAATCATTCACCAATGGTAAGATAAACCTACGAAAGCATGCGGAATACACAAAACATCCTCTCATATCTTGGAAGTATGGTAACCAAGTCCCATTTTTGGATCATAATGAATATATATATATATATATATATTATTGGGTAAAATAAACCCAAATGAGAGTGTATGGTGATATCCATCTCACAGCTCAGCCCTGGTATAATTGAGGGTCAACAATCTCTTCGTAGGGAACCCATGCTATTCTACAATAGGAGGGTCCCACTCTAATAATTATCAAGGAACTCAACTTCATAGCTCTATTAAGGTGTTACATATAGAACATCATCATTGGAACAACACTACCAAGACCAACTGGAGGGTACCACTTAATAGTCATCGAGTAAATACACTAACCAACACTACTGGAGGGTACCACTCATAAAATCTCAATAGAGGACCTATTACTATGCCAATGGGGGCACCACTTAAGAAACAATTTATGAATGCACTGTTACACTCTACTAGAGGGTCAACATGATAATCAGTAAGGAACTCTATTTCCCATCCCTTCTTGAGCGTACCACTCAGAAAGCATCGAGGAAATCCACTTCCCAACCCTGATGGAGCGTACCACATGATAAGTCGTCGAAGAACTACAATACCATTCCCTACTATAGGGTTACTCTTGGAATGGTCCACATGATTCTATATGATCACTACCATCAATGGGTGTTGCTTAACTAGTTTTCATTCCCATAGAATTCAACATTTAAACTAGAAATTGAAAATAGTGGGAACCATCATGTTCTATGTTGAAAAATATTAAAGATATTATACTCACATGAAAAAATTTGATTTCAAACGAAGGAGGTAAATAAAATTGATTTTTTCTTAAAAGAAGTAAAGGTGTAAAAAGTGTGTGATATGACCCACAAGATGTTTAGTCCCACTCCATGACCTTTTTATATCCCCATATAGGTCATAGATCTCATCCCATGTAGTAGTGCACACCGTTTAGGTGGACTATACAGTGTGTCCGTGAGAATTGGTATTTGGCTGTATCATGTTGGTCATTTCCTTGTAGTCGACCACATTTTTATGTACTTAGGAACACAACTGTGTAATTACACATGAGTTCTGGCCTAAGTGAACCACCACCCTAGTTTCCCAGCTGAGGAAGGGAACACAACATGTAGGTGAGCTACATGGAATGTCATCCTTAACTTTTCCAAGACCCTAGTCAC
Organism: Viscum album; assembly: GCA_963277665.1. Classification (NCBI taxonomy): domain Eukaryota; kingdom Viridiplantae; phylum Streptophyta; class Magnoliopsida; order Santalales; family Viscaceae; genus Viscum; species Viscum album. The sequence continues at coordinate 984,827,329 of OY728128.1, forward strand.
CACCGCTATGGGGTACATGCTTTGTTCTACTTAAATGAGACATGTAGTTTTGTTTTTCATAATTTTCATGATACCCTTTCCGAGATTGAATCAATTCACTTCAACATATATATCTCCTTGAATACTCTTGATGATTACAGATCTGGCTATTGATCATGGTTTCTAGCCATTTTTCTCCACAAACCAGCTTCTGGTGGTCCACAGGGGTTCCATTATTTGTTCGAAAACCCCAAAAACCTTCCACGATCGACTAATTGTCCTCCATTCATAAAAAAGATCATTATAGTCCCATAGAGATTCCTGATCTATTCTAAAATCAATGATTCAACCTTTTATTATGAAAACATTATGTTTTTTGGGATCTGATCGAGCCTAGTACCGCCCAACAATGTCGAATCAGGACAGTGAGGTCCAACCAATGATGAACCCGAAGAAAAAAAAACAGGAAAGGAACATGGAAGAGAGTTAAAATAAAAATTTATAGAAATTTATATCTAACTATAAATAATTCCCTTTTGGGGTTAGAAAACCTTGAATAATTCAATTTATATTTAAATACGTTGGACTATGCCCAAACCACAATTAGCGCAGATCAATAGAAGAGATCGATCTGCTCAAACCATTTAATATAAATAATAAAAATCACAAAATGTAAGATCTTTTCCTGGGTTTTGGATCATTCATTGATGAATAGTGTTCCCCCCAAAGAAAAATAGGTATCATTACACTCACCACATCCATATCTTCTCTGATCTAGTGCTTTTTCAGGGTCTGATAAGATCCAGCAATGGAAGGATGAAAGAGAGAATCATTGAAGATTACATTATTATGAGGCTACCCTTAGACAAAACTCCATGATGATATATTTTTGGGATTAATTTAGGTCAATTGATTGTAATTAATTAATTAAACCAACGAACATACCACCAATGTGTAAGGGATCCGGATGCCACATGTTGACCCATTTTATGTCCCACCTAGGGAAAAAAACAAGTTCCAAACTTACACGTGGTCTTGGATTTATGACCAGAGATTCTGTTTAGGAGTTTTAATATTTTATTTAAGAATTTATGCATGAAATATAAAATATATTTTTTATTTTTATAAAATTAATTCCAGGAACATCGGGCCTTAGAAACATACGTCCGATTAGTGCCTAGCTTGTGAAATATATATAAAAATATACAAAAGTATTACATTGAAAATACCATGCATAAAATATATCTTCTGAATAACCATATATAAAAAATGTTACATTTATTAATAAAATGATTATGATATATTGTACATTACATAAAATTAAATACTAAAAAGGTATAAAAGTTACCCAAGTGGCTCCAAGATGCCATAAAATGGACCAATAATGATTTTGGTCAAAAATCATTCAATCCAAAAAATTAGTACATGTTTTACTGTGATTTTAAAATATTTATAATATTATTTATACCCATAATAGTTGAATTTAACTTTGATAGTTTTAATAAAAATGTTAATAATGTTATTACTAAAAATGTATGCAAAAAGTAACATATTTACCTAATTTGGACACACTAATTCCAACAATGGAATCAACTTTTCGAAACTGAAAAAATAATTTTTATTATTTTATTTAAAATTAATATCATTGATGTTTTTAAAAAAGGGGTATTATTTGGGGAAATGTTCCAAAGATTGAAATATTTACAAATAAAAATTCAATTATAAAGTTATTCAAATGATCTAAATTCAATATAATTCTAAAAACATGATATAATTATACATTTAAACCAATCATAAATACAATTTAAAACATTAAATTATTTACATGAAAAATCATTTTCAATTAAAATCTAGCATTTTCACTATTCATCAAACATTAAATTTATTAAAAATATAAAAAACAATTCAATGAATGTAAATTTTAATATTAAAATTTCAAAAACTAATCTGATTTTGTAAAATATAATTTAAAATTGAATACAAAATTAGACTTAAAACAAGTATTACATCAAAATGTAGAAAAATTAAATTTAGAAAATCATGGGGTTTTAATGAGTAAAATTGGATTCAATCTTATCTTATGTCTATAAAATCATTTGGATAAATAGAAAAACATTTAATTAAATATATAGTGTATAAATTTTAAAAAAAATTATTATTTATTCCCTCCAATTAAAAATTTTTTTATAATAAAATTTCATTTTTCATATAAGTTGAGAATTTCGTACAACATATGTTTTTAAATAGATTAACTTAAAAGTGAAAATACCATAAAAATTGGTGCCTTTAAATTATGATTTTATTACGATCAATTTGGTTTCATCTCACCTATATTTTAATAAGAAAAAAATTTCACATAATAATCTCTATTTTTATTTTGGATATTGGGTTTCTATATTCTATTTAACTTTCCTCATGAATGAAAATCAAGAGAATTGGAAACCTATTAGCATATCCCTAGTCCATGACAAACCATATCATGAATTATCAAATCCCTCTATAAAAATGGTTTTATCATACCTAGAGAGAAGTAATCCTATTTAAGAATTACCTATCCCTTCTAGGATAATTGTAATATGATGCTACAATTTTGAGGTTGTTGAATACCACTTGGATTTTTGTAAGTAGACTTTACATGACAACTAAATCATTATTAACATTTTTAGAAAGCCTTATTTTTTTTAAAATTTTATAAATTTACAATAAAAATTTCATATTTATGATATTAATTTACCTCCATAAATATTAAATATTTCGTGATATAAAACACCAAATGATGTGATGTTTTAATAAAAGTAGTAAACCACTTCCTTGATTTACATTTATAAATAATTTCTAGTCATCATATAGTATATTTTCATGAAATTTGTTTCACTGATTTGTTCTCTTTCTCAATATATATTAATAACATATAATTTTTTAGGATAGGTATGTTTTATTTCATATCCCAAAACATCCTATGATTATATATTTATGAGAGGAAGATTATGACCTTAAAAAAAATAAAAGTACCCAATATTTTTCTTAATACCAATTAATAACTGATTTTTGGTATAATTTGTTCAGAGAGATAAAAAAATTTAAGATATTGAATTCCTTCATGAATATCTAAATGAGTTTCTCATAGAATCTTGACATTATTCCCCATATCATGAGATTGATATTTCAATTGAACATGCTGTTGATGTTTTTTCTACTATAAATAAACTTAATAAGATGAAATATATTTTATTTTAATAATTAATTAATAAACTATAATGTACATTATAAAAAATTTAACCCAAGTGCATTACAATGTTGTGAAATAGCCCTCTTTTTAATAATAATGATATGTCACAGCATATATGAATTAAATATCCTGTGTAGAACTTGAAAATTATCAATAATAAATAAAATTTCTTTAAAATTCTATTTTTATCTAAATAAACATATTTTATAGGTTTAATGGGGTCATTAATAAAATCATGGGACACTAACCAAGTATCCTCTATCCCATTGTCACGATTTTGTTTCATCAAAATTATGGGAATAAATACATAACTAATGTTAATATTTTACCTACATATCATAATCTAAGGTCTAAAATGGAGGGTTTACTAATTAAAAGAATCTATATAAGATATGGAATATATAAATTCACTTTGATTCCTTTGTGACATTAAAAATCCCGAGATATGTTCCCAAATATAATGAATTTATTGTAAAAGATTAACTAGAATATGTTATGTGAGTTTGTATTGATGATATTCTCATATATTTTTTGGGAAAGAAAGAACATATAAATAATTTAATTATTATTTTGAAAACCGTACGTATATAGATATTGTTTTACCAAATTTGGTATTTTTGGATTTTTTCTAAACAAATTATCAATCTAGGTTAATGTAATCGATGAAACGGTGTATCTATGAGTCTTTCAATGACTAACAAGAATAAATAACAGGATAAATAAATTTTTTAATATAGATCCATAGTATTTATCTATTATATATGTACCATCGATATGCTGGGAGAAATTTTGATGATTATCAAATCAATTATCCCTTTTAACTTAAAATTTAATAAATTTTCATTCGAAAAAAATAGTATGAAGAAAACCTCATGAGTATTTATAAAAATTTTACCTTATAAAATATACTCCCCAAGATCTATAGTGGCGAAGAATTTTTGAAATATATTTATATTTAAAAGATAGTCAAGGGATGTAATCTATAGAAAAATATAAAGGTGAAAGCTTATGCCACACATTAATTAAAATTCCATGAGAAAAATCACATGAAACATGATATGGAGATATAATGAATTATATAGGAATTAAATATAAAAAAAAATTATAATTATAGTGGGAAATTTGAAATATATAATTATTAAATATTCATAATGTATATATTCTCTAAAATAATCTTAAAATGGTAATAGTTGATAATATATTCGGACTATATAATAAATTACAATCCTATAAAGGAAAACAATGTTTTTTATATAGTAAATATAAAGAAACATGAAACCTTATCAATGATTATAATTAAATTCGATCCAAGAATTATTGTAATTATTTTGAATGAATTGATAATAATAGGGGATGTGAATAATTTATTCCAGCCACACATAATTTCTCTATAATTTGTCAATAAGAATATAAAGGATTATTATAAAGATGATGTAAATTTATAAAAAGGGTGGAAAATATTATAGATTCCAACCAATAAATAGATATCATTATATTATTATAAACATGAATATATATCCTATTTGTGCAATTATTAGAGAATTAGCTTTTGGTTTATACAAATACCACATTATTTACTATTCATAAAAACAAAAAACTTACATAAGTATCTTAGAGTGAAATTATTTTGGGATAATATGAATAAAAGGAATTTATATTATTCCTCATCATTCTTGGTCTACCTAAAAAATATGGTAAAAAATTAAAATTATAAAGGGATTATCAAACATTACCTATATTTAAATGGGAATTGTATATCACCATAATGAATTTTTTTCATAGGTCTTCCCACGAACTCAAAAAGAAAAAATTGTATTTTTTCTGTGTTCAGACATTATTCAATTTTTAATCAATTCCATTATATTTTGCAGGATTTATAACTTAATCTACTTTACAAGAAATATGTTAAATAAATGATTAAGCTATATGATGTACAATTTTCCATTAAATTTGAGCAATATGCATGGTTAACCTCAATGTTTTATAGATTCCATCAATATGTTTTCAATATATATCTGAACTTTAAATTGTATAATTATCCTAAAAATAATGGATAATTTTAAAGGTCTGTTAAAACATTATGATATATAATGAGATCATATTATATGGATTTCAAAGGGGTTCAAGATAAAAATATTCCACTTATTTTGTTCTCATATAATAATAGTATCCATGATAGAATTCAAAGGGCATAATATAATGCTCGGTGTGGAATAAAATATAAAACATAAACATGTTCATATAATGTTATAGATAACACCATTTTAGAGAAAGTTCTTACTCATGAAATTAAATAAATGACATAAACCATTTAGAATTATATTATGGTAAGAGGAAGTTAATAAATGATAAATGATAATAGTCATTATTAAGAAAAGAACTTTAAGGTTGGAAAAATGAATTTCAATAAATATTATGATGAAAACTAGTAATGAGACATGGGAAGTAGGGATAATTAAACCCTTGATAAGTTTTTCTCTTTTTATATATACAATGTTTCATAACTGTATCTTTACTACAATAACTTTCAAAATCCTATTTATATCAAATTATACATTCCATGTTTAAATTTAAATGATAAATATAATAGATCTATCCTACGTAATGATCATAGAGGTTGAAAGAATATTTCATGATACCTCTTATGGGTAATTATTAGTGAAGATCATATATTATAATTATTTTATAATGTTTAAAAGTCCACTATAATATATAATGTTCATTGTGAAATAATAATTTTAGGGAAGTGATTTTGTATACTAGTGATATATTGAAATAACAGTACCCCCATATGTTTTCATCCAAATAAATTAATTTTTTGGTAAATATTTTAAATAGTAAAAGAATGTAGTGCCCCAATTTTATTATGAATTATCCATCATGTTAAATCCAAAAGAAAATTTGTTGGAATTTTTGATAATCACTTCAAGTTGAAAATTATTGATGGCGGTGTTGTTTTTGCTATTCCAATAATCTTTGAGGAGGAATTTTTTATTAATTAAATGTAATTAATTTGTTGTTATTTGAAAATTGATGTTAAGTTTTCTACAAGTTATCCCAGATGTAAATTTTCTATAGAAGTAATGAATTTATCTTACTGTAGAGATACATAAATTATTTTGGATGCAAATATGTTTTAGAAATAAAAATTTATTTTATATGTTAATATTTTTGAGAGATGTTTGAAATGTTCTTATAAATGAATGAGATAGTGTAAATATGTTTAGAATCATGTAATGGGGTTGGAAATATCTGAAATATTTTTTATGTTACATGAATAATTCAAGATCTAATATCATGGATAATTATTTGAGTAAAAGAACATAAAAATATTAATGTCTAATACATAATGGAAAATTAATTGATGTTTTAATTTGTTCCATATTTACTTATTTATTTTTTAGATTAAAAAAAAGATTATAAGGGTCATTATGTGGATGATGTTGTGGGAAAAATTATATTGGGTTGTATCACCTTATATATGTAATATTTCTAAAAGACGAATAATTCAAAATGAATTATATGCAATATTTTATCCAGGATATCAAAGGGTCATTTGGATGATTGATGAAACAAGTAGAAGGATTATAGAACGTTTTTTTTGATATATAAGAGTTCTGGTATATACATAAGTTTTCTTAATATTCTAAATTTAAATAACTCTTCCTACATTATAAAATATCATCTATGTCACGAGGATACATATAAAAAATTAAGTTTTACAATCTATTTAATGTCACCCACACTATATAATAAGTTTTTGATGAAATGTGTTTTATGGTTAAAAATATTAATAATTTGATCATTGCATGATAAAAAAGGACATTCCATGATTAATGGAACAATATCATGATCATTAGGCCATGAAAGATAAAAATTATATTGGGTTTTCAAAATGAAATTAAAATCATGATCTAAAGAGTTCTAACCATGACAATGTAATTGGAAGTTGAGAAAATATGATGAATGAACCAATATATTAAACCTTGATGAAATTTTCTACACTATTATTGATGAAATATGAAAAATTCAAAATATAATAGGTTTATAGGAATTTTCAACTCTTTAGTGTTCATAAAAATATCTTGAATGATAACAATAGAGTTCAATGGTGGTGATTTTACTAAAGTGGAGCCAAGGGATTAGTAAAATTATAGAGAATATAATGTTATTTATAATATTGAATTTTATATTGAAATTTAAATATATTCATTATAAATAGAGGGAGGTGGATTTAAAAAAACAAGGATAAATATTGTTGATAGAAGAAACAGAAAAAATAGAGGATATGGAGGAATTTAACTATGTATTCATATATGGTATATGGAAGAAGAAGAAAAAGGGTTTAGTAACTTGGTATTTTTTGAATATTTATGTAAAGAAGATTTTTTTGTTAAAAATAAATGTTAAAATAAAGTTCATATTTGAGGAGAGTCATAGACACATAAGAAATGCTGGAATAAGGACTAAAAATTAGATTACAGAAAATTCCAAAAATGTAATTATCAAATGTGAAAAATATTTTTTTGTATTTGTGTCAAGTATGTTTAAATATATTAGTGTCAACTTTTATAATATATAATTTATTATTTATTCAATTGAAATTTGTGATACTGAAAATGAATAAATTACAGCGTCATTACAATTTTAACTACCTTGTATGAAGTGATTTTTTTTAAAATAAACTAATAATACATAATCAAGTACATAGTTTGATATAATATAATTAATTCATGATGGAGGTGAATGGATTTACCCTAGGTTCAAATTGAATTATGCCAATAATAATTCTAATGGAATTGAGACTTCGTCAATGAGTAATGTCACAAATATTATTAATAAGTGAGTATCAAAGAGTAGTGGTTTCACATAAACATTATATCCAAAAAATAGTTGGTTATAGTATTTTTTGGGGGACTCCATCAAAATTATAATTTTATTCAACAAATATTTAGAATAGTTATGTTGAACTAATTAAAATCCTTTTTTATGCTACAAATTCAAAACATGTAAATAATATTTAGGGTTGGTTTACTCAATAAATCGATTGGTTGAATAATGTTCATTATTATAATGGAACAAGATACAAAGGGAAAGGACTGACATAATAAGTTTAAATCATGTAACACTATAATTAACCCAAATAGTGTTTCTTGGGATACATGAAAAGGTACTAGATCAATGAGATATTTTTTTTGGATTTCAGCACAACTATTAAAACTGATAATTTTTAAAAAATTTGTCAAATTTTGTTTTAACAATGAATATTATTTTATTTTATGGAAATAATTATTTTAATTGGATGAAAGAGTTTATTTCTTTTTTATTGGTTAATTTTTAATAACCTAGGGGAAGTGAATTGAAATTCATGAAGGATGAATGTGAAAAAACTCTACTTACATAAGAATATTGGCGCAAGATAATCGAATTATGATAAAAGAGGATATTTCTTCAACTGAGTCCATTTTCATGAATGAGAATTAAAATAAATAAAAAATGTGACATTATTGAATAAACTATTCCTAAGATTTTGATAATTATGGAAATATTTAAACTACATGAAGTATTATTGTATCTGATAAGAGTGAAGTGAAATTAGTTTGTGATGATTATACATAATCATCATAATTCTCAATTTTATTTTTTATAAAGATCTCTAATATAAACATATTTGGTGATTATGATTCTTACGGAAGATATTCATGACTCATTTAAAAATTAAAAGACTAAGTATTCTCATAATGAGACATTAGACTATTGAAAATGGAATAAAAATATACAATCATTTGGGGTGAAGAATATGACATTGATGATTATGAAAAAAACACTCAAAGGAATGTGATAAACATTTAATTTTTTGTCACATAATTTGAAATAAAATAGATATATATGGAGAATTAAAGATTTTATATCCCAATTTTCTTGTTAAAAATTCTCATTCATGAAATTATGTTGAATGTTATGAATATTTCAGGAGGATTTGTTATATTTTCTCCAATATTGGTTATATAGGGTGGTATTTTAGATAAAATGTAATAGAGGTTCCATGAAGATATTATTGATGTAAAAAACAATAAGGAGACATAAATTATGTAATTTAAAATAAATTCCACTAAAAATAAAATCTTACCAGTAGAAAATTACGACGTGGGATGGTAAAGGAGGGTTTCTCAGGTATCATTCATGGATTACTCAAAATACCCATGATGGAATGGTATATGATATTTTAGAATAGAAAGAAGGATTCCCTCATTGAAAATTTTATGATTTGATGTTTAATGAAAATAATATAATTGAAAAAAATATAAATTATATTTAATGTCTATTAAAGAAGGAAGACCAAATTCCTGGTTATGTGTTTCAATCCACCCACCAAAAAGCATGATTGTATGACCAATGGATTTATACATTAATAGATAAATTATTTTGGAAAAGAATTCATTGATGGTGCATTGGATATGGAAACATTCACTAGTGATATGATTCCCAAAAATGATATGGATACTAAGCCATGTAATAAGACAAATTTAGGACCAATAATTTAATGTTAAGCTTCTCTAATTGTGTTTTATAGATAATGGAATTAATGATGATCAATATTAATGGTTTAATTTATAATTAATAACTAATATTATCTACTTGGTTATTTTATAGGTACCCCTCTCCTCATTCACTTAATTTGACTATCTAATAATCATAGATATGTATAATCAAGGGGTAGAAATGATTCATGAAATGTATGAATTAATTTTATATAAATGAATTTATTGGATTGATTTAATTGATAATATATAAAATAAATGATGTGTTTTTTTAACCAGCCACCATATATGTTAAAAGAAAATGTGAGATGACAAGCGTGTTTACACTAGTGTAGAAAACGTTTTTTATGTCAGTTATTTTTCATTTTTTACGTTTGTTTTTAGCCGATGTTAATACGGAAAACATTATACATATTGTTTTTTAAGTCCATTATTTAAAAACCGACGTAAAAAACATAACATCGCGGTGTTTATGACGTCAGTTATTAATTAACCGACGTGTAAAAACTAAGGGGGAAGGTTTATCACGTCGGTTATTATATAACCGATGTGATAAAACAGTGCAGGGGTGTTTATAACGTCGGTTATATAATAATCGACATGATAAAACTGTGGGGGAATGGGGGTTTATCACATCGGCTATTATATAACTGACGTGATAAAATAGTGCGGGGGACGTTTATCATGTTGGTTATTTAATAACTGACATGATGAAAGGCATGGGAAATGGTTTATCACGTCGGTTATATAATAACTGATGTGATAAACCAGTCCGGGGGGAGGGGTATCAAATCGGTTATTAAATAACCGACGTGATAAACCATTCTACAGGTGTTTATCATGTCAATTATTCAAATAACCGACGTGATAAACCCTTCCCCATTCCTTTATCACGTCGGTTATAAAATAACCGAGGTGGAAGACCAATTTTTTTAAATGAAATGCAGTCCTCTGATCTCCCTAGAAACAACCAGAAACCAAATAAAGAATTCGTACCACAAAAACAGAAGTAGACCAAAACAAGAACCAAAGAAAAATTAAAAATTTACATTAATAACATTTAAAATTTACCCCACTGGATATCCCCCCACCACCCCATGAACAGCCCCCCTCACCCCACTAAACAACCCCCACCACACCCCTGGACTGCCCCCAACCCCCTGGACAGCCCCAAACACCCCAGGACAACCCCCCACCCTCATGTATACCCCCACACCCTAGAGAGCATTCCCACACCCCTAGACAGGCCTCCCCCCCTCACCCCACTGGACAACCCCCACCACACCCCTAGACTACCCCCCGACCCCCTGGACAGCCTCAAACACCACTGGACAACCCCCAACCTCATGTATACCCCACCCCCTGGACAACACTCCCACACCCATGGACATCACTCCCACACCCCTAAAGCAGACCAAAAAGTTACCAAAAACAAACCAGAACCTCCTCACCACACTGGACTGCCCCCATCACACACCTGGACACCCCCCCAAACCCCGGAACATCACCACCCCTGGACATCCCCCACCTCCTGTATACCCCCCACCCCCTAGAAAGCACTCCCACACTCCTGGAAAACCCTTACACACCCTTGAAACAGACCAAAAAGATAGAAAAACCAGACCAGAACCCCCTCAACCCATGGGACAGCCCCCACCCCACCACACCACTGGATACCCCACCACACCCCTGGACACCCCCACCCCTTGGAAACCCCCCCAACCCCCCTGTACAACACCCAACCCCCTGGACAGCCCCACCCCTGGACTTCTCCACCACCCCATGGACAACCCCCCACACCCCTGGACTGCCCCCACACCCCTGGACTGCCCCCACCCCCTGGACAGCCCCCAACAACCCTAGAAAACCCCCACCCCACCCTCCTAGACTGCCCCACCACCCCTGGACAGCCCCCCTCACCCCACTCGACAGCCCCCACCACACCCCTGAAAACCCCCCACACACCCCTGGACTGCCCCCGACCCCCTGGACTATTCCCCACACCCCTGGACATCCCTGCCACCCCTGGATATCCCCCCACACCCCTGGACAACCCCCACCCTCATTTATACCCCCACCTCCTAGAAAAAAGTCCCACAACCCTAGACATCCCTCCCACACCCCTGAAACAGACCAAAAAGTTACCAAAAACATACCAGAACCCCCTCACCCCACTAAAATGCCCCCACCACACCCCTGGACACCCCCACCCCTGGACAACCCCACCCTCCTGGAAACCCCCGCACATGGACTTCCCCCCCACCCCCAGGATATCCCCCCCACCCCTAGATGAACCCACCCTCCTGGACACCCCCCACACCCATTGACTTCCCCCACCCCCGGGACTGCCACCCACCCTCCTGGACACCCCCACACACCTAGACTGCCCCCACCCCCAAAACTGCCCCCACCCCCAGGACTACCCCCCACCCTCTTGGACACCCACTGGACACCCCCACCCTCCTAGACACCCTCCTAGACACCCCCTCGGGGGAACGCCGCTGGAAGGTACTCACCACTCCCACATGCGAAGCTTGAGCTCTCAAAATGTTTCACATGTGGGAGTGATGAATACCTTCTAGCAGCGTTCAGCCCCCTGATGGATGGCAGCGCCTCCTCTCCCACCCCTGGACTGCCCCCCCATCCCCATGGACACCCTGGACCCCACCCCACTGGACAACCCTCCCACACCCCTGGAACCCCTCTCACCCCACATGACACCCCCACACCCCTGAACTGCCCCTGGACAACCTCCCACTCCCATGGACAGCCCTTTCACCCTCCTAGAAATGATCCCACCCCCTGGACTGCCCCCCCCCCACTCTAATGGACACCCAGGACCCCCCACCCCACTGGATAGCCCTCCCACACCCCTGGACACCCCCACCCCACTGAAAACCCCCCACACCCTTGGAACCCCTCCCCCCCAGACCAGAATCCTTACCAGAAAAACCATCCTAAGTAGACCAAAACAATAAGTGTAGAAAAATTAAACATTCACATATATAACATTCAAGACATACACTTTCAACATCAAAAAACAACTAAATCCAACCTAAACGACTACCAAAAACACAATTACAATGACAATATTCAAAATTACATTTTACACTACAAACAACTTAAATTCAATAAAACCTGTAAAATAATTTGACCACTCCACTTGTAAGTGTTTGATGTCTTGAGCAGTATAGGGTTGAGGGTCATCAAATAGCTACAAATGAAAAGGATATTAGTTAAAGTGTATAATTAATAAATAAAATTAAAATATTATGGAAATGTTTAAAAGGAAATATTACCTGGTCAAAGTTCACAACTATCCCAGTTGTTATTATTTCATACATAAATCTTAACATTTAATATCCACATTCGATGACGCCTTTTTGTTCATGACAATTATGTTTGAATGAGTGTAAATTCAATTTATTATTTTTATGTAATAAATCAAAAAGTACAAATTATAAATGGATATTTACCTTCGCATTTACATATTTGATCTTTCAAATCCTTTTCATTGTGTTTTTTCAAAAGTAGACCCATGCCCTGTTAGAAAATAATACGAATGGGGAAATTTAATATTCATTATAATATATAAAAATAATGAGAAATTGAAACTTACTTTTCCAATAAATTCATAAAACATTCCCGCACATCATCATTGACAGAGAATATCCAAAAATGTGTTTTCTCCCTTGGGATAAAACCCCTAACATCCAATGATCACTGATAAACGAAAATTTAAGGTTAGTGGTTTTTTATGTTAAATGATAATGAACTCTTTGAGAGAGATGTGTTTCATACCTCTCACAAAAAGGCATCATCCAACATTGTGTGACTGTATTCTGTTCAAGTCATTAAGCAATATAAAGAATTCTTTATTCCTCATCCAATGCACATGCTTCAGGGATAATCAATTGCAGGTCCATGAATACATATACACTTGTCATCTCATTACTCTCAAAAATGTTATAAAGATACCTAATACAAAACAGACATAAGTATACATTTTTAATAAATATAATGTAGGGAAAAGGTGTTAAGACTTACATGGAAAATGTTTTCACCATGTTGATGCCCAACTTATCTCCAGTAACAAGCTCCATGATATCAATTTTCATAATCCCCATAGTTATTGCACGTCCACAAACATGAGCTTCCATTGGAAACTCATAATGACCCACCAATAAATTTGAATATCTTGACAATCTATCAAGACTACTAGAATCTGTATATGATGTCATAGCCATTTGTCTTTGTTGTTGTCTATACAATATTTCTTTACCTTTGAAGTATTCCTGTACAAATAAATAGATAAATATTTTAGTTTTCAAATGATAAAACAAATTAAAAAAAACTAAAATAAAAGATATAAAATTCATACCTGTATTATAAGGACCCATACTTAAACCTTACTTAATATTGAATTAAATGAGTAATTCACATTGAGGATCTTTTCCGGTTTAGAGTTTTAGAGAATTAGGACATAACTATTACATCTCAAAAGATTACAAAGTAGTCGCTTGTACTAAATTTCCATAAAATAAAAACTCTTAAAAAGAAACATGTATAGTTTCATGTTAAAGGTAGAATGACTTTCCCTTGATCCCATCCTTGACCCTATTCCATGACAAGTCCTGTGAAAAACATTTCAAAAACTTGGGATGAGCATAAAAAGCTCAGTAAGGGATATACAAAGAATGACAAGTGTTAGTTTTTCAAAACAACAAGTAAACCATGTATACTTTATCAAAGTAATACTTTTCACCTCTTCGAAGTAGTAAAAATTCTTCACTGAATAAAAGTTCATTACTTACCCTTTTGTAACCAAAAGATTACCATAAAACCATATAAAGAACACATAACATATAAAGGTAACTTGGGACATAAACATACTCAAGTGGAATAACCATACGGTTGAATTCCACACATATCACTTAATGGAATAGCCATTCGGCCAACTTCCATACACACTTAATGGAATAGCCATACGGCCGACTTCCATACCCAACGCATTTGAGGTTATAACGTAACCACCCGTCCTGGTATTCACGGCACCACCCATCATATGGTTTATCATGTAACCACCCATTAAATGTCCAAGTACCATAATAAAATCATAAGACATAAAACAAATATAATGGAAAGAAAACCTTTCCACACTTTGATCAAAATACATCATCCAAATATATTGACATAACAAATCCATTACAAAAACCATTTTCAATACCAAAACACATAAAAGAGTATATGGTATTTATTTCATTTTAAAAACATCACGGCCTGTTGAGGAAGCTAAAGACTAAATAATACTCGCGACGGCGGAAAAGGTCGTTGTCACCGCGTACGTTAAAAGAAACATTCCTTTTTGTCATTTAGTAAAATGCTTCGTATAAAAAGATTCCTTTTGTATAAAAGTAAAAGTCAAAGGGGTTTATACACTGTATAAAAGAAAGTTGTGTATAAAACGAAATATGCCTCAATGAAAGGAGATTGAGACGTAGTACCATACAAAGACGGTATCCTTGGTTTATGGTTAAATCAATTACATAATTATGTGTGAAAAATGAATACACCAAATATAAGTGGATATTAAGTGTAAAATAATCAAAGGTCATTCACACATATTCAAAGGATGACATATTCAATAACTACATGTTGAACCCAAAGAAATCGAAATTGGGTTAAGAAGTTCCCTTGACAGCCTAAGGGCGTCACAACAAAATGAGTTGATGAGAGATAAAAAGTGTATCTCATCACTTGGACATAAAAGTTATATCAATAAGGATATATGAGAACATATCCCAACATAACAATATGTAAATTAAAATACCCAACAAAAGAAGTCTTTTAAAAAGAGGAGGGTGAAAGGTTCCCTTACCGACTTGGGTATCTTTCAAAACATACACCCCATGAAAGAAAGACAATACATAATTGGTGTAAATACTCATAAAAAGAAAGTATATTACAAAAAGAGTAGAATAATGGGCAGTACGTACACCACTCAAAGTAAATTGTGGCAAATGTAGCATAAATCTAACGAGAATAAAAGTGAGATGAAAAATCCCTTACGAAAACTCGGCAGCCTAACGGCGCCACATAAAACTTACAAAAATGGATTGATGAGATCAAATAGGGTATCTCATCATATTAACATAAATTTTATAGAAAGAGGAATATAAAAGAACATCCCCCAACATAACAAAGTGGAGCTTAAAAGAAGTGACATAAAGGAGAGTACTTAAAAAGAAAGAGAGAGGTTGGATCTCTTACGAAAAATTCGGCAGCCTAACGGCGCCACTCAAAACTTCCAAAATGGATTGATGAGAGAGAATAGGGTCTCTGATCATATGAAAATAAAAATTACAGTAATATTAATATAAAATAATATCCCAATACAATAAATATGATCTTTAAAAGGAATGACATAAAAGAATGTACTTAAAAAGAAAGAGAGGTGTAGGATCCCTTACCTCGGGTCCGACTTGACTTGATCGTTATTTAACATCCTAAATAATAAACTTGAGTTAATTTATACTTGATTAAGAACCTTTTCCATGTTAATTATTCCTTTTATATCAATTATTGACATGTTATAAACATTATGTAATCATTTAAGTTAATAATTTTTGTTTTGTCGATATTTGGTTCTTAAGTCGAAAGTGGACTTCTTACAATTACATGTTGTTCGTGTGGTCAAAGGTTCTTTATCTTCAGAATGACATTCCTAATTTGGATATCATATATATCATATATATCTATAATATACATGTATTTATAATATCACATAATCATTTAGAGGTAAGAAATGAAATGCACCGTTCATGGAGACGGTAAGCCGTACGTACGCATGAACGCTACTTTCATTTCTTTGTCATATTAATGGAATTAAAACTAAATGAGAGGTATGTATATTTTAATTCCAGAATTATATTCATCATTTAGATGTATCATTCATCATATATATATATATCCATTATATACATGTACTTATAATAGTACATTACATTTGGGGATAAGAAATGAAATACACCGTTCATGGAGACGGTAAGCCGTACGTACGCATGAACGCTACTTTCATTTCTATCTCATAATTTAATGGAAATAAATAATAATGATATAGAGGAATATAATAATTTCAGTATAAAATCATATATAATAACATTAAATCCATCCTTTTACGTCCCACATATTGTATTAACGAATCACATCACTTTGAGGGGGCGATAGTCCGCACTTCCTAAAATGAAGATATCGCGTATACCCATAATGGAAGCCATAAAGGTAAGACACAAATGAAAAATACAGAAGATTAAGTAAAACAAAAACATATTATATATCATATATAAATATAGTTACATCTTAATGTCCACCTTTGAAGGTGTTAAAAGAATGTTGAACAATCATCATTTCGGGAGGCATAAATTCTCCATCCACGGAAACAGTATGTTCGTTAACCATTAGATGTAGGTGTGTGTAAATGTATCTATAATCCTTATTATAACAACATACTAGCATATTTAGGATACTGGATTTGTTACAAAAGTAAATAATAAAAAGAGTTTAGGGGGTTGGAGAAGCAAAATAAAACAAAAGGACTCAAAAGAAGACATTACCTTAAAATCGGGTAACTCCCATTGGTTTGAGCTAAAAGTATTCCTTGGGAAGACTTCTGCCCAATGTGAGGATTCAAGGAGTAATATAGGGAAGTGGAGAGACAAAATGGGAAGGGGTTGGCCGAGCCAAAGGCTTTGGGAGTTTGGGTAAGGAAGTTGACGTGGGGGCCTTATATAAGAGGATAGGAGGGGCACTCTTGGAAGGTAAAGAAAAGTCACTTTATTTTAAAATGGTATTAGGATTTAAGAGGTCCCACATTGATGTGTTTCTAGGATAAGGTTATAAGTGTTCGATGTCCACTCATACAATAGGTTTTGGACATGTTTAGGTCTTAGATATTACATTATCTTTCCATTTTATTTAAATCGTTAAACAATGAGGTCATCGCTGCATCATCATGATGTCATAAATAATTTAATTTATTTAATGTCTAAAAATTATAAAAAAATACTATGATGTAGGAAATATTTTTATCTTTCCAATGAATATTTATAGTCAAACTTCTGATTTGTATAACCCCATGTAAAAATTATTTTAGTAAAACATTTCATGTTTGTCTCATTTTTACTTTAACATTAAATAAAAAGGTATTTATGTCATTTTCCAACCAAAGTGGCTCCATGGGGTCCCCAAGTTGACCCATGGCTTCTCTTCGTCGGCCATGACACATCCAATGAGGTTAGGACATGTGTCAAGTTCATTTCATATTATTAAAACATTATTTTTACCTTAAACTACACTAATTACCTCTAATCGCGATTAAAAACTTAATAAGTTACTATTCATCAAAAAATTATTTTAATCCCATTGAACCACATTTTACTTCTTAATGACAACCATGTATGTCGGATTTTTGAAATTCAAAACACAAAGGTGGAAAAATATCATTTTAACGGAACATCAGTTTTTATAAGTACCACTTAGTGGTTTCACTATTCATCAAAAATTGATGTTTTTCAGAAAATGACCAAAAATTCACCCTAAGATATATTTGATATTCCGAATTCAAAAATGAAGTCTATTTTATAAAATTCAAGACATATAAGTCACATTAATTAATTTAATAATTAACTCCCGATGTCATGACAAATAGCGTGTTTTTATGAAACAATAAGTATCAAAAGATTGACACTAGTTTAAGTCCGATTTCAAAGTGAAATTAATTACAACGAACACTATTGGATTTAATGGTAAAAATATATTCTAATTTCACTTTAAAACCAATTAAAATGATAATATAATCATATAAATAAATTACATTAAAAAGAGGTTTTGAATTAAAATACAACATTTTACACTATTCATTAAAAAAATGAACTTTATCGGAAAGATACCAAAAATTTACACAAAGTAAATTTTGATGTCCCGATTCTAAAGAAGAGTTTTATTTGGTCCAATTTGAATGTATAAGAGTGAAAAAAACTATATTTATTGACGGTTCTCCATCAAAAGGCGATAAGTGAACCTTTAGTGAAAACTAGGGCATATACACCTAAAATTGAATTCTTTCCGTATTTTAAGCCTTTATCTTTTATTGGATAAATTTAAAAACATTTAAAAACATAGATAATCATATTTTAGTTATTTATATACATTCCCTCCAATACAATGGCTACATGTTTACTACCATTTAAAATAATATTATTTTATTATTAGAGTGCAACGTAGGATTCCCAAGAAACTCGTGGTTGCGTGTTGGGTACCCCATCGAGCATAGCGTCCCCTTTAAAGTCATATTAATATTTTATTCACAAATATGGATAAATATGAAAATTTCATATTCTTTATTTACCTGGGGTGTTACATCCTTCCCCGATTTTGGGAATTGCGTCCTCGCAATTTTAAAATTGGGCTTGGAAACATCCTTAAAAGTCCCACATCGGAAGAAGAGTGGGTAAAACAATCACTTTAAATTAAAGAAAGATAAGTACAAAGGTCACCCGAGTTAACCCATACTAGGATTCCAAGTATGAAAACATGGACATGGAGGAGAAAACATAGGGTCATGTTCTGATGAAGAGTGATAGAAAACATGTTTAGGAGAAAGTTAACCACAAGAAAATCACAAACTTGTGATGGGTTAAACGGTATTCGATTCCCCAGTAGGAAAAGTTAATAGAAAACATTTTTGTTTTAAGTTACTTTTTATTGAGGAATTTATTCATAAGGAAACATAATCACTTATCATGTTGACTTTCAACGTTTATTTGATTCCTTACACAAACTCATATTTTCTCCAAAAGACGAGTATGTAGGAAGACTTGTTCACATTAAGAGTACTATAATCAACTTCTAGAGAATCACATAATCCACAAAATAGAACTATATAATTCCCATATCTTTAGACTTTAACCAAAACCATAACAAAAAAGGCTAGTACAAGATCAGATAATCCAGAAAAGGATAACCCCTTTTAAAAATAAAATCTATTCTTAATCTCCAAAATTTGTCCAACAAAACCCATAGTTCAACGGGGACCATTTGATAATCAATTTCTCCATAAAATTATTCAAAGTAAACCAAACTAAGATTGAAACCCAAATATTTGAAGAATTTAGTCACATAGTCATCCAAGTTAAATCGTAACATTTATCTCCATACAAAATCAGTTGCTCTTAATGTCTCTTATTGAAAAGTAATTAACCTAATCACATATCCTCGATGATAGGTTAATAATTTCCATAGAAAACCCAAAATAAACTTACTCTTGATTCCTAAAATCATCCAACTAAAAGGAATCAGTAAAACTAACCAGGGACTTCACGTAGTCCAGTGGTAGGCGATAAATACCAGTTGCACTTTGGTTGTGGGTTCGATTCCCGCAGCTTTGTCCGACGCGACGAGTTGTCACACGGTCTGCGTGTTGTCCTTTTTCCAAAACTATATAATTCTTAAAACATTCCCCAAAATGAGATAAAATCTTCAAAAATAATCATATCATATTTTAACCTCAAGTTTATCTCATGCCTTTCATTTTCCATAATATCATATAATTACCCATAATTACCTCAAAAGTAAGGATCATATAAACTCTAATGGTTACCTTTATAATTATTACCTGAACTCCCACAACGATTGGTCATCTCATACATGATGCATCGCAGAACATACCAAGGTTCAAGTGGTTGATCATGACACCTTAATAGTTGGTTTAGAACAACCACGAGTTTCCTCATTGAATCCCCCATTTTATCAAGTATCTTAATCAGAGAACCACCACAGTTTTCCTTCAAACCTGTTGTCTCTTTGGTGCCTCCTAGATCCATCCTTTCACTAAAAACCGAAATGTCAGTGTGAGTATATCAACAAAACCATCATGTACTAATGAGGAAGGTAAACACTAAGGTATACTTACTCATTCATTTTATCTAAAACTAGGACTCTTTCTGAAATCCTAACCATTATTGTAATGTCACTTATGCTTAGAGAATACACTAACCTATAAAGTTATCTAAACCGACCTTTGATACCAACTATAAGGCCCCAGCCTTAAACCGTACGTAATATTGAATTAAATGAGTAATTCACATTGAAGATCTTTTTAGGTTTAGAGTTTTAGAGAATTAGGACATAACTATTACATCTCAAAGGATTACAAAGTAGTCGCTTCTACCAAATTTCCATAAAATAAAAACTCTTAAAAAGAAACATGTATAGTTCCATGTTTTAGGTAGCATGACTTTCCCTTGATCCCATCCTTGACCCTATTCCACGCTAAGTCCTGTGAAAAACATTTCAAAAACATGGGATGAGTATAAAAAGATCAGTAAGGGATATACAAAGAATGACAACTGTTAGTTTTTCAAAACAACAAGTAAACCTTGTATACTTTATCAATGTAATACTTTTCACCTCTTCGAAGTAGTAAAAATTCTTCGCTGAATAAAAGTTAATTACATACCCTTTTGTAACCAAAATATTACCATAAAACCCATATAAAGAACACATAACATATAAAGGTAACTTGGGAGATAAACATACTCAAGTGGAATAACCATACGGTCGACTTCCACACATATCACTTAATGGAATAGCCATTCGACCAACTTCCATACATACTTAATGGAATAGCCATACGGCCGACTACCATACCCAATGCATTGGAGGTTATAACGTAACCACCCGTCCTGGTATTCACAGCACCACCCGTCATATGGTTTTTCACGTAACCACCTGTTAAATGTCCAAGTACCATAACAAAATCATAAGATATAAAACAAATATAATGTAAAGAAAACATTTCCACAGTTTGATCACAATATATCATCCAAATATATTGACATAACAAATACATTACAAAAACCATTTTCAATACCAAAATACATAAAAGAGTATATGGTATTTATTTCATTTTAAAAACATCACGGCTTGTTGAGGAATCCAAAGACTAAATAATACCCGCGAAGGCAGAAAAGGTCGTCGTCACCGCATACGTTAAAAGAAACATTCCTTTTTGTCGTTTAGTAAAATGCTTTGTATAAAAATATTCCTTTTGTATAAAAGTAAAAGTACAAGGGTTTTATACACCATATAAATGAAAGTTGTGTATAAAAAGAAATATGCCTCAATGAAAGGAGATTGAGACGTAGTCCCATACAAAGACGGTATCCTTGGTTTAAGGATAAATCAATTACATAATTATGTGTGACAAATGAATACACCAAATATAAGTTTATATTAAGTGTAAAATAATCAATGGTCATTCACACATATTCAAAGGATGACATATTCAATAACTACATGTTGAACCCAAAGAAATCGAAATTGGGTTAAGAAGTTCCCTTGACAGCCTAACGACGTCACATCAAAATGAGTTGATGAGAGATAAAAAGTGTATCTCATCACTTGGAAATAAAAGTTACATCAATGAGGATATATGAGAACATATCCTAACATAACAATACGTAAATTAAAAGACCCAACAAAATAAGTCTTTTAAAAAGAGGAGGGTGAAAGGTTCCCTTACCGACTTGGGTATCTTTCAAAACATACACCCCATGAACGAAGGACAATACATCATTGATGTGAATAATCATAAAACGAAAGTATATTACAAAAAGAGTAGAATAATGGGCAGTACGTACACCAATCAAAGTAAATTGTGGCAAATTTAGCATAAATATCATGAGAATAAAAGTGAGATGAAAAATCCCTTACGAAAACTCGGCAGCCTAACGACGCCACATAAAACTTACAAAAATGGATTGATGAGATCAAATAGGGTATCTCATCATATTAACATAAAGTTTATAGAAATAGGAATATAAAAGAACATACCCCAACATAACAAAGTGGAGCTTAAAAGAAGTGACATAAAGGAGAGTACTTAAAAAGAAAGAGAGAGGTTGGATCTCTTATGAAAAATTCGACAGCCTAACGACGCCACTCAAAACTTCAAAAATGGATTGATGAGAGAGAATAGGGTCTCTCATCATATGAACATAAAAATAACAGTAAGATTAATATAAAATAATATCCCAATACATGAAATATGATCTTTAAAAGGAATGACATAAAAGAATGTACATAAAAATAAAGAGAGGTGTAGGATCCCTTACCTCGGGCCAGACTTGACTCGATCGTTCTTTAACATCCTGAATAATAAACATGAGTTAATTTCTACTTGCTTAAGAACCTTTTCCAAGTTCATTATTTCTTTTATATAAATTATTGACATGTTATAAACATTATGTAATCATTTATGTTAATAATGTTTGTTTTGTCGATATTTGGTTCCTAAGTCGAATGTGGACTTCTTACAATTACATGTTGTTCGTGTGCTCGAAGGTTCTTTATATCCAGAATGAAATTCCTGATTTGGATATCATATATATCATATATATCTAGAATATACATGTATTTATAATATCACATAATCATTTAGAGGTAAGAAATGAAATGCACCGTTCATGGAGACGGTAAGTCGTACGTACGCAAGAACACTACTTCCATATCTTTGTCATATTAATGGAATTAAAACTAATTTAGAGGTATGTATATTTTAATTCCAGAATTATATTCATCATTTAGATTTATCATTCATCATATATATATCCATTATATACATGTACTTATAATAGTACATTACATTTGGGAATAAGAAATGTAATGCACCGTTCATGGAGACGGTAAGCCGTACGTACGCATGAACGCTACTTTCATTTCTATCTCATACTTTAATGGAAATAAATAATAATCATATAGAGGTATATAATAATTCCAGTATAAAATCATATATAATAACATTAAATCCATCATTTATACGTCCCACATATGGCATTAATGAATCACATCACTTTGAGGGGGCGGTAGTCCGCACTTCCTAAAATGAAGATATCGCGTATACCCATAATGGAAGCCATAAAGGTAAGCCACAAATGAAAAATACAGTAGCTTAAGTAAAACATAAACATATTATATATCATATATAAATATAGTGAAATCTTAATGGCCACCTTTGAAGGTGTTAAAATAATTTTGAACAATCATCGTTTCGGGATGCATAAATTCGCCATCCACGGAAACAGTATGTTCGTTAACCATTAGATGTAGGTGTGTGTAAATGTAGCTCGAATAATTATTATAACAACATACTAGTATATTGAGGATAATGTAGTTGTTACAAAAGAAAATAATAAAAAGAGTTTAGGGGGTTGGAGAAGCAAAATAAAACAAAAGGACTCAAAAGAAGACATTAACTTAAAATCGGGTAACTCCCTTTGGTTTGAGATAAAAGGCTTCCTTGGGAAGACTTCTGCCCAAAGTGAGTATTCAAGGAGTAAGAGAGGGAATTGGAGAGACAAAATGGGTAGGGGTTGGCGGATCCAAAGGCTTTGGGAGTGTGGGTAAGGAGGTTGAGCTGGGGGCCTTTTATAAGAGGAGAGGAGGGGCACTCTTGGAAGGTATAGAAAAGTAACATTATTTTAAAATGGTATTCGAATTTAAGAGGTCCCACATTGATTTTTTTCGAGGATATGGTGATAAGGGTTCGAAATAAACTCATCCAATAGGTTTTGGACATGTATAGGTCTTAGAAATTACATTATCTTTCCATTTTATTTAAATCATTAAACAATGAGGTCATCGCTGCATCATCATGATGTCATAAATAATTTATTTATTTAATGTCTAAAAATTATAAAAAAATACTATGATGTAGGAAATAATTTTATCTTTCCAATGAATATTTATAGTCAAACTTCTGATTTGTATAACCCCATGTAAAATTGTATTAGTAAAACATTTCATGTTTGTCTCATTTTTACATTAACATTAAATAAAAAGGTATTTATGTCATTTTCCAACCCAATTGGCTCCATGGGGTCCCCAAGTTGACCCATGGCTTGTCTTGGTCGGCCAGGACACATCCAATGAAGTTAGGAAAAGTTTCATGTTCATTTCTTATTTTTAAAACATTATTTTTACCTTAAACTACACTAATTACCTCTAATCGCGATTAAAAACTTAATAAGTTACTATTCACCAAAAAATTATTTTAATCCCATTGAACCACATTTTACTTCTTAATGACAACCATGTATGTTGGATTTTTGATATTCAAAACACAATGGTGGCAAAATTTCATTTTAACGGAAAACCAGTTTTTATAAGTACCACTTAGTGGTTTCACTATTCATCAAAAATTGAAGTTTTTCAGAAAATTACCAAAAATTCACCCTAAGCTATATTTGATATTCAGAATTCAAAAATGAAGTCTATTTTATAAAATTAAAAACATATAAGTCACATTAATTAATTTAATAATTAATTCCCACTGTCATGACAAATAGCGTGTTTTTATGAAACAATAAGTATCAAAAGATTGACAGTAGTTTAAGTCTGATTTCAAAGTGAAATTAATTACAAAGACCACTATTGGATTTAATGGTAAAAATATATTCTAATTTCACTTTAAAACCAATTAAAATGATAATCTAATCATATAAATAAATTAGATTTCAAAGAGGTTTTGAATTAAAATACAACATTTTACACTATTCATTAAAAAATGAACTTTATCGGAAAAATACCAAAAATTTACACAAAGTAAATTTTGATGTCCCGATTCTAAATAAGAGTTTTATTTGGTCCAAATAGAATTTATAAGAGTGAACAAAACTATATTTAATGACGGTTCTCCATCAAAAGGCGATAAGTGAACCTTTAGTGAAAACTAGGTCATATACGCCTAAAATTGAATTCTTTCCGTATTTTAAGCCTTTATCTTTTATTGGATAAAAGTAAAAGAATTTAAAAACATATATAATCATATATTAGTTATTTCTATCCATTCCCACCAATACATAGGCTATATGTTAACTGCCATTTAAAATAATATTATTTTATTATTAGAGTGCAACGTAAGATTCTCAAGAAACTCGTTGTTGCGTGTTGGGTACGCCATCGAGCATAGCGTCCCCTTTAAAGTCATATCAATATTTTATTCACAAATATGGATAAATATGAAAATGTAATATACTTTATTTACCTGGGGTGTTACATCCTTCCCCCCTTTTGGGAACTGCGTCCTCGCAATTTTAAAATTGGGCTTGGAAACATCCTTAAAAGTCCCACATCAGAAGAAGAGTCGGTAAAACAATCACTTTAAAATAATGAAAGATAAGTACAAAGGTCCCCCGAGTTAACCCATACAAGGATTCCAAGTATGAAAACATGGACATGGAGGAGAAAACATAGGGTCATGTTCTGATGGAGAGTGATAGAAAACATGTTTAGGAGAAAGTTAACCACAAGAAAATCACAAACTTGTGATGGGTTAAACGGTATTCGATTCCCCAGTAGGAAAGGTTAATAGACAACATTTTTGTTTTAAGTTACTTTTTATTGAGGAATTTATTCATAAGGAAACATAATCACTTATCATGTTGACTTTCAACTTTTATTAGATTCCTTACACAAACTCATATTTTCTCCAAAAGATGAGTATTTAGGAAGACTTTTTCACATTAAGAGTACTATAATCAACTTATAGAGAATCACCTAATCCACAAAAGAGAACTATATACATCCAATATCTTTAGACTTTAACGAAAACCAAAACCAAAAATGCTAGTACAAGATTAGATAATCCAGAAAAGGATAACCCCTTATAAAAAGAAAATCTATTCTTAATCTCCAAAATTTGTCCAACAAAACCCAAAGTTCAACAGGGACCATTTGATAATCAATTTGTCCATAAAATTCTTCAAAGTAAACCAAACTAAGATTGAAACCCAAATATTTGAAGGATTTAGTCACATAGTCTTCCAAGTTAAATTGTATCATTTATCTCCAAACAAAATCAGTTGCTCTTAATGTCTCATATTGAAAAGTAAGTAACCTAATCACATATCCTCGATGATAGGTTAATCATTTCCATAGAAAACCCAAAATAAAATTACTCTTGATTCCTAAAATCATCCAACTAAAAGGAATCAGTCAAACTAACCAGGGACTTCACGTAGTCCAGTGGTAGGCGATAAATACCAGTTGCACTTTGGTTGTGGGTTCGATTCCCACACCTTTGTCCGACGCGACGGGTTGTCACATGGTCTGTGTGTTGTCCTTTTTCCAAAACTATATAATTCTTAAAACATTCCCCAAAATGATATAAAATCTTCAAAAATAATCATATCATATTTTAACCTCAAGTTTATCTCATGCCTTTCATTTTCCATCATATCATATAATAACCCATAATTACCTCAAAAGTAAGGATCATATAAACTCTAATGGTTACCTTTATAATTATTACCTGAACATCCACATCGATTGGTCATCTCATACATGATGTATCACAGAACATTCCAAGGTTCAAGTGGTTGATCATGACTCTTTGATAGTTGGTTTAGAACAACCACAAGTTTCCTCATTGAATCCCCCATTTTATCTAGTATCTTAATCAGAGAACCACCACAGTTTTCCTTCAAACCTGTTGTCTCTTTGGTGCCTGCTAGATCCATCCTTTCACTAAAAACAGAAATGTCAGTGTGAGTATATCAACAAAACCATCATGTACTAATGGGGAAGGTAAACACTAAGATATACTTACTCATTCACTTTATCTAAAACTAGAACTCTTTCTGAAATCCTAACCATAATGGTAATGTCACTTATGCTTAGAGAATACCCTAACCTCTAAAGTTATCTAAACCGACCTTTGATACCAACTATAAGGCCCCAACATTAAACCTTACTTAATATTGAATTAAATGAGTAATTCACATTGAGTATCTTTTCAGGTTTAGATTTTTAGAGAATTAGGACATAACTATTACATCTCAAAAGATTACAAAGTAGTCGCTTCTACTAAATTTCCATAAAATAAAAACTCTTAAAAAGAAACATGTATAGTTCCATGTTTTAGGTAGCATGAATTTCCATTGATCCCATCCTTGACCCTATTCCATGCTAAGTCATGTGAAAAAACATTTCAAAAACTTGGAATGATCATAAAAAGCTCAGTAAGGGATACACAAAGAATGAAAACTGTTAGTTTTTCAAAACAACAAGTAAACCATGTATACTTTATCAAAGTAATACTTTTCACCTCTTCGAAGTAGTAAAAATTCTTAACTGAATAAAATTTCATTACTTACCCTTTTGTAACCAAAATATTACCATAAAACCCATATAAAGAACACATAACATATAAAGGTAACTTGGGACATAAACATACTCAAGTGGAATAACCATACGGTCGACTTCCACACATATCACTTAATGGAATAGCCATTCGGCCAACTTCCATACATACTTAATGGAATAGCCATACGGCTGACTTCCATACCCAATGCATTGGAAGTTATAACGTAACCACCCGTCCTGGTATTCATGGCACCACCCGTCATATGGTTTATCATGTAACCACCCGTTAAATGTCCAAGTACCATAATAAAATCATAAGACATAAAACAAATATAATGTAAAGAAAACATTTCCACACTTTGATCACAATATATCATCCAAATATATTGACATAAAAAATCCATTACAAAAACCATTTTCAATACCAAAATACATAAAAGAGTATATGGTATTTATTTCATTTTAAAAAAATCATGGCTTGTTGAGGAAGCCAAAGACTAAATAATACTCGCGACGGCGGAAAAGGACGTTGTCACCGCGTACGTTAAAAGAAACATTCCTTTTTGTCATTTAGTAAAATGCTTCGTATAAAAAGATTCCTTTTGTATAAAAGTAAAAGTCAAAGGGGTTTATACACCGTATAAAAGAAAGTTGTGTATAAAACGAAATATGCCTCAATGAAAGGAGATTGAAACGTAGTCCCATACAAAGACGTTATCCTTGGTTTAAGGATAAATCAATTACATAATTATGTGCGACAAATTAATACACCAAATATAAGTGGATATTAAGTGTAAAATAATCAAAGGTCATTCACACATATTCAAATGATGACATATTCAATAACTACATGTTAAACCCAACGAAATCGAAATTGGGTTAAGAAGTTCCCTTGATATCCTAACGGCGTCACATAAAAATGAGTTGATGAGAGATAAAAAGTTTATCTCATCACTTGGACATAAAAGTTACATCAATAAGAATATATTAGAACATATCCCAACATAACAATATGTAAATTACAATACCCTACAAAATAAGTCTTTTAAAAAGAGGAGGGTGAAAGGTTTCCTTACCGACTTGGGTATATTTCAAAACATACACCCCATGAAAGAAGGACAATACATCATTGATGTAAATACTCATAAAACGAAAGTATATTAAAAAAATAGTAGAATAATGGGAAGTACGTACACCACTCAAAGGAAATTGTGGCAAATGTAGCATAAATCTCATGAGAATAAAAGTGAGATGAAAAATCCCTTACAAAAACTCGGCATCCTAACGGCGCCACATAAAACTTACAAAAATGGATTGATGAGATCAAATAGGGTATCTTATCATATTAAAATAAATTTTATAGAAAGAGGAATATAAAGTAACATCCCCCAACATAACAAAGTGGAGCTTAAAAGAAGTGACATAAAGGAGAGTACTTAAAAGGAAAGAGAGAGGTTGGATCTCTTACGAAAAATTCGGCTGCCTAATGGCGCCACTCAAAACATCCAAAATGGATTGATGGGAGAGAATAAGGTCTCTCATAATATGAACATAAAAATTATAGTAAGAGTAATATAAAAGAAGATCCCAATACAAGAAATATGATCTTTAAAAGGAATGACATAAAAGAATGTACTTAAAAAGAAAGGGAGGTGTAGGATCCCTTACCTCGGGTCTGACTTGACTCGATCCTTCTTTAACATCCTGAATAATAAACTTGAGTTAATTTATACTTGCTTAGGAACCTTTTACAAGTTCATTATTCCTTTTATATCAATTATTGACATGTTATATACATTATATAATCATTTACGTTAATAATGTTTGTTTTGTCGATATTTGGTTCTTAAGTCGAAAGTGGACTTCTTACAATTACATGTTGTTCGTGTGGTTAAAGGTTCTTTATATACAGAATGACATTCCTGATTTGGATATCATATATATCATATATATCTAGAATATACATTTATTTATAATATCACATAATCATTTAGAGGTAAGAAATGAAATGCACCGTTCATGGAGACGGTAAGCCGTACGTACGCATGAACGCTACTTTCATTTATTTGTCATATTAAGGGAATTAAAACTAAATGAGAGGTATGTATATTTTAATTCCAGAATTATATTCATCATTTATATGTATCATTCATCATATATATATCCATTATATACATGTACTTATAATAGTACATTACATTTGGGGATAAGAAATGAAATGCACCGTTCATGGAGACGGTAAGCCGTACGTACGCATGAACGCTACTTTCATTTCTATATCATAATTTAATGGAAATAAATAATAATGATATAGAGTTATATAATAATTCCAGTATAACATCATATATAATAACATTAAATCCATACTTTATACGTCCCACATATGGCATTAACGAATCACATCACTTTGAGGGGGCGGTAGTCCGCACTTCCTAAAATGAAGATATCGCGTATACCCATAATGGAAGCCATAAAGGTAAGCCACAAATGAAAAATACAGAAGATTAAGTAAAACATAAACATATTATATATCATATATAAATATAGTGACATCTTAATGTCCACCTTTGAAGGTGTTAAAAGAATTTTAAACAATGATCGTTTCGGGAGGCATAAATTCACCATCCACGGAAACAGTATGTTCGTTAACCATTAGATGTAGGTGTGTGTAAATGTAGCTCAAATAATTATTATAACAACATCCTAGTGTATTGAGGATACTGGAGTTGTTACAAAATAAAATAATAAAAAGAGTTTAGGGGGTTGGAGAAGCAAAATAAAACAAAAGGACTCAAAAGAAGACATTACCTTAAAATCGGGTAACTCCCTTTGGTTTGAGATAAAAGGCTTCCTTGGGAATACTTCTGCCCAAAGTGAGGCTTCAAGGAGTAAGATAGGGAAGTGTAGAGACAAAATGGGCAGGGTTTGGCCGAGCCAAAGGCTTTGGGAGTGTGGGTAAGGAGGTTGAGGTGGGGGGCTTTTATAAGAGGAGAGGAGGGGCACTCTTGGAAGGTAAAGAAAAGTCACTTTATTTTAAAATGGTATTCGGATTTAAGAGGTCCCACATTGATGTGTTTCGATGATAAGGTAATAAGGGTTCTAAATCCACTCATCAAATAGGTTTTGGACATGTTTAGGTCTTAGATATTACATTATCTTTCCATTTTATTTAAATCGTTAAACAATGAGGTCATCGCTGCATCATCATGATGTCATAAATAATTTAATTTATTTAAGGTCTAAAAATTATAAAAAAAATACTATGTCGTAGGAAATATTTTTAGATTTCCAATGAATATTTATAGTAAAACTTCTGATTTGTATAACCCCATGTAAAAATTGTTTTTGTAAAACATTTCATGTTTGTCTCATTTTTTACTTTAACATTAAATAAAAAGGTATTTCTGTCATTTTCCAACCAAAGTGGCTCCATGGGGTCCCCAAGTTGACCCATGGCTTGTCTTGATCGTCCATGACACATCCAATGAGGTTAGGACATGTTTCATGTTCATTTAATATTATTAAAACATTATTTTTACCTTAAACTACACTAATTACCTCTAATCGCGATTAAAAACTTAATAAGTTACTATTCACCAAAAAATTATTTTAATCCCATTGAACCACATTTTACTTATTAATGAAAACCATGTATGTCAGATTTTTGAAATTCAAAACACAAAGGTGGAAAAATTTCATTTTAACGGAAAATCAGTTTTTATAAGTACCACTTAGTGGTTTCACTATTCATAAAAAATTGAAGTTTTTCAGAAAATTACCAAAAATTCACCCTAAGCTATATTTGATATTCCGAATTCAAAAATTAAGTCTATTTTATAAAATTCAAAACATATAAGTCACATTAATTAATTTAATAATTAATTCCCGCTGTCATGACAAATAGCGTGTTTTTATGAACCAATAAGTATCAAAAGATTGACACTAGTTTAAGTCCGATTTCAAAGTGAAATTAATTCCAACGACCACTATTGGATTTAATGGTAAAAATATATTCTAATTTAACTTTAAAACCAATTAAAATTAAAATCTAATCATATAAATAAATTATATTAAAAATAGGTTTTGAATTAAAATACAACATTTTACACTATTCATTAAAAAAATGAACTTTATCGGAATGATACCAAAAATTTACACAAAGTAAATTTTGATGTCCCAATTCTAAAGATGAGTTTTATTTTCTCCAAATAGAATTTATAAGAGTGAAAAAAACTATATTTAATGACGGTTCTCCCTCAAAAGGCGATAAGTGAACCTTTAGTGAAAACTAGGGCATATACGCCTAAAATTGAATTCTTTCCGTATTTTAAGCCTTTATATTTTATTGGATAAATGTAAAAACGTTTAAAAACATATATAATCATATTTTAGTTATTTCTATCCATTCCCACCAATACAATGGCTACATGTTAACTGCCATTTAAAATAATATTATTTTATTATTAGAGTGCAACGTAAGATTCCCAAGAAACTCGTTGTTGCGTGTTGGGTACGCCATCGAGCATAGAATCCCCTTTAAAGTCATATTAATATTTTATTCACAAATATGGATAAATATGAAAATGACATATTCTCTATTTACCTGGGGTGTTACATGTATGGTAATGAGTCGAAGAAGTCCGGATAGCCAAATTAAAAAATGGCCGATACTATGTCCAACTATCATCACCTCATCTGTAGGTAATGGTACTCGAGCTGATCTATCCATAATATCCTGTACAGTGACCCTCTGATTCTATACCTCTAATTTTTGATGATGAACTATATCTCATATACAATATACCATCCCATATGCAACTATATGATGTTGGGATCATTAAAAAACAACTCGTAATAAGTAGGAAGCTGTGGCGGAGGAGTAGGATAAAAAATGGGGTCCGCAGGCTGAGGTGGGGGAGTGGGAGCTACTGGCAGAGGTGGAGGATAAATAATGGGGTCTTTAGGGGGAGGTGGAGGAGTGGGAGCTACAGTCTGAAATTTTCTTTTCATGTCTGCAAACGTAGACTGTACCGACGCTCTAATATTTTCCTCCATCGTCACGTTAATATTATGAACTTCAGCCTCCAAGGATTCTATTTTTTTATAAACACCCACAATTTTTGAAGTTGAAGAACGGGGCAACACTTTTCTTACCGATACACCTGAAGGATATCCTCTTACACGACTAGGATGTTCGGGCTTTCCCAATGCTACATATAAATTATCTTGCCTCCCAGTAGCTGTAAATGCCCACTGTGAGCTCTGATCCTCAAGAGAATCCTATTTTTATTAATTGAACATTTCTGTAATGATTGAAATTATATGAAGAAAATAGTTAACTAAAATAAATAAAATAGATAACTTAAAATCCTCTCAGCTACGATTCTCGATTCTTCCGAAATATATTGCCCTTTTTTCCCCTTCGAGCTCTTCCATTTTTCATGTCTAGATGGAGGGGATGGAGGGGCCACCTCTCCAGAGCATGAAGTCTCAGCTCTTAGTTTTTGAAATTTTTTCGCCATCATTTTTTCTTCCAAAAATGCATACCCTCCATGAGATAAACTATGAGGGTATACATTTTTATATTGGATCTCCTGATGAGGTTTCCTTGTTTTTTGTATATTAAGAAAAAAAAATCATTAACAAAACATTAATAAGATCATTTATATAAGAACGCATATAAAAGTTTACTTTGTCGTTACCAAAATGACTCTTTTCTTCTACTTTCAACAAACTTTCTCCATGTGTCTTTATATATAAAAGGATATATATGACATGTATTGTCATGACTCCTATGACCAAAAATAAAATCATATGGGAGGGTTGATTTGAATTCCCTCCATCGCCTGGCAGGCATCGATAAGCATTTCTTTCTGACTCCTCTAGTGTCAGGAATATCAAATGTCATCTGATGAAGAAGAGGTTAAAAATATTATATATACTAGAAAAATTTAAAGAATTGTCAAACAGTAGAAAAAGATCTTACCAAAATCGTCTCACACAACTCAGAGATTATCTCTTTATCCACACTTCTCCAGTCATCATACAAAATGATTATTTTTCTATTAGCATGTGTTGATACAAAACTCTTTAAATCTTTTTCATTTGGACCTCTAGGAATATCATCATCATCAAACTCAATGAGTATCCTCTGATCCTGCATATAGGCAAGTGCTAATTTTGGAAAACGTGTGCACCCATGTGTATAAACTCTTGAAATCTTTGTCATAATAGGAGCACATGAGGAAGATTGGGGAACAACAAGAGGAGCATGTGAATGTTCCTCCTCAGAGCTATGACCAATATGCTCATCTCTAGAATCATGTGGTTGATCAACTGAATGGTCTGTCATTATCCTTTAAATAAAAAAAACATAAGTTCAAAAATATAAAAATTAAAATATTTTAATACTACTTTAATCAGAAAATAGACAATTGTACTAAGTTACATAATAGTAAACACTTATAATATGGTAAGCATGTTAAAAAATGGTAAATATGGTCATGATTGTCAAGATGGTAAACATGGTAAAGATGGTAAACCTGGTAAACCTAGTAAACATAGTAAAGTGATTGTCACTGAACAAAAATAATAAATATATAATTAATGCGATGGTAAACATGAAAAAGTAAACAAAACAAACATAAAACAAACATAAACTTATAATTATTTTGTTTTATTACCTATTTTAATAAGGAAAAAACTTAAAATATCTAACATTTTATA
Organism: Viscum album; assembly: GCA_963277665.1. Lineage (NCBI taxonomy): Eukaryota > Viridiplantae > Streptophyta > Magnoliopsida > Santalales > Viscaceae > Viscum > Viscum album. Next base: position 984,862,006 of record OY728128.1, read on the forward strand.
AAAAAAATAAATGAAAACAAGAAATAAACATATTTTAACTGTAATTATAGGAATGTAAAAATGGATTGTTTTACCCCGAACCCTCGGAAAACCACCCCCACCCCCTTAGACACCCCCTGGACACCACCACCCCCTTGGACATCCCCACCCCTCTGGACAACCACCCACCCACTGGAAATCTCCCACCCCTCTAGACAGCACCCCCACCCCTCCTGGACACCACCCCTACCCCCTACCCCCTTGGACACCCCCTAGACAACCCCCAACCCTCTGGACAGCCCCCAACCCTCTAGACAGCCCCCACCCCCTGGACAACCCCCACCCTTCTAGACAGCACCCCACCCCTACTGGACACCACCCCCAACCCCTACCCCCTTGGACACCCCGCTGGACACCCCTAACCCTCTGGACAACCCCCACCCCTCGGACAACCCCCAAACCCTCTGGACAGGCCCCCACCCCCATGGACAGCCCCCCCACACCCCTGACTTCCCCCCCACCTCCATGGACACCCTGGACACCCCCAACCCTCCGGACAGCCCCCCAAACCCTTTGAACACCACCCCACCCCCTTGGAAATCCCCTGGACACCACCACCCCCTTGGACAACCTCTCACGCCTCTGGACAACCCCCACCCCCTGGACAGCCCCCACCCCTCTCGACAGCACCCCCACCCCTCCTCGACACCACCACCACCCCTACCCCCTGGACACCCCCAACCCTCTAGACAACCCCCACCCCCTGGACAACCCCACAAACCCTCTGGATAGGCCCCCAACCCTTGGACAGACCCCAAACCCTTGGACAACGCCCCGTCCCCTTTCACACCCCCACCCCCTTGGACCCCCACCCACACACCCCTGGACTGCCCCCACCACCTCCATGGACACCCTGGACAGCCCCCAACCCTCTATACAACCCCCAACCCCCTGGACAGCCACCAACCCTCTTGACAGCCCCCTAGAACCATGAGATTTTAACCTCAAGCTAGTAGTTTTGGTATCATGCCATTATTCAAAATGAGAACCATGAACTGTATCTCCTACTAGTCTAAAATGTTTTATTGTGCAATGAATCGGGTTTTAATAGAATATTAATACTTATAATAGTCTACAAAAATAAGCGATGTAAATAGATTATGGAACTACAAATAGTGATACCCAAAATAGAAACAACCAAGGATCCAAAAAAATATTCCACCATGAAAAACCATATATACTTATAAAATAAATCACACTAGTACACGGAATGGGTGCATCATAATGATTTACATATAAATTGAAGTAATATAGGTGAATGAGATCATTAGTTGTCAATGAAAACAAAAATTACCATCAATGTCGGGCATCCGCGAAACAAAAACAAACAAAACAGAATTAGGTGAGGATTACGTGAATATTGCGAGTTGATCTAGTATATCTGGTTAAAAAAAATAATAATATGATGGAAAAATTAGGAAAGACTGTTCGGAATTGAACATTATTACATAGTTTAAACAAAAAAATTTCAAAACTTAAATATAGACTATCTGAAAAAAGCGAAAAAAATAAAGTCATGGGAGGCTTACCTAAGTATTGTGAGTGCAGATGATAGACCTGAGGAGAGTAAAGATGATAAATGATGATGGAAAAACGAGTTTAATGAAACCAGATCAAAGAGTATATTAGGGTTTTCCATGCGATAGAGACGAGTCACCGGTCTGTCGATCGAAAAACCATAAATGACAATCCACGGGGCGTGTTAATTTTTTAAATGTATTAAAGCATTGATTATTTAATAACCGACAGAATAAAATATTTTTGTTACATTTATAATGTCGGTTATTATAATAACCAACATTATAAATGTATCAGATAACACAGTTTTTACATCGGTTATTTTATAACCGAAGTAAAAAAGCCACATGTAGGTTTTTTATGTCAGTTATTATATAACCGACTAAAAAAAATCAGAAACCAATGTATCTACATTGGTTATTTTATAACCGACATAAAAACAGCTCGGTGTCGGGTTTTGAGGTCGGTTATAATATAACCGACGTGAAAAATTCAGCGAGATTGGTTTTTTACATCGGTTACTTGATAACCGATGTCAAAAAGGCCTCAGATTCCGCCTTTTTACGTCGGTTATTTGATAACCGATGTAAAAAAATCTTCATTTTCTGAACTAAAATTAGACAAATTCATAAAAGAATATTTATAAATATAAAATAAATGAATTGATATGTAATTCTTATAATTTATTGAAAAATATGATTAGAATATGAAATAAATTATTATCCAAGAAAAATAATAATAATCTATTTATAAATGATGATATGATGATGCAAAAGTGGTGCATACCATGATTTAGACTAAAATTGGTGCCAAAATAATTTATAAGTTTATGAAATGATATTAAGAGAATTTCTGAAGTCAAAATGTCTTTTCAAGGATTTATCAAGTAGTGGTAGACCTTAAAGAAGAAGAATGTTATATTTTTGGAACAACAGCTACATCCATGGAGGAATACATGTTATTTTTTGTGTATGAACTAGAAATTTAGCATCGTTTAGTTTTATTCCACAAATCTAAAAGCTATTGAGATAATGAAATATTGATAATCAATTAGTTTATTCTTGATAAATTTTTTAATAATATTTAGTGTCAAAAAATTATGAAATTAATTTGATATGTTGGTGAATATTCAAATCCAAATTATTATTATATGGTCATAGAGAATCCATATGAAGAGAATATGTTCCTAAATATCAATTCGTATAACTATTTCACCCTAAAGAGGCGGTATTGACTATTTAATCATATTATATGACTCAAAAAATGTTCTTTATTGATTATATTCTTGTTATAACATGTAAGTGTTATTGAGATCACTATTAGTTAGATGTTTAAGGAATTTAATTGATGATATTATATATTATTATAGAAATAAGTTAGTGAAAAGAAATGAATTGATGTTATTAACTTATAATATTTTTTCTGACATTTATTTTAGACAATATAGTCTTACTGGTTTTTTAGTGGCTTATTTCTAAGTGTTAAAATCAATCACCAGAATTAATTAAGATGAATGTAGTTTAAGTAAAAGTGAGATTAAAATATATGATACAATTAATGTTAAATAAAAATTAAAAATGTTCTAATGGTATTCCATATGTGGTTCAAGGATCCAAATGTTTTGTATCTGAAATCAAAGTTAATGACATATGAGAATGAATGACTTATTAAAGGGAATATTTCTAACTCTACAAGTCTAGATTTACTATTATTGTGGTAAAATGATTTTTATTATCATTGATGATGATTATTTTGAAGATTTGAATTGATTATAAAGAAGTAGCATAATATCTATTAATCTGTAAGTTTATAGAATAATGATAATATGACGATCTCTCTTGAAATTCACTAGAATGAAAATTATTGATCATGGGTATTAGACAATCTGGTGAAGGTGGACCCATTAATTTTTTGAAAAATAGGGGAATAAATAATTGCTTAATTTTAAATTAATTTGGAGGAAAATGGATTGAAAGTGAAATTTATTGAGATTATCTCTATCGATTTATTTTTTTATGGATTTTATAGAAGTATTTTCAATTAAATATAATTTAAAGGATTTTTTTCAACTATGTAGTTTTATGTTTGATTTTTTAAATTCAATTTTTTTTAATATAATAGATGGTTGGGAATGTTTTTACTTCCTATAATTTATTTCAATAATTTATTTTCAATGTGATGTAAAGAACTAAAAGTTTTTTTGGAAAGTGTTTTGTTATACAATACATGTTATAAATGTAGAGTAGTTTTTTAAGTCACAAGTATCTCCAAAATTAAAAGTCCATAAAATGTCAGAGAATAAATTATTTTATAGAATCCATGAGTCGTTTTAAAAGTAAGGATGTTCTAGAGATGTTCTAGAAGTTGTTCTGAAATTTTGGTCTAGTGTGATGAAGTTTAAGTTGAGTTCAGGTGACTGGGTGTATACTCTAAACATTCTAGTATTTATATGAGTTGGTCATAGAATGAGAGAATGAATAAATTTATGAGTGGAACCATATAATATTAGAAAAGTAAAATAGATATGGGAATTATAAGTGATATATGAAAGTAATCTAGATTTTCTAATTGATTCGTATGAAACACGATGTGAACACAAAGATCATATCATGAGTGATGTTGTGGAAAAAAATATAAAGTGATGAATCTACCTTTCTTTGTATTTTTTATAAAATCAATGGTATTTGTATAGTGACATACATAATATTTTATCGAATAAATTTAAATTTCAAAAATACGAGTCATGATAAATTTAAAAGGGGAATCTGATTAATGTACAATAAGTAAGATAACTTTTTCATATATAAGGGTGCATAAATTTCCAAATTTGTATAACTCTTTTCATGTTATTTAATATCATCCATTTGATAATGATTCTTAGGTATATTAAGTGGTACTATAAATTTAAATATTTCTAAATCATTGAAGATGATCATGATAACACCCAATTAGAGATGGAATAACTGTCAAGAGGGTAGTAAATTGGATATTTTAAATATTTTATATAATTATATCAGTGTTATTATATAATATAGATTAAATCAATATAAATAGAACAAATATTTTTTTTTATTGGTTCATATAAAATATATTCTATATCTACACTCCACATATATTATATATAAAAGTAAATGAAACAAATTATATGTAATCTAGAACATTCATGGGGATTTATAACCATTTACAATGCATTTTCAATCTAGAGAGGTGTAAATGAGGATAATTACATACAAACATGGAGTTAAATTACAAATAAACTCATTTTTAGGTGGTTGAAGAAACCAACAGTACCATTATCTTGAAAAGGGTCTATTGAATCCCCATTCATTTTCAAGATGTTGGAAAACTAGTGGGTAACTTTGTTTATGTGGGTATACTCAGACAAACCTACAAACTATTCAGAATTTACACTAGTTCTATGAAATTAAATATAAATATTTTCTATATTCATAATATATTAAAGAAAATTAAAATCACATGCATTATAAATTTAATATTTAGCCACTATTTATTTCAATTACTATTTTAGTCAAACATTTATTCTTAATAAACTACTTTGGAGTTATATATTTTTCAAACTTTTAAAAAATATTATTGTAAACCAAATCCCATTAGAACAATTAATACAATTGTAATCAGTACATGATAACCATTTTTATATTCCATTGGATGCTCCTAAAAACATGTGAGGTAGAACTCCCATATTCATAATATTTAAAACACATTTTTTGATGATAGAGGTGAGTATATCAAAATAATATTTTACGATCATTTATTTCATCAAAAACCACTTCTAAACAAATTTTTTATCCAAAAAATAAAATTTTTGTACAGTTATATAAGAGGTAATATAATTTAAATTATCATCATTCACTTGTATTAATTTGATATGTAAAAATGAAAATAAAAAACAAAGTATATTTAATGATTTTTTAAAATAAATTATTTGTGCATAAGAATCATTTTTATAAATTAATAAACATTATTTTCTAAAAGCTAATAATTTTATAAAACATGAATTTTGGGTATTTTACAAGCATCAAATTATCATAAACATTACATGTGTAAACATAATTCTATCCCATATAACCATCATTCTAACCAGAGTAACCATCATTCTATCCCATGTAAACATCACCCTATCCTACAAAAGCATCATCCTAAAATGTATAACCATCATTCAAAACATCATATCCATTACCCTAATCTATGTATGGATAATGATTTAATACAAAATATTACTCAAAATAACTATATGAATTGTGGTTATTTATTTTTAATCAATTAACGAATAATTTTATCAATGGATAAATGATTTCACAATAAATATTTTTTAAAATCTATTATTTAACAAAAAAAGAAATAAAAATAAAAAAAGAAATTATAATAACACAATTTATTATATATCATTAATAAGTTAAAAATACTTAAAATTGAGTGAATATAAAATTATGTTCTTAATTACCAATAATATTATGTAGATCATGAAGCCAATAACAAACTCAATTTTTTTATAGTTAAAAAATAGAAATTATTTACAATTATTTTCCAACCTTTTTAAACCAATCAGACATATTATTATTTATTTAAAAAGTGTCACTGCATAAGTAAATGAACGTAAATCTTTGACATATTTTTTAATAAATATAAAAACATTTAATTTTAGTATAAAATAAATTATAACCCTATTAATATAAAAATCATTTCCAATAAAGAAAATAATTATTCTATATTTATAATAAATAATTGAATCTCCCAAATATATAATGATTTTTCAAATTAATTAAAAAAACTAAATAGATTAGATTATTTCAAAAACTAAAAAAATTAAGGAAATAGTTATAGAAAAAATTAATTAATCATCATCTCTCAAAGAATGTGTGTAAATGAGACAATAAAAAATAATAATCTATTTTAACATGATGTTATTTATAAATATTAATAGTAGGATCTCTATTAAGGCCGAGGAGGTTAATATATTTGAATAACATTCACTTGGTTTTCCTTAATTAAGGTCTTCATAATTCATGGATGTATAATTAAAATGTGTTCTTATTTTTCTTTCCTTCTATTAGAATGTTTTTTCTTGGAAAATAAAAATTTATACTTGTAGTAATAGTAGTATCCAACATCGATAAATGTTTTCTTAATCCATTGAGAATCTTGGCATAAAGATGCATCATATTTCTAACATTCAATATTAGATAATGAAATTATATTCTATTTATGGAAAATCCTTGAAAAAACATTTAATATGTTAATGACAGAAACCTAATCTAAATGTTTTTATCTAAATTTCATCCACCAAAATTCGAATTAGTGTAACAATCAAATTAATATAAATTTTATAAGTGTAAATTTAAAATAGTTTTAAATAACATTTGACATATTTTGAAATCACGTTAACAAGTTTTTATTATTTTAATTTCGAATATATTGTTACATCGAACACATAAAAAATGAAAAACAGAAAATCAGTCCTTGAAGAAGTTAAACATAATAAAATTCCAATAATTGCAATAAAAATATTTCTTATTAATATAATTTCTATATTCATCTCTATGATGTTTATAAGAAGTAATAATAATATTACCTTAACTTTTACATGAATATATGAAAAATATTTTAACCAATTATTTCAAAAACATAGATAGACTATGTAAATTACCATTATTTATTTGTAATAATTGTATTCCAAGGTAGAATTTTAATTCTATAATTAAAACCATATCAAAATCACATATCATCAACAATTAAATAATTACAAATATTTTCAACATGATATTTATGTTTTTTATAAATACTAGAAATGGGTTCATAAGTTAAGTGTTTAGGACCCCCTTGATAGGTTTATTAATTTCAATATATTCATATTTTATAAAAGAAATTAATAAAAAATAAAAAAAATTGATAAAAAAAATTATTTTCAATAACATTCCCCGAACATAAAATGAAAAGAGTCTCCAACAACCAATGATATTTTATTATATAAAATATAATCCATTATTAAATTTAAATACCATTAAAAAATACATTCATTATATTTTTCATTAAATTTATCTTAATAATCCTTATTGTTTATAATAAAAACATTATAGGCAATTAATTTAAAATATCCAATTTCTGGGTGTTTTCCCATTAAAATTTCATAAGTGGTCGTTTTAAATACATGAATTAAACAAATTAATTTATATATATGACTAGTATAACTTCCATTATCAATTTAATTAAAATATGGTAAATTATGTAAATTTAATATGGTCCCATTTATTTATTGAAGTGTTATATTTTTCATCTCCACAACACTATTTTAGTGTTTTTCCATAAGAGCCCCTAAATTATTATTTTTATATGCTTTTCATTATTCCCTAAATTTTACTAACCATTTATAATGTTGCGGAAAAAATAATTCCATTTAAATACTGTAAAATCAACTATATTGAATACTATGTTTTTCAGTCTTGATATAAAATAATGATTAATAAGGGAAAATTAATATAAAATTAATAGTAGTTGTGGACTTAAATTTATCCCTTATTTGATAGACTAGAAATAATAGTAACATTTTTTACATTTCCATTATAATTCATAAAAAAAATTATTGTCCTTTTTATATATGATTAATTATAGAGTTTATTGGTACATGGAATTATTATGAATCACAAAGAAATTTTAATTTACCAATATTTTATACCCTAAAATTTCATCAAAAATTCTGCCATTAAAATATATAAAAAAATTATAGTCATTGGAGTAAAATTCATAAATGAAGTGGTATATTTTTTTTAAAAAATGGAATGTATTCTATCATTACAAATACATAAAAATAATTTTTAAATTTACCAAAAATATCAATCATTACATAACTAATAAATTATTATCAAATTATTATTTAATCCTTCATAACTTTTCCCTTTTGAAATTATTACTTAATTTGATATTTCATCTTCTGTAAAACCCTATTATTTTCATTTAGAATTATCACTAAATATGATAGTACCGCCATCAAACCTATTGAAAGATAAAAAATAGAGATATCACAAGTAATAAGTTTTGAGAATCCACAATCCATGTACTAAATAGTTTATTTGATGTTCCTAGGACATTTTTATTGGTTTGTTGAATACCCAAACATATCCATGACCATTTCAGAACCAAATTCATCACTTGAATTATAGTCCTCTGTATAAATTTATCTAATGGCCATAATGTTTTCTTTGTTGAACATTTATTTTTGTTTATGTCATTATTTAATTTCCTTAATACAAGTTTGATGTTTCTTATATTTCTACACATATGGAATGAAATTTCTAAAGGCTAATTAGACATAACCATACATTTATTACTTCCTTTATAATTTTTTTAGGGAAGTACCCTTTGATAAACATTTTGTAAACTTTATGGATTTCTTTTGGGAAAACAAAAACGACTTACACTATCTCACTAACTTCTAATTGTTAATTATATGGGTAATATTTTATATTCATTTTTGATTTAAATGAAATTAATTATTTTTTCAGAATATTTTCTTAAGAATTATTTTTCATTTTTAACACCGATTATAACAATGATATAAGATTCTCATCAAAATTTTAAACCTTAAATGTTTTTATTTCCTAAAATTTTATTTTATTATCATGTAATTACATAGGAAAACTTCATAAAACTCTTACAACTAGTACTATGTTATTTAATGTTTCTCCAAAATAACCCTTTCCATTTATAACCCTAGTAAATCTATGAGATATTTTAAAAAAAATATTCTTCATCAATTTGAAATAATCTATAGTCTTCTATTAACATTGAGATCATAGTTTTTATTAACTTATCTAAATAAATATTATTATCTTTTAATATTTTATAGATATAATTGATTTTTTTTCAAACAGATACATTTAAATAAAAAATTATTCTAAAAGTGAAATATTAAAATTACAATACCATGTAATTATAAATATATTTTACTACAGAATCAAAAAAATAATTTTCAGTAAATTTTATGTACCATATGTGGGTTTACTAGGATTTTATAAATATTATTATTTAAATGCTCAAGATAAGAATTTATGTTAGACGGCTAGTATCCATAGTCTGTTCCATTGAGGAATGGTGGGCGTTGAGGATAGTAACCACTAATTGACGTTTCTCCATAAATTTAAGATGATATGTTCCCCTACATGTTTATTTAATTATTATTTATGGAAAAAATTATATATAGAACATATTTAAGTGTCAAGAAATGATACAAATAATTGGGTCCCAAGAGGATACTACTAAATAGTTAATAGGTTGGGGGTGAATTTAACATTATAATTTTTTATTGCTTTTTTTAGAGTTATTATAATTATAAAGTGTAAATATATAGAATTATTAATAAGATAATTTCTAGAATTGTTAACATCAAATTGGTCTTCTTTATATTATTGACATTATTCAAATGCATATAGAAATGAGACCCTCTATATATATCCTATGAATTGTTATTGGTGTTCAAAACCCATAAAAATACAATAATTATCTATATAGGGTTAAAAAGAATGTATTTTTAACTTAATAATATAGATCCCAATTTTATTCTATTTAAAGTGTTGGAATAATCCAAACCTTCTTTTATTTGTGCCATGACACAAATGAATCCACCTGTATTTTATAATTTGTGGTAAAACATGAAAAAACCTTTTTTTTGGAGTGGAATAACTAAATGAACCCACCTTTAAAATGGTAGTATTTCTAAATAATTATTATGTATATATGAATAAAAATATATTGGAATATACCACTGAACTAATTGAACAATTAGAGATATAAGTATTGACGTTGTAATCTTCTATTTATAAGAATGAATTAGATAAATATTGTCCCACCTGAAGTGTTTATGTAATGATCATAAAATATATAGTAAATTTTATTCTAGACCTCAACTTATAATTTTTAATTTTCTATGGTTATTTAAAACTATATATAATTAGTTTCATCAAGTAACAACCTGAGATATTTTACCCCTTATATAAATACTATCTTCAACTTGTTATGGCACATGAAACATAGAACTAATGAAACACCAAACATAAACGAACCAATACATATTAAAATTACATGAATAATATTATAATTAAATAATAGTCAAGTAGAATAATTACATTTTATTATTTATGATCAATATTTATGAAAATGGATTCATTTGAAAGAACAATTTTAGAAAGGGTTATCGGGGAATACCATAATAAATAAAATCTATCATGTTAAATAAGTTATTATAATAGGAAATAAATTTATTTTCATAGACATATTTCAATATTAAATTTTTTAAAAATTTACCTCAAAAAATAATAAAAATAATTTAATTTTATGAAGTCACTTTCAAAAATTAATTCTTTTGGTATAATTTTTATTTTGTAATTAAATAAATAAATAAATATATTTATTAAAATGAATTTGATAAAAATAAATTATTTTTTGAATCTAGGAATTTAATATTATCCTATGTTAATGTTTTTTATATTAGTCAATAAATATTTTTTAAAAGAATACCGAAAAATGTTTAATTTTTAATTATAACTTTAATTTTCTGACATTATTAGAACATAATTTTGAATTGAAAATTCATGAATCCTTTTTACAAGAAAAAATATGTATTTTATATGTGTTATGAAATAATAAAAGTGTTTTTTAAATTTATATACTAGTATTATTCATTATAGAACCTCAATTATAATATTTTCAGAAAAAATATTTCTAATACATTATAAAATTTTTATTCTATAATTCATTTTATCATTATTATGAAATTTTTATTATAAAATGGATTTAAAATTTTCAATAATTAGGTTAAAATTATTCAATAATGAAAATTTTAATTTTTTTTCATTATCGGATAAATTGCCTAGGTAAAAAGTAGTTACTGTGGTAAAACCAAAATGGTTAAAATAGGTAACGAAATTGTTAAAGAGGATTACATGTTCAAAAAATGTTTTGAATTGACTAATTTATTTTTTATCAACCTTATATATTACCCACATTATTATTTATTAATTTTAAGAGAATTTATTTGAGATAGAACTCCCAATAATTATTTTTTAAGTATTTAAAAAAATGCGATCCCATTTGAAATATAAAATTGGTTGTCTTATACTCAAATACCCCCCAAAAATACCCATAATATAATCAAAAAATATACCAAAAACTATAATAAATATTCCCATACACCTAAATAATTTTTTCTTCTTCTTCAATGTTCATCCCTCTAATGCATAACATCCTTCTCATGGGATACAATTTAAGTTTAAAGTTATAATTTATAATATACTCTATATTGTTATTTCTCATTAATGTAAATTCCTTATTAAAAAAATACATTAATCCATATTAAAATGGTAACAGCTGTATTATTAGAGTGCTGATAAATTATTATAATGATAGTATAATCATTAACCAAATTTCACAATTTTTCGTTATGAAAAAAGAAAATATTAACTAGGCATTGTATGAACTACCAATTACACAAAGTAATCTAGAATAGTTACTTCACTACCTTACATGGTTTCTTAATGAAGGGTTATAATATATATTTATAATATTTTTTTTTCATATTTTAGTCTCTAAAATGATTAATCATATTTCATATTTTTCGAGTCTTAAGAAAAACAAAATCACCATCCATGGATAATGGTGGACAACCATCTCTACGATACAACTGATTTTAGTTTTTCTTTTCTTAACCCCCTTATATGGATGAAAATTTGAATAATTTTAAGGGACAAATATGACTTTTATGATATCATTGTGGCTTTATGAAAAATTGGATAACCTACTAATGACATGATCCAGAAACAATCATTGTTAATTAAATTGTTTAAAACAAACCTACTAAGGGGAATATCTTTTTATTAATATTTTACGGTGTTTTTTATCCACTAATTAATATTCAAATTCAATAAAATTTTGATATATCCCATTAATAACATATTTTTTTTGGTTTTAATTTTTATGCTATAAGGATATTATAAATAAACCTCCATATTAACATCCATTTATTATGGAATTTCTTATTTGAGTTATTTTAACCACCAACTAAAACAATACTATAAATTTATACCATGGATAAAATAGGAAATTAATTATTGGTATAATGTTATATAAATATATAAATAATTATTTATTTTTATCACATAGAATGTAATATTATTATTAAACTCTTTAATTAAGAAAATAACATTTGATCATTATGAATATTTAAAAAATCATCATTATCATGGATCATATCTAAAAATACCATGGAATTAAATGATACATTAAAAATAATCATATAAAATCTATTAAAATACCTCGAATGATAATTAAATGATTTAAATTTTAATAATAAAACAATATTGACATCATTTTTACAAACCTAGTTCAAAACGATCAAGAGTAATCAAAACCGATATTGAAAATAGTTAATAATATAACTAATAAACATGAAGAGAATTTTCATAAATGAAATTTATAAAATTTAATGAATAGGGTTCTCAAATAGAAGGTTAATACGTTTATATTTTTATATTATATTTTATTTAACATTCAACTACAAGGGGAAACAAGGAATGTGTTTATTTATCTCATTTTCAATTCCATTAGAAGTGATTGATATGGTGAACCATAATATAATCTATATTTTGTATACAATATTCTATTTATTTACTTTATAATTAATATATATCATTTCATAATTCTGGAGTTTCAAATTCATGGTAACCCTCTTATCTAGTTTATTACCATTACTATATGTGTGTTTGGAAACTCAATTATAATTCATTGAGTTACGATGGTATTTCATGAATATATTTCATATAAGTTTGTTATATTATACCATATAATTATATTATGGTGTAGTTTATATTATTTATACAAGGTTTTAAATTTCTAAAACTTAAACCATTTCTAAATTTACATTACTTGATGAGTTATGATATTTTCAATAGATTTTGTCAACTATAATTTCTTTTTTTGAGTAAAAATTTTATTTCTTGAGAATCATAATCTTTGAATGATAAGTCCATATATTTTCTATTTCAAAATATATTACATCATTTTTCTATTATGGAAAAATTTCTTTTAAAATAATGATATTTTATTTTTGAATTTCTCCTTCATAAATGTGCATTGTTTTAAGGGGAAAACATCATCACCATTAATGACAGGTTTTCCTCCATTACCTTGTTCATTATTGAAGAAATTGGATTCCATTATTTGATTTTTTTTTTCATTTTATATAACTTAATAGGGGTCATATTGAGTTCGCAATAAATTTTTTTATTTATAAAAATTTATACTTAAGTCCCACAAATTAATAAAAAAATCATACTTCGTTAAAAATATAGAAAGATATAAATTAGATCTTTCAAATTAATTATGAGAATAAAGATTCTTTGCTCAGTTGAAAATAATATTTGAGATCAATCTATCTTTTGAAACTAAATTACATAATAAAAAAATTATATAAACAAAAATTGAGACTAACTATCAAAGTAATGTTTTGTTTACATATTTGAAAAAATAAATACATTTTTTGTTTAATTAAACAAAACATAATAAATAAATAAAATAAAAAAGGGGTTCTATATTAAGCTAAGAAGTAATCCCCTCAAAATGGAAATAATATATTGACTAGAATTTTATTATAATGATTATATAATCAATAATGAAGATCATGTTTTACAATCAACTATGCCTAAATCTTTCCAGGAACAAATCATCATCAACTATTCTACATCTAATAAAAAAATACAGGCCTTATATGACATCTTCCACATGAATTCATTAAAATAAAAAATAGTTTAAAATTATATTTATTATTCACTAGTTTATACATATAATATAATTTATATAGGTAAACAAAGTACAATAACACATTTCTCAAAATTAATGAATAAAATAAAAGGGGAAAGAAATAAAAAAATAGAAATAATGATACCACTCAATTTAAGATTCGTCAGTTGTTTTGAGCCCTTGAATTTGTCTTTGGGAATGCTCTTGAGCAAGATTCTAGGTATGTCAAAAAAGGGTGTCGTGGAAGGTTCTCTCTTAAAAAATCTCTTTTTTGACTATGTTTTATCCACTAACTTCAATAATGAATCATCATCACCATATTCATGAATGAATGATTATTTTTTATAAATATATTCATTATATAATAGCCTTTGAAGAATAAGAATCCTTCCCTAAAAGATATAAAAACTCATTTAATACATCAAAACAAAGAATTATATAACTTAAATTATCCACATATGAGTTATATTAGGTAGGATTTAATAACATGGAAAACAAAAATCTATGGCCACAATAACTTTTCATAGTTCGGTGATGTGGAAAGGTGACACTGTTGTTTCATTACTTCATGTAGTTAGGTCATTTGAACATGTAGTTAAATCAACTCCTCAAGTGGCCAGTTGATTAATTTACTAAAAGTGGATGTAGTCACTATATTAGGAACAAACTATCAGTATGTGAATATTAATAATTTACATATATCTTTTAAAAGTATAATTATTTTTTAATGATGTCAGGTAGATTACTTCTTGAGGTATGGTGACAATATTCTTTCAGTAATGTGATTTATTCTTATGATAATGTGATTTTATTCCAACGGTAAGATAAAAACATAGATAAATTTCATTAATATTTCTCATGGAAAAAAATTCAGGAACAAATTATATATTGAAATATATCGTAATATAAGGTGATATGGTCAGCTGGCTGTAACATGGTATGTCTTCACAATAAGCTGAATACGTAGCCATTTTGAATTTTTCTATAGTTAATATTTATAAAAAATAAAGCATAAATAACATTAATAATAAGATAAATATGATTTTGGATCATTAAAAAATGAGTTATTGGTCTAATAAAAAAATAAACCCCTTTTGATGATCACTAATCATGATAGGTAAACCTAAATGAATTGAATATATCAATGAAATTTTTATGAAGGATTGGAAAATTTAAAATAAATTTCTAAAATAATGGTTTGTGTTTCCATGTTCAATGAATATTAATTTACTATCATGGTATATAATTATCCAAATTTTTCAAAAAATTGTAAAATGAAATATATTTTTTTATAATTCTACCCCTTTTGAGATTATAAAAAAGAAACACATTAAGAAATAAAGAAAAATGCACAATAAGTAAATAGAAAATGTTATTTATATAGAAAAATTTAGTACAAAAAATATTACATATATAGTTCAATAAATCCCAATTAGAAATCATAATCAAAATATTATTGAGTATCATCGCTCATATCTGCAAGAATTATAGGACCATTTTCCATGGAAGTAGAGGGAGGAGAAGAGGCGGTCTCATAAGAAGTTGAAGTTGAAGGGTATACAACAATAATACACCTAGAAAATTTTCTAAGATACTGAAATTATTTATTAAGAGCTTTGCCAAAACAATTAATTATAAAGGAGGATATAAGATGAGACAGAGGAATGGATGAGGGAGATAAGACAAAAATATGAGAGGTGAAATGGTAGGGTTCCATCAGCCAAGTAAACTCACTGAAAGACCAAGAACCAAACACTAAGGGTTGAATTATATCATCTCTATTCTCTATTATGTATTACAAAATAGGGTTCATATCTATAATATTATACAATTAAGAATAATCATATTGATTCATGGGTGGAATCTTTAAATACAAATCATGTGTTCTGAAAATCCCCTCCAAATACAAATTTAGAATGACACTACTAAGATACTAATCAATTTCCCAATTTATTATTTCTATATATTGAGTTAATTGGTTGTAAACATCATAATCTAATGTTAATGTGTAACCATCTTTTGTATAAAACCATTCTTACATTGATTCACAAGACTTGTTTATTGATTATACATAATATAATACTCATCCGAAATAATTTTTTTTACTTTTTTCATTAATTAGAGTAATAGAACAATTGGGAGCTAGCATAAACTCTGGATTCATAAAAAATTGGTCACATTGAATCATCATATTTCAAAGAAAATCATCAAGATCCCCCATCTGGGCTCTCTTATATTTAATCACATTCTATATCATATCCATTTTGAAATTAAATTTGGTATGTATATGATTTATGAATATTTTAAAATCCTTAAAATGATTATCTTGTATCACATTGTTTAAAGAAGGAGATTGGTCACTATTTGAATTCCTGTAATCTACTTTAGGTAAACTTTCCATCAGATTATATCCCATAGTTGGTCCCCAATTTTGAAAGAATATTTCACTACATCATTATCTAAATCCTCAATAGTGTCCTCATGAATATCAAACCAATAGGTTTCAATTATATTCTGAATATAAACTTCATTAATCAAATATATTTCCATGGATCCTTTAATAGAATTAGTGTTAGGTCTTCCATGTCAAGGTGAAGTGCCTCTGTGATCTTATTCATCTGAACTAGGATAATTCAAGACCAATAAAAAAGATCTATGAGATTTATCTCTCCTGATAAGGTGTATATAGAAAAAATTTTCTATGGTTACTCAACAAAAAATAGGTGATCCCTATGAGTTATACATATCACTATCAGAAAAAATTGATTTATCCCACTCTCGGTCATCTTTAAAATCTAAATGAGGTTTGTCATTATGATGAGAATTCTGAGTTTAGTCTATTTATTCCTTGATATATTTTACTTTCTCAACTTATTTTATAACATAATATTATTTAGATACGTTCTATTATTCTTTAGAAGGTGAAAATACATAAATATAGTATTCCATAATGTCATCAGGTTTAATTCACAGATCTACATGATCTCTTGGTCTAAAAATATACTTCACTAGAATAAATTTCCTATTCAATTTCTATAGGACAACTACCCATTATTGTTTCCAAGTGTTCTAGGTAACATTCCTCTACTCACTAACCATTTTTTAATGAAAACCAATCAGAAGTAGATAAATTATTATATTCCTAAGAAACTGTTGATTTTAAATCTATAAGAGCACAAATTATTCTAGGATATGGTACGGTATAACACATTTATTTTCACTTACAGATTTCAACCATGTTCCTCATAAAACATCTTAATATATTAATCTCAACACAATTCATCATTACAAATTGGAAAAATATATGTTGATGCCTCGGAATACTACAATCTTTTTTTCTCAGATAAATAAAATAATGAATAAACCTAATTACATGTCATCATTTACATCTTACTTAATAGAAGTATTTTATATTTGAGTTTGAATTCCATTATCTTTTTATAGAGAATTATCAAACATGAATTTTGAATTATTAATCAGAAATGAATGTTGATATTATTCAAACTCACATCTAAGTAAAATAGATATAATTTTCCCCCAAAACCTTGATGAAAATTTAAAAAATTCACCATTATTCCAAGATTTTATGTTGTCTATGTTTTCTCCAAAGAATAACTCAACACTCACATAAATATATTTGATAATGTTCAAATATACAGGTCTATCATTTTTTGTAAAACATTTAACACAAAATTGTTTCTAAATCATATTCTATACCAATGATTCTCTTTTCCTCAACCACAAAGTGTCATCTTCTTTCACCATAGAAATAAGGAAATTAAAAAAACACATGTATTTTTACTATGTTTTTACCATTTAGATATATTTATTATTATTTAAATTTATGAAATGTGGAAATTGAACAAGAAATGTAGCTTCTGAAAAATGCTTCATCTTCACCATTTTGATTTGATTTGATATCTCTTATGGTTTGAAAATGGGTGGTATAATAGAGGGTATGGATAAGAGAGAGAGAAAGGTTCGACAAGATATAAAACAATCATATTAGAATATGGTTGATGGATATAAGATATCTAAAGGAAAAAAAATATAACAGTTTGGAATCATATTTTAATTTCTATTTTAATTAATTTAGGGATTAAAATACTAATGTTCTACAAAGAAGTCCCACCAAAATATCAACTAAAAAAACAAAAACAAAAAATTCCAATAATACTGATTACCGTGGATCTATAAATATCATATGTATGGTATTAATTGTTTCCATAAATCATATTCGGTGTGTTAAAAATATGAATAAATACAATTTCACAGTCAACATACTGACCGGGTGAAATAAAAATTGAATATTTTTTTAAAATAAAATATGAAAATAGAAGTTAAAAAAATTTAACATTCAAAACAATATCCATCTATGTAAAACTAATTTATATGGCCTTTTTCATCTCTAATATAATTTAGCCTCTCAGCATTCAATGTTTTTATAAAAATATCAACATTCTTATGTAAAATACCTATGAATTCATGGGTTATATCACCCCTTTGTTAATGATCACTTAGAAAGTGACATCTTATATCAATAAGCATTGTTCTATAATGGGATATAGGATTCTTAGAAATATTTAGAACACTACTATTAAAAAAAATTATGAGGAAAATTTTTAATTGATATATGTATTCTAGTAATGTGTCCTTCACTAACAGAATATGTGTACAACTAGCACATATAAATATGTACTTAATGTTATTAGTGGATAATGTCATATAATTATTCTCTTACTAGAACATTATACTAGATAACATCCCAAAAAGTGACATTCTCTAGAAGCGAGTTATCTATATAATTTATAACAACCAAAATATGCATATAAATAATTTTCTAAGTAAAATTTTTATCCTCTACGATAAGAAAATCAGATTTTGGTTCCATTTTTAGAATATTTAAAAATTAATTTCACAACTAATATATATGATTAATTGGGTTTCTAGGAAAATAAGAACATATAAACCCACTAAAAATAACATCTATTAAGATATTAGTTAAATTTTTAATCTTACAATCATTCCTCTATAAGTGGAATGAGAAACTAATTTCACAAAATCATCAAGATCCAACTTTTTTGTTAGTTCCCATGGGAGTATCACCACGAATAGCACTATCCATACCAATTTTTTTAATATCATTATTATATATGTTTTTATTTTATGTAATTCAATAATTATTTTAAAAATTTTGATATAAAAGAATAATTTTCACCCATAAAACTCATTTCAAATTCACAATGCATCATATTTTAAAAATAAGTTCACAAATGTTTTTTTGAAGATCCAAAAAACAATCATGAACATATTTTTTTTAAAAAATCCTTTCAAATTATTTTAA
Source organism: Viscum album (assembly GCA_963277665.1). NCBI lineage: Eukaryota > Viridiplantae > Streptophyta > Magnoliopsida > Santalales > Viscaceae > Viscum > Viscum album. Next base: position 984,881,714 of record OY728128.1, read on the forward strand.
TAAATAAATTAGGTTAAGATATACAATTAGATGAACATTTAAAAACTTGTTGAGCCTATTTTACCAAGAACTGGCATCTTTTTTAAAACCATATAATGCATTCTTTAATTTAACAAATTTATTTTAATATTGAGTATTTTGACATCTAGGGGGGGTTCAAAAAACATTCAAAATAATATAAATATTTAATAATTTTGTTTTGATATCCCTTAGATATAGTTTTAAAACTAAATGTGTTTCATTGTAATAAAAAATTCTAATGGATTTACATTAAGCTAATTTTTAAAATGTTTCCTCAAAGTCAATACCGTTCTCATTATTGTATCAATGTGAAACCAATATTTCTTTATTTATATCTATAGTTCATGACTCATCAACCATGTAACGAAAATACCCATTTACATCCTATACTAAAGTAGTATATAGGATTATAAAATAGTTCCTAGACACTATTACTTTAAATTAATTTTGTTCTTCTTTCATTTATATTACATGGAATTCATTATTAAATGCAAATTTGTTGTTCTTAGGACCTATAATTAAAAAGAATGATTGATGTTCAACTTGATTTCTAATATTAGATCTAGTTTTGATCCTATATTTATATTTCGAACTACACTATCAAAGGGAACATATTAATTATTACTAACAGATCTAGTATAATAAGTTCTAGACATCTTATTATTTTCTATAGGATCAGGCTGAGGTTGTACATCATAAATGAATGACTTATTTCCAGAAGGTCTAGCATGATTTTCACTAGCTCTTGCATTTAATTCTATAATAGAATAAACATCCTAATTATTTTCTAAAGAGGATCTAGGTTCATTTGTTTTTGTTTCATTATATTTTACCTATACTAATTCCTCAATTTTTATATCTTTTGTTAAGCACCCATTATGAATTTCTTGATGTTGAATACTGAAGGAAAATTCCATCATCACTCTTTGAATTAATTTCTCCAAAATTATTATATGTATTAAAAATAAGGATTTTACAATCAAATACCTGAAAATAATTATGCTTTGGTTTTATTCAATCCTATAATTAATAAAGAGTCCTTTTAAAGAGATGTGAAATTATAACTCTATTGATTATATAAAAATATTTATTAACACAATATTCTAAAAAATAAATACGTTAATCTTACTCATTGATCATGGACTATGAAATTTATTAAAGGGTTCTATTTCGTAATTACACTACACCATTCTGATGTAGGGTTTTAGGAGAAAAAAATATTATTATATCCATACCATGTTAATAATAATTCAAAATCATGAATTTCAAACTAAATGTCATTATCATTTATTATGATATTAATTATATATAGAGTACAATATTCAATAGACATGTAATATTAACAATAGAGGGACAATACTTACTTTTTAGAACTAGAAATAATACCCATGTGTACCTAGAAAAGACATTTACACAAATATAATCCTAGTTCTTCCCATTTAATATAGAAACTATAGAAGTTCCAATCAAATCCATATTAACTAACTCTAAGGGTGGAGAATTTAGAAATTATTTATTTGATTTAAAATATATCTTGGGATGCTTCCATTTTTGTGATATGTAATATACATTATCATTCTATAATTCTAGTGTTAGTATATCATTAACTAACCCTTTCCGTGTTAGTTTCCTAATGGAATTTATTTATCAAAGGTGAAGTCTCATATTCTAAATAAAATATTCATATTGAAAATCACTCAAACATGAAATATTTTAAGAAGATAATGAATATAAATAACTAGTATTAACATCATCATCTATTAAAGTATTAAATTCTAATGCATTTTTAGAATCAAAAACATTACATGCATTAATTTAAAAGATAACTTGGAAACAATTCTCAAAACGGTGAGAAATTATAAGAAACCTATATTTCAATATATAATAAATAAAGCATTATAAATTAATACATTACTAGAATTTACAATTTCACTAATGCTAATTATATTAGGTTTTCCATTTTCCGCATCGATGAAATTTCCACCATCTATCATCATTTTACTCTTGAAACATGAATAACACCAAGTCACATGCTTGAAGAATCCATTATTAAAATACAATATGTTTTTATAGGAATACATCAAGCATCTGTCTAACTAATTAAATTTTGACAAAAAATGACTTTGATAACCAAATCTTTAGGGGTCCAAAAATTTTATTAATCAAATATTTAGGATTCCATACCTATTTCACTGATTTACTATAATAAAATTTTGTTATCTAATAAATAAATTAGGTTTAACAAAAAAAAATTAACCGAATTAGTAGAACTAGTTCTAGGAATAAAATTATTTTTAATAATCCTTTCTTGTCTAGGATAATAATATATTAAAATATTCTATTTTAGAGAAGTTTTATTTCCAATAATTGGGGTTAATTTATTTTCTCCATTTTTAAATATTTCCACATATTTTATTAACTGTACATTATTAAATTCAAATTCAATGTTTTCCTTTTTCAATTTTTAATTTTTATCCTCTCTTTTAATAATATATTTTTTAAAATGAGAATAAATAGAATGTTTATTCTATGATGTTTTATATTAATCATAAATATCATTGAAATTATCCTCTAATATAAGATACTATTAAACAATTTATAGAGTTGACATGTTTTCTTCACTATTTTTCATCTCTAAATGGATTAAAAATTTAAACATGGGATATACAAAAAGTACTAGATACCCCAATTATGTTATTCATAAAAAACATGTTGCCTATATCATATTTAATTTTTTTTCTTGAGTTTATTTTAATTTTAATATCTTTCAAAGAACCACAATATTATTTCATATCCTTTTATAACTCTTATACTTATACACATGATTATTATCAAATATTAACATAGGGCAGTCATCATTAACATGAAATTTTTTCTTGAATTCAATGAAAACTATATCTTTTGTCACACCATCATTTTTCTAATCCTTTCTCAAATTACCTCAATTTTCATACATTCTGATATATCGGGCTATCCTAACGAACTTATACAATTTTTAATTTTTTTAAATTACTTGACATATGTTCTATTTCCTCATAAATTTCAATTGTGAATCTCCATCACCTAATATATCTATATTGATCTATAAATTTTTAAATCTATAGTTTTGAAATCTAAAAACATTCATTTTGGTTCATTTAGTAATTATTTATTCCATTATAGTTATTCATCTTGCATCATTATATTTTTTATAATTTCTATAACTAGATGTGTAGTAATGTTACATGAATCTATTTTCAATGCAGATGGTCCCCTTAATATTTTTTGTAAGCATATGAGAAGTCAAATGACTTGATATTTGTCTGTGATTTTATTTCCCTGTAAATTCATCATGATCACCATCTCATTCAACTAGTGATTCATTTAAAACATAGAATTTCTTTTAATCATAGTTGTATCATATATTAATGGTCTTAGTATTTAAGAAAACTTATTTAATATTATATTTCCCCTCAATAGAAATAGATATTGTGTCCAAAAATTCAATGGAAATTGCATATAATGATATTAATTTGGAATAAACTTCACCCAAATCTCAGAATAAATTATACATAGTTTTCCAATTATTTTCATATTTAGTTTTTTTTCATCACTCTATGTAGAACTAGTAGTTTTAGGTTTCTCATATTTATCCTCAATTACTATCCAAATATAAAAAACCCATACTATCTAAACTAAATTTTATCTTCAATTTTCATTTGGAATAGTTAGTTTCATTAAAATAGGAAGGCATATTTGTCGTTGTTTGATCTTATATATTATTATCAATGATAAATTAAATTTATAAATGATAAAAAATTAGGATATTTAAAATACAACTAAATCACAATTAATAAGATAATTTAATATCCTTTGATACCAAATGTTGGTAAGATTGAGTAGCTCAAGAAGAAGATGATTTGAGTTCCCAATATATAAATTAAATTATAAATTTTTTAACTAAATCTTCCAAATTAATAATAATACCCAGTTAATAAAAATAATAAAATTCTATACATTTCAATTTTCAAATAATTTTTCTGAAGAGTGATCATGGACCTATTAAAAATAATCACTAAGAATAGTTTAACTTTTGATACTCAAAAACATAATCTAAATTTTATTATAAAAAAATTAATACTAACAATCAATGTACAATTTTTTTTACTGATTTCCAAACAGCAATAATTTTTTAGCTTGAAGAAAAAATAACTATAAAATTCATAGTAGAAATGAAAAAGGGGTATTGTCTCAAGCCAAGACATAATCCCATCAAAATGGAAAAAACCTACTACTAAGAAGTTTATTATAATAATAAACAGATCTACATCCTTGATATGGTTTTACAATCAACACTAAATAAATATATCCAAGTAAAAAGCCTCTTTTACTAATCTATGTGGGAACAAATACAATAAAGGAAATGGAGGATCTATTATATAAATATTCATTAGAATAAAAATAAAATATTCTAATAGAATACCATATACTCACAAGTTTAAGAACATGAGATAATGTGTATACATAAAAAGAGTACAAAAACACAAAAAATAGAAAGTAAAGAATAAAAGAAAAAGAGAAAGGGATAGATATATATAAATAATAATTCATATTGATTAGAGATGTTTCAGTGGTTTTGAATCATTGACTTTATCTTTAGGATGGCGAAAGAACAAGATCCTCAGCATGCCCTTGAACATTTTGTTTCATAATAGGTACTTTCATAGAAATACTCTATTATTATATGAGTATCATCCAATATTTTCAATAATTCTTAATCATAACTCTCTTAATGATGAAATAAATCTTTTTTTAAAATATATATTCATAAAAAAATAGTTTTTTAATAAAAATCAATCTTAATTAAATGTTCTTATGCTTCATTTAATTCTTCAAAACTAGACATTGGATATTTATAATCACCCATTACTATGTCACAAATGGTATAAATTCTTCACATTAAGTATGAAAAGATAAGTTCATGAACGTTTCTTACATTTGGATCATGTGGTAAGGCGATACAATCAATCCATTCCTTCATGCAGTCATATTATTTGAACATGTAGTCAATTGAACGATTTATGTGGTCATTTGATTAATTTATGCAATGAGTTCTTCAATTATGTTCTAACTATATAAGAAAAAAACAATTATTATATCACTATGATAAATTTAAACATACAATGGCAGGGTAACAAGATTTATTAATGCGTTCAAGTAGTTTTCTTCTTGTTGTATAATGAATTTAATCTTATGATATGGTGATTTTGTTCTTATAATCAGGTGATTTCATTATTATGGAAATTCCCAGTTTTAGATAGATTTCATTCACCTATATTAAGGTAATCAAATATTTCACATATTTTTGGGTCGAACATAACATTCAATATAGAAATATATTCACCTTACTTTTATAAGGTAAGGTGTCATGGTGAGCTATATAATTATCGTTTTTTGAAAATATTTCTTGAAAACCATTATCTAACGAAAAACATAAAACCATTAAAAGTGATAAATGTTATTTGGGATCATATAAATAAAGTTTTCTTGGTCTAAATAACATATTAAAACCCAATTTGTTTTAAACTATCGTGGCCTATATATTTCCCTTATCCTCATTTAAAATTGACGTTTTTCTAAAAATTCGACCATCTTGGTCTTCAACTATTGAATTTAAAAATATTCAAACGGTTTTCCATCCATTCTATCATAACTTTTCCCACTAGGGCCCACCTAGAAGGTAGTGTGGTGAGTGTGATACTCCAACACTACCTTCAATAGGAAATGGGTTGGAGACTAACAATAGGTTGGAATAACACAAACATGGGGGGCCTTATCATTTAGTTTTTCTAATCAAATACACCTCCATATAGAAATATAATTCAAGAAAGTTTAAAAAAAATGTACCTAATATGAGGATTTAAAACCAATTCCACATCATAGTATGACAAAGAGTATAAAAATGAAAGAGTCCAAATCTGAGCCCAACATAATTTTAAAAACGTCCATCATTTTAATGAAAAGGGATATCTTGTAAATTCACTACTCCTAAAACCATCTACTGTCTGTCTAGAATAGCTAGACCCCACATACTACTTTCCCCCTTGGAATCCATTGAGAGGCATGTCGCCTGTATAATACATGGCACATGTAGATAGAGAACATGCATGGTTGATTATAAAAGTACCCATTACAACACCTCAAAATAACCTAACACAATTATTCAATAGGTATTTCTATAAATATTATAAAGGTGAGTCAATAAAAATTAAATACAAAGCAACATATATTTTCACATAGATAGACATAAAATCTCAATGTATGGTTTGGTCCTCATTACATGCCTTGGATTTTTCTTATGGAATATTGTTCATGTTCATCCAAGGAATATTACATCTTGAATCAGGATTGTAGAGATATAACTCATCCAAGATGTATTTATCCTTATATATTTCCCTTTTGATATATGTAAAAGAATCCTTAATAAATCATTAAAAAAGTAGGGGATCTTTCTCAGGGAATACGGGTGATACCTAATCATACATTGGATAATTCAATAGGAAGGGTATCACACACCATGGATGTTGGAAATGGGATACCAGATCCATCTTAGTGAATAATGATATAGCATCACACGTTTTTCAATATAGTGTGATAACAAATCCAAAGCTAACCTATAGAAGGGATTTCTTATCTTGTGATCAGGATGAGATACCATATGGTAATCTCATTGGGATAAAACAAGGGAATGAATCCATACTAATACAAATACAACATTTAGGGTATCATGTTATAAAATCTACACAAGAAGGTATTCAAAAAATGTACAAGGGTCACAAAGCATGTCCAGTTAAAATTTGTATTCTCCATGTTAGTGATGGTGTAATCTAGCCTATGTCTAGGTACTCTTGTTCTTCACATGTACACTAGTTGTTCCCATTACCATGAACCCAGTAATAAATGTTAGTTTATTGGATTTAAAATCATATGAAATATTACCAATTGACATGTATATTTCATATGAAAGTTCACATATACACACACTCTTGTACATAATGTTGTCCACATGACATTTGTTCTTTTAGACTACATGTTGTGTATATTGGGATAATAAAACCCATGATCCCCATGTTTCATCACCAACAACACTTCCATACCACAGTATAACACACAATAAACATTAAAACATTAATGATTTTTACCAATCCAATATAGTCGCCAGTGACTGGACTTCATTCACAGGTTGACCTGGAATTATATCCAACCCCAACAAGCCTCCCAAACACAAAAACCCATGAACTTTCTACTTCAATCCAATAATGATAATCCATCACCAACATCAATCCTCCATGGAACCATTAATCATAACTCCAAAATTTATTTAATGACATTTTTTATGAATGATAAATTTCACAATGATCTATTTCAAGATATTAACATAGCATTAGTCAAACAAAACACCAATGATTAGCATTTTATTAAAATGGTAGAAATGGTAGAAATAAAAATGTGAGAAATGATTGATATTCATTGTTCAGTGTAAAAATCAATTAATGATTGAAATTTAAATAAAAATCAATGGAATATCATTTTAAACTAATTAAAAATATTCAACCATATATCAATAGACAATACATGAATTTATTTTCTGAAAGAATTAATTTACCTTCACTGAAGGGAAATCAAGAACAATGATTAATCCAAAAAAATAACCAAACAACATTGATAAATAATTATCCAATTATGATATTTTTTTCATTATTTTCACTAGTCATATCAAGGAAATATGTTAAATAATTAATTCTCACTAGAGAGATTTTTGATGATTCTTTTTTTGTGTCGGTCATCATCTCTACTAATCTCTTTAATCAGGCTTGTATATTCTACCAATGTTAATAACCCTTCAATATCCTAGGGTTATGAAGCTTACCCAATAGATTATATTAAAAATTCTATAAATAGATTTAATTTTTTTTAAAACATAAATTATATCATAAATAATTTGTTAAATAAATTCAGATATGTTATCAAATGTCCAATAGTAATTGTAGAGACCCGTATCTTGACGTACATGGACATTACATTACTTTTGCGGAATACATAGTACATAACAAATACACACACACAAGGATCGTAATAGTTTAGTGTCTTTGGAAACTCGGAATATAATCTTCAAATCGTGGTGAAAGATCTTCAACATCTCCAATAAAGATCTTCCTTTTTTTAACCTAAAACCTTTCTTTATATCCTGGGGAAAAGAAAACATAAAAGGGTGAGCTCAAATGCTCAGTAAGGTTAAACAAAAGAAATATCAATCACATCATTTTCATAAGAACATAACAATTTGGAAAACTTAACCTGCAAAAGAGAGCATAATTTCATAACATGTGATAAATCATAGTAGTGAAATGAAATCCCAATAATCATAACATAAAACATGAAACTTTGTGGCATACACACATAATCATATAGAATCATATCTTATTAGTCATGACTCATTGCCAAGACTATCTTAGTGGACAAAGTCCCTTTCTGAACCGAGTCACCCTCATTTCAGTCCTATTTCACTGAACCAGTATAACCTACCATTCCAGCCATGTCTATCTCAGGAGATATAAAATCTTTACCCAATGCATTGGAGGGAGATATAGGTCCCACCCATCTCATAATGAAACCATTCTTATGTGTGCCACAAAATCGTAAATCATACATCATTGCATAACTCATGTAATAAAAATGGGAATCTTAAACATCATGACATCATAAAACAATTCATATAAGATAAAGGAATTCATATAAATATTTCCATCACAACATAATCAAATCAATGTAATAATAGGGATAAAAATAGAACCCATTACTATCTTATATGGAAAATAATTTTGATAAAACACTTGAACTTCATTCTTGAGGAAAATATCCTTTCTACTTCAAAAATACTTTTCCTTTCTTAACATGTCATACAATTTTAAACTAAAAGAAGCTGATTAAAAATAAACATGAAAACTTGTAAAGGAAGCTTCTTGGAAATAATGTTTTAAAAATCCATACATGCCGTATAAGTTAAAAAAACATTCTTTTCATACTTTTGTCGGAAAAGTCAAAAAAGTACCTCGTATGAAAAACAACAAAAGATTCCTTTCATATCTTTTACTAAAAACTCACCGAAGGGTAAAATAGGATTTAAACAATTGTAGGTGAATGGAAATAATATTACATATTGAGAAAACATGGATGTGGATGATAAAATACACCCCAGTAAATACTAAAGTATATACAATCTCGGATAAAAATGAGATTGTGATATTTCCCTTACCTTAGGTCCGATTTGCTTCGTAATTGTCCGAACCTCCTGTATAATGATTTAAATAATGTCATTTACTTATTAAAGAATCATATTCATTGTTATTATATCATATATGGTTCACTTATGACTTTATATTACACGTTCTTTTGTAAATTCCATATTAAAGAGCGTTTTGGGTAAAATTGTTTCATTTGTCGTCCGTGTTTTGACTTGTAATTATTCATCTGATTACTTAGATCATGATTAGTAAATTCCAGAATATAAAACATGATTTATAAATATATATATATTCATAATATACATATATATAATAAATCAGAAAATGGAATGAAATACACCATTCATGGAGACGGTAGGCCGTACGTACGCATGAACGCTGTTTTCGTTTCCTTATTGAGTTGAACAGAATTAAGTAGATGACATACATATATATACACATAAATCCAGTATCATTATTATTTCATATATTTCATGATTACTTATTATATATACTTTATAATCATTCATGAATGCTTAAAGTGGAGAATGAATCTCATCGCGTCGTGGAGACGGTAGTCCGTACGTACGCACGAGCGATGATATCGTTCTCATGATCGTGGGACTGTATTGGAGTGTATGTATAATATTTCAGAATCAATATCACTTTAAAATAATAATATATAGTTATTATTTACACCATTATACCCATCCAAGTAAGGTGGTGGTGGAAAATAGATTTCACCACGGCGTGGAGACGGTATTCCGTACGTACGCACACGCGATGATTTCGTTTTCCGTAGGATGGATAGATGGTGAAATAGGATTGTTTTATACTTATAATAAAATATCAGTATATGAGTGATACTGATGTTATTACTTCATAATGAAACAACATAAGAAGAATAAGTGGAAGAAGAAATAAAGGTGAAAGAATCGGTAACGGAAATTACCTCTTCTTTGAAGCGCCTCTTTGAGACCTCCTCTTAGGACACTAAAATTGGTCTTTGAGGAAGACCAGAACCTCTAGGATGTTTCTATGGAAGTGGAGAAGAGAATTTGGCAGGGGTTTTCCGAGCTTGAAGGCTCAAAGTTGTGTGAGGAAGAGAGAGAGGAGGTGCCCTTTTATAAGGAGGAGAGGGGCACCTTTGGAATTCTTAAAAATATTAATTTATAATAAATCTAACCCCACTTAAAAACCTCCAAAAATGACTCATATTAAAATATTAGATGAGCTAGGGTTGTAATATCATAAACCAATCAAAATTTAGACATGTCTGGATCTTATTTTAAACCTTATCATTGATTTATCCTTATTTAATCTATTTATGTTTATTTGTGGTAATAAAATTCTAAATTTTAAATTATAATAAATAATTACTTATTTGTTGTGAATTTTCCATAATTGTTTACTTTATGACATTATAGACCATATAAATTTAAATTTATAATTTTTAAATATTTTTGTGATTTTTAAACAATTTTATAATATGTTATTTTTATAAAATAACAATAGTGTCAATTTTGACACTATTCATTTATTTGAATTTAAATAAAATATATACAGAAGATATGTTCAAACTAAAATCTTTAATATATTAATAAAATGTCATATGTATCTATAAAATAATTGGATCACATTAAATAGTTCATATAATATTGATTTGATTATTTTTAAAACCATTTATTTGGTTTATCTCTTAATAAAATAATTACTACATAATTTTTGTATAATTATTTAATATACTTATTTGTTGCGTAAAAATTTAAAATAAAATCCCATGATGAAGATAAATATATTACCTTTCACAATAATACTTTTACTCGAATTTATCATCTTAAAATCACAATATGTAAATTGTTATATTTATTAAATTATGAAGGTGACAACTTTGGCATCATTTAAAATAAAATAATATAAGTGTCATAATTGCTTGTATAAGACTCCAAATGGTCAAATATTAGACCATTGGATGATTATAGTTACCCGTTACATGACCAATAAGTTTTGGTCAGGGTTTTGTGCCTTTTATGGTCACTATTAGTTTAATAAAAACTATATTCTTGATTTTTCACTAGATAAATAATTTATGCATCACTATTGTGTCACAATTAATGATAACTATTTAATCCCAAAAAATTATAAATAAATTCTCATGATGTAGATAATTTTGTTATATTTCTGGATACTATTCATGTTCTAAGTTTTATGATGTTTATCACTAAGTTAAAATTATTATACTTATAAGATTTAAGAAAGTGACATGTTGTCACTTTCTTTGGTTTTAATAATAATTAAATTATTTTCACAGTCAAAAGACCATAAAATGAATCTAATCCGACCCTTAGTTGATATGGGTTTACTTTTAGCCATAAAATAGAATTTTGGCATGTGTTAGGGTAATTTTATTATATTATATTTACCCTTAATTACTCGATTTACCTTTAACTATGGTAAATAAAATTTACTGTAGTTACTATTCATAATTCCCAAAAATAAAAAGTAGCCTATTAACATAATTTGGACCCACTGATTCCAAATATTGAATCCATTTTTTAAAATTCAATACACAGAAGTTGCAGAAATTAAATTAAAATTAATCCCGTTGTTGAATAAAAACGGGTTTTTGTTTAAAACATTGCAAAAGATTGAATTGATTTAACCTACGAATTCAAGTTAAAATCAATGATAATGACATACATTATATTAAATGGTAAAAATATATTCTATTTATACTTTAAAACCATTCAATATTATAATTTAACCACATAATATATTAAGATGAAAAAAGTTGTTTTTAATTAAAATATAGCGTGTTTTACTATTCATTAAAATATGAAAGTTATCGGAAAAATATCAAAACTTTATCTAATGTAAATTTTTACATCCTGATTCAAAGGAAGAATTTTATTTTTTCAAATTGAACATATAAACCTACCAAAAAGTAGATTTAAAGTGGGTGCGCCATCAAAAGGTGGCAAAACTGCATTTGTTTGAAAAATACTTATTTTACCCAAAAAAATTATTTTGTTCTTATACCATGTTCTAGAAATGTGTAAGATGAGTAATAATGTTATAAAATTCAAAATTTATTTAACACTATTCATAATGGCCAGTTCATAACAATATTATAATAATATATCGTTGTTTAGTAAAACCCGGTATTGCATACAACACACGCTATCGAGGAAGGTCGCGATTGCGTGTAATACAAGGAAAGTCAAGGATGCATGTTGTGCAAGCTCCATTTGGTGTAGCGTACAACACAAGAAATTAATGAAATTAAAAAGAATATTTTTCATAAAATCTCGGGGTGTTACATTCTACCCCCCTTAAAATGAATTTCGCCCTCGAAATTCTTCGGGGTTATAAATGGTTTACTATTCAAAAGTTTCTTTAATAGAAACCCACATCGTAAAAAGGAATACCAAAACCAATCTTTAAAAACAAAAGTATGAAATGTAACGGTCACCCAAATAAACTAATCACTGGGTTTCCACTTAGGTGAAAATATGGATATGGAAGAGAAATCTAACCATCATGTTCTGATGGAGAGTGGTAGAGAACATGGCTATGGAAAAGCTAGCAATCACAAAGCCATAAATTTGTGACGATCTAAGGTACCATCTGATTCATCAGATATAATAGCACTAAGAAAATATTTTTGTTTTTCAATATCATTTCCCTAAAGTTGAAGAATTTGAATTAGAATAAATACTTACTTTATTTTGGTACAATCTCACTGTTGTTCGTGCCTTGAACAATTTCCACTTCATCTCTTAAATAAATGAAGTTGAATTTGTTATTCGTGAAGTGTTAGCAGATCATGTGATAGAATGACGGGTCATTACATCTGTCTCAAACAAAAGGTTAGAAAAAGTTATTAAATATACATAAGTCATTCTATAGTGAGATTAATCATATATGGTTCCTAAAATGGACTTATACTTCATATATCATACTGCTTAATATAATAAAACTAGTTTCTACTAAACAGGGACTTCCTGTAAGCCAGTGGTAGGCGATAAAGGCCAGTCGCACTTCGGTTGTGGGTTCGATTCCCACATCCTTGTCCGACGCGATGGGCTGTCTCCCGTCCTGCAGGTTGTCCTTTTTCTAAAGCTATATTACTATAACATCCCATCAATAATATCGAAAAACGTCTTATCCTAACTTATGTCCAAAATAATCCATTCTAATCTTTAGGCTTATCTAAAATACTTCGGTCCAAGATCATAGTATAAAGAAAATGATTACTTGAAATGTCACAAAACAATCACGTGAATGCCATCATTTATCCCCCATATATCATAAGATATATCTTGTTGGTCAAATTACAAACATGTGAATACCTTAATCATGTATTCTCTTGAAGAATGAATACCCATTGAACCTTAGTGAAAACATGAATGTAGTTAAAAGTTTACACTTTCCACATACCAAAATCCTCAAAATTCTATATACTCAAACCATGATATAACTATTTCCTTATATCAGTCATGAGCTCATGAATACATTTAATTTTCTCCTTATCCCTTCATTATGCGCATATCATCTACATTCCAAAAATATCTGAATAACCTATCATGGATACTGGTACCATTAATCATACACATTCAAAACTCAAGGAAAGACAACAGTGTATCAATCCTTAGATGTCTCTTTATTCCATAGTACCATGAGATTACTTATACAACATTACACATGATAAACTTGTAGTCATTCCACTACATTCTTAAACCATTGACCGAGCTTCAACAATTTTTTTATCTCACATATCATTTGTAGTCTCTTTATCATCATCAACATAAATACTACCCATATGACCATACTGATTCTCTTCATGAGACTTTACCTTAGGGCATTTGTTTGCATAATGTTCGTACATTCCACATTTAAAACATTTAACCATTGTTGATGTTGTAGCAATACCATTATCCTCATCCCTGGTGTTAACTGAACCTTTTCCTTTGCACTTACTGGCTTTGTGTCCTTCTTTTCCACACCCAAAGCATCTTCAATTTCCTTTGAAACATTCTCCTTGATGCCTCTTCCCACATGCTTTACACAGGGGAAATTGAACTTTCTTTCCTCTATGATAATCATGAAACTCCATCTTTCTCTTATTAGCCGAGTTAGGAAACTTACCAAATTTTACTTTATTGATCATATTATGAGATTGCTGATTCGGCATAATAATGATGTTTGGACTTCCAAATCCCATTTCATTTGGTTGCTCATCATTCCATTTTCCATCATATCCTCCATTATCGTGAATCATCTTGTTTCCAGCCATTTTCTAAAACCCAAAAAGAATAGTGCGAGAGGCAAAAATCATAATAAAGGGGGAGTAACTTCAATATCTAACATCTTTGGTTTAATCTAATATCATTACCATAGTTCTAGGACTATATCCTATACGTATACTTATCCTTAGGGACATCCCTAGACATACCTTAGAAATATCTCTAGGGATCTCACTAACATTTTCGCATCCTAGTTTCCAAAGGTTGACTAAACCATTCCTTTGATACCAACTGTAGAGACCCGAAGCTTGACGTACATGGACATTACATTACTTTTATCGAATACTTAGTACATAACAAAAATACAGACACAAGGATTATAATAGTTTAGTGTCTTTGGAAACTCGGAATATAATCTTCAAATCGTGGTGAAAGATCTTCAACATCTACCCTAAAGATCTTCCTTTTTTTAACCTAAAACCATTCTTTATATCCTGGGGAAAAGAAAACATAAAAGGGTGAGCTCAAATGCTCAGTAAGGGTAAACAAAATAAATATCAATCACATCATTTTCATAAGAACGTAACATTTTGGAAAACTTAACCTGCAAAAGAGAGCATAATTTCATAACATGAGATAAATCATAGTAGTGAAATGAAATCCCAATAATCATAACATAAAACATGAAACATTGTGGCATACACAAATAATCATATAGAATCATATCTTATTAGTCAAGACTCATTTCCAAGACTATCTTAGTGGACAAAGTCCCTTTCTGAACCGAGTCACCCTCGTTTCAGTCCTGTTTCACTGAACCAGTATAAACTACCATTCCAGTGATGTCTATCTCATGAGATATAAAATCTTTACCCAATGAATTGGAGGGAGATATAGGTCCCACCCATCTCATAATGAAACCATTCTTATGTGTGCCACAAAATCATAAATCATACATCATTGCATAACCCATGTAATAAAAATGGGAATCTTAAAAATCATGACCTAAAAAAACAATTCATATAAGATAAAGGAATTCATAAAAATATTTCCATCACAACATAATCAAATCAATGTAATAATAGGGATAAAAACAGAACCCATTATTATCTTAGATGGAAAATAATTTTGATAAAACACTTGAACTTCATTCTTGAGGAAAATATCCTTTCTACTTAAAAAATACTTTTCCTTTCTTAAAATTTCATACAATTTTAAGATAAAAGAAGTTGATTAAAAATAAACTTGAAAACTTGTAAAGGAATCTTCTTGGAAATAATATTTTAAAAATCCATACATGCCGTATAAGTTAAAAAAAACATTCTTTTCTTACTTTTGTCGGAAAAGTCAAAAAAGTACCTCGTATGAAAAACGACAAAAGATTCCTTTCATATCTTTTACTAAAAACTCACCGAAGGGTAAAATAGGATTTAAACAATTGTAGGTGAATGTAAATAATATTACATATTGAGGAAACATGGATGTGGATGATAAAATACACCCTAGTAAATACTAAAGTATAAACAATCTCGGATAAAAATGAGATTGTGATATTTCCCTTACCTTAGGTCCAATTAGCTTCGTAAGTGTCCGAAACTCCTATATAATGATTTAAATAATGTCATTGACTTATTACAGAATCATATTCATTGTTATTATATCATATATGGGTCACTTATGACTTTATATTACCCGTTATTTTGTAAATTCCATGTTAAAGAGCGTTTTGGGTAAAATTGTTTCATTTGTCGTCCGTGTTTTGACTTGTAATTATTCATATGATTAATTAGATCATGATTACTTAATTACAGAATATAAAACATGATTCATATATATATATATATATTCAGAATATACATATATATAATAAATCAGTAAATGGAAAGAAATACACCGTTCATGGAGACGGTAGGCCGTACGTACGCATGAACGCTGTTTTCGTTTCCTTATTGAGTTGAACGGAATTAAGTAGATGACATACATATATATACACATAAATCCAGTATCATTATTATGTCATATATTTCATGATTACTTATTATATATACTTTATAATCATTCATGAATGGTTAAAGTGGAGAATGAATCTCATCGCGTCGTGGAGACGATAGTCCGTACGTACTCACGAGCAATGATATCGTTCTCATGATCGTGGGACTATATTGGAGTGTATGTATACTATTTAAGAATCAATATCACTTTAAAATAATAATATATAGTTATTATTTACACCATTATACCCATCCAAGTAAGGTGGTGGTGGAAAATAGATTTCACCACGGCGTGGAGACGGTATTCCGTACGTACGCACGTGCGGTGATTTCGTTTTCCGTAGGATGTATAGATGGTGAAATAGGATTGTTTCATACTTATAATAACTTATCAGTATATGAGTGATACTGATGTTATTACTTCATAATGAAACAACCTAAGAAGAATAAGTGGAAGAAGAAATAAAGGTGAAAGAATCGGTAACGGAAATTACCTATTCTTTGAAGCGCCTCTTTGAGACCTCCTCTTAGGACACTAAAATTGGTCTTTGAGGAAGACCAGAACATCTAGGATGTTTCTAGGGATGTGGAGAAGAGAATTTTTCAGGGGTTGGCCGAGCTTGAAGGCTCAAAGTTGTGTGAGTAAGAGAGGGAGGATGTGCCCTTTTATAAGGGAGGAGAGTGGCACCTTTGGAATTCTTAAAAATATTAATTTATAATAAATCTGACCCCACTTAAAAACCTCCAAAAATGACTCATATTAAAAGATTAGATGATATAGGGTTGTAATCTCATCAACCAATCAAATTTAGACATGTTTGGACCTTATTTTAAACCTTATCATTTTGATTTATCCTTATTTAATCTATTTAAGTTTATTTGTGGTAATAAAATTCTAAATTTTAAATTAGAACAAATAATTACTTATTTGTTGTGAATTTTCCATAATTATTTACTTTATAACATTATCGACCATATAAATTTAAATTTATAATTTTTAAATATTTTTGTGATTTTTAAACAATTTTATAATATGTTATTTTTATAAAATAACAATAGTGTCAATTTTGACACTATTCATTTATTTGAATTTAAATAAAATATATACAGAAGATATGTTCAAACTAAAAGCTTTAATATATTATTAAAAGGTCATATGTATCTATAAAATTATTAGATCGCATTAAATATTTCATATAATATTTATTTTAATATTTTTAAAACCATTTATTTGGTTTATCTCTTAATAAAATAATTACTACATCATTTTTTTATAATTATTTAATATACTTATTTATTGCATAAAAATTTAAAATAAAATCCTATGATGAAGATAAATATATTACCTTTCACAATAATACTTTTACTCGAATTTATCATCTTAAAATCACAATATTCAAACTATTATATTTATTAAATTATGAAGGTGACAACTTTGGCATCATTTAAAATAAAATAATATAAGTGTCATAATTGCTTGTATAAGACTCCAAATGGTCAAATATTCTTCCATTGGATGATTATAGTTTCAATTTACATGACCAATAAGTTTTTGTCAGGGTTTTGTGCCTTTTATGGTCACTATTAGTTTAATAAAAACTATATTCTTGATTTTTCAATAGATAAATAATTTCTGCATCACTATTGTGTCACAATTAATGATAACTATTTAATCCCAAGAAATTCTAAATAAATTCTCATGATGTAGATAATTTTGTTAGATTTATGGATACTATTCATGTTCTATGTTTTATGATGTTTATCACTAAGTTAAAATTATTATACTTATAAGATTTAAGAAAGTGACATGTTGTCACTTTCTTTGGTTTTAATAATAATTAAATTATTTTCATGGTCAAAAGTCCATAAAATGAATCTAATCCGACCCTTAGTTGATATGGGTTTACTTTTGGACATAAAATAAAATTTTGGCATGTGTTAGGGTAATTTTATAATATTATATTTACCCTTAATTACCCGATTTACCTTTAACTATGGTAAATAAAATTTACCGTAGTTACTATTCATAATTTCTAAAAATAAAAAGTAGACTATTAACATAATTTGGACCCACTGATTCCAAATATGGAATCCATTTTTTAAAATTCAATACACAGAAGTTGCATAAATTAAATTAAAATTAATATCGTTGTCGAATAAAAACGGGTTTTTGTTTAAAACATTGCAAAAGATTGAATTGATTTAACCTATGAATTCAAGGTAAAATCAATGCTAATGACATAAATTATATTAAATGGTAAAAATATATTCTATTTATAATTTAAAACCATTAAATATTATAATTTAACCACATAAGATATTATGATGAAAAAAGTTGTTTTTAATTAAAATATAGCGTGTTTTTACTATTCATTAAAATATGAAAGTTATCGGAAAAATATCAAAACTTTATCTAATGTAAATTTTTAGATCCTGATTCAAAAGAAGAATTTTATTTTGTCAAATTGAACATATAAACATGTCAAAAACTAGATTTAAAGTGGGTGCGCCATCAAAAGGTGGCAAAACTGCATTTTTTTGAAAAATACTTATTTTACCCGAAAAATTTATTTTGTTCTTATACCATGTTCTAGAAATGTGTAAGATGAATAATAATGTTATAAAATTCAAAATTCAGTTAACAATATTCATAATGTCTAGTTCATAACAATATTATAATAATATATCGTTGTTTAGTAAAACCTGGTATTGCGTACAACACACACTATCGAGGAAGGTCGCGATTGCGTGTAATACAAGGCAAGTAAAGGATTCATGTTGTGCAAGATCCTTTTGGTGTAGCTTACAACACAAGACATTAATGAAATTAAAAAGGATATTTTTCATAAAATCTCGGGGTGTTACAGTAACTGCACTCTATTAGGGATACCGATGTCCACTAAAATTATATTATTAGTTTGGTAAAAACGAATTTTTAGAATTAATGTAAAAATCAAATTTCCCATTTGATACAACATTTAGGATATATTTTAGTAAATTAAAAATTATTTTCACATGATATATTATATTTAATACCATTAATATATCAAAATTTAGGCTCCACGAGCCTATGAATCCTATAACGACTCTTTTATGAACTCTAAGAATATTATTTAAAATATTATATGGTTTATCATATAAATATAAAAGTCATTAAATTATTCCCTCCTCTTGGTTTTTTCATAAAAAAATTCAATAAAAAAAGATGAGCGTAATGAGCTCTCATATGGTTCAATCATTCCCAAGAGATCTCATAATAATTATGATGATAGAATTGAAAATTCATGAAGGTAATATGTCTCCCATGAATGTTATTTTCCTAAAAACCATCGATGATCACCAAATAAATTGATAAAGTAGCTCAATCCGAAAATTCATGCTCATGAAAGTCAATAACATGTGGCCAATCATTCACATATATCTTCTACTATGAATCATGGAGTATATATTGAACCCAATTTAAATGTGTTGATGTGGATAAGTGATATTATTCCACTTTAACTCTATAATGTATCAGGAATGAGCCTATAAAACCTAATGATAGCTTTCCACCTCATCAAAATCTATTAATCATCTATAAGGTGATAGTTTTAGGAATAATGGTCTACATTATCAAACAACATTGGCTTCCATAATCATTCTATATAGGACATTAAATTACTTTTGGATGTCCTTATCTTCCCCAAGATGATTTAAACCTTCTCTATCATCACGTTCATTAACTCCATACCCATATGTTCTTTCTCCCCTAGATACATCATGTATAAGGACAATTTTCGGGTTCTCCCATACAAGGTATAAAATTATGCCACATTGATAGTCCAAGGGTAAATATTATTATATACAAAATCTTCCAATAGTAGTAGATCATCCATGAAATGTCCATAATTAAGCATGTAATACCAAAAAATTCTCTCCATAAGATGGATGGTCTACACTATTTGGTCATCCTTTTAAGGGGGGAACACCATACTCAATGATAAATGTGTAGAAAATTCCTCTAATAATAGTATCCATAATAATGATTTGTATTAAATATATGAGTCTTAAATGATCATTGAGGGAACTCCATGATGTTGTAATATCCTTTGGACATATATGAATCCCAAATTCTCCACTGATTCTTGAAAATTAATGGATATAAAGTCAACTAACATGGTGATTCTATCTATGATCATACAAATAGAAATGTTCCCTCCTTCACCTAATTTATGTTCTTCTATAAACAACATGTTCATACCGTCCCCCTTATACTTAGGAACCACAACGTGTTAGTCCAAACACATTAGAACATGGCTCCAAACCTCCACCTTCTAGAAAGTGAGGCATCAAGAAATAAACTCATCTATATACCTATTCATCTGTAATGAATTAAATTTAATAAAATGGTCTTGGTACATTTTTTACACTCTCAAAATGTACCTCTAATGGGGAAGTGTGAAACTACCTCAAAACTTCTCTCAAAGTGTGACTGGTTGTATTTTTCATTCATTGAAAAGGGTGATATTCTCCCCACCTTCATAAAATCCATCAGGACCATGATTGGTGTGTATATTTTCATGTAATATCTCATAACATATATCCCTATGATGTGCCTCCATTATAAGATAATGAGTAGACTGGGTAAGAATACATGATAGGTGGTATGTTGTACCATCTTCATCCAGTATGGAAAACTTTATTAATGCAAACCTCTATAACACCTTACTCAATATATAAAAATAGGATTTCCAACTGAGATCATATTCCACCATGTTATACTTCTTGGGTGTATAAACAATATTAAATTCGTAATCCACATGAAATCCAACCATATACTATTCATTAGGTTATGACATTTCTAGTAAATGATATACTTGACTCTATTATAGGTGGAATAGATAATTAATTTATCTCCCATTAGATAGTGTCACTAAGAATTCTGGTAGAAAAACAATACTAGAATTTATATTTTTGTGTCACTTACATTGGATCTTATTATCATATCTACCAGGAATCATAAAAAATCATCTATTGCCTCTAATTTAAAAAATTTCAGCCTATATCTAGTATAATTTTAGAACACAACATACTCAATATCCTAAACATGATATATCAATATGGGTGGGCTATTCAACCTCTACCATAGAACTAGAAAAACCTAATGAGACATCATTTTACACAAAAGGATTCCCTTTTGGGTCAAAGAATTGTGGGACGTCTCTACATAATATAAATTGGGAACGAATATTAAAAAATAGTTATGTATCCAAAAAATTATCCACACCTCAATCATTCTCTTGGGTTTCTCCAAGTCATGCACTATCATGACATTACTAGGTTCAATTACTAATCCCTCTTCTAAGATGAAATTTCATAGGAAGTGGATCTATAGAATAAAAAAAATGAAACTTCAAGATGTTCCCTTAAATATGGTTCCATCAGAGTATGTTCAAATGCAACCTCAAATGTTTCATAAGATACTCTTATGAAGATGAGTATATGAGCATTTCATGAACAAAGAATACCATAAGCTAGTCTATTAAGGGATAAAATATCTAGTTTATTAGTTACATGAACACCACTAGGGATTTTTTCACATTGAATAGTGTCATTTATTACTTATAATGACCATATAAACACTAAAATTAACTTATTTTTATACCCTCTATTGAACATGGAGATGGTTATAATTGATGTAAATTAAATATTCAAGAACCACCCCACCCTTTCCTGCTCATAAAAGTAGTCACCAATTCTTGGAAGGAGATATTTATTCATGGTGTCCACATAGATTTGGCGATGCTAATCCATTAAAAATCACATGATCCCATCCTCCTTCTTTTTGAATAACACATGGGCCACCCCCGGGGGACACACTCATACAAACAATTCCTATCCCTTCAAAAGCCTACTACTATACTTTCAACTATCAATGCTTTCTGGGGGTAATCCAATATAATTGTGAAAATATTAGGGTATTCCCTAGGTGTAGGTCTATGTTGATGTAAATATCTCGGTAGGTTTCCATGACTGACATGTCCTCAGGATATACACCCACATATTCTACCACCATTATAAGAAAGTAAAATTATACAATGTATACTACTCCATGGAACAAACCTTACATCTGATGAAAAACGAACTTTATCATTCTATACATGTTCCCGTTCTAATATACATGAGATTCATTCTTGAAAATTAAGGATAATATCTTCCCATAAACTATAATGCATCATGTCTTCTGCCTAAAATAGATGATCTAGGTATTAATTGTACTAAAAATGTTTATACATAGATTGGAATTGTATGGCCTCCTATTGGATATGAATAGATCCCATATGAACATCTATACATTAAGATTATAGTAAAACTTTTAAAAGAATTTTTTGATGGATGAATCATCCATGGTAGGAGTCACTTTGTGAAAAGGTCAATAAAAGGCTCTACTAAAATCATAAGAACCAGAACAAGTGATAAAGAAAGAAAAGAGTGAATTTTTACAATGTTTATAAAAATTAAATATAATGTAAAGACGAAAAGATCATTCTTAATATCATCACCAGATACACTTATTCATAAGCCTCTACTTCTTAAAGTTATCCACAAACCTGACCACCATCCACCAATGACCTGAAGGGATTACTGGGAGGTGGTAGCAGTGGTAAAAAATCATAAAATCGACCACCACCAACTGATATCCAAGATTTATGAAACATTCTATTCCATGTTTAACTCCTTATTAAAATAGTTGTCTTAACATGTGTATGCCATCAACCATCTCCATTTCTATTTCATTGTAGTTTCGACAATATGTTTTGATAAGATCTCTCTCAGCATAGATAAAACACTTCCTCTCCCCTTGATGAAGGGAACCCCCTAAGAGAATTAGACACCTAACCCATTATCATATGTCTTCATTCAAAGCTACCCCATGTGGCATGATTCCTATTCCATTTGTTGACAAGAAATAATTTATGTTTTTTTCCAGGGTCCTGTATGGTAGAACCAACAATCAACAACTACTCATCCATTCATATGTCATTAACGAAGGCATTCTCAAACACCATGGTGTGGGTTATTATGTAATGAGATAACACTCCAACTAAGGCATCTTAGTAAATGCTACACTAAAAGGATAGTTCATGAATTTACCCGTCATTTTCTATACACATGGAGTATTGAGGGAGGTTAGTGAACTTGAATACATACCCTCTTACTGAAAAAAATCACTGTTGGAGCACAATAAGCTATTGAATAAGTACTGACCACAAGGTAAGTAGATGATTCTCATCCTTGAAGAGGCAGTGCAAATATTTCAATGTTATAACCACCTCATCATGTTTCTAAATCACCAAGGATCATTATCTTCTTAATAATCTATGGAGGAAGCTCGATTATAGGATCACCATTATATTGTGAGTGGTATTGACATGGGGGAAAAATCACCCAAATTCATTGAGCATGTCCTCTTATACCAGGGTGATCATCTCACCCTAAAACCTGAGTTGTATATACTTATTTAACTCATCATTTCATTTAATCTTATTCCCATCACCTTCCCATACATTCGGAAAAATCTGTTACTGAATGGGTGGATTTAATATTGTAAAACAACCTTGATAATCCACCACTATCATATATTTCAAGAATAAATACTCATCACTAAGAGGGTAAAATTTTCAATCCTGTTATGTAATATATATTCACTATCATCATGGAGGAATACCATAATAATAAATAATAAATATTTTTAAAGATGATATCTCGGTACATGACCCAAGAAGGGTATGTAAATCACAATCCATTCACATATGATGATTACCCCAATGTTTTCATGGAAACCGATGACTACGTGTTCTGAGTCACTAATATGTTTATTAGAGTCTTGGTCAATATATTAATTGGACTCCTTACCATCATTATGATACATATTCATAGAGATAAACATGAACCACATTAATAATATTTCCCAAGTTCTGAAATCCATATTCACATCTTGAAAATATCTAAAATGTGGTCCTAATACAACACACTACAATAAAACTATATCATTGCCCATCCCACTGGGACCCAACTAGATAACAGTAAGATATGTGTGAGATTACAATCCTATATACATTTATCCAAGGGATGGTGACTAACATCATGATGGTATATCAAAAACATGGGAGGTCATATCATAAAGTTCTCACATTAACACCACCCCATACATATGTATAAATTAGAATGAATATATATTGGATACCAACTATGGATTCATAAAAAAATACCACATAATATTATTTCAAAGTGTATAGAAAAGAAAAAGGAAGAATTCGATCAAATAATATCAGTAAAAGTGTCCAACATGCTATCAAAACATGGAATACTATCAAGACACATCTCTTGTAACCATATATGGTCCATCTTTTACACCTTGAATCCATCTGATCGTAGTACTCATTTGAATAAAAGAAAATCAATTTACTCTATATAACAAACTAAACATATAGGTATAAAACATGTAAAGGAGAGAATAAAAAGAAAAAATAAGGATCCAAAAAACTACCAATCACAATGAATCAAGATACACTCATCTCAATATCACAATTGTGATTTAATACGATGGGGTAAAAATAACAACCTATATATTCTCATTGACAAAAACCATGTCAAAATGGAAGGTCTTGTCTTTACTACTAGGCTAGGAATATTCCTAAAGATAAATAGTCACATTAATTTGTGGGAAATAACTTATATAGTCTCACTGACACTAATGGAACTCATTAATGTGGTCATACTCATTGGTCAATACCATCTTGATGAATTCATAGAATCACATATGATATCGATATAGATATAGTGGATGATTCCCAAGGCCTATGGGGGATACCAAACCCTATCCAAGATAACCCAAAAGGAAGGGGATCACATTCTATGTATGTTAGATATGGGATACCAAACCAAATATAGGGAAAAATGAAAGAGGGTCACCACCTATGCAAAATACTGGATGACATGACTCTATCTAGAAATAGATAATAGTGTGAATTGGTAATCCTATACATAAAATATGATTAAACATCGTACCTTTTTTTAATGGACTAATTAAATGCACCAATACTGATTATAAAACTTAAATGTGGTCATTGAGGGATTCAATATATCCTAGAAGGTATACATGACATGTGTAGGGGACATATGGTATATCCCGCTAATCCTTATCCAACCCATTTCTTGGAATGTGTACAAAGGAATGTTCTAGTGTACTATTGTCATGATGTGCCTATGTACCAAGGGGTACACATCATGTCTCTAGATTAAGGATCCCATGGACTATGACCATTCCACATTAGCGTACAATGATTTTGTTCATACTTAATCTATATCCACTATGTATGGATTTTCATATGGTGTGTGTTCCTACAAACTAAACACCCTATATTTTGATATTTCAGATTGATACAAGTTGTCTCAAGTGTCTTCACTGACACCACTACATCCAATAATTCTAGGGAATATTCTTCAATTTAACATAGATCTAAGTTGAACATTCCTATATAATCTTATTTTATAGATTCCATCTAACTGCTGATCGAGAATCACCATCCATCATGCCACATTTTCTAAAAAAAATACTCATGAATGAACTCCTTTGATCTATCATCGGTCTTCCATTGATGTATTAAATCATCCCCAATTCCTTATATCCCAAATCCATACCATCAACAATGATCCATTGCATGAATGATTGATTAAAAATTTAATAGTTACTGAATATAGTTTAACTATTGGTCAAATGTGACATGAATTGTGAACATTAAAAGAACCATGAGAGAATCCTAAAACAAAGAAGTCAGAAATGATCATTATAAACTATTAAATTTTCCGTTCACATGTTAATCCAATATTAAACCAATATGGAAGAAAAAATAAGGCTAAAAAATGCAGAATATTCCACCATATATCAAAAAATTATTTGTGAAATAAATTTCAAAATGAATAATTATCTTGAACAAGGATGAATCATAAAATATGATTAATACAACAGAAATAACATTCCTGCTGTGATAATAGATAGATCATTAATAAAAATTATTCTGTGTTATTTTTCATTAAAGTGATATATAAACATAATTTGTGAATAATTTTTCAAAAACGTGAGTATTGATGAGTTTTTGTGTGTGTTCATAATAATATCTATTAATATCCATGGTCCAACTAAATGATTATCTATGTAGTATTCAGCCTATGATATTACAGGGTTATTTGGATAACTATAGATATTTTCATAAATAATATATAAATAGGGTTTTCGGAGGTTAAAAAAATTAGATCACTAATAATTAAATTAATTCCCTTCATATATTTCATATAATTTCCACTAAAAATTTTACTCCACTAAAAAACTCAAAATCTACCAAACTTATGTCATCCTTAGGGTAAAAAACTCATTCAATAATTAATGGTGACATATTTTTTTACATATATGAAAATATTTTTGAGATATTCCTTTAATTTTGAATAAATACACATGAATGAAAAATTATATTTGATTTTTTTAATAAATCAACACTAAGGCTCCATATCTTTGTATTCCCATGAAAAATAAGTGCATAACTCTGAAAATATTATTGAAAATTTTCATATATGTTATAAGGTAATAAAATAATTATCACACATCCGAAGTCAAAAATATTCTCATCCACTCTACATTTTTTATAGCTTTTATACCTATTTAGGAGGGCTTTATTTATAATTTTTCATATTATGTTATAAAAATGTATTCAATTTCTATTCAAAAAAATCCATTGTAATTTAACCTGTACATTAATTTATAAAATAGTATTTTAAAAATAATCATATATTCAAAATGTTTACATTATAGGGGTTATATTTCACGAAGGGGTGTTTTGATCAACTGCAATTTGTTTTCATGGAATCGTTTATTTTGAAATATGTTGTTTTTGATTTCCTATGATTTCCAAAGTTTTTGTTGGGTGATTCTATTAATAATTAATGAAAACCATTATTTATCCATGTATCCTTTATTATATTATTAATTATTTATTTCATTTATAACACATATGTAAGGACTATTGGATGTTGGGTTCTTATATAGCTCTCTAATTCATTGGTTAAGGATTTATATCTCAAGAGAAATGAATGTAAGAATGGAAATTTTATTTTTTCACAACATGAGGTGTTGAAATTTTGATTATTCAGAATATAAAAAATGCACATTTTTCTCACTATGTTATTTATTGTGTAACACCCCAATATTTCATTATAAGTTATTTTCTTTAAAGTAATTTAATAGCTTGCGCTACAAACAACACCAAGTCCGAGCACACCATGACATACCAAACTAGCCGTTCAAAAAATAGTTATAAATAGTATAAACTATATTTTGAATTTTATATACTCCATATAATCTTAAAATCCTTATTATGTGTTTCTTAGACATAATATATTAACAAATTCAATTTTTCAGATAAAAGAAGTATTCTTCAAAAAATGCAATTTTATTACCTTTAAATGGAAAAACATTTTTAAATACAATATTTTACAATTTTATATCTTTAATTTGACCCAATAAACTTTTTATTTAGAATAGGGATATAAAAATTTAGTTTGGATAAATTTTCATTGCTTTTCTGATAACATTCCCTTTTTGATGAATAGTAAAAAATATTAAAATTTAATTGAAAACAACTTTTTTAATCAAAATAATTTCAAGTGATAAATTTGAAATTTGAATGGTTTTGAAGTATAATTAAATTGTATTTTTATCATTTAATCCAATTTAGGTAATTTAAAGTAATTTTCAATTTAAATTTTACATAAACACATATCAATCCTGTGATTGTTTTTACTCTTCAAAAACCCTCTTTCTAGTTTTGACAACATATTTTTTTAAAATTAATTAATACAACTTCTATGTTTTGAATTTGGTAAAATATAAATCATTTCTGAATTTTGAATATAAAAAATTGTTTGGGTGAATTTTTACTATTTTTCTTAAAACATTCAATTTTTGATGAATAGTGAACAACAATGCGTTATTGTTTAAAACCTATTATTTATTTAAATAATTATTTATTTTATTTAAATTCATTTTAAGTCAAAATAGATAAATAATACCAATATAATTTCAGTTTAATTAATTGGAGACATTTTATATTAAAATTAGATGTATAGATTTTTTATTGAACGTTTTAACGTCGTTTACCCACCTTCTATGCACATTTTCCAATTTTCATAAAACAAAAATTTATCGGTTCTATGAATTGAATAAAAAAATATAAGAGACACAGTCGACATTCTTAAGTAAAATTTGGTTCAATAGGATGGAAATAATATTCGGTGAATAGTTACTTTTCAATTTTGTTTACCACATTTAAAAGTAAATAGGGTAATTAAAGGTAAAAATTATACTCTAATTTGCTTAACACATGTCCCAATTCTGTTGGATAAGTTTATTTCGACCAAAATAAACTATAGTAATAAAATATGATACTTCTGATCCACTTTTATTAGATTAGGACATTTATTATTATTTTATTTATAGAAGAGTTAAAAGTGTTAAGTTCAATGTTTATTAACAAAACCATTTTAAATATAAGGTTATACATAAGATAAATTTGACTATAAATATTAATTATAAATTTAAAAATATTTCCTAACTAACGGTATTTTATTTATAAATTTTATACATTAAATAATTGAATTTATTTATGACACAATGATGATGCATTAATTACTTTATTATTGATAGATTAAAATAATTGATTTTATAAATATCCAAATAAATGTATATTGAGACCTTTGATGGATTACAATAATTTTCTAGGTTACTATGACATATGTGGATTGATTTAATTAATTTTTTTCGATGTTATCAAGTTTTTTTTAACTTTTATAAAAACCAAATACTAAATAGTGTCAAAATCGACATAAATGATTTTTTAAAAAAAAATAAAATATTATTAAATGTTATAATATTCATAAAAATATAAGGTTCAGCCAAAGGACTCAGATAATGATATATAAGTTATTAATGAACCACTTGGGGTTCTCTTGGTTTTTTATATTATGTTTATTAACTATTTATTTTAATGATACAAGAATATGTGGTAAAATTTAAACTATTTATCTATGAGTTAAATCTAACAAATAAGGTTAGTAGGGTGACCTAAACCTATCTAAAATATATTGGTTGAGAGGATTTTGTACCAGACCCATTTTAGACTCGAAATAAATTAGTTTTGAGCCATTATAAATAGAATATTATTGTATAATAAATTAATATTTCACGCTTTTCCTAAAGTGACCCTCACCTCTATTATAAAAGGATACCTCCCATTTTCTCAAAAATCACACCTCCAATTCTATTTGGCACTGCCAAAATTGTATCAAATATATTCTCAACTACTATTAATTGAATCTAGAGTCTTTACTTTTATTAGAAAGCCAACCTATGGATCCCTTTGGATCAAATTAAAAAGAAGCAGCTGAAGAAGTGGCAATAATTTCATCACCTATTATGAAGTTTTTTTCTTCTTAAACTTCCTCTTTAATTGTTGTTTCCCTACCAAAATAATATCTCCATTACCTTAAAAAACCATGATGTTATTATAAACATGTTACAACTGTATTCATTATTCTATCCATCCTGTGAATGACAAAGTCAGTACGCGTGCGTACGTACGGCTTACCGTCTCCACGTCGTAGTGTAGTTTATTATTCAACACATTATTTTTTGGATGGGTTTAATAATGAGTATAAATAATTTAAATAATAAATATAACATGTTAATTATTCTTTATATATAATATATGATCCAATGACATACTATTAGACCACTAATAGAATGAAATTATTGCTCGTGCCTACGTACGACTTACTGTCTCCACGACATGATGAGATTTCATTCCCCATTGTAACCATTAAATAATAATTATATTTGATGATAAAAAATATTTTTAATAAATTAATATCATTATATATATGAATCATATGCATTATACCTATAAAAAACATGACTTATGTAACAAAACATATAACGAAAAACGAATCAATTAACACCCAAAACAATGATACTACTGAAATATCATTAACAATGAAATTTTAGAAGATCATATATGAAATAATATTTATATATTTGTTTCGTTTATAATTTAATAAAAATAATTTCACCATTATATAAGTGTTTTTCCTACTCACTACTAATGAAATGAACAAGGTAAGGGGTTTTCATCTCACTTCTTATTCTCTTGATATTTATGTTATATTTCAACTATTTCCTTTTGTGTGGTGCATGTACTTCCCTTTATTGTATTTTTTGTAATATAATTTAATTTATGGGTATTTAAATCTTAATTTTATGATTTTTCTTTCACGGTGTGTATGTTTCATAAGTTACCAAATCGTTAAGAGAATTTCTAATTTAAATTTCCACTCATTGGGTTTTACTTAAACTTCATTGATTATTTTACTCCAAGATTATGTGTGAAATAACTATTTATTTATTTCTGTAATTTCCACTCCAATTTGTGAGGATTTATTTTTGATACACATAATCACTCTAATGGTAAATTCTGAAGTCATCGATATGAACTTGATAAGAGTAATCTTTACTCAATTTCCATTCATTTAGTTAAACATCCAAGTTATTGATGTTGTTTTTACAAGAATATGTGTGAATATCCTCTGATTGATTTACACTGAATATCAAATCATATTGAGTGTTTTTTTATTTTTCACAAATAATTATGTAATTTAATTATCCTTAACCTAAGGATATGGTCTTTATAAGGGATTTCATCTCAATTTACATCCCATTGATACTTCTTCGTTGTTATGCACCAATTCACTTTCATATGGTGTACATATTGTACTTTTTTATAGTATATCATGAATACATTTATTCTCATGATATTATAATGTTATTATTACCTCAATTATTTGTATTAAATATTATCTCATTTGGTTCAGAACTCTAACTAAAATATCATTTTAAATGTTGTAAATATTTATTCTTCTAAATATTTATCATTAATGTACATGTTTTAAAAATGGTTTTAATGATTCATTTATATGGAAATAAATTATATAATTTTAAAACTCCTTTTAAAAGTTTCAATGTGTTATGGGACTCATTGATTCCAAAATCTTTTTTTAGCAGCTTCTTGATAATTGGTGATACTTTTAAATGTTTTCAAGAAAAAATGGTTATTTCTCTCAAATAGTTTTATTGATTATTTTCATCTTTGTATATATAATTATTTATTATAGATTGAAGTTTATTTACTATAATAAATATATTATATACTATTTTGAATGAGTTTTGTTACTTGTGGATGTGCTATTTTCATACCATTTATTGTTTGTGGTAAATATATTGACATTTCATATGCTAGTTTTAATACGGATGTTTATATTATGTTCCAACCTTTTCATATGGGGAATGCATTGGAATTAGTATGCTACAGGTGTATCCCACTATATCACCTAGATGCATCAGTAGGTCTCATGATACAAACTAGTGTCTTGGCACAAGGCCTTAAAAAAATCAAATTTGTTTCCCTGGCATGAGGCCTTGACTATATGGTTATGACTTCCAAAATTATGAATTCCATCATTATTAAATTGGTTATTGATATTACATGTGATTATTTGACTAGTATAATATCCATCTGAATAAGTAAATGGCATTATTTGATTAATATTTTCTATATTATGTTGAATTTTATGTTTAAAAGGCATTTGTTTTAGTCGTAATAATTACATTTAATGTTTATGATTATTTATGAAAATTTATGATATATTGTTATCCTTACTGAGAACCTGAGCTCACCCCTTTCTATATTATAATTTTCCCAGGATGAAAAGAAGTATATTATGACTGATCTACAGGGATAGTCTAAGGGAGATGAATGTGTTCAAAGGAGACATAATGTTGTTGTTTTTCATTTCATAATTTACTGTTAAACTTATGTTTATATCTAGTAATTACAAGTCAACTAAACTAATTTGTCTTACCGAATTTCATCCCTTGTGATCTTGACAATGTTATGTAATAATTTGCTAACTCTGGGTAACTATGGTCAGGGCATTACATATGGAAATTTTTTTTAGAAGATTATGTGAAGTCATTTTTTTATTACAACATAATATGTGGTGGTTTTATTCTCATAATGAAGCACTGGATTTTTTTGTTAACAACATTAATCATGAGAAATGTTTTGTTCACAACCTGAAAAATATATATATATTTGTTCACAATATTATAATTTCACAATTTTTTTATTCCATAGTTAATTTATATAATAGTTTTAAAGCGGATGCTACATTTTAATGTTTTATGTCAATAATTATACTCTCGTTGATAAAGATTTTTGATTAATCATTCCAATATATTTTGAATCTCATCTTATTAGATTCCAATACATGTGGAATTATTTATGAGGAATTAATTTTTGGCATAATATTATTTTTTCATACATATTTTAAACATATACCTATATTTTAATCACTTATATTATTTATTATCAATTATTATTTTACACTTACTATGAATATGGTCTTTTCGTTTTAATAAAATTCCATCACATATGATATGATGATAGGAAAATTATGTAATATCTTGAAGAGTTTATTATGTGCATAATTTTTGGGAGATTATAAAGGCTTGTAATGGATTAGTTAGTTTATCTCATAGTGAATAAATATATTAGTTAAATGGGTATGACATTTTGTAGATTGTTTTTTAATAATATAAAACTATAAATATAATGGATTGAGGAATAAATTTTAATTAAAAATTTTCATAATGTCATTTAATTTTAAGGTCATGTAAATGGGATGTTTTTACGAGTATTATTGCAGGTTTTAGATAAATTGGGATATTAGTATGATTTAAGTTTTTAGATAAATTTGGAGTTAGAAATGCCATAAACAGT
Organism: Viscum album; assembly: GCA_963277665.1. Classification (NCBI taxonomy): domain Eukaryota; kingdom Viridiplantae; phylum Streptophyta; class Magnoliopsida; order Santalales; family Viscaceae; genus Viscum; species Viscum album. The sequence continues at coordinate 984,915,160 of OY728128.1, forward strand.
TGACATGTTATGTTGGATCATAATTTAAATTTTATAAATAATCTAAATGGGTTGTTGAGATAATATTGAATATCTTGGGGATTAGGATAAGGGAACATTAGTAGAAACCCTAAGGATAAGTATAAATGTAGGATGACATCTTGATGTTTTGGAAAAGTGGAAACAATGTCGTTCTCCTTGAAATTAAATCCCTTTTTTGAATAATATAATGTGGAAATTGTCATTGAATAAAAGTCACATATGGGTAATCACCCCAAATATGGTAATTGAGCATTGGATGAATCATTTTTCTGGTTCTTGATGAGTTAGAATAATAATTTCCACAATTATTGACACTCACATGCAATATGATTCAGTCAATAATGTTTTCTTTACATAAAATTATTAAGTATTTAATTTTTAATTACATTAAATGATTAGGTTAAAATTTATTAGAGAGCATAACTAATTGTTTCATAAGTTTAACATATAGATTCATAGGATAAAGCAATAATGACATAGTATCATATGTTGAACTGAAAGTTTCAATTTGGAAAAAATAATAGGATTTAGAATTCATAAATATATACTATGATTATTTCGAATATTATCATAACTATTTTGGTTTATTTATTATTTGATTGAATAGGGATCATGGAAATGGATCTGAAAATGATATGTATCTAAAATCTACTATATCTTATATCAAAATAAATAATCATACATAAATTGTGGAGAATATTTTTATATGCTTGTTACGAAATATAATGTAATTTTATATAACTTACCTAATGTAGAGATTTAGATATGTTAATAAAAATTAAATCATGATACTCTTATTTAATTATTTTAGTAATTGATATCTAATGATGATATTTTGATGTATTCTAACTGTTATGTGGATTATGAGAGTCATATATGGATTTTTCATCAGTATAATGTCTTTTACGGTTTAGAGATATATATTCAACTGTATCAAAAACCATGATGAGGTATTTTCTGTAAATGTTATATTTCATAGAATAACTATTAGTTAACACAAGAATAAGGCATGATAATTTCTTATGTTTAACATATGACTGATGTTAAGGTAATACATGTTGATTGTATTTGATAAAGGTGAAAAATATATTATTAACATACTTGAATTTTATTAGTAATTTAATACATAGTTATCACTAATAATTCTGGGTATTATTAAATAATTTATAATATTATGAAATATTTACATTAGTGTGGTACTATAGGAACAAGTCATTAATAAAATTGAGGGTTAATGATTGAGGTATTATTTGGAGAATAAATGATTTATAAATGGTTTAATGTCTTGAAGATTAAAATGATTTTGGGAAATGTATGTAATGGATGTTACATGATCAGGTTATATGTATACTCGAGTGCATTATTCTATAAATGATTAATATTTTATGAAAAATAATTATCATCATATATACTAATAGAGTAAGGTGGATGTCATTTCAGAAGTTATATCCGGATTTAGGGAAACATTATTATTACCCTCACCCATATTCATCCATGAGAAACTATTAAAATTTTAGGTATTCAATTTATTTATGGGTTCAGATGTAATGACCTCATATTTTGGATTCATTATATTAACATTATCTTCATTTTTTCATGTCACACACAGTACATAATTAGCATTACTTTAGAATTATACAAATTGATACAAAATAAATTTACAAAATTAATAAAATAATTAATAGATTAAAAGAAAATAATCAATTAAAAATAATTATATATTATTATTATTCATTAATATGTTTTAAAAGGGCTTCCTCTTAAAGTACCATTTTAAAAACTGGGTATACTATATTGCATTGTTAAACTAATTGGAAAAAATTTTAAATTTTAGTATAATAGATAATATTTTTATATTTTACAATTATTTAAATATAACATTTTAATTGAATTATATCAAATAATATTGATGTCACTTGAAATTTAACAATTCATATTTCAATAATAATGTTTTTCAATATGTATTTTATTTTTATTTAAATTATTATATATATAATATTACTTTGAAAAAAGAATTAAATTTTTAAAATTATAATTTAAAAATTATATTATGGTTTATTTTTTTGGATTTTTTAAAAAGAATAATTTTAGATGAATCGTGAAAATACCACTTTTTAAGAATAAAATGGATAATATAAGATTATTATTATATATGTATGAATTTTTAATTCATGAAACGTTTTTATAAGAACAAATATGTAAATAATAAGTGTATTTTGAATTGTATATAAATTATTTTTATTTTTTAAACCCTTATTCGAAATTTTAAAACATATGTTATATTTCACTTAAAATTGTTTTTAGAACATAGTATATTTATTTAATAAAAATTAATTATTGTTACTTTTAGTAGTTTAATAGTATTATATGGATTTAAAATATGGATTCATTATGTCCAAATTATATAATAACGATGATTTTATTTATGGTATAGAGTGATAAATTACCTAGGTAAAAAGAAGTTACTATGGGGAAAACCAAATCAATAAAATGAGAAATATAAGAAGTAAAGGGATTACCATTATTATAAAATTTATGAATTTATATTTTTAGGTTATAATAAACCTTATATGATTTCATATCCATTATCTATAAATTTTGGAGACACATTAATTTAGAGTGACTTCCCATTCTTGTACCTTTTCTGGTATTTACATAAATTCCATCACTAATAAGTTTGAAAAAGGGATTTTTACTCCTCACTTCCCCAAACCCCAAAAACCACTATATTAAAAAAAATAAAAATAAAAATACTCTCTTAATATATCATAGAAACAATTGTTAATTTCTTTTCTTCTCAAACAATTATCCCTCATATGTTTACCTCCCTCCACAGAGTAGATAATTCAAGTAGTGAGGTACAAATGTCAAAATGATTCCTTATCATTTCTATTTCAAGACGTTTACAAATTACTCATCATATTATATTAAACCATATTAAAATGATATCATAAATATCATTAAAATAATTCAATGTTATTATAATGATATTACAATTCATTAACAATCTTTCACCCTTCTCTATTAAGAAAAATGAATCCATTGGTGATGTGTCGTACAGACTACCATCTCCATGAAAAAAATGTTCATTTACCATAACCACATTATAATTATGGTACTAATACATAATTTATTATATATACAAATGATAAATATGAAATACTTTATATTCTAGAAATATAAACAATATTACATAATTGACTAATTTTATGGAAAATGAAATCATCAACCATGAGTATGTGTGAACTAACTCTTTGATAGAATGATTTATTTAAATTTTTATGTTCATAGATACCATAAATGGATTGTCATTATAATATTTTTAAATAATAAATATAATTTTTATGATATTACATTGGTTCCTGTATGAAAAATTACTAAACATATTAATGATATTATTTACAAATGATCATTTTTAATCTGATTGTTTAACATAAGAATACTAAGGGAGAAATATTTTTATCTATATTTTGAAATATTGTTATATCCATTAAATAATCATCCAAATAATTATACTCTTGATATAACAAAATAATATACCTTAAATAGGACCATTATTCATATTTTATAGTTATATTACAACCAATCCACCATATAATCATCCATTATTTTTTATATATTCATTTTTTTTTTCGTTTAACCACATAAGTGAAAAATTATTTGAATTTATATCATGGAGGAAAATGGGAACAAAATTAAATTTATAATATGATATAAACATTTAAATAAATATTATTTTTGGATTGGTAATGACAATATTTTTTTAAACTCATTAATGAATAAAACACATTTTATTCATTAAGAATATTCAATACTTGATCGTCCATGATTTCATATTCATTAGTTATAAAATAAATACATGGAATGAAATTATAGAAATATAACTATCATGTAAAAACTATTACATTTACTTAAATAATCTTTGAATTATGAACATTGTTTTAATAATTAATACTAACACTATTGTTTTTATAAAACTAGACCAAAAAAATCAACATTAATAAAACATGACAAATCAAGTGAATAATAAAATATGTAATTTAATTAAAACTAATAATTATAAATGTTTTTTAATTATATAGGTAAAATATTCAGAAAAAGTTGATTAAGATATTTATTTTTGTTCTAGAGGATTTTAAAGTGAATTCGACCTAATAAGAAATCCAAGTAAGTAATTATTTGTCTCATTTTCAAATACTTGAGATGTGTTTGGAATTTAAAATAATAATATATTTTTTTTAATGAATCTCATGTTTCATTAATTTATAATATTTATCTATAATTTTATGATACTTTTATTACAATTTCATCGTAATCTTCTAATTTTTAAGTTAAAATTACCATTAATATTTTGGAAACTCATTTCTTTTTCAATGATTTATGATTATTGTTCATCAAAATATTTTATATATGATGTGCGTATACCAAATATTTTGTATTATATTTTAATTTAACTTTTTTTCTTAGAAAATACATTTCAAAAAAATAAACCATTTCTAAATTCTCATTTATTCAAGAATTACGACATCCATAAATGATCTAGTTAACTAAAATTTTCCTTCTCTAAGTTTAAATATTATTCCTTATATATAATTAATATATGTAAACAATTATATTTAATATTTAATAATATATTTCTTCTTTTATCTTGGGTAGATTGATTTTTTATCACAATTACACTTTAACGATGAATTTATTTCTCATAATAGTATAGTGTTTTTAATGAAAATATATCATCTACTTTAAATATTTTTTTTTCCTTAATTTTGATGTATATAATTAGAAAAAAAATATATTTTTCATTTATTATTAATCATGTTCCATTCATATTTGTTTAACAGTCTTTAAAAATATAAGTTTTACTTACTCTTTTACAATGTGTGTTTTCAAAAACGGAATTACCAAAAATTCAAAATGTTTTCCATCGTTTCAGAATAAAATGTTATTCACCAACTACACATTGTTTGATAACTTTAATATATTTATAATTTTCCTTTATTATTATAAAGAATAAAAAATTATTTTTGAATTCCACTATTTCCCTATAAAAATGTTTTTTAATTAAATTTAAATGTTAATATTTTAATTTCTTTCAAGAATTTGTTTTTTCACAAATTTTTAACACCCAAAATTTATCATTCATAATGTGATGTTATGATAAGAAAATAAGTTTTTATTATTATATTAATACATTTCTAAAATGATATTTTTATATCCAATTATTTCTTACATTTATGTTATGTGATGTTTTTGGAATGTTTTAAGAAAACCATATTTTCCATTATGTTTTTATGATATGATGAATGCTCTTTTTAATGTGGCCCACATATGCATAGAAACGTTATGGCTGGGGTTTTATATGTTCCTCTAATAAATGATTTATTGATTTATCTATACTTAGAAATTGATTTTATTTTTATATATTTTCATTTCTTATGATGTGAATATTGGAGATTTTCTTGTTTAGACTTATAAGTATGAAATTTTTTATTATTAAAAACATTAAAAAATGTAATTTAGTTTTCACACAACAAGAAGCATGAATATTTATCATGTAGATAACATGAAGTATGGAAAAGTTTCATTGTTCATTCCATGAATCATGATCATTTTTTATTCTAAAAATAAATCTTGTGTATTTTATTTTCTCACAACATGATGTGTGGGAATTCTATTTTCATATTGTTAAAATTATTATATATTTAATTTTTGTTGAAAAATTATTATCTATACTAAATACATGGATATGTTATAATTAAAATCCGTATAAATATGATTATTATTACATAGATCATTTTTATTAACCAATTTTTCCATGCTCTTTCCATTCATGTCATATGATATGCAATGCCTTCTTTCATGATCTATGGTCTCTGGTTTTTGGGAATAAATTTCTAATCTATAATAATCATACCCACATGCTAATATTGTTCACACTTATAATATTTATCTAGTGGCACTTATATTTACCCTTTCTAAGAATATGAGCTCACCCATTTCTTATGCTTCCATCCCATAGGTTATGAAGATACAAAAATTATCTACTATATTGAATAGTTTGTTATGAGGTGGATTTATACCAGATGTTGAAGACAAATTTTGGATAAACCAGGTGTTCTCATAGTGGGGAAATTTTCTTTAGTTAAAATAGAATGCTTTCTTAGTTATTTTTTTGTCATAAATCACTAAAACAATAATCCTAAATGGTATAAGAAATTATTATAATTAAATATTATCTTTAAGTAATGTAATTTAGGTGTTTATGTGAACTAGATTCCATAAATAAGTAAACATTGATTTTAAAACATCGATAATCACATTTACTTTATTTTTAATATTTATCCTTTAATATTCAAGCTGTTCTCATGGTAGTTGGGAACATTTTCTCTATTATGTACTAAAACAACAAAAATTACTTAATCAATAAAATTAAATACACTATTACACTATAACATAGATGAGAAATTAAAATAATAGAAAACATTCCATAATATACAATAATATAATACTTATAAATCTCCCACACATCATTCGAGGAAAACATATCATATTGCAAAAAGATAAATTTTTTGTATTTTTCAATCAATGAAATGTGTATATGTATAACCTCTATAATTATCATTTAATTATTCATCAACCAGTTCTAAAATAATTTCACTATCTTTGAAATATTTAGTATGCCAATATGGGTGAGATAATGTAATGAAAATAATAATTATTACCATGAATTAAATAGAAATATAAAATAATTATATCAAGAATTTCATATTTTTTTAATTTAAAAAAAACATTTCTATGCATATGAATCATTTTTAGCTTCTATGAAAAAATATTTTTTTCATAAAAAAAATTCTTTGAATGAATTATTTTTTATTTTATATAATATTTAATTTTTTTATAATGAAAAGTGTGGAGGCATCATTCTATACTGTATAGTTATCATTTTGACCCACATAACAATAAATTTATACTATATAGCCATAATCCTAACTTGAATAACAATAATTATAAACCTTTTGACCACTGGGAAAATCTATTTTTGTTTCATGAGTTTATATAAAATATTATAGTATATAATTAAATTTATAAATAATGTTTCAAATAATGTTAAATAAAATATTATTTGAATTGTGAATAAAACTATTTGAAAAACATTATATTCCCCAAAAAATATATAAGGTCAAACAATATGAGTATAAATGATATTTTGATAATTTTTAATTATTTATTTTATTATCACATCATTAATACTTTATATGGGTTCACCCAACCAATAAGGAAAAAGGCATTTTCATTTAAAAAAAGAGTTTTCGGCCCCTTATATTTAAAAAAGCATCATGCTATATAAAATACTATTATTATAGAGATTAATAGAAGTCATTATATATTTAAAACAAATTTGGTGGTGGAGGCACTAATAATATATTCCATGGCGGGCTTAATTGTCATGAATCACTAGAATATGATCACACCATAATACAAAAGGCACAAGATGATTAAATTAAACACAACATGATCATAAGGACATAAAAGATAAATTTAGGGATATTTTCTATACATAAATAAAGACATTACATTGAGTAGTTCTATCATTCAATGATGAAATTGGAAGCAGATAAATTTAATATAGGATTGAATACGTCATATTATAATGATAGTATGTATGTAGTAATTGATGGAATCTTGAGAATTCAAATAAAATAGGTATGTTTTAATTCTCCATAAATTTTTTAGTTTTGGAAAGAATATCAATAACCAGAATGGTATTTAATTTTGGTCATTTTTAAGGGTGAACAATGATATGATTTTGAAAGATAGGAGGTTGAATGTAGTTAATTTCTTGAATTTGAAATTAAAATTAATTTTTCATGAATATAAATGGAGGTGGATGAGTAGAATAAGTGAAATATAATCAGTGAGAATAAAAAATTATAGATGAATAAATGATAAATATGATGGGAACTAAGTGTTCAGATAATGAATAAGGATGAAAAATTAAGGTGATTAGTAATGTGGAATTCATTGAATTTCAATATTAAGAATATTTTCATATATAATATTACTGTTATATTGATGATTATATTTTTTAAATAACTTGTATATATTAATCATGCTAGAGTAATAAAGGAATAAATCATTTAATATAATTTATATTTTTGACTAATTTAATATGGAGGATAATTTATCTTTTTTTTATGTAAAATTTGTTTAAAAATTAATAAATCATCTCTTCTCAAAGGAGTTTATTATATTTTTATTTCGAATCTTTTAGAAACATATGGAGAACATTAGTTCATTAGATAAAGAAATATTATATACATTATAATTGATGGACATGGAGTGAAACTTATGTCAATAAATTGAGAATATAACTACATGTCTAAAAATTAAAATCCTCTGGTATAGTGTGAAAAGGAAAATAAAATTGTCATATAATGACCCTAACTCATATAAATTAGACACCCTTTTGAATTAATAAATCCTTTATTAGTTAATTTAGTTATTCAAAACACATGTTATACAGTGGTTATTTTAGACCACTATAATATATATCATATCAAATTTAAAATAAAAATTATGAAACATAACCATTGAAAAAATATCTATTATATATTTACCATTAATATTATTATATATTAAGGGTTATGATAAATAAAATTGACACATATAGAAGAATTTATGGCCTCAAAAAATATTTTAATACCTAACAAGGCCATTTATCGGAGACTCCATGGAATATGGGATCAATTGGATTTAACCATGACCAAATAGTAGCACAAATTCCATAACTAAAAAATGTGAGAAAACATTTGTTAGAAAAGTTTAAGATTGTTGATATCATAGGCCAAAACATCTTTACAAACCCACCACAAGAAAGCATCACCATTACATACCATACCCTTACGTTGTACACTGGTGTACTAAGTTGTTATGTGTCTATAACATAGTAATATTAATATTAATTTTTTATTTAAATTAAATAATGATTTTATTTATTGATCTATATTTTTACATTATTAATAATTATATAATTAGTTTGATAAAAATTATATTCTTTTATCAAGAAATCAGAAGTTATTCTTCGGAAATAAATAGTTTCAATTGAAACACAATTTTTTATAATATTAATAATATTAAATGGTATAGTATTTTTCATAAAAAATTAAATAATAATTATATGTATGATAAATATTATATAATTTAATGATTTCCAACGTAATTTTTATAAGCGCTAGAAATATATTAGCATCATAAAATAAGTATTTCCATTAAATATGGATTTATAATTAAAAGTTTAAATTCAAATATTTAGATAAAAATTTTGATAAATTAAATTTTAATTTTTGAATTTTTCATTTCAAAATTATCCAATTGGGAATTTATTATATTTTTCTAATATAGTTTATTTTTTAGGAAAAAATTAAATATAATTAAAATATATAATATGTTTTATGACATAATAGGATCTTGAATGTGATATAATAAAAAAATAAGAAGAATAAATTACTAAATATTTATTTTCAGTTTAATATAATGTATTTTTAAATAGTTTTATTATTTTTATAAACCATTAAAAAATCCTATAATTCATATATTATACTTGAAGGTTAAAAAATATAATTTTTATGAACATGGCCAACTACCATTTCATCAATGATATTTTATGAATATTATTAATTATTGAAATAAAATAATACTTTAATCCACTCAAATTTTATAGAAACCATTTTAATAAAAAATGGGGTGATTTTTTATTTTGGTTTTTTTATTATATTTATTCTAAAACTATAGTTTTAAATGTTTCAAACAATTCTCTGTCTATATCTATAAATAAATACCTAAAATTTCACTTCTATTCTATAAAACCCCAATTATAATGAATTCCCACTCCCAATATTTAGTAATGTCCTCACATGGTGTTGCCAAACTCTTAAGAAGATTCTCTCAGACATTTATAAGAACTCTCTCAATGTAGACGATCATCAACTCGTCATTTTTTATTTCAGGTACATTAATTAAACTAATTTTTTTTATTTATATTAGTTCATTTTGTAATGTGGTTCAAGAAATAAATTTATATTCCTTATGATTTACATTGAGTGATAGACCACCTTTAAATATCAAGTAAGTCTTCCATGAAAATTTATGTACACCCATTATGTAGCGAAGACTATCCTATGATTTATTATAATGAACATTCATGTTGTGAAAACCCATAAAAAAATCCAATAAAAGTTATTCTACTAAGTTTATCTGCATAAAATTGATTATGAAAATCCATTTTTGTATCATAGAGTCCTAAATATTTCAATTAAAAAAGATGAAATACATTTATATGTCATATGATCAACAAGGATAAAAATTCACGTACAATATATAAATGTGATGGACAAGATCAGAATTATGTTTCACTCTAATGCATTGGGTAATGATTTCTCTCATGATATACCATGAATAGTTCATGTGATATTAACCAATTAATTCTATGTTATATTTTTTTAGTGGTTAACCTCGACATATACGGATGATGTCATTATTTATATTAATTCCACATTCTTATATTACCTTGATTTTATCTTTTTATATCATGGTTATATGTTTATCATTATGTATCTAAAACTACTATATAAATATCAAATACCTATTTAATGACATTTATTACATAAATAATGTTATTATTTGATTATTCCATTTCTGGATTTTGTACCTCAGTCCTTCATTATGTGTATCCCCAAGATATCACATGAAATATTTTTTGATTAAAGGATTTTGAGGGAATGATATGGAGTATTGAATAATTTATTTATAACTATCCTTTATGTTAGAGTGATATGTATCTAATTTTGCAAGGACATTTCACCTATTGATCTTCTGGGATTTTATTTTTTAAATCTTTATGTTATAAATCATCTAGTAATGTGTCTAAAGCATATCGATTTTCATAGTCTGTATTAGTGAAAAGTCTAATTATATTTTTTATTATGATTATACAACCATTATAAATACAAATGGATAATATTAAACATATGTAAACATCATTATTTTTTAAATATATAGAGTAATTATCTTCTATGAAAAAGAATCCCAGTATGGATATTATCAGTGGACGTGGGTCTAGAATAGTTGTACCTATCAGTAATACCCCTTCAAAGTATGCATTTGATATTAAAATTATTAATACCAAATGCATGAAAAATAATCCTTTCCAAAAACCTAGTTTTATAATCCAGGGGGTGTCCTTTAGTTAATTCACTGGATTGTTATGAATTATTATGAAGTAAAAAAAAAGAAAATGAAATATTAGGTCCAAAAATAGGCCATGAAAATCATGTAATTAAATGTATAAATTCACTAGTTATGAAATTTAATTCATATTCGAGTTAACACTTCAATGTTTATCATTTCCATTTAATATTTTGAATAGTTTGAAAATTATCATCTCTAAGTCTATTTTTGATGATGTAAATGATTAGAACATGAATAAAATAGTGAAAGCAAGTCTTATCAATGATTAAAGTACATGAAAAGTAATATTTTTCTATGTTTATATGAATTATTTCATATTACCCAAGTTTATTATATCATTTTAATAACCGCATCAGAATATTGAAGTTAATATATAGCTTAAATTGGAAAAAATGGAAATTATTTCATCCTGAGTATATAATTCTTCCCCTTTCAATATTTTTTTATGAAATTCAAAAGGGCACCTTATGATTATCTATTTAGTGGAATCCAGTACTATTAAAGTTATTTATTAATTATTATTTTATGGATAAAACATAAATTTTTTAGAGAAGAAAACCAAACTTGTATCATAAATTAAAATTTTATTCGGTACAAGTATAATGGGGAGGTTGAATTTCCATTGGAATCATCATCTCAATGGTTGATATGATTTCATTGTGATAAATAATATCATTCTAAAATAACAGAGACTAATAAATAGAGCATACTAAATGTAATACCAATTATCAAGAAATACACTAATGTGTTTTTCAAAGATCTTCAAGGTCTTCCTATTAGTTGAAGGGATTATTTCTTAATCAAATATAAGATATGATCTTTTTCAATATCCAATACTACATATTATGTGGACACATTTAATCATTATAATATGAAGAAGAAACAATATGAGAATACAGATAAAGGGATTATATGACCAATGTCATTGGTGTAGGGTGACCCGATCCATTTAACTAGGAATAATAACGAGTCTATTCACCTCTACATTGACGATCGTGATATCAAAAAGATCAATACAATAAATAGTTATCCTCTAGAATTAATTGATGGATTTTTTGATCAACTACATGGATCCCGTTAAATCTATATGGTTCATATTTGATCAGAATATTATCATGTAATAGTAATGAGGAAACATACTTTGAAGACTTCTTTTAAAAAATAATATTTTCATTATGAGTTCATAGTGTTTATATCTGAATCTATAATCATTCTTATATCATCAGGTAATTAATGAAGATAGTATTCAAGGATTACCTCAATAAATTTTTTTAGTCATTATAGATGATATTCTTAACTAGTGAAAAACCAAGGATAAACATGAAGAGCATTTTAATGTAATAGTAAAGAATATGGTAAATTAATTGTTCTATTAAATGATAAATAAATGATAGTTTTTGATGGATGATGAAAAATTATTGTGAAATTTTATCCTCAAAACGGGATATCTATTCATCCTTTGAAAAGAGTTGAAATTGAAGGATGTTTTGGACAAATATCTATGATGGATATATATTGTTTTCCTATATTATTTGGGTACTATAATTTTTTTAAATGTTACCCACTATCATCATGATAATTAAAGATGATAAAATTTAAGGAAGTGAAGTTTTTATAAATAATGAATGTCTGGATAACTTCTAAGAGTTAAAATAAGAGGATAATCACAACACCTATAATCACATTACATTCTAGTGGGGATGGATTTTTGATCGAAAATTAGGGATCAAAAAAAGGATTGGTTTTTAAGCTCATGAAATATAATAATGTAATATGATAATCTTCCTTCCAATTTAATATCCTTGAGAACAACTACAAAACCCATTATCAAGAATAGTTTAGAGTGATACTTGAATTGATGATTTGAAGATGTAATCTCTATAGAGAGAAATTTAAAAAATATTAGGATTATAAAATTGTATATATAATCACACTAAGGAGAAAAATATTCACATATAATGGTCTGTAGATGTGACAAAGAATTATGGTAGTTCAATACATTATTGTCATGGAAATTTGAAGAAATTGTGAAACACTCTATATAAAATAGATCCCGTTACAAAATCCATGATGAGGAATGCGAGGGATCCATTCTTCTTGAACAAAAAAGGATAGACATTATAATAAAAAAAGGGAATTCATTATAACTGCGTCATGTAACTTATTAATAATACATTCTTGAGAGTATCATTAAAGACCTAAAAAATTATAAGGAGTAATAATAAAACCTATAAATAATTGAAATATTAATATTTTATAAATATAATCTCAGTAGTTTTGGAACCATGATATATATACCATCAAAAATAGTGTTGAATGGGGTCCTTTATAATGATGTTCATGGGTCATCCTTCTAAATTAAACATGGATGCACTATGATATATAGAGATATGAAGCCAAAGATTAGTTATGATAAAATGAAGTGGTAGATTTCATAATTGATATCGTGATGCTTGGAATGCCAACAAGTCAAGGATAAATAATAGAAGTCTATGGGAATGATTCATTCACTTCCCATATCAATATAGTTATTATAAATTAGGGCCATAGATTTCTCTGTTCTCCTCCCCATGTTAGATAATTGAAATAACATCATCTAGGTTGTAATCGAACTCCCTAAAAGTCAGTATACTTCGATGATATCATGTAAGTTTTATATATCATGAAATTCACAGAGATATACATATGGGTTTTTAAGAGTTCATGGAGTAAAAGTATCAATTTTAATTGATTTTGATATAAGGGTTATCTCAATTTTTTTAGAATACGTCAAATAATAATGAATATAGAGCTGAATATGAGTACTTCTTCTCTCCCTGGGATAAATCTTCTTCTAAAAAGAAATATCAAAACATTAGAGGATATTCATAGGTCATGTTAAATGTCTTTATAAGAATTTTGGGATCAGTAAAATCCCTTTCTGGTGTTCTCATATAATTTTTTTCCTTACTATCATTCAAATGGAATCATTTGTGTCTCTATGTGGGAAGTTGTTTCATACTACAACATATTGGGATAATTTTGGTGAGTGGATATTTATGAGATTTTATCTTATCCATGAGATTATATATAATTTTGAAACTACTACAATTCATATGAAATCCACAAAAACTCAACAAACAAGAAATGTTTACAATTTTTGATAAGAATTGGAGTTTTAGTATGGATATAAGGTGTTCCTTTATATTTCACCATAGAAAAAAGTCATTATCTTTATAATGAAGGTAATTTATAGTCCAATATACATTTACCAGTTTGAGATTATTGATTACATCATGTTTTTGGCTTACTGACTTGAACTACCACCTAAAAAATCTTAAGTACATAATGTTTTCAACGTATTCCCCTTTACAAAGTACATATCAAACCAATCGTATTAAATGAATTTTAATGTGGTACACCTATGAATGAAAATTTATATATGGGAAAGAAAATGAAGATCTTATATTTTAGGTAAAATCTTCTACGAATCAAAAAAACTAACCTAGTCAATGTTTTGTTGAACAACCCAAATTCTGAGGAGGATATATAGGAACTAGAGGTGGTGATGAACAACAAGTACCCTCATTTGTTATAGTGTAAAAAATTAAATTTTGAGGCATAACTCATAAATATTGGGGAAGAAAGTGTTGACCCAAACTATTATAAATGAAATTCACTTTTGAATTAATAAATTCCATATTATGTCATCTCATTATTGAAAACACATGATCTAATTTATTATTGATGATCAATATAAAGTATATCCTATAATATTTAAATGAATATTGTGAATCGTAACCATTGATAATGTATCCATTGTATAATGTTTGTTAACATTATAATTAATTAATTGTTATGATAAAGTATAATTAAAATATAATGAATAAGATATGGTCTCAACTAGTAAAATCATACATTATGAATCCCATTTACCATAGCTTTTGAGGGTCATCATATCACTAATATTTTCCCATGAAAAACCCCAAGATGAGATTCATCAACTGAAACATGAGTGGAACTGTTTATAGGAGATGTTCAAGCTAATCGATATCACATTCCAATCCAGGTTAACTGAACTACCCGAGTATAGAACCTCAATCACACACCTTTACCTTTGGGAGTATGCTGGTATTATAAGTGGTTATTTATCATGGCCCTCACAATAGGAATTTATAAATATATTAATGAAATAATTATTGTATTTATCCCTTTTAATTATTAATTTATATAGGATTATATAATGAGTTGAATATAAATTAAATATTTCTAGAATTTTTTTTAGAAAATATATAGTTTCAATTAAAAGAATATTTTCGATAAATTAAATAATTTTGAAATTATATTATTTTCATAAAATATTCATAAGTAATTTGTAATACTGTATAAATGATAATATAATTTAATGAATTCTATTGTAATTTTTATAAGTATTAGATATATTCTTGTATCACTAAAATAATAAAATTATTGTAAATAAGGTTTTTTATTTAGAAGATAATATTATCATATATAGAAAATTATTTTGATAAAGTAAAATTAATTTTTGATGTCAACATTTATAAATTATAAGATGGGGAATTGTTATTAATTTTCTGAGATAATAGATTTTTTTGGTAAATAATATATATTATATAAATGTATGGTATGTATTATAACATCAAATAATCCCTAAAGTGATGTAATAAATATTATAAACAGAAGACATGATGAAATATTTATTTCCCCTGTATGATTTTTTTGAAATTTTTATAACAATCTTATAAACCATTACTGAATCCTCCAAATCTAATATTATATTTCAATCTCTTAAAATCAATTATTTATGAACATGAATAACTTTAATATTACCAATAGTATTATTTTAATTAGATCAGTACATATAAATAAGAAAATATATAAAACACCTCCTCTAGTAGAAACCATGGTCAAAAACAAAGGGAAAGATTTTGGTTTGGATTATATTATTATCTAATGGTCAAAATATTTGTTTAGAAATTTAAAAAAATTCCCATTTATTACGCTATAAATACCCATACCAAATCCGACTCATCATTGCTAAAACAAATTGAGCTTGAAGTTAATATACCCATTTCTTATGAATCCCTCAAATGAATTTCCTATGATCTAAATAATATCTTCCCATACTTTTAGAAAGGACCACCCAAGGTAAGTAATCCCTATATCTTCCTCTTAATATCAATTAATTCACGTGTAATATGAAATTTTTATTTCCAAATTTTCATGTTGTAATTTTTTATTACACATACCTTTACTACTATTATTATTATTCCCAAGTGATGATAGAGTAAATTTCACTCTCATTAAACCCTTAAATGAAACGTTATGTACACCCATTATGCTTTTGTAATTATTCCAGGATTTCCATGGAGAACATTAGTGTTCTAAATACCCATAACCACTAACACTCAAGGGTATTCATCTAGATTTAAACATATTATTTTTATCAGATAATTCCATGTATTTTACCCGCATTCCTTAATCATGGGATTAAAAGAGATGAAATACATTCTTATGTTTGACTATATATGATTCATAGAAATTCATGTATATTATATGTTTGGGATGGATTGGTCTAGAATTTTATATCTATTTAATGCATTGAGTAATGTTTGTATCTCACGATATAGTATTTATGGTCCATTGGAGTTATCCTATATATACTATGATATGATGTATCCATAGTTATCCTTAACTTATTCTTATTCTATAATGTTTTATGTTTTCACCACATTTCTATGTTACCTTGATTTTATCATATTGTATCATGATTAAATGTTCATTTTTATTATTGTCACCATTTTATTCTACCTAGATGTTCCTATTGAATAAAAGTTGTTACTTTCATCATGTTATGCATTAATTAACCCCTTACTATGCTTTATATCACACCTCTTTCGTATGTAAATCCCTCGGTTATCCCATGAAGTATTAGAAGATCAATGGTATATGGGAATGTTTTGGAGTTTTAAATAATGTATTTTTTATCATGATTTCGTGTTAACATTCTATGAATACAACTACACAAAAACACTAGAAATATAGATGTTCTATGATTTCATTATGTTTATATTTATACAATAAACCATTATATAATGTGAAAAAATATACTGATTTTCATAATTTACCATTAGAATGTAGTGATATATCCCTTAAATTAAATTATAAAGAATATTTTTCTGGCGAGGATTGACTCTAAAAAAAATAATTTAGGTAGTAAATCCTATAGAGGAGTGACTTAACCTAAACCACATATCTATAAAAAAAGTGATTTATATTGTATATTAAATAAAATAATAATAATTCCAAGTTTATGCACTAGGTAAGACACCTAGTGTTAGTGAATCAACTAAAATACAATTCTTTTTAAAAGGTAATGCTTTGATCAAAGACCAAAGAACAATTTATTGAAAAGAAAAAAACATTAGAAGAGTATGAAATAAGGTATTTTTTATAATATCTATAAAAAAGATCAAATAAATCAGTAGGCAGAGAGTCCATCCAAGTCATGTGTTGGTGAAAACATTTGTTGGCAAGAGCATCAACAATGGTATTCGCTTCCCGGTAGGTATGGGTAGCTATATAATCAATCCCATGAAGTAAGTTAAGGTAGTTCATCCAACAAGTAGTACGATTCTAGGCCAGATGAATGCTGGCATTCCAGATGGAATGAATGATAGTGGTTGAATCACATTCAATCCACATCTTTCTCCAACCTCTTTGAATTGAAAAGTCAACAGCATGGATGACCCCAATATTTCCGCTTCCAGCGATGACGAGTGACCACATCCAATGTAGAAGCAGCCCTGACACTGACCAGCAGAATCTCTAAAAATAGCCCCGTAGCTGGCAGGGCCTGGATTTCCTTTGGAAGCACCATCAATGTTGACTTTGATCCATCCTGGCATTGGTGATTGCCAGAAAACTTCGATGGTGAGATTGGGATTCGGGTAAATGCCAAGAACTCAGAGGGGGCGAAGGATCTCAAAGTCCCCAACCGAGTTGTTGCAGCAGTCCTTTTGAATTAAAGCAGCTTCATGGATCACGACAAGAATCAAAGATTTTCCTGCATTAAGACTAAAATAGTTATTATTATGAATAAGGTCATTTCAAACGTACCAAATCTTGTGTATGAGTTCCGCCACTGCCGCCAGCAAGAGGTTTTTTATCTGCAAAGAAGATTCAAATCTAGTGTAGTTTTTAAGAAACACATAAATAGAATCAGTAAAAGACCATCTGCAATTGAATAAATCAAAAATAAAATTCCATAAGGTAGAGGTTGTCGCACAATATAGGAAAAGATGATCCGCATCCTCCCTATGCTGGTTACACATGCGACATTTAGAACAAAGTTGGATGCCAAAAACATGAAGACTAGTATCCGTAGGAAAACTATTATGAGAAATATGCCATATGAGAGTGAGTCTAGAAGGTTTAATCTAGGGTTTATTAAACTAGATCACCCAAAGATAATTCGATTCAATATGGGAAAAATTCTGCTTATAAATGTTTTTAGAGTCAAGGATGCCATTTGGGGCAGGTTCCCAAACAAGGAAGTCACCCTCAGAAGAAAAATAATGATTATCAATGATCTGTATAATGTTATCAGGGAGATCATGCTGATGAAATTGAAGAACATATTTTATAGATTGATTAGTGTCCTCAACTAAAATCCATGTTTCCCTATATTTTTTAAAATTTTCACATATTGGTGTGTGTAAATTTAAAAAATAAATAGGTTATAGTTTTCCTTCTTAAATGGTAATACAGTCTATAGGTGGGAAAAACTGAAAAGGATTAAATTTGGTAACACCATCATTTAACTCCGTTTAGGTTTCTAGGGTTATAACACCTAAATACCTCCCATGTTTCAAATTACAGGTTCTATGAAAAATATTGAGATAAAATGATAAATAATTTGTTACATTAATTTATAATATTGTTAAATTAGTTGCAATGAATAATTTTATTCCCAGAAACATATATGGAATATAATTATGAAAAAATAAAAGGAAAATATATTAATTTAGAAAAAAAATATGTTTATAAGAAAATTATTTTATAAAAAAATCTCATGATAATAAAACAAATGAGTTTTACTCTAGAAATAATAAAAAATATATGAATTATAAAAAAATTTAGAGTATGAAGTAAATGTATTATATCATTTGTTGATAAAATTAATTGAGGGTGTATATATATAAAAACAATCTATAGGTAAGTTTATTTTGTTATATATATATATATATAAAAGTTATATATGGAAATTGTGTTTATAGATGATTATTTGGTGATAATACTCAATGTGTTAATGTATTTCAATATATGTTTAGAGAAATAGTACTTGGTTCTAATATAAGGTAATTACTAGTTTTATGTTTATGATTACATCCATGAGTACTAATAAGAAAATCAATAGTGTTTAATATGAAAAATTTGTTAAAGTTAAAAAATATAGAGGAATTATTGGTATTTTTTATTGCATAACTAATTCCAGGATTTATATAATTACTATTGTGTATTTTTGTAGAGTGTATATTTATAATACTAAATGGGGTAATCTTAATGTTTTTTTAAAAGAATAAAAAGATACATAAAAAAATGTTAATCCTTTTTCTTTTTCAATATGTGTCACAACTGGGTTTTTATTTTCATTCTTAGATCCTATTCATTTATTTGTCTTGAGTTTTCTCTCAGGAAGCATGTGTGATGGGTATGAATTTTGGAGGTGATTTTTTATTTTTTTATTATTTCTTTTTCCCTTTTTCATTCCTCGTGTTTTTGAAGAATACTAGAAAATTTGGGCCTTATAGTAGGTGGTGCATGGTTGGCATAATATTAGGGGAAACCATGCACCTTGGCCAAGAGAACATGCAGCGAAGTATCATATTAGGATATAAGGGAACCCCACAGGTTGTGCATGTTTGGAGACAGTGATTTCTAACCATGTATAATTTTAATTCTATATGTTATGGGGAATAAGTTGGTTATACGGTTTGCTAATCCTTGTGAACAAACCATGCAACATGTCCATGTCATTAAAAATTTGGAAATTCCCTTTCTGTACTCTCATGATTTTGCCTCAATTCCTTCCTCACATGACCCATTCGGCCTATATATCCCACTATGCCTCCCTATCCTCCTCTTGTCTCCCATGGAACCCCTTCCTTTGGTAGATATGATGTGGTTTCTTCCAATAATTTCCAAGTAAGTAGTTTCTATTTTGGTTTTTAACTCTATTATAGGGTTTCACATATTCTTCGTGGGGTATTCATATCTCCATCGATATAGATGGTCTTTTCAGTGTGGAATCATGTTCTTTATGTTTCATTGTTATCTATTCATGTACGATCATGCCATTATAGGGTATTTTGGTGGTTCAGTTGAATATTCAACCCAATTTCTGTATATTTCTACAATTTAGGTAGATTTTTCGATTCCAAAACATTATTATATGAATTTAATATGGAATTTTGTGTATTTAAACATTTTATATGGTTCAATTATGTGTTGAAATATATATTTTGATTTTTTTTCTTGTGTTCATGACGAGGGTAGATTTTATAATAGAACGATTTATGTTCATGTAGGTGTTATTATGATGATTCTAAATTAATATTTTTTATGATTTGTGTTAAAAATCATAAATGGGATATCAAAATGTGGTAAAGGGTTCAAATGTGTTTTATTGATGAAACGATAATTGTATTATTTTTTATTTCCTTTTTTTCACCATTAATATTATTTGTAAAATATTCAAATAATGGGAAGTATTTCTAAAAATGAACTTGGATTATGTATGGATTTAAAAGGTTCTTGGACCATTGGATTGGTTGATGAATCATTTGTTTTTTTGGTGTTTTTCCAAATTGGGTTTTAAAATTTTGATAAGTGGTGTTTAATGTTTTTGAAAGAGTTTTTGGGGTGTGTAAAATTGAAAGTTGGTTGGTTTGTATAAAATAGGGATTTCCTTCTCTTCTTATCGGTCATGGTATGAGTATTTGAAAGGGATGATTATGTGGAAAGTGAAATGAGAATATGAGCAAAAGGTAGTCCTAGGTATCTAGGTGGATAAATAATTAGAGTACACTATTTATTTTTAGTGTATTATGCTAGATTCACTTACTTATATTGATTATTACAAACCCAACTAAAATATTTTTATTATTGGAGACCACTAAGCCATTACGATGTCGCCTCCTAGTGGCTCATGCATGAGAAAGATGTTAGTCATCACCATTATACCACCTTTCACCAAGGAATGAGGTTTCAGTGTCTCACTCGAGCTGGATTACCCCTATGGATTTACCGATGGTGCTCTAATGTGAAATTATACTTATGTTACAGGTTTTAATCTATCAGTATATGTTGTTCATCGAGTTTATTTTATTTTCAAGAATTCATTCTTTGAGAAATGGTTTCCCTCGATGTGTTTCATCTAAATGTGCATTTTTGATAATGGTTTCTTATAACTGGTTCCTTGAAAATAGTTCCCTAAAAATGGTTTTACTTAAAATTATTTCCCAAAATTTTTCAAAATCGTGGAATTAAATTGAAAGAAAATTTATCTTTCAATGTTATGGAACAAAATAATTCTTTTCTATGGAAACACATTGGTCTTTTACTCAAACACTATATCCACCTTTGGGTGTATATAGAATTTTCTTTTTATAACTAATGTAATGGAAATATGTGTTGTGATGATGATGGAGGTCCCAGTTTCTATTGCTCCTCTTGTTACAGGTTGGTGGTGGCAGTGTGCGAAGGATGCACCTCTAGTGAGATAGTAGTTTTGGGATAGTTTCATTGTTCCCTTTTTGTTGTAGTCTATATGGATTTTGATCAAAGTTGTAATACATCGAACTAGAAAATTGTTGTACTATATTTGGTTTTGGGTTATTAGTTATGTATTATTTAATTTTTTTGGATATTTATTCTTTATAAAACAGGTGAAATAATTCCAAAAAAAATTTATTGATACCAATGCAGTAGTTTTGAGCTCATTAAGATCATGAATTCCATTTGGGCCATGCCACAGACCAGGTTAGGTTTCATGTTAAATGGTACTAATTAATAGTTCATGAAAAAATGGTATTAGATCGTATAATAATATTTTTGGGTCACTTTATTTGGGGAAGATTCTTGGGAGACTGGAACTAGGAGTGTCAAGACTAGATTTTTTGGTTATAAGTACAGTTCTTGGCCTGAATACCTCATGATAAGTAATGAGTTTCCATGTGGTTTCAGGTTATGTTTCATTTACTTGGTTCTTATTGGTTATTTTGTGTTTAGAAAATGAAAATAGAGTTGGGTTAATGGTCCCCAAGAGCTCACAGGTCCAAGAAAGCCATGTATAGATGGGGGAATGGTCCTAGAGGAAACTTCTTTATGGTGGAATGGTTGTAATATAGCCACCAACCATATGGCCATTCCACCAATCGATAGTAGTTTCATGTTTGGGATTTTTTTGTGTCTTCACGGGTTCTGATTTTTTTAAATCCCTAGTTATGGAATTGTGAAAATAGGATTTTAAAATAGAAATGATTTGGTTTTGGGAAAGGTGTAAAATAGATTTTCTAAAATAATTGGAAGAACGATATTGAAAAGTGGATTATTATAAAATGATTATTGAATAAATAAGGTAATGAGTTAAATGAGAATTATATTTTTGTAATTAAAAATTGTGGTATATGGAAAATTGTTTCTTTGGAAATCATGAAATATTTCAAGTTGGGTTTTGGAAATATATTTAAGTGTGGCTGATGTGTTGTCAAAAATATTTTGAATGATATGAATTTTAATTCTTTGATAGAATCCATGGGTTTTTATTTTGAAAAAAAAACTCAAATGGTTTAAATTGATGTGTGGAATTTAAAATGGTTTTCTATTTAGTTGTTAGGGATTAATTGAAATGTTTTATAACTTTTTGAATATTAAAGGTGTGTGTTGAATTTTTTTTCATGATAAGTTGAGAAGTTTTGTTTTTATTTTTTTCCATGAGTAACTAAATAGTATGGATACAAGGGGATGATTGATAGAATAAATCGATGAGTGGTTGGATTGGTAAGAGTGGATGAGTGCTATATGATCCACAAGTACTTTAACATGTGAGGCTCCATGGAATACCATTGGTAAGTGTGCATCCCACCAATCTTGTTTTCATTTCAAAATTTGTTTCAATAGAATATCGAATGTATGATAACCAGTGGTTGCATGGTATTTGATTTTGAAAACCCTTCTTGTTTAAATGGGGTTTCATGTATGATTTCTTTGCATTGAATCGGTTTTGACCACACCGTTAGTGGGTTATTTTGAGATGATTTTGGGGAGACTTTGAGTTAGGATTTTTATGATCATTATTTTTGTGGTGGGTTTTGGCCGATTGATTGATTTATTTTTTGTTATTAGTTTTCTCCATCGTCTATTGTATGCCCCCATTAATTGGGTATTCTATGTACAACAATGGGTGGTACACCATTAACATACCTTCCTATTTATTAAACTACTTACATTCTTCTCAGTTATAGAATATTAATTCTCATGTCATTTATGATCATGTGATTCATCCTTAAGAGGAAGGTTAAATGATTAAAAAAGAATGGTATATTAGTTTCCTTCAGGTTTATAACTTGTTAATGGTGATTTTTTCCATATTTATACATGAAGTTCCTATATAGAACTGGTGAATGGGATTGTAGGGGGGAGAATAGAAATATTCTTGAGGATTTCAGTGCCAGTCAAGGTCTTAAAAGGCATTTATAACATTCTTTTGTGTTTTCTATGCGAGGCATCATGTAGTGTCATCAATATGGAAAATTTTATTATAAGAATACATCATGTCCATTTGTATAAGTAGTGTTCTATTTGTGGATCAGTTTCAATTCATTTTATTTGTAATGCTTATTTGTTGATAATGGTCATGTTTAGTGGCATTTCATGGTGTTGTGTTTTTATTTTTTAAATCATAGACCTTTCCATTTCAAATATAGTCATATTATCTTTGTTTTTTCCCATTATTTCATGTTCGGGGTAAAAAGGGATGATGATTTTGTTTCTTCTAATTCCCTTTCTTGGTGAAGTACCATTCTGAGGCAAAGAGAGTTTCGTGGTATGTGGTGTTATTTTGGTTCTTTTAAGAGTGTTGTGTAGTTTCTCATGAATCCTAAAAAAGATTATCCAATTTTAGATTGTCAAGACCTGAATACAAGGTAATAGATTCATCATAATATAGGGAACCAACCATATGATATGGAGTGGAGCTTATGCATATTTAATAATTATGTGGGGGTGTGAGGGTTCTTGATTAGGCATTGCCTCCAATGATAGTGTGTGATAGTTCAAACTTGTCTCTTGTATATCTTTTTTTTGGAAAGGCCCCATTTTTTGGGATGTTTCATAATGGCCTCGTTCATCATTGGGAGCCACATGGGTGGAAGAGTTTACCCTGGGTTGTGTAAAAGTGTGGTTGTCTCATTTTATTTGACTCATGTGGTTGCACCATTTTGGAGGTGAATCTCTATGCAATTTTACTTCTTTGGTCAGCCTTGTAAATTGGTCCCGATTTTAGTTGTTCTCTTCTAGAAGTGGTTGAGTCATGTTGGAGTGGAAAATTTTCTAGTGATTTCTATTTGGTTTGATATTTATTTTATATGACCCTTGTAGTGTGGATATAGTGTTTGTGTGAATTTATTGAGTTATCCCATGTTAGATCTCATGTTAGAATTTATTGGTTGGTTACATTAGTTAGTTCTTATGGTAAGGTGACCCATTGTTTGTGTCACTGAAATTTATTTAGGAGTAAATCAGAGCTAGCTCATTTCAAATGCTGGGAAGTCCATTCAGGATTCCATGTATTGGTAATGTTGTTCAGTATATGGTGTTTCATGGAATAGAGATATGTCGTTTCTGGATGTCAACAATGAGTTTCCTCACTATGAAAATGTGAGACTTTTTGTTCATGACCAATGGTTTTTTATGAATTAAGAATTATAATTGTTTTGGTTCAATATTTTTGAAACTCTTAGATAAGATAATTTAGTTGTTTTTTTGTCTATGGTGTTTTTATCCTAAGAGGATTGATTATGTGGTTGTGAGACTTCCCTTTATATATCAATAAATTTTATGTGTTGTAACTTCTTGGGGGAATAAGTCATATGATAGAGAGGCTATTCTGGTCTCCTGAGTTTATAATTATGATCCCCATTTCAAGTTCATTATTTCCATACTTACATATCATTTTATGTGGATGGGAATAACCTTTTCTTATGGATGAGTATTTTTTTGGTTTTGGATCAAGAAATGTTGTGCATTTTGGGAGGATGAAAGCATAATAATGGGGAGAATTGTCACATATAAGATTTTATTTTCATTATTGGATCTAGTTTATTAATGGATATCTGGTTTTTTCTCCAGAACTCGATGTGACAAGTATTATTTTTTGAGGAAAATTTATATTTAGAATTGCCTAGCTTTTTCCCCTTGGATTTTTTTGTCTTTAGAGAAAAACTGGAAATTTGGGATCTATATTAGGTGGCACACAATTTACGAATGGTTGAGTGAAACTGTGAACCTTGACGAAGAAACTATGTTGCTAAGTCTCATTTTGGGAAGATGTTGATCATATGGTTTAGAGATCAAATCGTCTAATTGTGCGTTGTGTTCCTCTTAGAATGTAAGGGTTTTATTGTTGCTTCATGGTTCGGTAAATCACACATTAAAATAATGCGACTTATTAAAGTCATTAAAAATTGGAAATTACTTTTTTTTTCTCTCAGAATTTATCCTCAAATAACTCCTTTCTCAAACTATTCAAACTCTCAATACCTAGGTACATCCTTCTCCTCTTGTTGGTTCCCTTGGTTCCTATTACTTTGGTTGATTTGATGTGGTTTCTTCAAATAACCTCTAATTAATTGGTTTCCCCCTTAGTTTTTCCCCCGTTACTGGGGTTTCTTATCTTCTTTCTTGTTGTTTCACATATATAGTGCATTGGGTGGTCTTTTAGGGTTGAATATTGTTTATTAGGATTCAATCTTAACATTTACTATTTTATAATTACATCCTATGGTATTATGGTGGCGTAGATGCAGTTGTTCAACAATTTATAGATGTTTATACAATTAGGATTGGTGGTCAAACTTCCTAACATTCTTAGATGATTTTAATATGCTTGTTTTTTTGTAATATGTTTTATAGTTCAATTATGTGGTGAGAAATATAATTTTTAAACAGTTTTAATATGCAACTATTGATGAAAGTAGATTTTCTAAAATAAAGTGTTATGTTTGGGTATGTGTTTTTATGATCTTTCTAAATGAAGGGGTTTTATGTATTTTTTGTAAACTGCTATATTGGATTTGAATAAGAGTTAAAGGTGTGAATGAGTTTTCTAAATAAAATTAGAACTATTTCATATTTGTTTACTTGTTTCACAAATTTTATATGGTTTGTAAATTTTTTAATTGATGTGAATAATGTTTAAAATTGAGCTTGGTTTATATATGGGTAATAAAGGGACTTGGCCTAGGGAACTGGTTGATCACTCATGATTTTTTATTGTGTTTTTTAAAATGTAAATTTATGAATTAACTAAGTTGTGGAAAACAAATTTGAATTTGGTTTTGATGTTTGTATAATGGAATTGGGTTTGGTTTTCAGAATATGGTGATTTCCTTTTGTGATTATATATCTTGGAATGTGTTTTTTCATGTCATGGTTTTGTGTCATGTGAAATAATAATATTTGCATAGGGGAATCCTGGATATCTAGTTGGGATGACTAGTTCCAGTGCACGTTTGATTTGTATGTGGCTTGTCTTATATTCCCTTAGCTAGACTAAAAATTAGAAAACTAAATAAACTATGATGATTATTAGAGACCAATATCCAATTGGGGTGTCATCTACCAGTGTCTCTTGCATGAGAAATATATTAGTCATCATTACTATACCACCATTCATTAAGGTATGAGGTTCTAGTTTTTCACTCGAGATTGATTACAACCATGGATTTAACCACTATTCTCTAATGTCACATGAGACGTATGTGATGTGGTTAAATACCCCAGTATATGGTTTACATTGAGTGTATATTTTGTTTGTAATAAAGTGATATTTGTAAATGGTTTTCCTTGAAGTGTAACCTCAAAATGTGTAATTTGGAGGATAATTCCTTCAAATTGGTTTTCCATTAAATTCATTCTCAAAGTGTTTGAAAATACATGTATGAATGTGATTATTAATTTATATTTTAATGTTAGGGAATATAATCCTTATTTTGGATGAAATCCAACAAGTATTTTTCTTACACATGACATACACCTTTTGGTGTATGTAGACTTTTCTTTATATAACACAGATAAAGGTAAGATGCATCATGATGGTGATAGATACCACAATTTCAACTGTTCCTTTTGTTGCATGTTCGTAGTTGTGGCTTGAGGGGGACACTCCTCAAGTTTCACAGTGTTTTCTGGATAGTTTCAGTGATCTATTTTTATTATCTTACATTTTTATTTTGTTTAAAAGATTAAAACATTAAATTTGAACATTATTGTACAATATTTTTTTCCTCGTTTTTTAGTTATTTATTGTTTATTTTTGTTTTCTATTTATGCTTATGAAAATGGGTGAAATCATTCCCAAATAATTTATTTGATACACAATCACTATTTTACAGCTTTTGAGGATTATAAATTCCCTATGGGCCATGCCACAGTTAGGTTTGGGTGTCATGTGAAATGGAACTCTATCTTGATTCGAAAAACTAAAAAAGTTCTTTAATTTGTTTAGTTACTCAATTTCTATCGTTGGAGGTTGTATGCTTGATAATAAAGGTAAAATATCTATGTTTTATTTCCTTTTGTAACAACTTAATTTCATAGTGGTTCTTAATTAAATCCCCAATATCATTACCAACAACTGAGTCAGAGTATACAGCCACTGCTAATTATTATGCACAATATATTAAGATTAGGTAAACATTGTCTGATTTATGGTTTATTTTTATAAAATTTCTCATTATTATTGTAATACCAGTACTATTTCAATATAATATTTTATAATATTAAAATAATAAATATATATTTATGATTTCATTTCATTTGTTATTATGTTAATAAAATAAATTTTTCTTTGAAATTGTTCCCAGTGAAAAGTAATTATTTGACATATTAACTAACCCATTAAATTATATAAGATTGAAATAAAAAGTTCTAAACACTATATGTTGGAAGCATAAATATCTATCATTGTTATTCAGTTTTTATAGTTAATCCTATATAAAATCAATGTTTTTATAAATTACATGTCTATTCATTTGTTAAATAAATTTCAATTTACAAATAAAAACTATGTGGTATATAAATTTTCTCATTTAGTACATGTTTAAATGATTTAATGATTTAAGTAAATTATTCTATAAAAAAATAATACTATATTTTTTTAAGATATTACATATATATTTTTATCAAGATCACAGGTCACATGTGTTAATTTAGTTTACCTTTTGTTATTTTTTAACTTATAAAATTATTTATGTTTTTTGATTTCTCAGAGGGTATATTATTTTCAACTAATCTTATTTAATTAAATATTTGATTAATTATTTATCATTTTTTTTAATTATTAAATATATTTATTATCGGTAAATAATGTGTAATTGGATTTTATTGGAATATTTTCTACACTTACGTAACATATTATGATTATTACATTCCATTATAGGACTATATTTTTCCATTACATGTATTTTATAAAGTATCTGTTACCTCTACGTAATCCATATTATTTTCTGTTTACCCTTGCACAAAATTTCATGTACCATGATGTAAATTATTATTCCAAGTTATACCCATAAAAATTTCATTCCTTCCTTTTAACATCAAATGTAATTTTGTTTTTACATCAATAGAAGCATATTGTAATTATTATTACCATTCTATAGTTCATCCTTATATTTACAAAAGGAGTAAAAAAACTAGAAGACCTTTATGTGACATGATTTTTACCCTTATTAATTTATCATATCTATTATTCTATATTTATATTTTATGTGTCACGACCCGTCATCGGGGCCCATGCCGTGACTACCCTAGGCCCGCCTTCCATAGGCCAGGGGCGGGCGACTAACCCCAAAGGAGAATCCCTAATAAAAAGGGAAGGCATTGCCTTTAAACCTATAACACACACAGTCTGAACACAAGTAGTATAAGCAACAAGTACTAATATAGAAAAGGAAGGTGTGTTGAAATTAAGTGGGCCAGAATACAAACCCAACTTAACAACTAGTACAAGTAAAAGTAAAAAGGGAAAAACAGCTCCTGGATTGTCCATCGGGGAATACAACCTGAAGGGTAGGTACAGAAATCGAACAAATATTCCCTAAATTACATTCAGTCTAGTCTAGATCCAAGAATCCTCCCATCTGTCACCCTCAGTCTTGATCACTGTGTCACGTCATCTGCACAGAACACAACAAGTTGCAGGCAAAGCCCGTGAAGGGCTGAGTATAACGATACTCAGTAGGGGACCCCGAGACCCCCGAAGGTATCCCATAATCCAAAATGGATAAACCACAGAAGAAAGATACTATCAAAAATTATCAACCAACCTTACTTAGGTATATTCCCAAATATATACCTAAGTTACCAATCATTGTTCAGCTTCAACTCTCGGGCCCAAGAAAAACACATTCCATAAAGGAAGTATAGTCAATCATCTCGATGATATAGACTGAAATTCAAGACTCAGCTCACACATGTAATCAACTTTTGTAGAGTGATAGAGATGATCAGATGTAGACACTAATTCATCTAAGCTGTCAGACCCACACATGATACATGAACATCTAAGTAGTCGGACCCACATAGGATCCAGGAACAGAAGTCAGAACTGTCGGACCCATGGAGGATCCCGGTACAATAGTCATCACTATTGAACCCATAGAGGATTTCAGTACAGAAGTCATCACTGTCGAACCCACGGAGGATTCCGGTACAAAATTCATCACTGTCAAACCCACGGAGGATCCTGGTATAGTATCATCATTTTCGAACCCACAGAGGATCTTGTAATCTCAGTCACAGCCAGGACTAGGGTTCTCTCACATAGTATGCTCGATTCTGGGAGGGTCCGCTCCTCATTCCAAGTATTGATACATCAACTATCATGAAGTCCTGATTTTATGTATTTCGTAGTTCTGTTTTATCATAAGGAACCCAATGCGACAGACGGTGCGTCAATCGGACGCCCGGTTTGTGAGTTATTGGCATTTCCGTACTAGGGGCCCAGTTGGTTTTTAGGATCAAACCAACCCAACCATACCCCAACTACGTCCTAGCCTTGAACGGTATATGCCAAAAGAATCATCCAGCTTTAAGCCTTCCGTCGTCATAGACGGTTCGTCATTCGGACACCCGTAGCCCAAAATACAGATGAAAAGGTGATTTCTGGTTAAACGGTCTGGACAGGGGTCCGGCCCAGTCCGATGGAGCGGCCCGACCTGATGGCAGTCTGGCCTGATGGCGGCCTAGCTCGGGGTGCCCCGACTGGCAAGGGCGTCCCAGCATGGTGGCAGTCCGGCCCGCTGGCCCTGTGGCCCTACCCGGCTGGCTGTGTGGCCCGGCCCGGCTGGCCGTGTGGCCCGACCCGGCTGCCCTTGTGGCTGGCCCTGGCTGGCCATGGGGTCGAGCCCAGCTGGCTGTGTGGCCAAGCCCAGCTGGCCATGTGGCACAAGACCCGGTAGGCCGTGTGGTGCCCAACTGTCCGTGTGGCACCCAGTGAGCCGGCTTGGCTGGCCATCTGGCCACATAGGGGGGGGGGGGGGTGTGACACCCCTAGATCTTGAAATGGATGGTGCAAGGCACCGACCCCTGTAACTGCGGGACCCGTAGGGTCCCTCCTAGCATGCACCGATAGCCGGATCAGCCAACTGACCACTCCTATCCGCCGCGGCCTAAGGTCACAGTCCTGCTCCACCAGTGCACCATGATGGCGCCACACCCCTCCGCTGTGGCCCGGATTGGCCACAGCCCGACATTCCTCCACACGGCACGATGATGCCGCACCTTTCTTGCCACCCAGTGGTCTTGCGTTGTGGGCCTCACTGCAGCCGGCCCAACGCTGGCCACCATTGTCCACTCCCATCATCAACCACAAACAAGATAAAAAAGGTGAAGGGTCAGCCCTGTTGGTGCGGTCCAAATTTCCCCATGTTACGGTGATATCATTTGGTTTTCAAACCATAATTACTATGATGTAGAACACGTAAAAGAATTAAAAACCCCTACCTCGTAATCAGTGTTCTCTTGATGGAGTCGCTGGAAGGAGGAGTCGTTCTGTTGACGTCGGGAGAAGATGACGTCGTCGTTAGCGATGTTCCTCGTGGGTGGTGTCTTCCCTTTCCTTACCTCGGTTGAAGAACGATGAAGAAGGAAGAAGATAGTTTCTTAGTGCTTCGGTGGTGAAAGAGACGTTCTTCGTGTTCTTCGTGGGAAGAATGCTCTCTCTATTTCTCCAAGGCTCCATCAAAGTATTATGTTCCAACCAAAATAATAGCTTT
Source organism: Viscum album (assembly GCA_963277665.1). Lineage (NCBI taxonomy): Eukaryota > Viridiplantae > Streptophyta > Magnoliopsida > Santalales > Viscaceae > Viscum > Viscum album. Next base: position 984,946,986 of record OY728128.1, read on the forward strand.
TTCTATTATTTTATTCTTTGACATGAATTCAAAAGAATTCAAATCGTTCCAATTAATTAATATAAGTTAAATCAATTAATTTCTTTTGTTGGCACAAAATTAATGGGGAAGGTGGGGAGGCTTAATTAATGAGAGGGAGTTTCATCCACATAAATGAGGAGTTCAAGAGTTAGGGGGGGGGGGGGGTTAAGTGTGGGTTTGATGCTTTTCCGGGCCCCACCTTATAACATCCTTCCAAGGGAGGTTATGTGCAAGTGGGCCCCTCCACTAATCTCCCCTTGTAGGTTCTAACTACCACCTCAAATAAAATTATGGCTAACACTTATTTTTATTTAGTTTAATTAAAAGTCCCCAAAACTAACTTCAAATAACGATAAAATGCAACTGCGGTAAAGGTATCCTTAAGCAAATACTGGCGATGCGAGTTCAACGGTGTCCTCAAATTTCAATTCCGAGCACCGGGTCAAAAGATATAAAATATAGCACGTATGTTTACTAAACGTACCCGAACAAAACTTTAGAAATTGATTTTGGGCACACTGGGCCTCAGAATCAGGCACTGTTTGAAACTGCGGACTCGTAAAATTTCATTTTATTTAATAAAAAAATTTCCATAGAATTTTTGGGTCATTAAATTCTCACCACCTCAGGGATTTATGTACCCGTAAGCTACAACACACACTAAGGGAAAAATGGGGGTATTGAGCATGCATCTGAGGCTCCCGCTCCCATGTTCTCTCCTAGAGGTTCTCGTGATGCCAACAAACATGCACCAGAGGAATCAACCATCCATTTAGGACTATATCCTGTTGATCTTAAATCTCCACTGGAACCTCCATGAAAGTCACCCCATCATCTATGTCCATCTCTCCATGGTTGATGACATGGGACAGGTCGTGCACGTATCTCCTCAGCTGAGATACGTGGAAGACGTCATGCACTCAGTCCAAATGAGGTGGAAGAGCCAGGTGGTAATCCATCTCGCCTACTCTGATGAGGATCTCGAAAGGTCCGATGAATCGCGGAGATAACTTTCCACCTCGACCAAATATCCGTAGACCTCGTCGAGGTGAGACCTGTAGAAAGAAGTGGTCCCCATCCTAGAACTCCACTGGTCACTTTCTCCTATCAGCATAGGGCTTCTGCCTACACTGTGCAGTCTTCATCCGCTCCAGGATGATCTGCACCTTCTCCATCGTAGCCTGCACCATCTCTGGTCTTACAAGTGTTGAATCCCGTAGGTCAGTCCAGCACAGAGGCGATTTGCAAGGTCGGTCGTACAATGCCTCATAAGGTGCCATCCTGATAATGGAGTGGTAGATGTTGTTATAATAAACCTCTACCAAGGGTAAGTGATCCTCCCATATATGACCTAAGTTAAGGATCCATGCACATATCATGTCCTCGAGAGTTTGAATGGTCCTCTCAGTATGACCATCCGTCTGAGGATGGAAGGTGGTGCTCAAGTGAAGCTGCATCCCGAAAGCCTCCTACAACCCCTTCCATAGCCGGGATGTGAAATGAGCATCTCGATCAGAGATGATCTTAGATGGCACACCATGAAGCCATACGATCTCTTGTACATTGAGGTTTCCCAAGCTCTATACTAAGCCCTTCTCTCTGCTCGGTAGGAAGTGGGCAGACTTGGTGAGTTGGTCTACGATCACCCAGATAGAGTCATGTCCCATGGATTTACGTGGAAGTCCCATCACTAAATCCATGGATTTCCCATCCAAATTCCACTCTGGGATCTCTAAGGGAAGAACCAAGATTGCTGGAACCTGGTGCTACGCCTTTACTTGCTGAAAAGTGAGGCACCGTGAGACAAACTCTGCTACTGCCTTCTTTATACCTGGCCACCAGTGCTATCGTCGGAGGTCCTGATACATCTTTTCCACTCCTAGATGTACCTCTAATGGAGATGTGTGGAACTCTCGCAACACTTCCTCATGAAGTGAAACTGGTACCATGGTCCGTCCACTAAAATGAATTACGTGCTCCACACCTTCCGAAAATCTATCAGGTGTCTGCCCTATGGATATCTGAGCATGTCGCGTCTCATAGTCAATATCCCCACGTTGTGCCTCTCTGACTCACTGAAGAAGTGGTGGAGTGACAGTGAGACACTTCAGAAAGGCTTCACCATCTCTATCTACAAAGGATATCTGCAATTCGTCCAGCTGCTCCATTGCCTCTCATAGCATCTTAAATCATGATCTCCTGCTAAGACCATCTACTACAACATTCCCCTTCCCAGTAGTATAGACTATCTTAAGGGCATAGTCTTGGAGGAACTTGAGCCATCGTTGCTATCTCAGGTTTAGGTCCTTCTTCAAGAAGATGTACCTAAGACAATGGTGGTCAGAGTAGACTATAAAACGTTCACCCATAAGATAGTGATTCCATATCTTTAAGGCGAATACCACTGCTGATAACTCCAGGTCATGGTTAGGGTAGTTCTGCTCATGGTGTCTCAACTATTTAGAACTATATATGATCACAACTCTCTCCAACATCAGAACACACCCGAGTTTGGTCCCTAATGTGTCACAGTAAACTACGTACCCAATGCCCTTTTCTAGTTTCCTCAAGATGGGGGCACTAGTCAACCTCTACCTCAGCTCCTGAAATCTCTGCTAGAATCTCTCTGACCACACGAAGGGTTTCCCCATCTTCGTCAATGCTAAAAGCAGTGCTAGAAATCTAAAGAAGTCTGGAAAAAATCTCTGATAGTACCTAGATAGTCCAAGAAAACTTTGTACCTCCGTCACACTCCTGGGTGGCTCCCAAGAAAGCACTGACTCAGTCTTCCCTGGATCCACTGCAACTCCAGCCTCCAAGATGACGTGTCCCAAAAAGTGAACCTCTTGAATCCAAAACTGGGACTTCGAGAGCTTACCATAAATCTAGTGCTCTCGGAGTGTGTCCAATACTACCCAAAAATGGTAAGCATGCTCCTCCCAAGTAGTTGAGTAGATCAGAATGTCGTCGATGAAGACTAAGACAAAGTGATTGGGGTAAGGATAAAAGATCATGTTCATGAGACTCATGAACACTACTAGAGCATTGTTTACGCCGAAAGGCATAACCAAGAACTCATAGTGGCTATACCAAAACCTGAAGGTCTTTGTCTGCACATCCTCGTCTCGAACTCTGAGCTTGTGATAGCCTGACCTGAGGTCTATCTTCAAGAACCATCATGCTCCCTTGAGCTGATTAAAGAGGTCGTCAATCCTCTGGAGTTGATACTTATTCTACACTGTCACTTGGTTCAGGTGACGGTAGTCAACACATAGTCGAAATCTCCCATCTGCCTTCTCGGAAAACAAAATTAGAGATGGTCAGGGTGAAACATTGGGTCAGATAAATCCATTCTCCAGCAAGTCATCCAGCTATACCCGCAGCTCACGAAGATCGGCTGGAGCCATCCAATATGCTGGAGTAGATATCGGTTCCCTCCTGGGGTACAAGTCAATATATAAGTCTACCTCTATGTGAAGAGATAGTCCTGGAACGTCTTTAGGGAAAACATCTACATACATATCCACCACAAAAGGAAAACATGGACTCTACACATCAACTGCACTGAGGATGAGACTAGCCAACTGATGTGTGATCGGCTGTCCCCTCCTCTGTGTAAGTCCACTCTGCGCTACAAAGGCTCCCATTTCACTGGTGAAGGTGAACATGGTCCCATCCATGTGAAAACCCCACAATTTGCGCCTAATACAGTCAATCTGGGCATGAACTATGGATAACCAGTCCATACCCATGATGACATCGTAAGGCGTCAACGCCACTACAAGAATATCCTAGCCGAGACTGTCGCTTCCTAGAGAAAGATCACACTGCCGGAACCAGTGCGTAATCATTGAGTCTTTTCCTATAGTAGTCTCTACCTATAAGGATCGAGCCAATGGATCCGTCGGAATCTCCGAGCTTCGAATTAGGGCAGTGGCAATAAAATAATGACTCACACATGTGTCTTTAAGTACTACAGCAAGGGTGGCGTAGATACTGATAGTACATTGAATCATCTTAGGTGTGCCATGGTTATAGTCCTAAACTACATGGAGCTGAGCCCGCCTCTGTCTGCCATCTCCCTATGTTTGGGGTGGACCTTCTGCTGGTGGTGGTGGTAGAGCCTCAAAACATCATCCACCACCCGCTGCTCAACCAGCTCCTCTGCCACGTCCACCTGCTCACGACATACCACTACGATTGAACCTCTTCCTCTGCATGGGAGGTCCCTCTACTGTCTTCTGCTCATCTTCATGGCGGGTCGGGAAGTCTCAAGCTATGTGACTCTGCCCGTCGCATGCATAGAACTGCCTAATCCTTGTATAATTAGATCTTTCTCGTGTGCCCCGCACAACAGAACCTGTATCCTAGGGTCTCCCACCTGATGGCCTGGACCATTTGGATTTCTATTACATCTGTGTACTACCGGCTACAGAAGACTCCGCTATGTGTCACCTTGTGGTGGGTCTCGCTGCTGGTGTCTACTCAGCAAGAAAACTCTCCACTAGAAGGGCTCATTCCAGTACCACTGCCTGCGTCAGGGATGCTGAGGGGGATCATAAAAGCCCTGATCTCATGCCTAGGTCCATTATCAAAGGCCCGGGACCTAAAGAACGGGTCCCGTACCATATCCTTGGAGTAGCGCAAGAGGTCGGTGAACCTCGTTGAGTACTGAGCTATTGTCATGAATCCCAACTATAGATGAAGTAACTCTTAAATCTGCACCACTCGAAGGGTGGCTCGAACAAACACTGAGTGGAAGAGACTCTCAATATCAGTCCAGAGTAATGATGCCTTGTCATGACCCTGAAGCATCAGGCTCCACCATCTGCCTACTGCTACATGAAGGAGACTCACAGAAAGGATCTCCATATGGTCAACTGGTGTCACTACCAATCTAAGAACTATCATGATATCCTCCATCCAATCCTTTGTTGTCTGTCGGTCCATCTCTCCACGGAACCTGGGCGACCTCTACCACTAGAACTCATGAAACACACTCAGATAGTGTGCAATCTCTACTGCTGGAGCCAGTGTTATCGGTAGCCCAGCGAGTAGTGGTACCGCTGGTACCTCCGATATGATGTGTCCCTACACCGAGGCCTTGTCGCTCAGTGGTCTACCAAATCGTACGTAATTTGGAACCCTAGATGGCTGCCTTCATGGGGCCATCCTGAAAAGAAACAGGTGTTCCAAAGTTAAAATATTATACCTGGTGAGCTGACACAAAGTAATCATGAAGAAAACTTTTTCAAATGAAACACACACGCAATCAGTGTTATCAGACTCTGAGTCGGAAATCAAAAGTCTGAGTCCTAGTGTATGGATATGTCGGCCGCTGCACTAACACCAATTTCCCTAAACTGATAACCTCAACCAAAACACTTAACACTATTTCCATTAAAAGAATCAGAGTAAATCTTCTATGGTAGAATCAACTCCTCTGATACCAATTTGTCACGACCCTTCCTTGGGTCCCGTGCCGTGACTACCCCTGGCCCGCCTTCCACAGGCCAGGGGCAGGTGACTAGAACCAAAAGTGAATCCCTGATAAAAATGGAAGGCATAGCCTTTAAAACTGTAACACACACAGTCTAAACACAAGGAGTAGAAGAAACATGTACTAATATAGAAAACAAAGGTGTGATGAAAGTAAGTGGGATACTATACAAACCCAACTAAACAACAAGTACAAGTACATGTAAAAAAGGAAAAAAATGCTCCTGGATCATCTACTGGGGAATCATACCTAAAGGGTAGGTACAAAACTCGAACAACTCATCCCTGAAGTACGTCCCGTCTAGTCCAACTCCGAGAAGCCTCATGTCCATCACCCTCAACCTCGATCACTGTTGTCCATCATCTACACAGAACACCACAAGGTGCGGGTGAAGTTCGTGCAGGGGTGAGTATAACAATACTCAGTAGGGGACCTCGAGACCCCCAAAGGTCTCACAGAATCCACAAAGGTTAAACCACAAAATAATGATACAGTCACAAAGTATCAACAAAACTTACTTAGGTATATGCCCATACATATATCTAAGTTATAAATCACAGTTCGACTTCAACTCTCGGGCCTAAGGACAACCCATTCCTCAAAGGATGTAAAGTCAATAATCTCGATGATATCGACTGAAAGTCAAGACTCAGCTCACACATGTATACAACATTTGTTCAGTGATAGAGATGATAAGATGTAGACACTGATTCATCTAATCTGTCACACCCACACAAGAAACAAGACCAACTAAGCTGTCGGACCCACATAGGATCTAGGATCATCTATTCTGTCGGACCCACATAGGATCTAGGAATAGAATACAGAACTTTCGGACCCACAGAAGATCCCGGTACGGTAGTCATTTCTATCGAACCCACATAGGATTCTGGTACAGAAGTCATCACTGTCAAACCCACAGAGGATTCTAGTACAGAAGTCATCACTGTCGAACCCACGGAGGACCCTGGAACAGTATCGTCACTGTCGAACCCACAGAGGATCGTGTCATCTCAGTCACAGCCAACCCTAGGGTTCCCGCAAATAGCACGCTCGATTCCAGGAGGGTCCGCTCCTCGAGCTAAGTGTCGATACATCAAATATCACTAAGACTTGAGTCGATGTATCCCGTAGTTCAGCCTCATCATAAGGAACCCAACGCGACAGACGGTGCGTCAATCGAACGCCTGGTCTGTCAGTTATTGGAATTTCCTTTCCAGGGGACCAGTTAGTTTTTTGGTTCAAACCAACCTAACTGTACCCCAACTGTGTCCAAACCCCAAGTAGTGTATGCCAAAAGAATTGTCCTACTCTAAGCCTTCCGTCGCCGTAGAGGGTTTGTTGTTCGGACACCGGTAGCCCAAAATAAAGATGAAAAGGTGATTTCAAGTTAAATAGTCCGGACAGGGGTCCGACCTGGTCTGATGTAGTGGCCCGGCCCGATGGCGGTCTGGCCTGATGGTGTCCTAGCCCGGGGTGGTCCGGCCCGGTGGCGTCCAGGCTAGCTGGCCATGTGGCTTGGCCCGGCTGGTCGTGGGGCCCGACCTAGATTGATGTGTGGCACGACACTTCTTGTCGAGGGGAACGAACCAGCTGGCAGTGTGGCCTAGCATGGCTAGCCATGTGGCTCGGCCTCGGCTGGCCGTGGGGCTCGGCCCGGCTCGCCCTGTGGCCCCCAGTTCGGCTAGCTGTGTGGTACCTGGAGGGCTAGCTGTCCGCGTAAAGGGGGGGGGGATGGGTGTTACATACCCCGGCTCCCAAAATGGCTGGTGCAAGGTGCCGACCATTATAACTGCGGTACCCATAGGGTTCCGCCTGGAACGCACCGTCGACCGGCTTAGTTGGACACCCTCTCCTGTCTGCCGTGGCCTAAGGCCCCAGTCCTGATCCACTGGCACGGTGCGATGGCACGTCGCCCCTCCACCGTAGCCCGACTTGGTCACTGTCCGACTTTCCACCACACAGTACAACAGTGCTGCACCTTTTCGGTGACCCAGCGGTCTTGTGCTGCCGGTCTCCTCGCGACCCGCCCGACGCCGACCTCTGTTGTCCACTCCCATAATCAACCAAAAACAAGATCAAAAAGGGGAAGGTTCTGCCTTGTTGGTGCGGTCCGAATTTCCCGATGTTACGGTGATATCATTTGGTTTTCAAACCATAATTTCAACAACATAGAACATGTACAAGAATTCAAAACCCCTACCTCGTAATCGGTGTTCACGTGATGATGTTGCAGGAAGGCGGCGTTGTTCCATTGACGTCGGGAGAAGTTGATGTCATCGTTGGCGATGTTCTTCATGGGAACCGTCTTCCCTTTCCTTTCCTCAGTTGAAGAATGATGAAGAATGAAGACGATGGCATCATCGTGCTTTGGTGATGGAAGACACGTTCTTCGTGTTCTTCATAGGAAGAATGCTCTCTCTATTTCTCCATGGATCCACCAATATATATGTGTCAACCAAAATAATAGATTTTTCTATTATTTTATTCTTTGACATGAATTCAAAAGAATTAAAATCGTGCCAATTAATTAAAATAAGTTCAATCAATTAATATCTTGTGTTATAACAAAATTAATGGGTAAGGTGGTGAGGCTCAATTAATGAGAGAGTGTTTCATTCACATAAATGGGGAGTTCAATAGTTAAGGGGGGTTATGTGTGGGTTTGATGATCATGTGGGCCCCACCTTATAACATCCTCCCAAGGGAGGTTATGTGCGGGTGGGCCCCTCCACTAAAATCCCCTTGGAGGTTCTAACTACCAAATCAAATAAAAATATGGCTAACAAATATTTTTATTCAGTTTAATTAAAAATCCCCAAAAACTAACTTCCAATCATGGTAAAACTCAACTGTGATAATGGTCTCCTTAAGCGAATATCGGCGCTTCAAGTTCAATGGTGCCCTCAGATTTTAATTCCATGCACCGATTTAAAAGATATAAAATCCCACACATACGTTTACTGAACGTACCTGAACAAAACTTCAGAAATTGATTCCGGACACACTGGGCCTCGGAATCAGGAGCCATCAGAAACTGTGGACTCGAAAAATTACCATGTATTTATGAAAACTTTTTCCATGGAATTCTCGGGTCTATACATTATGTTTCTACATGATTTATAAAATTATTTTTACTCTTACATAATTTTTGAGTATCCTTACATAGAGAACTTATAACAATTACATATTATATGGAATTTAATTTATACTTTTACATGGATTCTTAATTTTCCTTACCCAAACTATACAAGATGTAAGTTACTCTTATATATTGAATTCCATACATTGACATTGGACCTTTAACTTTATTTGAGATCCCTTTTGAAAGTATTTATCAATAAAAAATGTAGACAATGCAATTAAGCATATAGTGAAAATATGGGATGGAAGTTACATAACATTTTGGATTAATCAGTTACCTTTTTGAAAAATTTTATGAATAAAAATTTACATTGAATAAGATTATGTAAAGGGTAGTTATGATTATTCAACCCATGTAAATTTTTTTATTCTTTTTTAAAGACTATAATTGTTTTACCCTTATGCGAGTTATTTGTTTAATCTTATGTGAGTCACTTATTTTATGAAATAGACATATTACCATTATAAATTCATTATAAAGTTACATTTAAATTTTAAAAAGTTGTGTAATTTTAGAAAACTAATAGTTACATTTTTTATGGGTTATATTGAATTTTCATTAAATGTGTAAGGGTATTTTATATCTCACACAATGGTATTGACTTGTATAAGGGAACCCACACAATGTTAAAAGACCAACATAAATGTAAGTGACTCTCAAAATTTTTTTAACTTTCATCATGTATATTTCACAAAAGGTTAATATAAAAGCTATGTAATGGTAAAAAATAAATTCCATATATTGTTTAAAGGTAATAATTTCAACACATATGGGAACATAGATGTTAATTAAGTGTAATAAGAATTATATAAATCATTTGTAATTGTAAAACATAAATAAAAAACATACATCAGGTAAATGTGTAAGAGACAATATCTATTAATGTAAGGCCCATCGAATGTCTCCCCATATATCATATGGGTTATTATGCACAATGTAATGGTAATAATAATATCATTAGTCACACATAAATGTTAAACCAATGTTATATTGGCTATGTATTTTTTGTATAATAAATATGCATGGGTAATATGATGAATATTAAACATATGAAAATGTACTTCAAATGTTTTATGTGGGTAAACATAATATAAGTAGGCTAACTTAATGTAAAAGGACGAATTAAAAAATATGTATAAGGGTAAAATATAGTTTTTTAATGTTAAATAATATCTACCATAGGTTACATATCAGAAACCCCAATATTAAATAATGTTAGAATATATATATTGAAAATTTATTTTAATTGAAATATTTCAATATATATCCAAGGGAAATTATAAAAAATATTTGGATAGAAGTTGTTTTTGAAATATTGATAATGTAATTATTCAATTTTCATATTGGAAGAATTAAATTTTGAGAATAAAAGACTTCTTGGGATAAAATAGGAATGAAAATAAATGAAAGTATGTGAAGAATTATTGAATAAAATTTATATGATAAATAACATACAATCATTGAATCATTAGACTATATTTCCCAAATATAAATATGATGTAAACACCATAATAAAGAAATAATAAAATGGAATGAATGTGTCATAGGATAGAAAAACCTAGAGTACTTTTCAGGTATCATTCATTTCTGATAGTTCATCAAATGATAAAAATGAAAACCATAGAATTATAGTGTTTTATGCTAAGGCCCCTCATAATGAAATTTGTTTCTTTGGGATGGTAACTATAGACACTCTTATTAAATTTAATTTAGATAATAAATGCCCATTTTTTCATATAATGTGGATGACAGAACATCACATGAGGATATTTCAAAATATGTGACCAGATAAGAGAAAATAATCAAAAGGATGAAAAATGTCTATGATCATGATAAATCAAGTGATATAATTTCAAAACATTATTCAAGTTTAATGATAAATAATCATTAGTGAAAACTAGTGACTAGGAAATAGGGAAATATATATTAAAAATATAGGATACATATCAGGGACCCTCAATAGAGTACTCAAAACAAAAAAATAGGTTGTTTAAAATAAAATTTTGGATATTGTATCTAAGAAGAGAATTATGAAACTATATTCTGGACTTATACCCTTTACTATTTATGTTCCATTTTTAGATAATAATATTGAAGTATTGAGGATAAAATATAATTTATAATGTTTGATCAAATTTAATAATAACCTTCATTATTTAGGTTTTATATTATATGTGTTTTATAACCATATAATGATAAAATGATTAAATTCTTAAAAAATTTCAAGACTATTGAATTATAAAATATTCTATAGAACTATTTTTTTCTAATGAGTGTTATATTCTACATGAAATTGGAAATGGGAACACACTGTAGGAAGTTTTTGATAAGAAATAGTAAACATTAAAAACTCAAAATGAATCTGTCCATAGTATCCAAAATTTTAAAAACATAGGGGAGTTGAAAAAATTATGGTTCCCATGGTTATTTTAAAAAACATTTTCAAACGAATGTTTGTATTGAATCAAAAGAATTATGTTTTGATTGATGAATGAAATTTTGTATGAGGAGTACAAATATTTTAATCTTGTTAATAGTTTAACATTATTTATTATAATTTTATTTTTATATACAATCAATCATTAGAAATTATACATTTTTTTATTTTTATCCTATGTATTCAATAATTATATTTCTGTATGTTTTTTATACTTTTAATGTTTTCCTTCAAACCTAGAATCCATTATTATGGTGGAGTGGTGATTTTTTATTATCATATAATGTTTAACTTCATATATTGGAAAAATACTTTATATAGGGGGAGTTTTTGTCTCACATTCACGCGAGAGATGAATAACATTTCAGTGTATTTTTATAGGAGATAAGATATTATCAAGATATATTTTCATGAAATTTCTAAAAAATGATAAGATTTATTAATTTTTAGGTATTTGTTTTACTTATTATCAAATTAGTATGGAAAATTATAAATGGATTGGTGTAAGATAGTTCATATTTGAGAGTTTTTTTTATATTGATTTTGTATTCTATGTATAAATAAATTAAAAAAATAAATTATATAGTCTTAAGGATGTTAATTGACCACTTTATCATTTATGGATTACTAGTTGACTTATCTATGTGTCATCTAGATGTTTCATGGATATTTTTTACTAATATCATGGATAGAGTAACAAATGATAATTTCAATTTTTTAGGATTGAGATAGTGATGTCACTGAAGGATTTTGAGGTAGAGTTAAGGCACTTTTTGGAAACAAAAACACTATTTAAAGCCCATAATATCTTAAATTCACCTCAAACATATAATATGAAGAGGTTTATGGAAAAAATAATCCATAAATTTGCGAATGTATATGAGATGAACAATTTTAATATAGTAGTTAAAATCATTTATTTGTGGATTTATGGTTTCCTTCAACAAAGAAATGTGGTAAAGTTAGTATTACTATTCAATATCTCTGTATTCACAATTTCATCATTTGGGTAATGAACTGTAACATTATAAAATTATTATAGGAACACATTGATGATGTATATACAAAAATGGTGAAATTAATGATGGTTATATACTCAAGAATACATAATATTATTTTAATTACCTCCATAGAGAAGGGTTTAGTAAAGGATTTTGGATATTATAAAAAGTAAAAAGAATCTCTACTCAAAAAAATATCATGGATTATATTATCATTTTATTTTATGAGGTGATGTGTATGGATAAAAACAGAAAGTTCAAATTATAGTATTTTTTAAATGTTAGAAATATTATGGGAAAATCATATGAGGGGAATCAAAATGAAAATATATAAGAAATGGTTATTATCAAAACCCCCATAGAAATGAATAGAAAGGTTTCTAGTATATTTGATATAATATCATGATATCTTATAGAAAAACATTTTCATTATTGGGAAAATAAGGGTAATAATTTTTTTGGGTGGCCAAATGAATTATAGTAGAAAATAATATTTTAGTCTTTCAAAATTAGAAACAAAGTATCAGATAGAGGGTTAAATTAGAAAAATATTATATAATAAAAATAATGAGTTTTATATAAAATTTAAAAAGTCAATTCCTATTCATCCACCAGTTTGAAAAAGAGAGCCTACAAAAAATCGTCTAGGAAATTCAAGGAAATGAAATAGTTTTTCAGAAGTTGAATATAGGAATGGAAAAGGAAGATAAATAGATTTCGTTGAAAAATCATCATGTTAATCACTTTTGAATTAGATTTTGGAATCATATTATATGTGTGACCATTCAGCTCAAGATTTAGTTGACGCATTTATTAATGATATTATTAAAGTATTAACCCTATTTTGGTTTTAGTAACTATATAATTAGTGGAATATATATCCATAGAGGAATCTATATATTTAAATTCAAATTCAATTGAATCTGAATGTTAAAAAGAATTTGACATCACGTGGGGAAATAAAATTGTTTATGAACCCATGAATTCAAATAATCCATTCTTAGAATAAAATATAGTCTAGTAAAGGGTAGTTGATATACTAGAGTATTAAAAGAGAGATTCGAATGAAGATAATAATATATAAGAGGTAGAATAATAATGAATAAAAGAATTTTTATAGTTGAATAATATTACTAGAATCCTATTTTTTTCATAATGACTTCAATCCCGAAGTTTAATAGTTATATAAATTACAGGAAGGTAAATCCAATACTACAGAGTTCAAATCAAGTACTAGAAAGAAAATAATGGAGAAAAAGTTATCTTTTAACTTCTGAGATCCTTAATGATTATAAAAAACTTATTCAATACCTCTATTTATGAATTAAAAATATGGTTATTACAACATAATGTTTAGAATCACAATATTTGAGGTTGAAGAAGAAATACTAGATCCATATTTCATAATGTAAACTGATATAAGTAACTTCATGTATGAACCAAAACATATTATTTATAATGTAAGGAAGATGTAAAGGTGAATCAATCTGTACATTAGTAACATAAAATATTTTTTATAACAGAACATAGATTCTAATGAATAGATTAAGTGGGTCAAGGAAAATTGATATTTGTTCTTAATAGAATAAATATCATTGAAGACATGATTTCCAATACTAATTTGTATATTAAATACCTAAATTTCATTATATATCTTATTATTATAATATGTGATTAATTATTATCATTATGATACTTGTTTGACCATCAATTTATGACAATATAACTTCTCAAATACTACATTCTACTTCCACACATTATGTATATTTATTATTTCTCATTGATTAATTATTTTACAGTTTTTCATAACAGAGTATTTAAGTTATGTGTTTTTGTTAGAGGAAGGATTTTTTGGTGGAGAATTCAGATTATGACAGTGTTAATAGTAATATAAGGTTTCTAGTGACTTTTATTTTCCAAGAGATGTAATAATTTTTAGGAAATTGAATTATTGGATTCAGAGTTGGTATTTGTTTGATAAAATTTATCCATATTGGAAATATAGGAGTTAAAAGCCTCAAAGATATGTTTTTGGTTATGTAATGAGTTACATTTTATGGTTGATTTTATTTTTTGGATGTAGGAGTAGGGATGAATGTCCCGGGTGCTGGAATTTAGAAACCTCTAGGAGTCCATTCCATGACCTGAGAGGGATCACGATGCGACGAGTTGAATGAAGATAGAGGAAATCTACATAGAATATGTTTGAAAAACCATGATATTTTATTATATAGTTATCCATAAATATATATTATTTATCTCATAGATTTTTTAACACAGAACACCTTGTTTAAATGAACCATGATATACTATTGAAATATTATTACTTAATGCGATAGTTATTTCCTAGTTTTGGAGTGTAGTGTATGACTATGAGAAATTAAATTATAAAATATATGTGCTTTAAAATTTATAACTTTAATTCATTGGTTTTCAATTGATGAGAAATGTATGTAAAGAAAATTGAAACTAAAAAATTGTTTTTATAAAATATTATTTTTATCGCACTATTAGTTTTTCATAAAATAATTCCAAAACATAAAACATTTATAAATTGAATTATGTTTTTGGAATTCTTTCATGGGTGACACACCCATACCCACAACCACATGCGTTCACCATTATTCGCATTCATAAAAGAATGCCAAAACATAAAGCATTCCATTAAAAGATATGAATACAATAAAAAATGGATACGAACTTTATAACTAAAATTTATTGATGTATTATTCCCATGTTTTTTTACAAAATAATTCAGGAACCTTGTATCACACCATTATATTACAAGATTTCTGGTCAAGGATTTCCATTTTTGTTTTGGTTCGGAAAGAAAAAGGTTTAGAAAAGTGAATCAATGATTTTCTATGTCAGTAATGGTTTTTATATAACAACATACCTTATAGATTTTTTCAAAAAACAAATTCCAAGATAGGTTAAAGGATTGGATGGTAAATCAAAAGAAATTTTTGTGATTGAGGAAAGGATACTGAATTCCTTAACAATTATAGAAGATAAACTCAGTTCTATCCAAAAAAATATCGATCCATCATCCATCCATCGATAGAAAAGAGTTTCAAGATGATAACCAGTAAGAATATAATATCAAGATGATATATCTATGGAAGCATAACAAGAATCATCCACTATTGAAGAATAATTTATCTCCAGATTAATCAGATGTTGTTGACCCATCTGAACCCCCACCACTATTGAAAAAATCATGAATACATCATTAATTATCATTTTTATTATGATATTAAGAATAAAAATTCAAGATATACAGATAATACCATGATCATATAGGATAATAAAAATGAATCCAAAAGAACGTAGGTTTTTGTATCAGATGCAATTTTTTTTTAAATTTACATCAATTGGAATAATTGAAAACTATATTTGGATTAGCGTGAATCATCAAAGAAGGTTTGAAGAGTCTCAAAGAATAAGATATTTCTCTATAAAAATGATAATATGTCAAAATGAACCATAAATAGACACTAAGGAGGAATTCATATCATTAATTTCAAGAGTGAGAGGTTTTTACAAACAGTTTGAAAAACCATGCACCCTTTCTAGGTATACATAAATGTCACATGGTTTGGATGCACAATTAGTTAAATCATGCCACAAAAGTTTTTTTGCTTCTATATCATAGAAAATGAATTTATTAGTGATTCCACATGATTTTTAAAACATTTTACATTATCCATGCTCCACCCTTTAATCCTTTCCATATAGTCTCATAGTTTCTTGGAGAATTCTAATGGGCATGTACTTAAATTTATCTCCATTTAATATGCCTATAAAACATTCTGAAACCATCCAAAACCAACCATAAAATTTCCCGAATAACATATATATCTAAATGATACTATTATATTATAAAATTAACTCATAACATAGTTTTATAATCTAAGGTATATTTATTACCTCTTTAAAGACTTCTCATCCCCAAAAAGAATCTCTAGAAATACCTATTTAACAACTAATTCCACTACATCTAAATATCTTTCTACCACTCCCAAGAATAGTTTTAAATTATTCCATACATCCATATAATCTAGACTAGGGGTATCATCTTCCCTCATAAGACTTTATTTCTCTAGTAATTATTCTGCCTCGGGTGCTCTACAAGTGATTTGTCAGAAACCTAGTCAAAATATTAACTTTTGAATATATGAATGGGATGAGGCATGAAAAATGTAAATAAAATATTCAAAAAATAAATATTGAATAAGTATATAATGTAGAGGATCATCTAGAAGCTATTATACTATCCTATACCACTCAGTTTCCTAATCGAGGTGTCACTCACAAAGAAACCTAATCATAAGTAACAAAATCTATAGGTATCCTACACGAGTTTCCATAAGGCCTTTTCTAAATTTGATCTATGATCAATACCTTTTGAATCATATGTACTCTCTTGAGGTTCTCATAGACCATAATGGGTTCCAAAACCGCAACCTCACTAAAC
This sequence comes from Viscum album, assembly GCA_963277665.1. Classification (NCBI taxonomy): domain Eukaryota; kingdom Viridiplantae; phylum Streptophyta; class Magnoliopsida; order Santalales; family Viscaceae; genus Viscum; species Viscum album. Next base: position 984,963,567 of record OY728128.1, read on the forward strand.
TCATTCCTATAATGTATTCAATGACATGATCTACCATGAAGATCCTCATAACATTCTATGTGAATAAAATAATTGTAATTAATTTTGAAAATGAACATAAAAAAAGGATAATTTATCATCCTATGCTTTAAAAAAAAGTATAGGATGAATTCCTAGATAATATCCACTAATATGAGAATCATTATTTCTGAAAATCCATCGATATCGGGATTGTACACTATATTCAATCTCATCCGAGTCACTAATGTTTTCTAGATGATCCAAAAAACAACAACATAATATTTGAATCTCTCTTACACATGATGCTCAAGGAAAATATATGGAAGTATATTGTATCATGCACGTATATTTCTCTCACATTGTCTACTAAGATATTGTCAAAGAGCTATAACAAATGACAAAATTTTTCTTGCTGATCAATAATAAATACAATAGAATACTAACTCCTTAGGGTCCACGGTAACCCCTTTTCATAGTCCACTATATAGTATTCAATCATCAAATTGTAATAGAATTTTACTATAAAAACCTACCTGGTTGGTGGTGTTACACCTTAATCCTTTGGCATGTAAGGAATCATGAAATAAAACTAGAATTGTCATTCATCATTGTTGGACACCAAAATACTGGCATAATGTTGTTTTACAATATTTTCCCTTTAGGATGAACCATCTAAATAGACTAATGGATTTATCCAAAAATCAATTGCCTAAAGAAATCATGAACTATAACTATATCATATATAATGATGACATCATCATATTCTAATGGGCATTCATGTATTGGGTCACTAATTACTTTCCATTTTTACCATACAACACAAATGGTGTCAAATTAACACCTAGCCTTTATATAGTCTATTAAATAATATGTGATCACTGTTATATTACATATAATTTATTATTGTTCTTTAGAATCATCCAACCTTCAATCATAACAAAATATCCTTATACATCACTGTTCCTATGATGTTCGTTCACCAAGATCCTTATATACTAGAATCCAATGGCCAAGATCATATGAAATGTTTTTACATTTATTGGGAGTAGAGGAAATCTTGAATTAGAGTTACTAATCATACTCTAACAGAAATACATTTCATAAATTCATGTCCTTTTTTATGACCTAGTGATGAATCTTATGATCTATGTTGAAAAAAATACTCTCACCTTGAAGATAATGTCTCCAACACTTTAGTGTGTACTATATATACATTCTCCACGTCTTGGGTATGATATTTCCCCTAAGGTCCTCGTTTATAAAACCAAAAAACTACTCCCCAATACCTCTAAATTATTATTACTTCATATATAATGTTCAATTAGTCACAATATACGACATAACCAATCCCGAGTTCAGGGTGAATCAACACTGGCATTGTAGCCAACCACATATTCAGGTTTAGAAAAGCATATTCACAATGGTTAGAACCATGAAACATCAACCCATTCCTTTTCATTACTATCATCATTTATGATAAATAATATAATTCCTTAAAAAAATATTGGTAGTATCCCACTAAACTCAGAATTTTCCTGATCTCATGAAATTAAATGGACAAATATGAGACAACCCCACCTTCACATTATTCAGTCCCACTTATATTCTAGTTTCATAAAAAACACCCTAGGAATATTAACTCATGAATCAAAATGTCACACTTCACTATCTTAGTAAAAAACTAATGTTCTCAAAATGTTCTCCAGAATATATCAAGAGGTTTGGCATGATATTATTTGGTCATTTAGTATATTATGATGTTATAAATGAAAAAATTGGTGAATGAATCAATATATAGGTTAAATATCTTGCTAATAAGAGATATGGATAATTTATGTTGTTTTTTATTTCCAAAAAAAATTATGAAGTACATGTATAGACCATACATACAATAATACAATGTCTTTAGGATATCGTTATTTTTAAATCAAAACTGGTGATAATATGATGAGATTTTGATCACTGTGTACCACTAGGCTCTCCAAAAAAAAAAAAAAATTTCATCAATCTTGGGGGAAAGAATAAATATAATTAATTTTCAAATAATTAAAATTATAGTAATCTATACAGATTCAAAGAATACAGTCCTCCATCTCAATGAATACAATTGGTGCACCCTATAGTGGTTTATTGTCACGAACCAGATCAAAACTGCCACCTTAAAAGGACTATGATAAGGCCCAAAGGGTGTTCTCGATACCCATGGGCTGGTACAAGTTCCCGAGTATCATAAACTGAAAATCAGGAACAATTTACCCAAGTATATAACCCCAAAATGAGAAACAAACCTAATAAAAAAATTCATTATTTTCAAATAAAAATATCCTTTAAAAAATATCAGAAATGAATTACATGGTATAATAAAACCATAAAAGACTACAAAAAATGATTAAAACAAAAAATGATAGCCCAATAACCATCCTCATGGAAAGAGGAACTTCCCTCAAGCCATCTCCATAAGACGACACCGCAAAGACTTTCTAGAAACCCGATCCATTACCACTAAAACTAAACCCAAACCTGTGAAAGAAAACAACCATGTCTACTTACAACCAATGGAGTAAAAAGGGTGTGATCCAAATCCCATTAGGATACCACCACTAAGAGATTTCATGTGACAAACATTTAGAGATGAAAAGTATGTAGGTTTCCAAAACATGAAATGATATCTACAATTTATAAAAGTCGTAACTTTAAATATAATAGTTTTCAAGTGGCCCAATTTAAAGAATACACAATTTTAAAATAAATTCCAAAGCTGCTTAAAATTTCAGAAAATTATACCATATGCCAATGGTAAACACAATGTATCTAATGATCACAAGAAATGGGAAATAACCCCTAGGTACTTGTTTTTTTGGGTCCCGGGTACCTCATATCTTGGTGAAAGTAACAATAAAAAATATCCATTCTCATGAAAAAGTGATTCACCCAATTTGTGTATACATTTTCATACATATTATTGAAAATAAAATCAATTTTTCACCAAATACCTACTTATTTGAAGACAAATACTTTGATTTTGGTGACCTTGTCTATTTTCCGATGCTTTCTGGCCAAAAAACAAAAATCAAGGGAAGTCTGTGAAAATTTTGAAACTACACGCCGGGTACTCTGTATACACACTATGTACATCCAGACAGGGACACAGATTGAAGGAGAGAGTACATGACCATGTCACTAGGTAGAAGCTACACGCTATGTGGGGCGGTATTACACACCGTGTACTACATTCTAGAAGTGGTTTTTGCCGAGAAGAGTCTACACGCCTATGTGGCCGTTGAAAGAGACACGACATGTTCCATTTCTAGACCCCGTGTCTACTATTCTAGAAGGGGTTGGTGGCCACATTTTGGAATTACACACCATGTATGGCGGCGCTTCACGCCGTGTACACTCACCTACAGTCGGCATCATGTTCAAAGTCAAATACGGCGTGTTAGGTAGCCTACTAACGGAGAAAATGGCACCAACGCGCATTGACGAAAGTACACTACGTGTACTTTCTATACACGCCATGTACTTTATTTTTATATAAATAGAGGCCTTGGCCTTCGGATTTTAGAGTTCAAATCCATTGGAAGGAGGGGAGAAGTTTTGCTGCTACCATTACAAAGCCACCATGGTGTCGTATTTCCACCATTCCAACTACCGACACCGCTCCTCGAAGCTTACAAAATGAATTCATCAGGTATCAAGTGTATTATTCCTATTATGCTTTACATTTGTAACTAAAACCCTTGTGTTGGGGATGTGGGCAATGAAGGATTATATTATATTGTATTAATATTTATAGTTGTGTTAGTTCTTCTTAATTCTTCTTACTCCTCTTAAATCATTGCTAAATATTACTGAGAATTCTGAGTCAAACCAAGGGAAGAATTCTCAGTGATATAAAAGAAGAATAATAGTGAAAGCGTTCATGACCATTGAAAAGGTTTCACCGATTCATAAATGGACTGAACCACAATAAGAATTTAAAAACACTGACTACCCAACCAAGGAGTCATTCTATTCAATTCCAAACAAGAGACACCATACCAAGGGATCTTGTGATAAATGAAAATCCTTAATAATGAACTATCATGAACAACACAACCATTTAAGCAATCTGTATAAAAATTCCATAATCACTATATCCCCAATACACGTTTTCTTTTTATTAAAACTCCTTTAAATCACTTGTTGTTTCCCTTGAATAGTTAATTATTTTCTTAAAGTAAACAAAACAATTTCACTCAATACAAACAAACCAATCCACTCTAAAATCAGCATGTTTCACTAAATTAAATATAAACTCAACTGAACCGACGCACTACCAAAGTTCCATGTGGATCGACCCCACACTTCAACTATACTAAAGTTTTAATAGTGGGTTAATTACAATTTGGGGGACTGATAATATACTTCTGGTGAAATGACCGACCACATTTTGGCACCATTGTCGAGGAACGTTTTGTTTCAGTTCTATAATTTAATTTGTGTTAATAATTGATTAAGTGAAAATAAAACTTAAAAAAAATTCCCAAAAATTTCTTTCCAAATCCTATATATTTTTCTCTTTTATTTTTCCCTTGTTACGCCTGGTATTTGTGTTGTGATTGTACAGAAGATTAAAATGCATGAATAGATAATGTACACGGTCCAGGAGCATCGAGTCATTGGAACTAGTTCCGCTTGATCCGGATATCGAACATACCCTGTTTCGTCATAGACGTTCACTAAAAGAAACTCACAACCAACAGCCACAGACCATGGCGAACAAGGAAGAAGGAGCACCAGCAGTGGATACTGCAGCTAAGCATCCATACCAGGACCAGCAGCCTCCCGCTGCTGGTACACCAGAGCAAGCTCCAGGACGATTTATAGAATTCCTCTAATGAAATTACCAACAGCCGCAACAACAACCTCCTCTGGCATACGACCAACTACAATAGCCGCAACAGATCTTCCAACGGCCCTATTTCGCCCCTCATGAGCTGCAGTATCTGCAACCTCCACCCCCTCAGTAGCTACCTCCATGTCGTACCCTTATGGAGTATGGTCTTCCTTCGATCCATGGAGAAGATACGGGTATCATTCATCCTCTGGTCCAAGAATAGCACTTCGAGATCACCATGCTATCATGTAGCTGATCCAGAACACCGTACAATTTGGATGCCTGCCCAACGAGGACCCGAACACCCATCTCTCCAAATTTTTGGAGATCTGTGACTTATTTCGTTACCATGGCGTGTCCGAGGACGCATCTGTCTTCGCATATTTCCATTTTCTCTATGGGACAAGGCAAAAGACTGGTTCAAGGGGCTGCCACAAAATCTATCTTCACCTAGGAGGAGCTAGCCTAGGCATTCCTGTCCAAATACTTCCCACCGTCGAAGATGGTGATTCTAAGGAACGAGATCCACAACTTCTAGAAGCATGACTCAGAGTCATTATATGAGTCCTGGGAATGTTTCAAGGAGATGCTATGAAAATGACCACACCACAGAATCCCACTATAGATGCAAGTCGAGACCTTATATGGAGGACTCACCACAAATACCAAGTCCACGGTAGATGATGCTGCTGGAGGTACGGTGATGAGAAAGTCTCCCAAAGAAATTTTTGAACTACTGGAAGATATGTCTACCAATAGATTCTAATGGCACTCTGAATGGGGGACTCAAAAAAGAGGTATGCATAGTATTGATGCTACCACCATGTTCTCTACTCAGATGGATGCAGTGTCCAAGAAAATCTATGCATTGAATCTTAAAGAAGCATCTCAAGTTCATGAGGTGAACCATCCAATATGCGGCGACTGAGGTAACTACCAAAATATGAAAGAATGCCCGGGACTTCCAGCCAACCCTTCAACAAGTGAGGTGAGATTTGTTGCTCAAAATCGAGGGTCGGGTCAATATCAACAGTACCAAAACCCGGTGTGGTGAGATAATCAGAACCAAGGCTGGGGCCAACAGCAACAAAACCCTCTTCCCCCGCGACTGCCCTGCTACAATCAGCCTTAGTACCAGAATTATTTTCTGAGACAACAGTTCCAGCAGGTTTAATATTAGCATCAAGGGTACCAGAACCCTCTCCCATTGCAAAAAAGGTAGTAACCACCTCCACCACCTACCCAGCCATCTCAGCAAGAGAACACATCAAGGTTATAGGACTTGATGAATAAATTTATATCAACTGCTGAAACGAAATTCCTGAACCAGGAGGCTTCCATTCGAAGCCTCGAGAATAAAATTGGCCAGATAGAAAACCAACTTTCATGGAGGTGGCCCGGTACACTACTGGGAAACACTAAGAAGAGCCCACGGGGGGAGTCCAATGCTATCACCTTGCATAGAGGAAAAGGGTTTCCACAAAAGGAACCGACCCACCAGTCAACTGCACCTCCATCCCCTATTGATAAAGAAGGTTCAGTTTCAGATCCCTCTTCATTTGAAGAACCATCACCAGAGGCTCAATTAGGAAAAGTAAAAGAAGTCATCAAACTATTTGTACCTGTATTACCTTTTCTAGAAAGAATGAAGCATAAAAAGCTGGACCACCAATTTGGTAAATTAATGGAGGTGTTTAGAAAGCTACACACCAACATCCCATTTGTGGAGGCCCTGACACAAATTCATACATACACCAAATTCTTGAAGGACATCCTTTCTAATAAGCATAACATGGAGGATGTGGGTGTTATTACACTAACAAAGGAGTGCTCCGCAGTCGTTCAACATTCCTTCCCTCCCAAGCTCCGGGATCCAGGTAGTTTTACTATTCTCTATACAATTGGACCCTGTGAATTTGGAAAATCTTAATGTGACTTGGGATAAAGTTTCAACATAATTCCATTAAGAGTTTTCCAAAAGCTCGGGCTCCATGATTTGAAGCCGACCCATGTAGCCCTTCAACTTGTTGATCGATCCATTAAGTATCCAAAGGGGCTACTGGAAGATGTAATGGTGAAAGTATGATGATTGATCCTACCTGCTGACTTCATTATCCTGGACATGGAGGAGTACCCGGGGGCACCACATATAATGGAAAGTCCTTTCCTAGCCACTGAGAAGGCACTCATTTACGTGCACCAGGGAGAGTTGATTTTCTGGGTAGGGGACTAAAGAGTCTCCTACAATGTTTTAAAGGCTATGCAACCGGCATCGGTATCCGAGCATGAGGAGTGCTACAAAGTGACTATCTTGGATGAACAACTACACAGGCAAGAAGATGCTATGCTATAATCTTCTATTTCTAATGATAAAAATTTTGCAGACATGCCTAATGATGATGAGACAGAGGACCTCAAATTCATTGAAGGCTAGGGCGGCCACTACTGGCAACGAGTAGTCATTATTGACATGTTAGAAAGGACAGAAGTACAACCATTGGTACATTCAGTTCATCAGGCACCTGAACTAGTGCTGAAGCCTCTCCCATCTTCCTTAAAGTACTAGTATTTGGGATATCTTCATACTTTTCCCATTATACTTAGTGAAACACTATCACAGAAAAAATATGAAGCACTTATTCAAGTCTTCAAATGGAGGAAACAAGAAATTGGATGGACAGTTATAGATTTTAAGTGTATCATCCCCACCATTTTCACCCATAAGATGCTACTCGATGAAGGATCCAAGCCATCCAGGCAACCACAGCGGCGTCTGAACCCCCCCATGAAAGAAGTCATCATGAATTAAGTGATCAAACTAAAGGATGCATGTATCATTTATCCAATTTCAGATAGCTCATGGGTAAGTCCATTACAAGTGGTTCCTAAGAAGGGAGGTATCACTATGTTATCCAACGCCAAGAATGAGCTAATCCATACTTACACTGTCACAGGCTGGAGAGTCTGTGTTGATTAGAGGAAGCTTAACGACGCCACGAGGAAAGATCATTTTCCCCTGCCTTTCATGGATCATATACTAGAATGACTAGTAGGGCATTATTATTATTGCTTCCTTGATGGAAACTCTGGTTATAATCAGATCTCTATTTCCCCAGAAGACCCGAAGAAAAGCACCTTCACTTGCCCATATGGTACGTTTTCCTAACACAGAATGTCTTTTGGTATGTGTAATGCTCTTGATACATTCCAGTGATGCATGCTGGCTATTTTCCATGACATGGCAGGGAAAATTTTGGAAGTCTTCGTGGATGATTTTTTTTGTTTACGAGAAGTCATTCACCACCTGTTTACGGCACATAGAGCTTGTACAAGAGCGATGTGAAAACACTAACCTAGTTTTAAACTAGGAAAAGTGTCATTTTATGGTGCAAAGTGGCATAGTTCTTGGCCACATGATTTCAGAAAAAGGGATAGAGGTGGAGCCAGCCAAAATAGAAGTCATATCATGACTTCCTATCCCAATATCTGTTAGAGCCATCCACATATTCATGGGGGATGTGGGTTTTTACAGGCGGTTTGTCTGTGATTTTTCAAAAATAGCCCAGCCACTCACCAATATCCTCACCAAGGATGCCATCTTCGAATTCAATGAGGCATGCACATCAGCTTTTGAGCACTTAAAGCAGAGCCTGGTGGAGGATCCGGTCATGATTTCTTCCATCTGGGAGACATAGTTTGCAGTCAGGTGCGATGCAAGTGATTATGTAGTGGGAGCTGTCCTGGGCCAGCGGCTGGATAGAATTTTCTGACCCATATACTATGCCAGTAGGACACACAATGGGGCCCAAATGAACTACACCACTACCAAAATGGAGATGCTGGCGGTGGTATTCATGTTTGATATGTTTCATTCTTGCCTTCTGTTGTCTAAAGTTATTATTTATGCTAACCATACAACACTTAAGTACCTGTTAATCAAGAAGGATGAAAAACCTCAATTGATCGGATGGGTCCTCCTCTTACAAGAACTTGATTTATAGATTCGTGATAAAAAGGGGATGGAGAACATGGTTGGTAATCATTTATCCCATCTGGAGCTGCCCCACTTGGAGAAGGAAGAGGATCGAGAAATAAGGGAGGATTTTCCTGATGAGAAACTCCTTTCAATTATTGAATCCCCTAGTCACTGGTTTGCTAATATTGCTAACTATTTAATTACACGTTCCATTCTTCCCGACCTCTCCTTCCAACAGAGGAAAATATTCCTCTCTAATGTTAAGCGATAATTCTGGGAAGACCCACTCCTATTCCAATCCTGTGGAGATAGGGTGATCCGACGGTGTATTCGAGAGACGGAGGTCCAAGGGGTCCTGGAATTTTTGTCATGCCTCACCCGTTGGAGGCCATCATGGGCCGAACCGTACCATTGTGAAGATTTTGATGTTTGGGTTTTTCTGGCCCACCATGCATAAAGATGCTCGAGCCTTCATTTCCCATTGTGATCCATGCCAATGTACAGGTAATATGGGTCGAAGAGCCGAGATGCCTCAACATCCCATCCTGGTGGTTGAGATTTGTGATGTCTGGGGCATCAACTTCATGGGACAATTTCAACCTTTTTTTGGGCATACTTACATCCTCGTCTACATTTATTACATCTCCAAATTGGTGGAAGCCACTACTACGATCCACAACATAGCCAAGGTGGTCGTAAACTTTCTCAAGAAAAACATTTTCAGTAGGTTCGGCGTTCCTCGTGTGCTGATCAGTGATAGAGGGACCCAGTTTTACAATGCATTAATGAAAGGAGTGTTGTTAAAATATGTGTTGTAGCATCACATGGGTACACCATACCATCCCCAATCATGTGGACAGATGGAGCTCTCCAACCGTGAGCTCAAAAGAATTTTGGAGAAAATAGTGAATAACTCACAGAAGGACTGGTCCAAAAAGCTTGACGATGCTCTGTGGGCCTATAGCACTGCTTTCAAGACACCACTGGGGATGTAACCATTTCATCTCATCTATGGAAAACCATGTAATCTGCCAGTAGAGCTGGAACACAAAGCATATTGGGCCGTCAATTCCCTAAATTTTGATATGAAGGTACCCGCAGAGAGATGTAACTTCTAACTATCAGAACACGATGAAATCAGAAGGGAAGCATATGAAAACGCATAATTGTACAAGGGGAGGGAAAAAGCCATCCATGTCCAGATGCTTTCGTGAAAAAAATTTCAACCTGGTGATCAGGTATTCCTCTTCAATTATCATCTTCATCTATTCCAAGGAGAGCTCAAATCAAGATTCTCGGGACCCTTCCATGTCCTATGAGTATTCCCTCATGGAGCGGTGGAAATTGATAAGGAGGATGGTCAACCGTTCAAGGTGAACGGCCAATGCCTAATGATTTACCATCCAATGGAAGATACAGTAGTACCAATCTACACCATCCCTTTCAGGTAATCAAGGTAAGAAGGTCGAGCCAACGACCTAAAACAAATGTGCTTCCTAGGAGGCAACCCAGAGGATACACGCCGTGACCCACTTATATACACGACGTGTACTTATCTTTTTAATTTATAATATTAATAGTATAAATCTAAAGAATAAAAAATAAATAATTAGGGATGATGAGTGCCGATGGTAAAGTCACTAGAGTTTATTCGAGCCATCCCCGGTTCGAATCCTCCAAACCTACCTTCGGAAAGGGGTTCCTCCTTTTATTTACACGGCGTGTATGGTTTTTTTCATATATATATATATGTGTGTTTAAATATAATAAAACCCATGATGGGGATGGACCGGTTGGCTAGAATCGTAATCTGGATCCGAAAGACCTGGGTTCGAACCTAGACAACCGTTCCATTTCCATCATTTTTTCTTTAAGTAAAACCACATGACGTGCACTCCGATATTCGCCATTGTGCCATAATTATTAAATGTAAATTAAAAATTATTTTAAAATAAGAAATTACATGTGGGTGAAGTTGGCAGATTAGAAAAGTCTCAGCACCAGTTTCAAAAGAACCGGGTTTGAATCGCGCTAATCACCCTACTTCACCCCCATCCTTTCTTAAATAAAAACCACACGCCATGGTTTTATTTATTCTCATGTGTATTTTCGGTATAGAATAAATATATATATATATATATCATAAATATGGGAAGTAGTACAACTTTCGCTATAGTGGTTGAGGGATTCCATTCGAAATGGTCGATCGCTGGTTTGAACCTCGCCCCGACCACCAGACCAAAGGTTGTACTTCTCTTTTCACAATTTTTACACACATGGAATGTATTTTCCCACTAAATTATGTGTATGATTTTATTTTCTTTTAATTCTATATATACATATATATAAACCTATTTTACTTTTATTTTTAATTAATTGATATTAATTATTATATAGTATATTTTATGTTTGTAAAAAAAATTGGGAATACCCGGCCTGTAGTCTAGACATACACGGCGTGTAGTCCGTACATACACGCTGTGTACCTAGGCTATATAGGCCACGGGCCACCCAGCTTCATCTCGTGTCGTGCGGCCTCCCCATTTCCTTACCTCTTCTCATTTTCTTCTCCCAAATGCCACCCGAACCACCATACTCAGATCGGTCGATTTAGGGTGTTTCAGGTTCTGATTCTTCTTACATTGCGATCCTTGGTCAAAGTATGCCATTCTACCCCATCTATTTCAAGTTTTTAGACTCATTTAGGGTGATTTTCGGATCTGCCGACCGTTCGGCGTCCACGATACATGGACAAAACCATAAGAACACACGTCGTGTACTTATGTACACAAACACACACAAAATAATTAGAAATTTGAATATACACGGTGTGTATGTTCGGTACACACCATGTACTTTTCCCCGTCGTGCCTGGGTATCTTTTTGCACACAGCCTCACACACCATTTTCACATACACGGCGTGTGTGTTTGGTACATGCCATGTATATCACTTCCTTTGGTCCCTCTGTGTGTGGCACATATCACGGCCACTCACCCCATGTTCCAAAACATGGTGTGTATGTTCGGTACACACCGTGTCTTTTATTTCTTTTGTTTGGCCCATGTTTCTCCCCCTACACGGCCATGTACCTTGAGTGAAAGACACGCCGTGGCTTGAAACTACACGGCCTGTAGTTTTTTCTTTGGACTAATGAAAACATTTCCATGTCGTTTGTAACACACGACCACCTACACTTTGATTAAACACGAAGAGTATGTTCGGTACATGCCATGTACTTTTACATTGCCTATTTTTCACCCTCGGCGTGTCTATCTAGAGAAAACGGGATTCTCTACATTTTTTAATACACACCATGTACTCTAGATGTACACATCATGTACTATTCATTTATTTTATTTTCTCACATTTTCTATGTTTTTATTTGTTTTCTTTTCTTTTCTTTTTCTTTTTTTTGGTTTTTCTTTCTTTTTCAGGGTATGGAAGATCACGATCCTTCATGAGGGATGATGCCGACCTCTACCACCGAGGTTGAGAGGCCCATCTATCGTTAGATTCGACTACGACCTCTAACGCAGCCGGACCCAGATGTTTTGTTCTTCACACTCCGTCCATTGGCCATTCTGCCGCCACTCACTCCCTCAATGGAGGTCAGGTCTACTTCTGCTGCACCTCCACCTACCGACACCGAGATTTCACACCCCACTTTTTTTGCTACACTAGCTACCACCCTCCTTGAGCCATCTTCATCATCAGCTAGTCCCTCATCGAGCCCTCCATCCATCGAGCCACCCTCTACATCAGCAGATCCACCCACAGAACCAGCCCTTGCTGCTGAACTTTCTCCTGGGACGGGACCTACAGGTCCTCTCTATCCCTACACGGTATTCCCGGTCACCGATCTCACCTATGATAGGGTCTGACGCTTCTCTGTCCGGCCGATACCGTTGAGTGGCCGATACCTCGACAACAGCATTCCGCATCAGCTTGGTATTTGGGAGGTCTTGGAGGATCTTCTCGAGGACACCCCACTCCAAGATATTTTCCAGGTTATCACTCTTGTTTTTTGGGATTTATTTTTGGAGTTTGTGGCCTCCTTTGAGTTTGATGGAGGAGAGTACGAGGAGACACCTGGTGATGCGGTGCCCATGGTATGATTCTGGTTAGCGGCCAGTGCTTCTCCCTCACCATAACCGAGTTTGGCTGAGTGTGCGGCTTCTACCCCCATCCAATCATCCCACCTCCTGTTTCTACCCTATCCAGGCCCAAGTGCTCTTAGATTGTCGCTATGTGGTGGGAGATCGCTAGGCCTGACCACTGGTACTCCCCCAATTCCCAGAAGGTCACCCTTATCACTTACCCCATCATCCGCTTCACCCATCGGTTCTTCAGTGCCATCCATTTCACCCCTCCATGAGGATATGGGGGTCGTGACCGGCCGTGATATGGATCTCCTTACCAGGGTCATCCGACACAACTACCCAGACCTTCCCTATCGCACCACCACCTATTTCCACTGCTTGTTTACCGGTCGTCAAGGAAACCTGAACGGTGGGTTTTACACTACTAGTCTCGCCCACCACCTTGGGGTATTCGAGCCCTCTTTGCCTCAAGACCTGTTAGGGTCACCCCAGTAGATGGACTTTCTCATGCTCATTCTCATGGGGATGGTCCGGAAGCAGGGGGTGCCTACATCCTTGCCTAGGCTTGCCCCCAGCCACCCGCTGACCCTCCTGCCCTAGCCGATTACCCTGCTCGTCCATCCTCACCCCCTCCAGCTTCTCCACCTCACCCACCTCCTACTAACCCCACTTCTTCTGGCCTTCCTTCTTTTGTCCCATCACCCATCCCACCTACCCCCACACCCTCGGTCGATCTTTTCCTTTCCCACTGCCTAGCCGTGATGGAGCAGGTCTTGGGTCGCTTCGACAACCGATAGGATCAGATGGAGCAGGTGTTGGATGGTATCATCAGCCACCAGGACACCACTGCGTGGCGTTTGATTCATCTCGACAGCCGCTCGGAACGCATGGAGCAGCTGTTGGTGCATATTGCTCAACATCTTGGTCTTCCGTTGCCTCCGCCACCTGCCTCTGCCTCAGCACCTGGCCCTTTTACTGCTGCTCCACCGCCCATCAATACACATGCCACTGACTATGTTATTCTATCAAATGTGGTCCATGCTACTACTTCTGCTGCCGCCACCATAGCTTCCAGTCCCAGGAGTGCTTCTGCGCCTCATTTTCCAGATCTCGTGCTTGTGGCTCCTACTTCTCCAGCTTCCCATCCCACTGCCGAGTCCGTGCCTTCAGCTTCCACGCCTCATGCCCCATCTTTTCGAGCTGATCTTGTCCTAGATGGTGCTCCCTCTTGGGAGACCCCATGACTGGTTTTAGGACATATTATTTTCATTATATATATATATATTTGTGATATCTTATTCCTGTGTCTGTTATGATTTCTTGCCGTCATTCTATTTCTACCATCACATGTACTCTGGAACATTTTGGGCTATGATTTTGCTTCACCTTCCATTTTTCTTTGCCTGTACATTAGGGGAGTATTCTTTTTCGTTTGTTTTTCTTTTCTTTATTTCTTTTCCTACTTTCATTACTTTCCCTCTATCTGGTCCAATTTTTGTGTCCCCACTTTACCTTTTTCTTTATTGGGCACTTGGTGGGCCACGCACGATTTTCAGTGTGGGGGAGCCTCTCTCTATTTCACCTTAGTCTTTTCCCTTGAACTAATCTAGGAGACATCATTATTAGATTATATATTTTCAAAATTGAGGAAGTTTTTGGTTAATCATATTTATCAATGCTCAAGTTATCTGTAGGAACTTTTTTAGGGTTACATACTTATTCTGATTCTTAAGTATTTTAAAATTATTACTGATATAGTTTCAATTGCAACTTTTAATCCTTGATTAATTACATTTATTAGGCTAATCATTTATATGCATGTCATAACCTGATTGTCCCTTTATTATTTTTCCACTCCTGACAGGTATTCTAAACCCTTTTTCATATTTCTTTTCTAAATACCCACATTCATGAGAGATTCTTTGGATATGCATCACTACCAGAATATGCAATTTTTCTTTTCAAAACATGAAGAATTTTTGAATTACATTAAAATTATTGAGGCACTAGATTGTTTTCACCCCTTTATCTTGAGACCCACCCAACATTGAATATTCATTAAGCCCATAGAAGCCACGAACAACCTTTATAGGAAGCCATGTTACAATCTTATTTCCCTTCCTACCCTATTACTTTTTGAACATTGCATGATTATTGATTTTGGAGATTTAAAGAGGGAGTTGGCAATACATGGAATATTTTTTTGTAGACAATCATGAAATAAAGTGTGGGGGAGTTCCTCTTGACTATTTGAGGCAGAAAGGGTTCCAAACAATTATTTTTTGTATTCGTAAGTGTCTCCCATGAGTTCTTCTTAAAAAAATAGAATACGAAGGGAACCTTGTGCTCATTTTATTTAGGAAACCTACTTGTAAGGGAAACCGTGGTGATTACAACAGCATTCAACTGATATTAAGATGGGGACATTTTCATTGAACTTTACTTTGAATATCATGAAATTTTTTTTAAAGGAATTATCCTTCCTTATTCAAGCCTCAGAATTTATTTTTCACATCTGAACCTACAAACCCTTAGCCATAAGGACATCTGAACCTTATTGATAAAGCCATCATGATTATAGTAATTCAATTTTTTCTGAAGTAGAGAACAAGGCATCTTGAAAACCTATGGATAGAGTGTATATAACTTAGATTGAGCATAACTCTGAATAAAAACATCTTGAGTGTGGAGTGTGATATTTACTGGTAAGGTAGATCATCAAGTGGCATGCTTATTTTTTAGGGGTTGAAAAATGTGTGGAAATATGATTAGAGTAGTTAATTGATTTATATATATGAGGAATGATTTTAATATCTTATGAATTGAATTTGTTTATGCCTTTTAGAATTTTCCTTAGTAACTTTATCATTTATAATTTTGATTAATTAAATGACTTCCTTGTAGAAGTATAGGTTCTTTTAATTAGATGTTGAGACTTTCTTGTGGAAAAGCAAACAACTAAGTGTGTGGGAGTATGATGCACCCGATTTTTGTATACATGTTCATACATATTATTGAAAATAAATTTTTTTTCCACCAAATACCTACTTCTTAGAAGAAAAATACTTTGATTTTGGTGACCTTGTCTATTTTCAGGAGATTTCTGGCCAAAATACACAAAGCAAGGGAAGTCTGTGAAAATTTTGAAACTACACGGCGTGTACTCTGTATACACGCCCTGTACATCCAGAAAGGGACACAGATTGAAGGAGGGAGTATACATCAATGTCACCAGGCAGAAGCTATATGTCGTGTGGGGTGGTATTACACGCCGTGTACTACATTATAGAAGCGGTTGTTGCCGAGAAGAGTATACATTCCCATGTGTCCGTTGAAGGAGACACGGCGTGTTCCATTTCTACAGGTCATGTCTTCTATTCTAGAAGGGGTTGGTGGAAAAATTTTGGAATTAAACACCGTGTATGGCGGCTCTACACGCTGTGTACACTCACCTATAGGCGACGTCGTGTTCAAAGTCAAAGACGACGTGTAAAGCCGCCTACCAGCGGAGAAAATGGCTCCAAAGCGTGTTGATGGATGTACATGGAGTGTACTTTCTATACACGTCGTGTACTTTATTTTTCTATAAATAAAGGCCTTGGCCTTCGGATTTTAGAGTTTAAAACCATTGAAAGGAGGGGCGAAGTTCTGCTGCTACCATTCCCAAGCCACCGTGGTGTCGTAGTTCCACCATTCCACCTACCGACACCACTCCTCGAAGTTTACACAATGAATTCATCAGGTATCAAGTGTATTGTTCCTATTATTCTTTCCATGTGTAACGAAACTCCTTGTGTTGGGGCTGTGGGAGATGAAGGATTTTATTATGTTGTATTAATCTAGATAGTTGTGTTTTTTCTTCTTAAATCTTCTTAATCCACTCAAATCATTGCTAAAAATTACTAGGAATTATGATCCGGACCAAGGGAAGAATTCTCAGTGATATAAAAGAAGAGTAACAATGAAAGATTTCATAACCATTGAAATGGTTTCACTGATTAATAAATGGAATGAACCACATTAAGAATTTAGAAACACTTACTACCGGACCAAGGAGTAAATTTCTTCAATTCCAAACAAGAGAAACCAGACCAAGGGATCTTGTGATAAAAGGATATCTAGAATGATGAATTATCCTTAACAACACAACCATTTAAGCAATCTATATAAAAACTACATAATCACCACATCCCCAATACAATTTCTCTTCCTGTCAAAATACCTACAAATCACTTGTTGTTTCATTTGTATTGTTATCATTTTCTTAAAGTAAAAAAAATAGTTTCACTCAATCCAAACCATCCAATCCACTCTAAAATTTTCATGTTTTACTAAATTAATTATAAAATCAACTGAACCAACGCACTGCCAAAGTTCCCTATGGATATTGCTAAGTGAAATTGAGGCCAAACCCCATGGGATCACTAACATAATACTACGAGTCCACCCACCTAGATACCCAAGCATCCTTATTATACTCAAACAAGTTCAACAATCCATGAAATATAAATTTCACATGAAAATACCTCATTAATATCACACATTCACCAGAAATCCCACATGTTCATCACACAAGTCACATCGTCCTCCTTTTTAATCAAATTGATTGTGAAATGAAACTCACACATAAATAGCCCAAAACACATTTCAAATTTCTTTTAAACATCCAAAAATCCTTTAATGTTTTTATAAAACCTTTCCAAGATAGTGTAAATAACATAACAATCCACACACATGTCACATAATACTCATATCACAGGAAAATTCATTTTTCACATCACACCCTCACAAAACAGCCCACACCACATTCACATCTCTTTCACACAATAGTAAATCCTTTGAAAAAATTTATAAAACATTTCCAATATGCCACACATCACAAAACAACCCATTTCAAATTTAAAATGTGCCATTGAAAAATATAAACAAACCAAATCAGTTTTCTAAAATGTTTTCACTTCTTACATAAATCATTAAACCATTCAAAACTTTCATAGAACAATTATAAGAAGTATACCCAAGCTTTGCACATGAAATCCATTTCAAAACCATCTTTCTATAACAAAAACACACCAATACCTACCCAAAAAATAATTTTCATCCCTAGAGACATTTGTTAAACCACTCACAAGTGTCATAAAATTACCTTGAATAAGACCACAAAAGATACACATGTAAACACACATTTTCATAAAATACTCTCAAGATGTATAACAAGGTTTTACACTTCAAACCCATTCAAAAAACCCACTTTAAAACCAAAAATCACACCAATACCCTACTAAAGAAGAATTGGCAGCTCAAACCACATTTACTAAACCACTTTTATATGTTAGTGAATAACCCAAATAATACCTCAAGAGTTTCATATGGAAATACACCCAATTTAAATCAAAATTAAACTATTGAATTAAATGCTTAACCAAATCCATCAAAAACAGTTTTGACACCATAAATAACATATTAGGAACATGAAAAATCATAAAAACAAGAAAACTTCCTCATTATGAAATGGTTACACATGGAATCACCTACCTTTTGAGTCAAAAACCTTGAATCTGGTTGTGAAACCTCAACTGCATCTCTGTCACACCATAAGGATTTTAAAACGAACCCTAATCCATAATATTTCATCCAAAAGACCCCAAATAAAACCATAGGTATGAAGTCTGACTTCTGGAAACTCTTGAAATTCATGAATGATGGAGGAAACACTAAGGAGATGGAATGAAATGAAGAGAGAAACACTTACCAAAATAATTCTTGAAGAAAATGAACCACATACACCAGTAGATAAATTTCAGAACAACCATAAATTAATGTGAGGTTTCCTTAACCACAAAGTAACTAATGAACAAAAGCAATTGGAAATAACCCTTAGTAACTAGCTCGTTGTGGGTCCTAGGAACCTCGTATCTTGGTGAAATTAACCATAAAAAATATCTATTCTCATGAACGAGACACTAGTAGGTAACATACCCATAACCTAGTGGCCCCCATCATCATAATTATTTAGTTAGTGTTGTTAGATCCAATCTTTCTATGTGAAACTGAGTCAAAACCCCATGAGATCACAAGAATACTTGTTTGTGTCCACTCATCTAGATTCTCGAGAATCCATCTTATGCTCAAAAAAGTTAAACAAGACAATAAATATAATTTTATCTTAAAAATACCACTTTCACATCACACATTCACCAAAAATACCACATGTACATCACACAAGACACATCATCCCACGTTTTATTCAAATTTATTTTGAAATCAAACTAACACCAAAATAGCACACAAAACTTTTCACATTTCTTCAACACTTCTACAAATCCTTTAAAAAAATTTAGAAAACCATTCCAAGATAATGAAAATAATATAACATCCCACACACATGTCCCATAATTCTCATTTCAAAACAAAACTCATTTTTCGCATCACACCCTCACAAAATAGCCTATACCATGTTCACATCTCCTTCACACTTTAGTAAATCCATTAAAAAATTATATAAACCATTTCCATGATGGCACACATAAAAAAACCCCCTTTCACATTTTAAAGTCACCATTTCAAAATATTAACAAACAAAAATAGTTTTCCAATATGGATTAACGTCTTACAAAAATAATTAAACCATTCAAAACACTCATAGAATAGTTCTAAGGAGTATACCCAAGCATTGCACATGAAACCCATTTCAAAACACTCTTTCTAATCCAAATTCACAAGAATACCAACCAAAAATATAATTGGAATCCCTAGACACATTTTTCAACCACTAATAAGTTTTATAAAATTACCTTGAATAACACCACAAAAGATACACATGAAAACACACATTTTCATAAAATATTATTAGGATGTATAACAAGGTTTTACATATCAAACCCATTCAAAGACACTATTTAAAACCGATAATCACACCAATGCCCTACTAAAGCAGAATTATCATCCCAAACAACATTTACAAAACCATTTTTACATGTTAGAGAATAACCTAAATAATACTACAAGAGTATCAAATGGAAACAAATCCAATTTAAATCAAAATGCAACTATAGAACTAAATGATTGACCAAATCCATCAAAAAACAGTTTTCACCCCACACATAACATATAATAAAAATGAAAAATGAGTAAAACAAGAAAATTAACTCATGAAGAAATGGTTACACATGGAATCACCTACCTATTGAGTCAAAAACCTTGAATTTTGGAGAGAAACCTCAACCACACCTCTGTCGCACTGTAAGTAAGTGAAAACAAACCCTAGAACATAAGATTTCACAAAAAAGACCCCATATCCAACCCTAGGTATGAACCCTAACTTCTAGAAACTCAAGAAATTCCAGAAAGGAGGATGAAACCCTAAGGAGAAGGAAAAAAATGAAGACAGAAACACTTACCTGAATAAATCATGAAGAAAACGACCCAAATACACCAGTAGATGAATTCCAAAACAACCATAAATGAACGTGATTTTCGAATAAAGCTGAGTAGGTCATGTAGGAACTAGAATGAGTGAAAAAGAAAAAATATAGAAGGAGTTATGAAAGAAAAAATTTACCTCATCAAATTGGGGATATTTGTGAAATTTAGAGATGTTTCGTGCAAATTCATGATGAAAATGAGCTCAAAGAGGGAGAGGAGAGCATGGAGAACAACTTGGGTAATTGAGCTCATGTGAGAGTTGGAATCCCCAAAAAACATAATGACTCAATGAGATATTAAAGAATTTTAAAAAAGTTATTTATAAAAGTAAATGGGATTTTGGGCTGGCCCAACACCTTAATAAAAATCATGAATCCATATTTATTAAGGATGCGTATGGGGTGAAAATTTATATGGTGGTTTTAATATATTAGGGTATTCAAACAGGGAAGTGGAATGAATGTAAAATTTTGAAAAATATAATTGTTATAATAGAAAAAATATTTAATTTTAAATCTTGAAATGGGATCACGGTTTGGCCCATATTTTGAAAACCCTCCATTTCCACCAAAATGCATGGATAACCCTTATAACAAAGCAAGGATGGAAATTAAAGGAAAAATACATTTAAAATAAGTCTTGTATGTGGATAACCTCCCTATTATTTAATATTCTTCCCTCAAAAATCCACAAAAATTCAGAATGAAAAAACCAAACCCAATTAAAGGACAAAATGGACTCATTTACCATATTTTGCCGCCCCCAAAAAAGCTAAGATATATCCAGTATATCAATCATGGAAAGAAAACTCTCACAATCCAAAATATACTCCAAATTCATGTAATGATCAAGTACATTCCAAATTCATCCCAAATAACACCTCAAACATCTTTTGAAGAAAACTCACGTAGTTTACCCAAACAAACAACAACATCGATCTAGGTTACACTGAACTTTCTTTAAATATACTGTTGGGTTCCTTCCAATTACAACACACACCGAAGTAAGATGTTGTTAGATAGGTAAATATCAACAAGACTAACTATCTCCATTCCAAGACCATGGAAAAAATCATGGTACTGATACGGGGATACAAAAATGGGCTCCCCATCCTAAGATACAAATTACATTTTCCTGAGGCGGAATCAGGACACTAATAGGGGAGGCCTGAATGGATTCCCTGGAATTAGGGGTTGAATATCATTAGATATATCCAAAAAAACTTACATGGGACCCATTGTGGGTATCCCCACTATAAGAACCAACCATCTAAAATGACTATCACTGTCTAACACGAAATACCCCAAAATATAAAGAGATGGAATGACCACACTGTTAGTCCACAAGGTTTGGGAAACCATTCACTAACCATGCTGAGAAATATGTTTAAAGGGGAAACTTCGCACAGTTACATGGTCCAAGGCACACAGCCATGTGAAGACCTTGCAATAACTACTATCTCTTATTTCCCGATTTTCTAGGTTGGTGCGCAGTTACTACTAACCATATGAAAACAGTGCGTATTATTCCACCTATCCCAAATTTCAAACTTTTTTTCCAAAAACTCGAAGGAAATGAAAGTGGAAAAGTATGAACTCAAGATAAAAAATGGAAATGAGGTACTCCCACCTCTACCACTAAATGGGAACAACTGGAACAAGATGATGTCACAAGAGGTTTAAAATCTTCCTATCTTTCATTCTGAGGATAAGAATTTGTACAAGGGTGTGAACAACCCTGGGATTTCCCCTGACTATGAACCAACCTCTCTCAACATATTAGGGCTAGAGAACAAATTATTGAAGCATCTTTGGCATCGTAGTTAGGATATAAAATCCCCCTGAATAGAACTTCTCCTTCTATTGATACAAACAACTACATCACAATCCCCTATAAGTTTACCAAGATATAACATATTCCCAAATCACATTACCCTAACCCGACATCTCACTGAAGCAGGGTATTAGAAGATACACACACATCACACCTTGTTTCATTGTATGAAGAACAAAAAAATTGAAGGAAAAATATAATCACCTTCCTCTATAATAGTGGATTTTAAAGTTTTTCCAAGGGAGACATACTCTTAACATAACAAAGACTGTAAGAGTATTGCACGACAATCACCTTCACAGTCAAATGAGAACACAACATCACAAGGAATCAATAAACATGACCATTGAGAATGATAGAAATAATACATTGAAAAGGACCTATTGCTAAGTCCCAAAAAAACTCAAAATATCAGAAAGTGGCCATAATAGCCCCTCATGACTATTTTTCCCACACTGGTGGTTTAATGTGAAATCTTGCTTTGAAGAGAGTATAAGGACCCCGAGGCCCACATGTACACTATCCAGAGACTGATCCAGACTAATAACCCTATACCACTTCCACCTTTGATGAATCAGGTAACTATAGATACTAAGGTTTATTTCAACCTTCCACGAGCACTCTCCCGCTACAAGAGGATCCACAAATCAAAGAAAAAAAATAATGCAAATTCAATCCACAAATCTTGAGAAAAATATTCTTTATATTGATAAAATGGAGGATTTTCCAATGTTGAAACAATCTGGGATGCACTTCAATCGTGCACTAACCCTTAATATGGTTGTAACTTATCCAACAAGAGAACCAAGGACACAAAAAAGCTGGTCCATTGGTAAAAATGTGCCAAAAAATAGATCCAAACACATGAAGGGAACCACATTAAAGGAGTCCCGAAACATTTCTCCAAATATACCACTAACCATCCCTTCATCCCAACTTACTGACCAACGACAAACCCAAAACACCGTTCAAAGAGGAGGGGTTCTTGGACTCAAAAAATCCCACAACATCATTATTAATAAAACACATAAAACACACTATCCCAAATCAGTCATCATAACATCATGTTTTCTTTTATTAAACAATTTCATTGAAAAAAATGGTTCAATGGTTAGCATATCCACTAGTGGTACCCCATTGGCCTCACACAAGCGTGTTTCCGTGCCACTGGGCACCATCCTCACATCCATCCTGACACTCATACATTCATACCATTATCCATTAATCATTCCATGTAATGAAATGATTGTGTTAGGTCATGGGAATACCAATGGTAAAAACAAAAATTCAATTCCACTTAAAAAACAGTCAACCAAAACATTTTTTTTTCTCTAGACCACTAAACATGAAATCAAAATCCCAATTTAGATCATACCAAACATTTTATGAAAACACAACCACTCAAATATGAAATCACATTCAAGTTATTCACATCAATTTTAAAACATCTCATCCCATTGAATCCCCATTCAATAGTTCAGATAACTCTCTTGGAAACACGTTTTCAAAACCAACATTAACATTGTTCCTACTTTCAAAAGAGGTGTAAACACACCATGTTTCCTTTTAATAAAATTCTATGATTATAGATCCATAATTTAAAAAATAGAACCATTAACTCTATATTAGAAATCATTTCATAGAAACATTACGCTTCTTAAAACCAGGTCATTTTTCTTTAAAATAAAACATCCATGATTTCTAAACTAAAGGACACAAGACAATGCGAGAGGAAACTAGTTTCTATAGGTGACTTTTAAATATGGTTGGTGGACATACTAAAATCACTTCACTATCACAGAGAGTGTTATAGTAAATATCCCCCAACTCTATATGGCTTTCTAGCCTCTACGAGCTCACTAAGACCATTAACCCGACTCTCTTTTCATTTCCCCTAATCATCACCAATCCATGAAAACCGAAGGACTCGGATAAGTCCTGACATCCCCTTGTGAATTGAGTATCGTTATGAGGTGTGGTGATCAAGAACACTACCCATAACTAGAATTACATGTCCTGACAAACCTAACTCTAGACTATCTCAACTGATCCCCATATAACATTACCCAAAGAGTTAACCTGAATGTCCTCTAATACCATTTTGTCATGAACCAGATCTGGTCGCCATCAAAACTGGCTCCCGACGTGGTCCGCGACAAGTCCCAAAGGGCGTTCCCAATCCCCATGGGATGGAACAAGTTCCTGGTTATCATAAATTGAAAATTGGGAACAATTTACCCGAGTTTATAAACTTAAAACAAAAAACAAACCCAATAAAACAAAGATGGAGTTTTCAAATAATACCATCCTTAAAAAAAATTTAGAACTGAATCACATGGTTTAGAACAAAAAACAAATAAAATATCAAATGAGTAAAAATAATGATATCCCAAGAATCATCTTCATTCCAAGAGGCACGTCCCTCAAGACATCTCTACAAGACTACACCATGAAGACCTTAATGGAAAACCAAACCACTGGAACTGAAAACTGTACCCAAACATATGGAAAGAACAAAGTCAAATTACACATGATGGTGTATGTAGGGGGTGATTCAAAGCCCAATAGGATACCACCACTATGAAATTCTATGTGATAAATATCTAGAGATGAAAATCATGCATGTTTTAAAACATTAAATTCTAGGTACAATGTCAAAAAGATGCAACTTTAAATAAAAATAGTTTTTATGTGATCCAATTTAAAGAATCCACACTTTAAAAAAATTCCAAAGATACTGAAATTTTCATCCAATTATACCTTATTCTGATGGTATAAACAATGTAATTAATGAGAACAAGCAACAGGAAATAACCCATAGGCACTAGATCGCTGTGTGTCTTAGCTACCTCATATCTTGGGGAAAAGTAACCCCAACAAATATCTGTTCTCATGCACGAGATCCTAGTAGGTAACATACCCATAAACCAGTGGTACCCATAATCATCATCGTCATATTTTAGTTAGTGTTGAAATCATCAATCTTTCTATGTGAAACTGAGGCCAAATCTTATGGGATCACTAGTATACTAGTATACGTCCACCCAACTAGATACATGGGATTCCCTCTTGTGTTCAAACAAGTTCAACAAGCCAAGGTATATACGTTTCCCTTGAAAAAACCACTATCACATCACACATTCACCAAAAATACCACATGTACATCACACAAGCATATCACCCCCCTTTTATTTCAAATTGATTTTGAAATCAAAATCACACCAAAATAGCCCACAACACTTTTCACATTTTTTAACACTTTCCAAAACCATTAAAACTATTTTATAAAACCTTTCCATGATATTTAAAATAACATAACATCACACACACATGTCACATAATACTACATTCACAACAAAATTCATTTTTGACATCACACCCTCATAAAATAGCCCACACCATGTTCACATCTCTTTCACACTTTAGTAAATCCTTTTAGCATTTTTATAAAACATTTCAAAGATGAAACACATCACAAAAAAAACCTTTCACATTTAAAATGAACTATATAAAAACATTAAAAAACCAAAATAGTTTTTTAATATGGTTTCACCTCTTACAGAAATCATTAAACAATTAAAAACATTCATAGAACAATTCTAAGGAGTATACCCAAGCATGCACTTGAAAACCATTTCAAAACACTCTTTCCAAGCCAAAATCACATGAATACCATCCAAAAATAGAATTGGAATCCATAGACACATTTTTTAAACCACTAACAAGTTTTATAAAATTACCTTGAATAACACCACAAAAGACAGACATGAAAAATTAGTAAAAGAAGAAAACTAACTCATCAAGAAGTGGATACACATGGAATCACCTACCTTTTCAGTCAAAACCCTTGAATATTTGTGTGAAACCTCAAACATACCTTCTATGCACCGTGTGAAAGTGAAAATGAACCCTAAATCATGGAAATTCACCAACAAGACCCCATATAAAACCCTAGGTATTAACACTAACTTTTTTACACTCTATAAATTCATGAAAGAAGGAGGAAAGCCTAAGTTGAAGGAAGGAAATGATGATAGAAACACTCACCTAATAAAATATTGATGGAAACGAAACAAATACACTAGTAGATGAATTTTAAAATAACCATAAATAAAAATGAGGTTCGAATACGGATGATGAGGTCATGTATGAACTGTAATAGGAAGAAAAGAGTAAAAATATAAGGAGTTATGAGAGAATCAATTTACCTCTTTAAATCAAGGAGATTTCTAAAACCCAAGGAAGTTTTTCTCACATTAAGGTTGAAAATGTGCTCCAAAGAGGGATAAGAGAGCATGTGGGAGCTCCTAGTTTAAGTGGGCTCTAGTGAGAGTTGGAATCAACAAAAAAATTTAGACATTGAATGAGATATTAAATAATTAAAAAATATATATTTAATGAAGGAAATGGGATTTCGGGCTGGCCCAACACCTTAATAAAACACCCATATCCTTCATTATTATGGATGCCTATGGGATCAAAATTGAAATGGCGATTTTAATATACCAAGGTATTCCATTTTTCAGGTAGAATGAGTGTAAAATTTTGAATAATAATAGAGTTATAAAAGAAAAAAAATATTATTTTTACATTTGGAAATGAGCTCAAGGTTTGGCCCAAATTTTGAAAACCCACCATTTCAACAAAAATGCATGGAAAAACCCTATAACAATGAAAGGCTAGAAATTAAATGGAAAATACCTTAAAATAAGTCTAGTATGTGACATGTGATCAGATTATGAACTAAATAGAGGAAGAATCACAAATAATGGATCCTTTTCTAAACCCTTTTTAGCAGTCAATGACTTCTTCATAACATATGGGTATATCATTATGCCAAAACTCCAAACACAACATTTGATGTTATGTTAAGGGATAATATGGAAAATCTTTAATTTATATTCCAAATTTCCATTCAAGATGGTGAAAATTAATGTTTATAAATTAAATAAGATAATTTTGTGGATAAAATTATATAAAAAATGTTTATGCCAATGAAATCCCACAAATGATTTTGATTAAGAACATTATTAAAAAGAATCTTTAAAGAATATGCCCTTTAAGGAATCCGAGGTGAGACCCTCAAGTATAATATCGATTCCTATAACACCCCACCACCCATAGTGGTTCTCTGTAGCATGAACACTGTCAGATTCACTTTCCTATACTCATGTGTGTCAATGAGGTCAAAAGAACTGTTGATGATATATATCAAGTCCCCAATAACTTTTAACCATTCATCGCCATAAAATATGGTGGATCATAGAGCTATATATCTCACGCGTAGTCAACTAAGGACCCTATTTTCCCTTCACACTATGAAATATCATGTAGAAGGGCTCTCGAATGAGGTGGTACTACTTATAGTGTCAACAAATAGGGCGTGGTGCTGTTCTCCACCAACACCTCCTATATATAAGGTAATGGAATAAGGAAATCCACCATAGTAGAAGAATCTAAAAAAATGTTAACTTGTGGCCACATTCATCTCTTATAGGGAAAGATCATCTGAATCGTAAATGAAGCATTTATTATAATTTAATCCATTAGTACAGATCAGTTCTAGTTTATGGGATAAAAGAAGTTTCTCTTATGAGTGTACTAATAACCAAATAGATACCCCTCCTAGAACAAAACAAGGTGTCCAAATATACACATTAGTTACAGTCTTAGATAAATATATTGAATAATATCATGATCAAGTGAATGTAATTAATTTAAACACATAAATATGATAATATCATTGAAAACATATATATCGTTGAATCAAAGTAAAAAAATTCAATCCTGAATAGATAGTTCACATCAAGGAAATTAATTATGGAACTAGTACATTTCAATATGTATATATATATATATAGACATATCTATATTGTGATCCTACATTCCTTTTTATGATTTATGATTTCACATAAATCTCATAAAATATTAATATAAATCCAATCAAAAGTGACTCAAAGTTCTATTTCACATGAGCTGGAAAGGAACATGTTAACACCTTTACCTGAGTCCAACATGGTCTATCTCTAGTCTACTTTGTTCTAGGTTATTCAATATTATTGAGTAAATCCTTCCCATTGGGGCCATTTTAGAACACTAGGACCCAAAGTACTATGTCTGATCCACTAATTAACATGACCTCATTCATGCATCCATATATATAAGAGGCATCATACTAGTAATGATGGTCCCAACATAGTTAGTGTGGATACTATACCCTTTGTATCATATAAATTAAAAATATTATATATATATTATAAATCAACTTAGAGTAATTTATTCAGATGAAAAAAATATCAAATGGAACACTTGATAATCATATTAATAAATGAGACAGTAGAGTGGAAATCCAACAATGATAAAAGTTAAAGTAGAAAATTAAGTGAAACTGTGATTAAATGACTAAGATTCCATCACTGTCCCAAAACCATATCCATTATCCACAATGCCGATATAAATTATGGGCTCTATTCATTTTCTTGGATCCCAACACATGAAGTATAAACGCTCAACAAGATTCCATTGGTGGGTGTTTATAATAATTTCATGATTGAAATCATCAATACAATCTTAACAAGTGTGCAAAAATATAAAATGTGTATTCTAGGATACTAGTACATTTTAAGGAATGTGTAAACAATCACATTACGAGTTTTAAGGTGAAAACCAAACCACCAAATTCATTGATGATACTTGGATTGGATCCATGTTGACAGGAATCTATAGATAACACAAATAATCAAGAACATTCTAGAAGACTATTAAAAATACTATTTATAATCCTCATATTCTATTGTGAACATGATACTTGGAATCAACTAGTAAAAAATGAATCATGCTACAATGAGTTCACTTCGGATCTAGTGATTGCATTACCTGGCACCCACTAGGAATTAAGTAAACAACCCGCTTGGAATCCAATATGCATCAGAAAAAAATGGAATCCAAGAGGCATCATCATTTCTTGACCACATGCTCTTGTACATCATCTCAATCTAGAAAGTCTTTCTCAGTCCCCCTTTAAGGGATAACCATGTCACATCGGTCCAACTTTTTTAAGAAGCTAGATCTATTACCATCACATACATCATTTCTTGATCTATAGCTCAATTGGATTTTCTTGAATCTATCATTAAAGTAGAGGTAGTCACTTAAAAACGAACATTGATCCACATAAATAGGTAGATATTTCTATTAAAAGAAGATCTAGGAAATATAGTCCATTAATGGATGTCAAGGAATAATTCATATAATTAATTTCTTGAACACATGTTTTTTTTATGAGATTGACAAACAATGTGCCAACCATGCACCCTTTTGGGGATTTTGGACAAGCCTTATGGTTTGTCTGAACAATTTTCTAATCCGTGTTCCTATTGTGATATTGTATATTGGTGCTTACTATATATTTTTCTATGTGAGGCCACATAGTCTTTCCAAATTTTCACCATAACAATCATATAACCATTAATACTGTACCATTAGTATCATCGTTTTTTGGAGAATAATCATGTTTCAGGAAACATCTTCCTAAACCATTCACCCTTTAAAAGGCCACTAAAACATTCAAAAACCATTTGGGAAAGAAAATAATTCAGTATAAAAAAGTAATATATCAATAACATATGACTTAAAAATAAAATATACTCACAACATACCTAAAACATTTGAGGGCGTCACAAATGATATGTTTATGTTCTTGGATTATAAGGATTTTAGATAGAAATGGGAGGTGTTGATTTTATAATAGATGGTGATATCCTAGATATATCATGACACTGAATTTTTAGCTAATGGATATGAATTGGGAGTGTGGTAGATCATGGATAGGGAGAAAACCCCAGGGATATTACAAATCATGTTGATGTTTTTTCTTGAGGTGGAGTATAAGATAAATCATATGGTGGGGAGTGCACCATTAATTGTTGGTGGGAGAGACCATCTTTGTTAATATAATTTTGATCCCTAAGAAAAGTGATTTTACTATTAATTCAAGAACTATAAATGTTTAATGTTTTTTGAAACAACCCAACCCACCATTTCACTAACTAGAATGATTATATGAGCATAGTACCAGTCCAAGCCTATCTCTAATAGGAACAAGGTGGCTGAATTTTACCAAGTTGGTATATCATAAAATTTTAATGTCTATATCCTATACCCACGAATTATAAGAACACATATCCAAAACACAATATAAAATAATCATTTTTGTAATATATATAAATTATCAATTCAAACATACACAACACATGCATAAGAAAATAAGAACAAGATAAACTGGTATGGTAGAATTATGGTAATAATAAATCTAGCAATATTTTCGGGAACAAATCACTAACAAAAAACTATATAATTATATTAATACTAGACCACTCTAGTAATAGTGGTCACAACCACTATCATGAACCACCATGCTATAATAATATCACTAGGAATCACTAGTCTTTGTCCCTAAACTATCAATGCCAACTCTATGCCATCGATACCATCACCAAACATGTGTTCCCTTGAGATAGATATAATGCATGTATAAATAAAGATTATAAAGGGTTGTGTTTAAATATATAAAATAGGAAGCCCTAGAAACTATATAAAAATAATAATCTAATAGTTTATATCCACACTATGTATTTTAGGTACATTGACGGATGACAATGTGTAAAATATGTAAAGCACCAAGTCAGCTTAAAACAGTTAATACTAAATATTAACTAGAATAATTTTCATGTAGACTAATAAATATATTATAAAACATTAAAAGTTTCTAGAAAATATTGAATTCATTGTAATTTCATCACCAATAATCAAAATACACATAGAGAGTATATCAATATAATCTCATAACACTAAATAGTTCATAAATATAGATGTTAATAGCCTACCCAAAAAACACAGAAATAAGGAAACACATTGGTTTAAAGTGAAATACAAGTCACATAGAAGTCTTTACTATACAAATATCCAAAAACCATGACACTCATTTAATCCCTGAAAGGAATCCTGCTCATCCCTTGAACATACGCATCTGAGGAGGGAGAACCAATGTTTCTAATATATGAATAGTAAAAACCGAAAAAACCCAAAACATTATACTCATGTAACCTCTATGTACAAAAAATTATTGATTTTTTTCCCCTGCTGTAGTCCAGGAATGTTGAAACTATTAGAGGATCCAATACCTCAAGTGGGTGGGGGTAATACTATCCATATGGTTGAGGTACTGCCACTATCTGATTTTGCTAGTAGAGGATCCAATCACTGCACCTAAATGGGTGAAAAACGAAATCAAACTAAGAATTCCAATACTAACTATCTAAATAAAAATCCAATCAAGGAATTATTAGATATACCTTAATTTTAATATAATAGTTTATATGGTGAAAGATTATAAAACATAAACATTTTTATCATGCACCGTGGTTTATGAACAATAAAGTAGTACCGCCCTTATGCTCAATATGATATAAAACATAGATAGGGATCTTTTCAAGTCCAAACATTAGCCTAAATAGGGATTTAAGGCAATTAGATAG